>JAWWNJ010000048.1:0-1200000 GCA_037176885.1 Favolaschia claudopus | reverse complement strand
GCATTTGCGTCCGTCCCAAAACCTCCTCTTCACCTCAAACCACCGGAAAGCGAGCAGAAACGAAACAGACGAGTGAGCTTGTCGAGCGAGAATGCGCCGACCACGCCTCGACGTGGCATCCGACAGACGAGCATGAGCAATCCACCACCTCTCTTTTCTTCATAACCCCCTCCCATATCCAACAGTCCCATACGAAACGGTGTCTGCAAGACGCTCAAGGCCAGTCGAGGTCTGCCCTCGAGCACCCACGACCTCTCGAAAGTATTGTGCCTCGAGACACGAGAGATCAGATGCTGCAAGCGCCGTCCTATCTGGGCCGCGCCGCTAGCTCTCCAAGCCGACTCGGAGACTGGTCCGTATATGTACCGCAGACGACGAACGGCGCAGCCATGTCAAGGACTCAAAGCACGCCATTCGCCTGCGGCGACAGACAGCGTGCGCAGCTCTCCTCCGATTCCGTGCCGGGATCGTCGTGCTCGTACAATCAGAAAAATTCAAGCTTCAGAAACGACGGTGAAGGTAACAAATAACTGTGGAGTCCACTAGGAGCATCTCGGCGGCTGAGATCCAATCTCCAAGAGGAGTATATCTGAAACGGGAAGCAGCAGTTAGCTTGATATGCGCAGGTGTAAGAGGTAAAATTGAGACGGTGATGGTCAAGTAGTAACGGCGACATGAGGGATGCGAATGCACCATATCCGGGCCAAAGAAAGAAAGAATATAGCATGGAATTACGATCTCGATACCTAAGCATCGTCCACGTTCCCTTGAGGCCGAATCCAGGGATTCCCAGTCGCCGTAGATGCTCGGGGAAATGGTGCGTACAACCCACGGTGCCCCCTCGGCACTGGACGCATATATACTCTTCACGCCTCCGCGATCGCATCCTTGACACTGACGACTTCTTGGATCGTCGTCACGCCAGCAACAGGAAGAAACAAAAAGAAAGAGTCGCATGGAAATTGGGCCTTACACTACCTCGATTGATACGAAGACATCATTTCCAGGGTGTCGTTTGAAACTCTGCAGATCATAATCAGCTGACGATTCCCGAAAGATAGAAAGAGAAAAAAACAATCGAAAAGACAGTAACGGCGGATATATACGACTGATGAAAAAGAACGAGAACAACTGACTCACATACCAGGAGCCAGCAGCTGCTATCCTCAGAAGCATATGAACGCGGCGGAAACATTTGAACCGCACACGAGCGGCAAAACAACCGTTTGTCGTTGTTCAAGCTACTCCTGAGCACAGACGCCGAAGCAAGCTAGAATTATGAGCACCGGTCGGACTGCGAAGGATGGGAATGCACATATACCTGATTGATTGGCTCCTACAGTACTCCTACCTTACTGCAATTTGTCAGTGCAAAGGACTTCTGGATGCAAACGCTAGACTAAGTTGACCTAACGGAGAGCTCGAATTGCGACTCTTCTTTGCGTCCAGCCTTGCATTGACAATCTGGTTGCGTCCTTTGAATTTCACGATTTTCGAATCCCATCAAGTTCTCCGTTGCTGAGTGGTGCGGGTCCAGGAGTATGACAACGGTTTGGCAGCACAGTAAAGCAACAGGCTAAGTAGCTGTGAATCCATGCCCAGCAATTAGGGCTCGCCGTAGTGGCAGAAGTTGGGCAGAAGAGAGCCAAAAAGTGTGGGAATTTGGGATCATTCTGAGTCATCCTCATCGATTCATTTTGCCTTAGGCCTTCGTCTTGCCTCAGCTTGCCAAAATTCGCACCGACGAGCAGTACTTTCTTGTATCGAATTCAACTCAGAATTCCTTATACACCATGCTCGGCAACCTCTCAGCCGACCGCAAACATATCATCGATATTGACGCCGAAATCCGCGATCTTGAGCTCCGCATCGCCAACTTGCGTCTTGAAAAGAATACTGCCCAGCAGCGGCTCGATGCATACATATACCCCGTCTTGACCCTCCCCAGCGAAGTTATATCTGAAATTTTCATTCGCACTTTACCTGTCTACCCTCTCCGTCCCCCAAAGACCGGTTCATCGTCACCAACTCTGCTCTCGCAAATCTGCTCTCCCTGGCGCGAAATAGCGCTTGCAACTCCACAGTTGTGGAGAGCCTTCTCCCTATCGTTTAATCGTCATCCTGACTCTACGAACTCGCGCTGCCAGATGGAATTCGCCGAGACCTGGCTCGCTCGGTCGGGTTCTTGCCCTCTCTCCATTAAGATTCATAAAAAGGGCACAGACCACGGCAACTTCCCTACGCAGCTATTGCTGCCCACAGAGAACGATGGGAGCATCTCTGGATTACCTCTTCCATCGTTGAAGTGCCGGCCTTCAGATGCAGCACCCCCCTCCTTCGATCTCTACATCTAGACGGTTCCCTGCCTTTTCGTCCCAACCAAGACACCCTGACTGTCGCATTCAACAACGCACCCCTTCTTCGTACCGCCTCTTTACCCCGTTGTGCCGTTTCATCGCTCACGATTCCATGGGATCAATTGACGTCTTTGACCCTCGACGGCGGTCTTTTCCCAAACTTCATCAAAACCCTCAACCACACTCCCAACCTCATTCATTGCGAGCTCAAAATATACGACCCATCCTGTAACGGCCCCCAGTTCACCATGAAACTCGAACGACTGGAGTCCCTCGTTCTCAGGCACGAGCATGACGATATTTTTGGAGGCAAATTGAAGAAGTGCTACATGCCCGACTTCGCGGTGAAAATCATGCGGGAACAGATATTCGTGCCTGCTCTTCGCAGCTTGACGGTCTCGACGACGTTTCTCGGGCAGAATTCAGACGTGGTTACCCGCACGCTCTCGAGTTTTGTCTCGAATTCCGGGTGCACGTTGGAGGAGTTGACCATCATCCCACCTCATCCTTTTGCCATTCGCTCTACATCTGTTTTCTCTCGCGCGTTCGCGACGGCTGTCCCGAAGATCTCACTGCAGCAGGCGCCAGCGTTCTGATTTCGTAGGTTCTTGTTCTGGTCGGTTTTAACACTCGAGCTGATGTATATTGTACAGTTGGCATAAAAATGACAAGATACACGACAGTTTCATGGTCGCTGCAAGTTCTTTAAGTTTTGATACAGCAGCGAAGATTTCTTGTTCTCTTGGCATCCAAATTTACTTGGGGATCTAATATTAATTGTCGATGGCGATGGTGCTTCTCAAGTCTGCTGATTCGACGGAACTACGGAGTGGTAGTAGACATTTTACACTGACGCCGTATAAGATGTATGAATTGGCGTAACGAAGATCTTCACTGCAAGTAATAACTATGAATTTGGAACCCGATGAAAAATGCACGATATGGGCTGGGCTACAGTAATTTAAAGAGCTTGAGGCTCGGAACATCCAGGTCAAGGCGCAACGAACAAGACCGTAGCACTGTAAACTTGAATGAGGGGGATAAGTACAAACGACTGAGTATGAGTTAAGGGACGAAGCTTACCGTGCTTATACTTGACAGTGGAAATATAGCGCTGAGGGTCTAACTGAGCTTTGGCGAGAAAAAGAAAGAACGAAGAAAAACTCACAACTTGATCGACAATGTCGTATTCTTTGTCATAATTCAGGAACTGAATCTGGTCTTGTAGGTAGACATCGCGCTGTATCAGCTTCGAAGCAAGCGTCAACAGGCCCTCATTCGCCACTGGGTCGCCTCCAAGAGTGGTCAATCCAACAAACTCGTAGTCCTCTTCTGGCTTGTCCGACATCCTCATGCGTCTGAAGCGGCGATCGTCGCAGCACTCGATATATTCGTCGTCCCTGTGATAGATTTCATGTTCGGTAGACTGGGTATAGATGCATTCGGCGATGTAAAGTTTGAATCCGTAGGCCTTTGCCAACGGTGCAAAGTGACAGAGAAGCGTTGCATCGTCGCTGCGTCTCTCGAAGTCGCGCGCATGGGTGGGACTGCCGTGGAGAAAAAAAACCATCAAAGGAGATGTGTCGCGGCCATGGAGGAGGCTATACTTCCACAGGCAGAATGCATCACGCAAGGGTGCTGAAGAGCCGGATATATTCGAAAGGGCAGGGATGAGTAACGGATTGGTGTGGGCTGGAGCAGAAACATGGTAGGTGAGACAGAGGACTTCGCCTCCCGAGACCTCAATATACAGGTCGGTAACCCCGGTATACACAGTGACGGCGCTCATAGTTTCGCCAAGGTCCTTGGGCAGTTGCACTTTACTGATGGCCGACTTGTGCGACGCGCGAAAGTGAACATCGACACCGTTGGTAAACGCAGGAAAGATGACGAAGACAGTTGCATAGTGGAAGAGGCTTTTGGCGACGCTCCTAGCCAACGGATAAGCTTATACAATAATGAAAGCTGCTGCCAGTTACGAACTCAAGCTGATGAGACCCCGACTTGTATACATTCAGTCCCCTGAGGACTTCCTCGTTTCTACGATCCCCATCTAGGGCTTGTATCTCATCTCGAGCCTTTGAGCTAATCTGCCAGACGTCTCGTCGTGCTTCTTCATTGGTCAGTTTAACCTATTCTCATTCAGTGCACTCAGCGGAAGCAGAGGCCATATCAAGAGATCCGCACCTCAGATTCTGGCAGAGGAAGCCTAGGATCATGGCAATGCCCAAGATGTGCAGATAAGAAGGCGCTTTCTCGGGGCGATAAGGGGAGCGAAAAAGTTTCGCCGTAAACGATAATCTGTGTGTTTGAAAACCACTTCGAAGAGGAAACAGCAATGATGGGTGCATGCCCAATGCCCAGAAATTCGGCCAAGGTGAACTTCCGGAGCTGGTCCTGTACGAGGTTTTGAGTACTATATCGACGAGTGGCATAGCAAACACGCACCTCGATTGTATCGCACTCCGGCCAAAGGTCGAGATCTTTGGGTGCGGTATATCCCTTCATGTCCGGTTTGAAGGCATTCCAGTCTTCCACGGTATGCAAAGCAGAAAATTCAAGAGGGTCCATAACGTTCGGGGCAGAGCGATTCGAGTGGTAAAAGACCTTCTCGCAATGTTTTATACTGTCAGATGAGTCTTTGTACCCCTGCTTTGCAAATTGCAATCGTCTTAATCTTAACTTTGAATTGACCAGGACAAGACCCATTTTGACCATGAATGATGTCCAGAGTGCAGCATTAAAGGCTTCATTGGATCATTGAGGAATCAGCTGCAGCCTGCCAGCGAAATTCTGGTAGCTTCTTCGAGTTGCCCGCAATGACTATTCGGTGGAGAGGTGCTGGTAGCCAAACAGTTGAGGAAAAAGGAAAGCGCAGACCATGAATTCTACAATCAGAGCGTTTGGCTTGAGCTCAACTTCAGCCTGAAGTAGCGTGAGAAGAGGCGTCGCCTACCACAAGGTTTGGGGTTAGGGTCCACTTCTTTCACCAGATCCACGACGATCTCAAGGTTCGAGTGTACCTTGAGCCTGGCCGGGAGGTAAGACGAAGGAAATAATACGAAGCTGAGCGTACCTCATTGATATACGGCCCTCAATAGTTACTTCAAGCCGATAGGCAAATGGCGGATAGTATCGATGCACAACTCGAAGATCTGGGTCATGGCACAGATTTGGAGGACAGTTTGGCCGCGTTGCAGTCCCAAAGAGCTGCAGCGCAAGGAAGAATTGCCGCGTGCAAATACCCAATTTTGACTTTGCCGAATGAAATCACCACAGAAATATTTTTGCAGTTTCTACCGACCTATCCACTCTGCTCTGAAATGACTGGCCTCTATTCGCCCACTCTTCTCACCCACGTCTGCTCCCAATGGCGTGAAATAGCGCTCGCTATTCCCCAACTCTGGAGGGCGATCTATCTACCACGAAGCCATGTCGGGATAGATCACCTCCTCGACGCGTGGCTGACGCGGTCTGGTTGCTGTCCCCTCTCCCTTAACGTCGTCTTGCCCTTCGAAGAGTACATGACTGCGCATTGGTCGAGTGCACTCTCGAATCTTATCTCGCAGCGCACACGCTGGGAGCACTTGACCGTCACAGTCGGTGGCTCGGGCCCCGGATCCGCCGCCCATCTTTCCCTACTGAACGGCCCAATGCCTGTCCTGCATCACCTACGACTCGATTTCTTGGACATGATTACAGTTCTCCAAGTCAAATCCGCTCCCCTCCTGTGTTCAGTCATCCTATCGCACGACGCATGCATGGGTGCCACGGTCGCACTGCCATGGCAGCAATTGACATCGTTGGCCATGTATTGGTGTTTTCTGGATGAATTCAGCACCACTCTGCAACGGGCTTCCAACCTCGTACACTGCAAACTGTTCATAAGCAACCGAGACAGGAGTATTAATGCCCTTCCCGAAATCAGCCTCCCACACCTGGATTCACTCGTCTTGGACGTTAATATTGGTGCCGCGGATGATCGGACCATTCGTTCCCTGATCACACCTGCTCTTCGCCATCTCGAGGTCTCCGAACGGTCTCTCGGCGAAAATCATTTACAAACGCTCTCGCTTTTTATTTCCAATTCTACCTGCAAACTCGATCGGTTGCGTATCATGTACGATGACGGTGGTATATCTATCCCATTGGAACGCTACAGTTCCGTTGTCCCGACCGTTACATGCATATCGGCGTCAAAGGTCGGTGCGGAAACGAGTACCCTTGGCGCGTGAGTCGAGGAAAATCACTGGTATGTATTTATCTATTGCGTTCATTTTGGATGCCAAGTGACGAATCACAGAACAAGAAATTTTCGCTGTATCAAAAGGACCTGCTGTCGTGTATCTTGTGATTGTATGCCGACTGTACAATAGACTGTAGCTTGTGAGGCTTGAAACAACTGTCAAAACCGACCGGAACAAGAAGCTGTGAAATCAGAACGCGGGTGCCTGCTGCAGTGAGATCTTCGGGATAGCCGTCGCGAACGCGCGAGAGAATACAGATGTAGAGCGAATGGCAAACGGATGAGGCGGGATGATGGTCAACTCCTCCAACGTGCATTCGGAATTCGAGACGAAACTCGAGAGCGTGAGGCTAACCGCGTCTGTATTCTGCCC
Source organism: Favolaschia claudopus (assembly GCA_037176885.1). Classification (NCBI taxonomy): domain Eukaryota; kingdom Fungi; phylum Basidiomycota; class Agaricomycetes; order Agaricales; family Mycenaceae; genus Favolaschia; species Favolaschia claudopus. The sequence goes on along the minus strand of JAWWNJ010000048.1, from coordinate 1,193,024 downwards.
GAGAAAGGTCGTCGAGACCGTCAAGCGGCGGAGAGCAGGTGTAAATATCTGCTCCCGCATGATTTTCACTGCGAAGTCGGGCATGTAGCACTCCTTCAAGGTGCCGCCAAAAAGATCATCATGCTTGTGCCTGAGAACGAGGGACTCCAGTCGTTGGAGTTTCATGGTGAACTGGGGGCCGTTACATGCAGGGTCGGATACTTTCAGCTCGCAGTGAACGACGTTGGGGGTGTGGTTGAGGGTTTTGATGAAGTTTGGGAAAAAACCGCCGTCGAGGGTCAAAGCAGTCAATTGAGCCCATGGAATTGTGAGGGATGAAACGGCACAACGGGGTACAGAGGCGGTACGAAGAAGAGGGGCGCGATTGAATGCAACGGTCAGGGGGTCTTGTTTAGGACGAAAAGGCAGGGAACCGTCTAGATGGAGAGATCGAAGGAGGGGGGTGCTGCGTCTGAAGGCCGAGACTTCAATGATGGAAGAGGTAATCCAGAGATGCTCCCATCGTTCTCTGGGGGCCGTAATGACTGCGTAGGGATGTTTACCGTGGTCTGAACCCTTTTTATGAATTTCAATTGAGAGAGGGCAAGCACCTGAACGAGCGAGCCAGGTCTCGGCGAGTGCAATCTGGCGGCGTGAGTTCGTGGATTTAGGATGACGACTAAACGATAGGGAGAAGGCTCTCCACAGCTGTGGAGTGCTCAGCGCTATTTCGCGCCAGGGAGAACAGATTTGCGAGAGCAGAGTTGGTGAAGATAAACCGGTCTTTGGGGGACGGAGAGGGTAGACGGGCAGAGTGCGAATGAGGATTTCTGAGATAATCTCGCTAGGGAGCGTCAAGACGGGGTAAATGTAGGCATCTAGTCGCTGCTGGACAAGATTCTTTTCAAGGCGCAAGTTGACGATGCGAAGCTCAAGATCGCGGATTTCGGCGTCGATATCGATGATATGTTCGCGGTCGGCCGCGAGGTTGTCGAGCATATCGTATAAGGATTTCTGAGTTGGATCTGATTCAACTTGAAGAAACTTCACCAATGGTCGGTGCGAACTTTGGCAAGCTGAGGCAAGACCGAAGAGTCGGAAGACGGATGATCCCAACCAAATTCCCACACACCTTTTTGCTCTCTTCTCCCTATCCCTACGGCTAGCCCTGACTGTGGCTGGCGCAGATTCACAGCTTGCCCATCGCTCTCCTGTGCTGTGAAGCTGCGGTAAACTCCGAACGCGCACCACTTCAGAACGGAGAACTTGCTGGAATTCGAGAATCGTGATTCGTGAAATTCAAAGGAAGCCGGAACCCAACAACCAGATTCTCAAGGAAGGCTGGACGCAAACAAGAGCAACAGTTCGAGCTCGCCGTCAACTTAGTCTAGCGTAGTGCTTGGAAGCTTCTGTAGGAGTCGATCAATCAGTGTATGTACATTCCCCTCCTTCGCAGTTCGACGTGTGCTCACAATTGTGGAAGCTTGCTTCGGCGTCGATGCCCAGAACATAGTTTGAACAACGACAAGCAGTCTCTCTGCCGCGCGGTTCAAATGCCTTCGCCGCGTACATATGCCGCTGAAGATCGTAGCTGCTGGCTACTCGTATGTCAGTTGTTCTCGTTCTTTTTTCATCAGTCGTACTATACGCCGTTGTTGCTACGGCTCTCTGTCGTATCAACTGGGGTTCCCTTTCTATCTTTCGGGAATCGTGTGCTGATCATGACCTGCAGAGCTTTAAACGACACCTTCGAAGCATTGCTTTCACATCAACCGAGCTTGTGTAAGACCTAGTTTTCATACCACTCTCTCTGGGTAAGCCTTTCTTCGCGTTGATGACGTGGCGGCCATCATCCAAAGAGTCTTCAGCGTTAAGGATGCGGTCGCGCGTGAATCGAGCGTTCAGTGCGGAAGGGGCACTGCTGAGGCTGTATGCACCATCTCCCCAAGCGTCAACGGCGTCTGGGGATCGTGGCTTCAGCACCAGGGGAACGTGGACGGTGCTTAGGTATCGAGCTCGTAATGGGATGCTATATTCCTTCTTTGTTTGGCGAGGATATGGTGCATTCGCATTCAAGTTCCCTTGTGTCGTCGTTACCGACCAACCATCGCCGCCTCATTTTCAACTCTTACAGCTGCGCATATCAAGCTAACTCGTGCTTCCCGTTTCAGATATACTCGGCGAATCATAAGCCCTCTGGAGATTGGAGCTCAGTTGCGTACGCTGTCTGTCGCCGCGGGCGAAACGGCGTGCTTTGTGTCTTTGACATCACTGCGCCATTCGTCGTCTGGGGTACGGATACGGACAAGTCTCCGAGTCGGTTTGAAGAGCTAGCGGCGCGGTCGAGATAGGACGGCGGATGGCACTAGCGGCTCTTGATGTCTCGTGTCTCGGGGCGCACGATAATCATTCTCGAATAGGTTCGTTTGGCGCTGGAGGCCCGACTTCTCCCGGCTTCAAGCGTCACTCGAAGACACCGTTTCGAGATGGATTGTCACATGTGGGAGTTGTTGATGAACCAAAAAGAGGCGGTGGACATTGCTCATGCTCGTCCGTCAGAGGCCACGTCGAGGGGTGGTTGGCACATTCTCGTTCGACGAGCTTATCTGTTTCGTTTCTTCTTGCTGTCTGGTGGTCTGAGGCGGAGAGGAGGTTTTGGGTCGGACGCACACGCGAAAGCAAGTAGCGGCGCTGCCCAAACGCGAAGATGGTTTCCCTCAGCAGAGGTAGTCCACGCAGGGAATGGCGCAGTGCCACGGCGCGTTGAGACGGTGGAAGGCGCATACTCCAGGCGGAGGTGCCTAGTCGAGTGGGGCGCCGAGGAGACGCAGAATCTCGTGTATTCTAGAGGTCGGCCGTTGTTGTACGCGCGTCGCGTCTGCGACGGTGCTGATCTGGAAGGCATAGATTTTGTGTCAGAGGTTGCTGGAATGCGCCACGCCTCGTATAAGTTATACGAGGTGCTTCCTCGCGTGGTCTCGCCAATGCCAATGCGGTGCTCTGGATGGAGATTGACCGTCGAGAACACGACCGAGGTCGTTCGCAGTGGGGCGGACCTGGACGTGCACGCGCTCGAGAGAAGATACCGCGGGCGTCGAGTGTCGGCTGATCGCAACGCCGGGACGGACTACGGCGTGAGGTGACTGGCCGTTCCCCGTTTCTTTCTTTTGTCCTCTGGCTTTCCAGCGTGACACGCCAGTGCGGTGGAGGTGATGGGGTTCTCTTGCGGTTTCCTCGGAGCGGTGTATGCGGGATTGCCGCTCGGCGCTCACTGAAGCTGTTGGGTCGAGGAATTCTCGCGCATGTTCCAGCGGCGCCAAGGGTAGCGAGGGTCCGGGATATAACAGCGTGGATTATATCGTACGTGTTACCCTGATTGAGATGTTATCTCGATGTCGTTTTTGGTGGTGCATGGGCATATTGAGAAATTGTGCTGTCGGCGAGAGCAGAGGGTATGGGGGAGGGGATCGATCCAGGAAACTCGACGAGGCATGATATGGCTGCGGGGATGAATGGAGTAAGTACGTGATATTGGGGACAGCATACTGTAGGTAGGTCGTGTATTCGCTATCGGAGCAAAACCAGAAGAAGATACATGAAAAGGATGATCTATAGTAATGTATAGTGCATACAGAGTACCTAGTACAACAGACGAATATATGAGATACAATTCCCAAAGCAGAACGGAAGCAGGTCCAGGGGTAAGTACGTTCTGACCAGGGAGTCGTGGTAGATAGCGACGAAGAAGAGAACAGAACCTAATCCGAGATGACACTAGTTCTTCAGTATAAAAGAAAACATCGTGTTGGGTCCGCAACCGCTGGGAAAAGAAACGTCCACGTCAGTCTCGTCTGCATCCTCACAATCGAGCTCGACCTCCCGCCGTAAAACAAGCGACGCTGGATGAACGTCAGCATTGATCGACGAGAAAAGGTGTAACACACCTACCACGATGAGCCGCCCTCTTTACTTTGTTTGCTCTGATCGTTTTGGACCGCTTCATGCGCCGAGTCTACCGGGCAAATCAGTCAATCGTCAACCATCACGACCATGGCATGGGTACATGACGCACCTTGCATGAGCCGGGCGACAGAGAGACATACGACACATTCGCGGATGAGCTTGAGGCCACGGTGTTTGTTGCGTCTGGAGGGGATTCATCACCGACCCACTAGAAGACGATGGCAGGGCACCTTTTAGAGCTGTGTGTTCATGCCTGACTGCGTACCGTATCAGAGAACGAGGGACGGGAGGATATAAGGATGCGCACCTTTCTTCGCCGGTGGGCGTGACGGCGCCTCCCCGGGAGAACGTTTTTTGGCATTCTCGCCGGATGGGGGGCTATTGCTGGCGCCTGCAGGGAGGTTCAGGGAGACGGGTAGCACAGCTTGAGCTAATCTATGGAGAATATGAATCCCATTCTAATACTGTATGCTATAAAAGAGATCGACTTACGATGGCCGCATTGTCAGTAGCGCCAGATCAGCGAGGGGACCTATGTGATGATGGAACCACATTGTGATTTGAGCGAGCCCGCCTCTTGGATGGCCGTGACATTTGAAGAGGGCGCCGAGATATACCAGGAAGCATGTACGGGGGCTCGAGAAAGGGGGGGTGGAGTGGTGCACTGGGCAACGTGGGCAGCCGATGCATTTGTTATCGTGACCAAGCACCTCCATGAGTTCCGTCCATATTGGCGAGGAAGATAAGACCATTAGGATGACCTATAGCACAAGATGAATGTACCGCGTATCCACGAGAGACGACAGGCTTACTTCCCAGTCATTATCAGTACAAGACAACGACATCGAAGTGCGTAGATTTGAGAAGAAATCTCGGAAAACCAAGCTGCCTTGTCGAAAGAGGGTTCTGGCAGACCAGTCTCGCAAGCAGGCTTCGAGACCGCGAGGTAGCTGCCTTAAGACATAAGCCGTTCTTTTGAACTCTCTTGACAGGATTCGGGCAACGACTTGTTCTTCAACGCGGCGCACACGCGTGAGAGAGGGTGAGAGGGCAAAAGGAGGGGTTGTTTGCATTTCTACAGCGGGATGAGGTCACAGATTTTGAGAGTAAAGCACTGAGATTCCGAGTGGCGGAACGGGTGAAACGAAAGCGAGACGAAAGTGAAAGGTCTTAAATACGTTGAAGTCTTCGCAGCCATGATAAAGGAAGAAAGCAAGTTGAGCATAAATAACCGTCAACAATCTGAAAGATTTCTTGTGCCTTTCGGGCTTTCATGTTTCTCTGCGTTCTTTTGGCTGTAAACTTAGGTCGTGCCAGAAATTTGCGACCAAGAGGTTTTGATTGCCTCAAAAGCCTTTGTCAAGGTCCTTAGGTCTTTCTGTTCCACTCTGATCCTTTCCACCAAGTTCAGGCAAAGAAAACTATCCGAATTGACTTCGAGTCTACAATATCAATACCGATTCAAAATAATTTCGATGCTTCACTCGTTGAGCAGAGCGATAGCTGACACATGTTTCCGTCTGATACACCCTGTCCTAAGTTTACCGTTTGCGCAAGAAGGCATCGGCTTCGCACCTCTATCCGTCTTCAACTAGCGATAATGGAATTCGCTCAATCTTTGTGTCGCAGCGATATACTCGCGATGGTGGGGAATGCGAGGCGGTAATCCGCCACCATGATATTGCGCGCGCGAGCCTGCCCTTCGTCATACGTGATGCACAATGAATCCAATGTGCAGGCAGAATTGGCGAAGAATGACGAAAGCGTATCAAACGGATCCCTTCCGAGGACGGGATCTGGAACGACCAGGTGGCGAAGAGCAGGAGTGATAAAGCAGTCTAGGATTCGGATGTCAAGATGAGGATTCCCTCCTACATCGGCTTTGAAGATGAGTGACTCCATGCGAGGGAAATGGAGATCAGGAGTGGCTCCGTGTTTTTGGTTGAGGAAGATATTCAATTCGCAATGAATGAGACTACGGGCCTGCTGTAGCATGGGGATGAACTTGGGGAAGATACCCTCGAGTAGCGTCAAGGAAGTTATTTGGGCCCATGGTAGCGTTACGCGAGACCTTGCGCGGCCGCCGAGCGTAACAGTCCGCAGGAGGGGTGCATCTCCGAGCGCTATGGGCAGCGAAAGATGGCCGAAATTGAAGTGCAGGCTTCGCAAGAGAGGCATAGAGCCACTGAGCAGAGGCGTAAGCATGTCAGCAGCCCTGAACGAGCCGGAGATTTTGAGGTGGCCACAATGCCCGGAGTGCTCGCCAAGTGTGCTAGTATAGAAGTCTCGCAATGGCTGATAGCGGCCGTCCGCCTCCACATGCTGTATTTCAAGGGAAAGCGAGCAGGAGGCGGATCGCCTGAGCCAGGTACGAGCCAGGGCAATCTGACGAATCGTTGCGCGCTTTTGCCAGTGCTCGCTTTGCGTAAAAGCAAGCCTGAAGGAGCTCCAAAGCAGGGGCATGGAGAGGACCATTTTCCGCCATTTAGAGCAGACGTGAGTGAGGAGGATGGGCGACTCGAAGGGGGCAAGTGGGTCCGAGAGGTCTATCGGTGGACTCAGAGAGGCGTAGAAAAAGATTTCGGAGACGATTTCGTTGGGGAGGGTAAGGACAGGGTATTTGTAGGCGTCGAGTGGTTCTTTAATAGCGGCCCTTCTAGCACGCAATTTGGCCAAACGATGTTCGACCTCAGCAATTTCCACGTCGATCTCCGTAAGACGTGCTCGATGGATTGGTAGGTCGTTCCGCATGATTATTAAGCTGGGGGCCAGCTGACGAACTTCAGGCCTGCCCTTTCCACAGCGCTAAGTATGTACCGGGAGAGCACTGAGAGGGGGAGGCGGAAACGCAATCCTTGGCGAGTGGCACAGGTGAGTGGAAGAAGAGAACCTTAGGGGGACGAATGGTCGAGCGGGTATGCCATGAGTCCTAGCCGGGAAAGACCGGCTGCCGTAAGTGTGGTAACGCTTGCGGTTGTGGGTTCGAGTCCCACGCAACCGTGGGGGGTTTTAGTGGGTATTGCACTGGTCGAAATCCCAAGCTGCGAGTCCCACAGTACCGTGACATGTCACGTGTCTGCATAAATGCATTTCCTCCCGGGTTCCGGATCTCTACTTCCGCCTGAAAATGGCGAAGTCCGGAAATGGGTGTCACTGCCAAAGCTTCTGCCGCGGCGAGGGCACTGCCAGTCACAGAGAGAACCTGTGGGCAAACATTCCAAAAAAAAAAAAAAAAAAAAAAAAGAGAAAGAACCTTAACCCTAGGCATGGGTTAGAACTTTCATCATTAACCTCCACCATCGCTCACACCTCAGCCCAGCCTCGGAGTCCAGGTAAAGAGAGCCACCCAGTGGCATATAGCATGGCTCGCGACTGACACCCTTCTTGAAGTTCACGGAATCCACCTGCATTGATATGCAGAGCGATCTTGAAGCTCATCGAGCACGCGTTACAGAGATCGATGCAGAAATCGCTCGTCACAAGCAATGTATAGCTGAATTGCTGTCTCAACGAACCATCGCATGCAATGCACTCGGTGCCTACAAGTACCCTGTGCTGGAACTACCCAACGAAATAATCTCTGAAATTTTCCTGCATCTTCTGCCACCCTCCCCAATTTGTCCTCCGCTCACCGGACTGTATTCGCCAACCATTCTCACACATATCTGCTCGAAATGGCGAGCTATTGCACTCTCTACTCCGGACCTCTGGACGGCAATCCTGGTTTCGAAATCTCAGGAAGAAAAAGATCATATAGCCAATGCGTGGCTTACTCGATCTCGTACGCGTTTTCTTACCGTCGAAATCCACGGACAGATTGAGGAAGATATCTCGCACGAGATGTTCTTGGCCATCATGCTTCAGCGCGCACGTTTGGAGCGCCTCACCATCCGCACGCCGGGGTACGATAACGACCACATTAAGGGCCCAATGCCTCGACTTCGCCATTTACACTTCGACTTTTGGCGGTGCTCTGATTCTGAATACCTTGAACTAGACAATGCGCCTCTCCTTCGTTCGGTGACATTATCCCGTCAAGCTGTTTACCTTGTCGAGGTGCCATGGACGCAGTTGACCTCCCTGACACTCAATTGTACTTTTCCCAGCGACTGCACCTCAGTCTTGGAGGACGTTCCCAACTTGGTTGAGTGCGAACTACTACTCTTCGTTCGTGGCGATGATCCCTTGCGTCTTGTGCAGCTTCCACGATTGATGTCCCTCATTGTGAGAGGATACGAAGAGCCTGGCGAAGATGTAATGATCAGGTCCCTCATCACACCCGCGATATGTACTCTCGAAGTCTCTGAACAACAGCTGGGGGAAGATCCCCTCGAGACGCTGGCTCACTTCTTCTCCCAATCTGGCTGCAAGCTTGAGGATCTTCTATTGTGCATAACACAGTACGAGGGTGAAGTGCCCCCAGATTATTCAGAATATAGCATGAAATTTCCGACGATATCAAAGATAATTCCGAGGTTCCGAAGACATGAGGACGACGATGACTAGACGTGTCGAAAGGCATGAATCTCCGAGTGAGTACATACCGAGTTGCCTCTTTTTGATTCGTCGCGCTTACGCTCGCTTTCGTTAAAGAACCTATCGATCTCATGCCCTGAAACAGCTGACAGCTATGCAATTGCATGGGCTGTGAAGATATAGACCAATGCAGCGACGGAGCAGCAACGAGCTCTGGCATGACACAGGGTTGTTTCCGAAGCCAGGAAGAGAAGGGGCCGAATTGTAGAAGAGGCAAACAAGAGGTTTATGGTTTCCCGAAGCCTTTTATTTTGCTATGACTTGGCCATCGCATACGTCGAGCTACGCATTGGCCATGTGGATTCATCCTGCTACTGGCACTCTGCCTCCGAATACACAGACCAATTTCTACTCGGGCTTGAGAGTGCCAATCAACCTAAAACTTCAGTTGGAACAATGTTTGAGACTCGGAGGAAGACATGACAAAGCAAACGCCAATACGTACCCTCTCGATTAATTTCGAGATGATCTTGGAATTTTCAAAGCGAGATCCCGGATAGCGAGCGCTCAGATTAAGGCTCAGAGGTCGAAAAATCATGCGTGACCGATTATCGCCGATATCCGAAACCAGGCCGAAGCTGCCAACAACCAACTCAGGCTTGTCTTCTCCTGTCTTCTCGTCCAACGGCCCAACCCTCAACGACAAATCCAGGGGATTTAAACGCTTATGCCGCTCCGTTTTGTCTTGACTTTTCTCGCCTTCTACTCAAAGACAAGCAATAGTTCTCAGGGCTCCTCAGACTTCTTTGACCAATGACGGCGAAAGGACTGAAACTTTCAATCGTTCGAGTCGAATCGAATAAGGCTCAAACCACCGGTATACGAATATGCGAGCGCAAGCATGTGTTAGGGAGCTGGCTTGTTCTATCTTCTCCGAGCTGGTGTGGGTGAGATGTCGTCAGAAGCCTTCATTTAGCTGACTACGGAATTACCGTAGCCCTCAGGTCGAAAGCGTTTGATTCTGGGGCTCAGTTTCTAGGCAGAAATTGGAGTGCTTGATTTCGAGGCGTCCCGAATCCCTGATGGTGTTTTTGAAGTCGCCAGGACCGCCCGAGGTAATCGATATCTTTGAAAAGATTGGTGGGTAAGCTCTGCCTCAGTCAACGTGGTCCAGAAGTGCTCATTTGTCTGTGCAGTTCGAGGCTCTCGCGTCTTCGAATGGACGATGAGCATAGTGTTTGTCCAGTCACCTCTTGAATCAATGAAACGGAGGACCAAACAATGTGGTAGAGAAGAGGATATTCCGTCTCTCTACGATTCGACGAGCCTGGTCTCTATGTCGACCGTCAGAGTACTCTCTGTGAGTGTCTACTGTTTCCTGTATCACTATATCTATCTAAATGCTACTTTGATCTAGTGCTTTGTCTTTGCATCAGATGTGCCAAAGCGTTGCTCATCAGCCCAGCTTCCACGAAAAAGTGTTTTCCCCTGGCGGTCGCGCTTTGACGAACAACGCCACGCGTCTGCATTCAGCAATCTTTCTTCCCTCCCACCACCATGAATGAACATGTTCCTCACACTCAACCCGCAGCGAGCTCATCGCGAACCCGAATTCGCTCGCCTCCCTCGCCAGCCCCATGCGAAAATAAATCTACTCTTGACGAAGATTTCAAGCAGCCTTCCTTGCTCCAGCCCGCCATCGTCCTGACCGACCTCGCCACTAGCGTTCCGGCTCCTGCGTCTACCGCGAGTTTAGACGCTTCCGCAAGCTCCCCGTTAAGACAAGCCAACACGCCTGTGGCGGATCGCAACTTGTTTCCCTTCATGCGCCCAGTCTACATGGCTAGGCGACTCTCCAGCAGCTTCCCGGCCTCTGAAGGAAGGGCGGGCTCAATCGTGAGCGTTTCGACGTCTCAGCCGGCAACGATTTCGTCCGCCGCACGAACTCGGTCTCAGTCCCCTGCGCCCACCGAACTCCCGTCCGCGTCTGTTGACGATGGCTACTGTCAACCGCTTCCGTTTGCGCTACCTTCGACGCCGCAGGCGTCCTCATCCTCAGTTCCCTGCACCTCCATGTCCGAACAGGGTTTGACGCCGAAAAACCGCCGCCGACGCAAGAAGAAGGGAAAAGGGAACGGACCAACTCAACTCCTATTCGACTCTATCGTCAAAGGAGATTTCCAGCAGCTTCCTCTTGTCCCGTCTTTGATACAGTTATTTGGTCTCTCCATCCCGAATGTCGTCACATCCAAACAGAGTGTGACGACAAGCCAGCGTCGCCAAAGCAAAGGGAAAGGAAAGGCGACCGATAAACAGCTTGACAACACTGAGTCTTCAGGCACCGTCGACGTGCTCAAGGCACATGCTGAAACTTCCATGAAGGCATTGGAACGGCGCGGATCTTTCGACCCTACGGCACTTCAAACCCTATGCAACGCTCTAGACGACGCCGACTTTCTCGCGCAGCTTGTCTTACTCGGTATCGCTTACATCTCATATGATGTTGTTTCTCTACTGTACGAGAAGCTCCCAGCCCACGTTGTCACTCGGGAGTCTCTCTCAGTGAGTTTCTCCTGCAATCTTTCGTGAATACAATCTTAACAGTGCCATTTTCACCAGGTGACTCGCGCCTCTATGACGCGTCAAGCGAGTCTGAAATTGCTGTTCTCCAGCTTCAATGACCCAGGCATCAAGCTCCCATGGCTGAAGACGTTTTATGGCATGATTGGTGCCCTGTCCTTAAGTTCGACGACGAGGGGATTCTTTTCGACCAATCTGGAAATGGTCATGACCTCTTTGAGTGCATGTGCTGAAAGGTGAAGTGGCCTGTTGATTCGAGCATAGTGTCTGTCTGATGCTGTGAATTTCTAGCCTGCCTTCTCTTGTGCACGGCCTTGATTCTGGCCCCAAAGACCAGACGACAATTTTGATGCAGAGCGTGTACGATTCTGACGAGGCATTCCGGTGAGCCCCATCCTGCGCGCACGGCGAGAACACCCAGCAGTCTTATCAACTTGACAGTCACAAACGCCCCCATTCTCCGGAAGCCGACGTGATAACCAGTAGGTTCGCAGGCGAAGTGTATGGTCCATCTCATCTGGAATGTATAGCAACATCGGCTCCTTACACCCCCAATCCACAGTCGAAGAAGGCCAAGACGACAGAAGACCTTCAGGATCAGGTCGGGGGAAGCGTCATAGGCTTCGTGTCCGGCGGTAGCTGCTCTGCTGAAGGTAAGCCAGTGCGACCTTCCTACAACATGCATGTCGCTATAACCATAAGCAGGTTTCTCTACCGCTCAGCAGCAAGCACTGGCGGATGCCAGGACAGGAGCCGGAGCTAAGGATGTCGAAGGAGACACTATTCCTTCCGCAGTCGAGCTGGATACGTGCTCCTCTGTCAATGACGTCCCGGTGTCCTCATTAGAGCTTCTGCCTTCCGAATCAGAACCTAGCGGTGGTGATTTGGAATTGGTCTTTGACGGTGCGCCATCCTCACATACGCGGCTCTCATGATGGTTATATGTGTTTCTCAGGTTGGGATGCCGAGGCGCTTGCCTCTCCTGAGACACAAGAGAACGAAGAGGAGGAGTATGACCTAAAGAACGACGGTCGCGGGAAAGGTGCGAATGGGATTCGTGTTAATCTTACTGGTTCTACTACTAACGTGCTACACACACAGCCCATGAAAGACGGCGAAGATATATTCAAAACATCATCATGTGTACCGCTTTCGATTCTGAGCCTGGGCCAGCGTTCCCTGGAATCTTCGTTCAGGTCTGGGCCGCCGTTCTTTCCTCTGTGGTGAAAAGAGATCCTTTAGAGACAATGGGCGATGCTGCCATGCACGTCGTCATGTTGGAGGTGTTGATAGAGCTTGTCGGGTTCATGGTACCGAAGGATACACGGGCGTCGGTTCGAAGTGTAAGTCAGCATTTTCATGTACGCCCTCGCAACTAATCTGGTCAAAACACGCGGCAGATCGTCATTCAGCCCCTACTTTCGAATGCGACGTTTCTCCATTATCTACGGTCCCGAAGCTTCTTCAACGAGCAGCATTTGCCCAAATTTCCGGGCAATGCGTTCGAGGTGCTTGCGAGCGCTGTCGTTATTTCCCAGTCACTGCTCGTCCTCAAGAACTGGGTTCGTGAGACTTTCCGACCCGTCATCGAGGCTGTCATCGCCGCTGCTCTCGTCTATCAAGAGTCAGTGATTCTTGAATCAAAATTGCATGTTGGCTTATACAGATTGCAGTGACGGAGCTAAGGATTGGGAGGCGGCGAAAGCCAAGTACCGCGATACGAACCCTCGGGGCGATACCGATGCTGCCGAACCTCCTGCTGGAAAACGCCAAAGTATGACTACGTCCCATGCATAGTGACTCGAGAACTGATCGTCTTTGTGCAGGATCGGAACCATTCTCAATGAAGGGACGCAGGCGCTCAAAGCTTGAAGGAAAGCTCTTGACGAAACGTCAAGGCAAGACCAGTGTTCGTATATCTTCACCTGGGCGATGCTACACATCTTATCTTCATTTCCGACAGCAAGAGGATATGCCGAGACCGGTAGCGAAAGGGACCGGATCTCAAACTTCGGAGAATACGTCCTCCCTATCTCTGATTTCCTCCGATCCACCCCATGGGAGTTTCGACTTCGCTGCCCCGTTCCCGGTCTCACCACCTACCACATACGACGCAACGATGACCATGTCCGTCTCTCAGTACATGCCTATGGTGGATCCCCTCAAGTTTCTGACGGACCCACTCCTTCTACCTCAAACGCCCGAAGCAACGGACGTTCCCGTTCATATCAGTGCCAGTGCCAATACTGCTGACGCGCAGCAATTTCTTGAGGGAAGAGGAGCTCATGGCGGCAGATGCCCACTACGGCTGGGGAGGGCAATGAAGAAGTAGTCGCCGTGGACACGGTGCTCTTAGAGGAAACGGGAGTGGAAGAGGCCACCATTAGGAGCATCGCATGTAAATAACTTTCGTAGACCAAGATGTAGAATCACAACCTTCACAGTTTATTTTGCTCCGACAAATTGCACGCTCTGCAGTTCGGTTCTGGCGTCGAGAACGAGAAACACATTCGACTTCAAAGCGCTGACATACGTACTTATACTAGTAGTAGCTAGCTGCTAGTAGTAGCCAAGTAGTAGCGCTCGGATGGTGTAACCGAAAATTGACTCTTGTAACTTGTCCAAGGTCCGGCCACCAAGCTTGATATAAGAAACGGTATAGGCAAACGATGGCGAAACCTGAAGCGGCTTTACAGGCTTGCCACCTGCTTGAGCGAGGATGGGGTGGATCAGTCTTATGATGGCATGCCGTAACTTGGCTAGAACCACGGCGCCGCCGCCGCACCTTGGCAGCGAAGTTGGGAAGCCGCGCCGCCCCCTCGATCCTAGAATAATGCGGCGCGCATACTATGACACGTCGGCCATCCTCGCCAATGCGTCGCGTCACATCGCGTGCGTACTATATACCACGGTGCCAGTAAGTACCCCAACTTGAACACTCTGATTTTGAGGCGCCGATTCCGAATCGGACCTGGCTGTATTACAGGACTCGGAGTTCCAGTAAGTGCCAACACAAGTCTATCTCTCTCATAGATTTGAGACCTACTTCAATGCTGAGGCACTCGTCACAAGGTACATTTGTTGATACTTTTTATCTACTTCAAGTTATCCGAGTAGAAATTTACTCAATATTGTATACAGTCACCAGTGTGCCCGCTGTTGGACCTGTACAGTACGAAGAAAAACAATTGAAACGCTGTGAAGGGCAAGACGGTGCGTTTTATGTTGCTTACCCCGTCGGTTGATCGTTTACTGAAGATCAGCCGTTGCAAATGTTTACAGAGGTTAGGGTTCTGTGGTGTTGAACTCCCAATCCACCCCTCACTCAGATGCCATCATTGATGATGGCATCAATGTTTACTCCACTCTGCGGATTTCGCCGCCTGGTTCATATGATGTCAATAGATGTCAATCAGGTGCTGGCCGCTGGCAAGCCAAGTACCCCACCGGCCAATGGAGCTGGTCGGCGCGCGAGCGTCGACCGAGCGAGCTTTGGCCCGCCTTGTTCACCAAAAAATATCAGGTACTTTACAATTCATTATATAGCTATAGAGATACCAAAGTTAAACCGTGACCTCACCAGGCGGTCTTGCACACCAAAAACTTAAACCTCACCTGCCAATGAGAGCTGGTCGACGCGCAAGCGTCGACCGAGCGAGCTTTGGCCCGCCCGTCTTGATATACATTAAAGCTTAGTATCTCTTTTTTTTCACTGACACCTTATCAGAGTAGGGGACCGGTGCTCGCACCGCTATCGATCGTTTACTGAAGATCAGCCGTTGCAAAGGCCGGTGCTTGTTCTGGTCGTCCAAACGTATGAATAACTTCGAATTTCAATCCTGTCTGTAGCCAAGTGCTTGAGAACTCACACCATGTCGTGAACGCGCTCAGTTCAGCTGAATGAAAATGGGAAAACTCCAGAAATCCAAAGTGTTGAAAATGCGAAAGAAATCAAGACAGCTTGGCCCGTACAGTCAAGTCTTGTGTGCGGTGGTACAAACGAAGTAAAAACGGATGAAAAATAATACGAAGCTCACAATTGAACTCGGCGTGGACAGCTGCTCGCTTTCAGGAATGTGAAATCAAACAGTGAGTTGAGAGCTTTGATTGATTCACATACGAAAGAGCCTAATAACTCACCGAAGCTGCTCTAAACGGTCACAACTTGAATGTGCATCTCTCATTACACCAGGCATTCAATGCGAGCGAGACTGTTGAACCTGAACCAAACAAGTCAGATAGATGCAGCCCGAGAGTTCGCAGCGAGTGAAATGAGATGGAGGGACGTACCGCGGGCTTAACCAGTCACGGCAACAAAACTTACAGGATTCGACGGCGGCATAAATTGAGCGATATTGAACTGAAAAGAAAGAGAAGTCAATCCGAGTTGACCCGAAGGGAAGCCGCTAAGATCATTAGAAAGTTTCACGCGAAAATGAACACCATGAGCCAGTCGATTAACAGAACGAGTATATAAGAAGGTGTTAGTAATAGGCGACGAGGTAAGAATGTTGAATGTTCGAAGACAATATTTGATTTGGACTCGGTGCCTTGACATTGAAGTCTGGATATGTGTGATACACGTATACACTAGAGCACCATTGGATTTACTGGGCGCTCGTGGCCATTTGTCTGAAAACAAGTGTGTGCTGAATATTGTGGGGGAAGGAGGAAGGTGGAGAAAGGATTCAGCTCTGAGGAAGTGGCGACCTGAGTAAAGCTGCGCAGTGTGGAGCCTCAAAGAGAAAACATCAAGAAAGCCGTGGTTGAACGCTGAGCGAGAGAGAAGACATACGGGGCAAAATATGCGAGTAGAAGAAGCAGAAGTGGTCGTGAAACTGCCACATAGTTGGGTAAACGGGTCCGAGTCGAGTTGTGATAGCTCAATCGTAGGATGAAAACCCAGAAGCGTGAAATGTGAGTTAGATTGGGACGAGGAGCTCGACCAGCGATGGAAAGTGGTTGACAGTCAAGAAGATCAATGGGGGATGAAGTAGATGACAGATCGCGAGGGCCCTGAGCTGCAGCAAAAGCATACCGAGATATGGACTCGGGAATGTGTAGCGGGAAGCGTTGGTAGACGAGAGAGCGACAGAAAGAATCTGAAAGATCATAGATTGAGCCCATCGGCAATTGGATGCAGGATAAGACAGGATCCTGAAAGGAGCCGTGGATGCGGAGACATGACGAGTCGGCAGAAATGTTTCGTAGTTGTGTCGAGCAGAAAGCGCCATGGGGCCGACGACGCCGTTGGGAGGAGGTTCTGAAAGCCAAAGAACGGAGTGTCGGTGATGTGACGGTATGTCGAGTAGTACGGATAGAGTGAGACTCCAGACCCATGAAGTTCCATTCGCAATACCGAGCTGGAAAAGCCAGCCCTATAGGTCCAGGAACTGGAGGGATAAAGACTGATAAAGAGCGCGCCTTGTCGTATTGTCGTTATGTAACAGCGCCGAATCCAAGCGTCAGTGGATCAGTGAGCCGCCACTGGCGCCGACGTTGGCGGAGAAGCCGAGGAAGCGGCTGTCCCAGTCCTTCCCTGTCCCTATTGGCAGGCTTCTGAGGCAATTACGACATCCATCATAAGACTGATCTACTACCTGCTCTGCTTGAGCTTTGCCACCGTCACAGAGTTAAGAGTCTGAGTCACATCTCTGTGACCCATAAAATGTGACCGATCGCTTTCCGCTCAACTTGCTCTTGACCACAATGATCATGAGTGGCACACGAAGGTGAGTTTTGCTTCACTGTAATCATCTTGGACTCTCATCCCATCGCACCCCAGCCTTGCTCACCATTTGCCCTAGACGCCCGGGTCATCTCCATCGACGACAACCTTGAAGACAACAACAGACACCCCATATCCCTCATACTCGATGGCGGCCATGTTATACATCGTATTCACGCAAGGGAGAGCGCTATGGCATGCGACGACCCTACGGATTTCCCGGATAACCAGGCCGGTCGAGATATCGTGGGAGGAGTGCATGCGCATATGCGTGTGGCGTTTCGACGCTTCGGACTGGCTCCCTAGACCTAGATTCTTCGGGATCGAAGATGGTCGCCTGGTGCGGGGGGAACTGCGGCGAGCTGAGCAAGATATCGGGGATGCCTGTTCCTCAAGAACTTCGAATCCGGCGGGTTGGATGTAGAGGTGTCGGGAGATTGGAATTGTGTGGGGCAGAGGATATCATGTTGTCCGCAGCTTTGTTGTTGAAGAGATCCCAGACGATATCGCGCTCCGTTGACGCCGGGTCTGGGCTTGCGGTGGGCGCTCTTAGGCGACCACTTACCAAACGCGCGATAGGTACATTGTATTTTCTATATTCAATTCTGAGACTCGTTTCCTTGGATATTCGTGCGAGCAAGTCGATTTAGCGCTCGGAGAACTTCTTGAAGTGTATCGGGTAGGAATTGGTTTGAATCGTACTCAACGATTGAACGATTCAGCACGATTAGATTGAACACAGAACACAGAACAAAATAAGTTGTTTAAGATATAAACCGTCTCCAAAAGAGTGTGGTAACACGCCGTTGTGTCTCGAGCTTTAAGCTGTAGCCTCAGCTTCCTTCAACAATAAATTGTACAAGAACTGTATCGCCTCGACGCGGAAGTTCTCAGACGTAACGTTGATGCCAGCTGGGTCGGTCAAGGTCAATAGCGACGGTGAGCCGTCCGCGGTCAGATTGTTCCATCTCGGCCAGAAAACGGCAGCTGGTTTGCGGTGGGTCGCCTCGGAGTGGTTGGGATCCAGAGTGTTTATGAAATTGACTAGGAAAGGCATGATTCTCGTCAGCTTCCATCTTGACGAGTATACCGTCAACTCACTCAGCGCATCGACAGGAACAAAATCGGTCAAATTTGTGATCTCTTCGGGGAACCAGATGGGCACGTCTTCTGCATGCCCGGCGCCTGTCATTGGGGTGTCCTTTCCGCGCTTGTTCACTGAGGAGCGGTCAAAATAAGTGAATCCATTTCGAACAGGATTGAGCAAGTAGACGTACGCCAGCTCCATACATTTTGCGTCTTAGATATATGCTCGAGCAGAAACCTACGAGCACCGGTGAATAGATAATCGCCTTGGAATGCCGCCATTCTTTTGAATTGCGGACTAAGAATCAGAATGGTCAGCTATAGCTATGATTAATTCTGAATGGTTCATACGTCAATTGATTTTCAAGCCCTGTGTCGAAAGGAGCGCCCTGCAAAGAAATCAGTCAATTTTTACCTATTGTAAGAAATTCCCCTGCACACCTGAGTAGGATCGTCAGGATAGAGAGCCGCGAGGTGTGCAATCTCTGCAGGAGTGGCTTTCGGGAAGAAGCTGCAACCATACACATGAAGCGACAACATATGCGTAGACTGCATCCAATACGAACATTGACTGCACATAGCCCACAAACTCGTCGTTCGTGCTACGGAAATAATCCAGTGTCAGACGAATAAAAGTGTGAAAGATAAGACCACGAACGTGATGTTAGTACTCGAAAACGCGAATGTGCTGCATGAAAACCGAATATATTGAAAGAGCAGCATATGGGGCGGGCAGGACTCACGTTCCTTCATCATCAGCATCACCAGTCATGACCGAAACCTGTAAATCCATATTTATTCGTTTTGAATGAGGATCCGCTATATAACCTACCTTAGCCGTCTTCCCTTGAGCCACGGAGAGCAGCGGGTCCCGAATGATCACATCGCCGTCAATACGCGGCCGCCAGACATTCTGCAAGCTGGTATAGGAGAGAAGATTCGTAGTATTATCAACGGTGGCTTTGAAATCATCGAAAGGAACGCGGCGGAGACAGTCAAGTGTGTCTTTTGCTTCCGTGCAGTTATTGGCAGCAAGCAATTCATTGTAGGTCGACTGTCCATCTGCGACTGTGCCGGTGGAGAACGGTGATCCAGAGAGCTAGATGTGTAGACGTAGATGAATATTTATTTTTGCAATTGAATAAAACAAACCAGGAAGGCGCCGCGGAATAACGAAGTGGGGTTGAATCGTTTGTTTGGCAGAAGGAGGAGCGAAGCAGATATCGCTCCCGCACTGGGACCGCCTCTGTAGACGAAAGACATGAGCGGACAAGACAAACAGTAGAGATACAAAACAAGACGGACATCACTACACGATTCGGGTCTCCTCCAAAAGCCGCGATTTGCCTGTGCACCCATTCGAGAGCGAAGATTTCTGTAGTAGGGTTGGGCTTGGATATACATACTATGATTCATGAACAAGTTTTGCTCACGGTCTCGCAGACCGAGATTGCTGATGCCTGCATTCTGCGCCTCTTTACCGGCCAAGAAACCCCAGGCTATTAGCTGATCAGCACATATTTCGGATACCAAAGGCAGCTGAACGTACCGCTCACGCGATAATTTGGTGTCACAACAATAATTGGTTCACCGTTGAATATAGACCTTTCGACCAGCGGTCGCATTTCAGTGTCGGGGGCGTTTCCAATTTCGAAACCACCTGGCGCTTTCAAAGGTCGCATCACTTTCTATGGCGAAAAGTCACATACCGCCGAAAATCCACTGCAGAAAAGAGCAAGTCAGTCATTTTTCTGAATCATTAGGACGTTGAAATAGAAAAGACTGACGAAGAGGACCGGAAGCTTCGAATGCGGTTTTGCGGACGCTGGAGCAAATACGTTGAGCTTCAGGCCTTTGTTTCTCGTCAAATCTTGGAAAAATGAATAGAATGAAATCAGTCCCACAGTCCTCTGACATCGGCGGCACTGGGAATGGAGCGGGAAGGAGTTGCTGAGGACAGGCTGGACTAAACTCGGTCGCATTTTGGATGCCATGCAACTTGGTGGGCAACTTGGGAGTCGTGAATCGCACACTGTTAATTTGTATGGATTTGAGAACCCTGGAATGCAGGCAATGAATGTGCATACGCCGGTCGAGCAAATGGTACACCGAGAAACGTTGAGAGATTACCGTCGAATTTGCCTCGGAAAGTCCCGTAGTCTAGCGCGACCGTTGGTGCTGCGTGCGCCAGCCCCGCGCTCGCGGTACTCAGAAAACAAAACAAGGGGAGGAATAAGAAGAGCATATTGTCGTGTTTGTGTCGCATTCTCCGGGAAGCTTTTAAGGCAATCGGAATCCCGTGGTCTCATTCGCGTTCCGTCGGCATGTTTTTGAAGGCAAATCAGGCGGAGGACGCGCAACACACTTACCTCGGTCTATATCTTTAACAATCAAGCGAGTCAATGCCAAGCGCACGCACTCTTAGTCTGCCGAGTCATGACGTGGACGGACGAGTCGCATCGAGTAGAACGGTCAGAATGTTAGGTTGTGTGTTTGGTTGAGGGTGAAACGGTTTGGATGCTTTTCAACGAGGAACGAAAAGAGCCTTACGCTAAAGGGCACTGGCACCCGGAGCACAAAGCTGAAAGATATAGTTAATGACTATAGTAACGAGGAGTCTAAGGAACGCATATCAGCGCATACATCTGTGCCCATGTAATCCGCGTTACTGCTCGGCGCGGCGTCCCTGGGCCGCTGGGCGGGATCGTCGTCTACTCCACCCTACTCTGGCCCGCTTGCTGTTTCAATTGAAAAAATTGCGTCGACGAATTTTGCCGGCCGCTCGCATACGAGTACTCGGTGCTCGTTTCGTTTTGATTCAGATGCGTTTTGCGAATTTTTTTTTTCCGAGTCGATTTGAAGTGGCCGTGTCTACCGAGGGTTTCTCTATGGCAACATAGGTAGCTGATTGCCTCAGACTCTTTGCAAGAGCGCATCCTGAATCTGACTGACATTTTTGAGAAAGAGAGCTCGAGTGCACCGCCACATCAATGAGGTGCCATGGCTTCCCGGCGATCATCGCGACTCGCAAGTTCACCATACCGTCTTTGGTCCTTGAAACTTCTCATTATGTAATGGAAATCGAGCTCCATAAAAACTTGTAAGTACTCGGAGTGCTTTCGGGCGCCAGTATCACTGTTATTCCCATAAAAATCGCGTATGTATCGAAATCACGAGACCGCGTCTCGTCTCCTTCCCCATCCAGTCATCCACCTGCCTTAGCCGGATCCCCTCCTCGATGAGTGGGAATCAGACGAAGGTAAATGGGCTTGATACATACGTTCAGTGATTACTACATACTACGTATACGACCAAAACAATGCGAAAACAAGTACCAATGCGTCTAAAATCAAATTGTACGGTACGGAAAGTTCATACAGACGAAAAGCAAGAACCGATCAAGCAAGCCGGAAAGCGCCACCTCGGACCCAAGCTAGCACTCCCACCACAGCCGACCCGAGGTGCCAGCGCTCAGCGATCCGATTACTTATTACGGGTCGCCACAATGTTTCCACATCCGCACGTAGTCCCTGTACCACGACGCATTAGCACGAAAGCACTCGAGATGGAACGACAGAGAAGACACTCACACAACCATCGCCCGATCCTCAAAATTCTCCGGCCACGTAGGCAGCCACTGCTGTTTATTGTTGATAAAATCTTGCATCGGGTCTACGTCGTGTCGCGTCAGTGAACAGGCACATATCGTCAAGAAGAAATGGGAACCCACTCCCCGCATGATTCACCCACGGCTTGTCACCCTGCCCGTCTGGGAACCAGCCGTTCGTGCCCCCGACCGCGACGTTCATGATGAGATAAAAGTCTGTGAGCGTGGTTAGCGGGTAAGCAAAGAGAAGCGAAGAGAACAGAAGAGAGGGAGAACGCACCTTGATCAAACGGCCGCGCGACGTTCGCGCCGGGACCCGCCCAGGGATCGTCCAGTGGGACCGTCTTCCCGTCCGCAGTCACCGTCGTCGCAGGGAACTGCCCGCGTTTCCAAAACCCGCCCTTATCAAACTTCAAATCCAACAACGTATGCAGCCTCGTATCCACGCTAATCCGAATCCAGCTATCCGTCCACTCGAGCGCGTAGGTGTGGAACGCGCTGGAGAAGGGCGTGGTGCGGGAGGTCCACCACGAATACGATTTGCCAACGGCGTTGAGGGCGGGGGTGGGGCCCCAGTTGAGCGCGCCTTGGACGTAGTTGGACCCGCGGTTGGTGTACCTCAGGCCGTTCCCGCGCGACTCGACGATGTCGATTTCGCCTGAGGCGGGCCAGGGGCCGTACGTCGAGTTCGTGGGGAGGAGCCAGATTGCGGGCCACAGCTGGGGGAGAGGGATGAATAGAGGCGAGGAGACAAGGAGGAAGAAAGACGCACCCAGTCACCCGTGGGCATCTTGGCGCGGACTTCGATTCGTCCGTAGCGGATCTTTCCTTGAGAGAGCGTGGAGGCGTTGCCGTTTTTGGCGGACAAGAAGGTGCTGAGGCGGGCGCTTTGGACGGGGTTGATGATGGTGCCGGCGGTGGTGTTGGTGGTGCGGGAGCAGGCGGTGAAGTAGCCTGAGTAGTCGAACCTTTGATGAATGAATGAAAATTAGAATATGCGAGTTATGATAGGAGAAGTCAAAGTCCTCTTCCAGAGTCGATTATGGAGTCAATTACAATTTTGATTCTGGAGGATTCCACAATCGACTCGAAAATCGCGTGAAATCGACTGTTTCGAATCTGGACCCGCAACTCCGCAAGAATTGACTCAAGCAACGAGATTTGTGTAAAAGGGCAGTCAGAGTAGCGTTTTTGAGGCGGTTATCAGGGCGGTTAACAACATGTCGTCTCCCACAAGTCGTGTTTTCAATGACATGACCAACCTCAAGAATCAAGAACCACCTTGGAAACCGTTTCAAAAACCCTACTCTGACTGCCAGTGTTGGAGATCAAAATCGACTTGCGAATCGACCTCACAATCGACGCGGGGACTTTGACAAACGAAGAAGACGAAACGTACCCCTCCTGAGTGAACCCGCCATTCGGTGCGGTCGTATTGAACGTGCAGTCCGTGCTGTTGTAACTCGTCCCGTCCGGGAATGGGTTGCCGTCGTTCGTGAGTGTCGGGAGGATGTACAGGTTCCCGTTTTTGAGGAAAGAGTTGTTCGAGGAGGCGGTGGTCATTTCGAATTGGCCGTTGCCGTAGCCGTCCATTTGGACCTCCCTCATCCACCTCCCTTCCACTCCCCCTACTTCGGGATTACCGAATACACCCGCATCGTCTCCGGCATTGAAGTCCTCATTGAAAACAAGACACAATGGAGCCTTATCGAGGTGATTGCGTGCGTTGCGGTAGGAGAAATAAGATTGGAGGCCGCCGAGAGAGGCGCCGAGGAAGAGGAGTGCCCAGGTAAGATAGTACGAGAAGGTGGCTCGCGGTGACGCCGTGAGAGTCCACGGTTTAGCAACAGCGGTGTAGGGCTTGAGGTTGGTGGGGAGGGCGGTGGAGGTCATGCGCTTTGCGGGACGAGTGGGGTCATTGAATGGGTCGGACGACTGGGAGACGTCGAGCGAGTGCACACGAGAGAGCGGGGGCGTGGAGAAGGGGTTTGAGCTCATCGTGGGCGGCGGTGACGAGGGGGCCGTTGTCGTCGGCAGTGGCGACGTTCAAGGAGAAGAGATTGAAGAAGGGAAAGAGATTGAAGAAGAACCGGAGGGGGAGGCGAGTTAGCGGTCATTCTAAGAGTCTATCGACGTAAAAGTCAAGGCAGATTGACAAGCAGCAGGCAGTGATGCAGTGATGGCATATCAGATTGAATCAGGTAAGATTGTTGATCGGTAAATCGTAGATATCGCTTGGACCACGAAGGCCAGGAACAGGCCTAGGGTCAGGAACTCGCTTTTCAGGCGTATGTCATGAAAGCGTCAGCGGCCGCTAATGCCTTCCTCCGGTCGAGTTATTATTGTTGCAATAAGTATTCCAGCTTTCCAAGCTTCTGTGAGCCAAGTATAGCCGAGTATCAAGAAAGTATAGCTGTCGACGGGAATTATTACTTGAGGGGAATGAGAAGAGGTAAGGTTGTGCGGTACATATATGTTGTACCTGGCGACATTATCGGAGTGAAGATGTACCTGTGTCGCACGAGTAACACGAAAATCTCCCTCATCTCGGACCGATTATGTCAATGCGAGGACACGGCGAACCCCCACGCTGCAAAAAACTGGAAGCTTTTTGTGTTGGCGAATTATCCAATTGCAAGCCGTTTTCTATGTGCGATTTCTTAGAAGAGAGTGCGATTCAAGGAACAGATGAATACACCCAGTAAGTTAATATAACGGCCTATTGAGTGCCCAGGACTAGATTGGATGATGTTGAAGCACTCCTTGAGTAGTCCAATCTCGCGCCCACCACGGTCAACGTTGGTCGACGCAAGGGAACAAAGCAGGAGTAGGACTCACGTGATCGCGTTCTGTCAGAAAATGATTTCCCGCGCTGTCACTGTTGTTAGTTGTCCACACCATCTTGACCTCCGTCTTCCCCTTCTGAGGCGTGTAATCTCCCTGCCTGTCTCTAGCAAGTCCTTCTGTCGCGCGTGGGCCCAGGGACAATCTGTCTACTCTGCTGTCCACCCATACTCTGTCGACAGTTGTACACGTTTTCGAGTCTGGGTCAACCATGTGCATGAGCTATATCCAGTGCGGCGAATTGGCGAGATTGAGGGTCGTATGAGCGGCCAATCGAAAACAAGGCAAAGTGAATCTAAAAGCAAAAGTAATCAAGCCGGGATGAAGTATCCCGGAGGTCATCTAGCCAATATCTGACGGGGTATTGTACGGTAATTGAAGAAGGCAAAGAAGAAAGCCTCGCGGCAAGCTCCATATCGAAGCAGTACTCAAACCGAATTGTAAGTAAGGCTAATCATTTTGGGGGTGGCGCGTTTCCTTCTGTAATCTAATTTTTTTTCCAGGTGACGGCGCCCTTGTGCGTCCTTTGCTTTCGGCCATTCAGCGCGTCTGCGCTTGGCTGTGTTCTGTGCATATCAAGTCACTTCTCTACTGTGAGCGGGCCTGTCGCGTCATTTGTCTATCAGTATCACTTACCTGTTCCCTTGAAGCAACCAGATACACACATTAGACAAGAATATCGCCGACCACATCCATTCGATCTGTCTTTCCAGGTACCTCGCTATCACTGGTTGCATCACTTCACCTCACCGCGCCGCACTTCACTCCGACGAAGACTCCGACACCGACCTGGACCAGGGCAAGGAACCGACCACTGTCACTTCTACTTCCACACACACAGACGAAAATCAGGAAGCGCTGTGCACGCGCTACGGACATACAGCTAGAACATCCAGAATACAAGGATCTCCGGTCGTTCATTTGATTGTGGTTGGATCACCGCATCATTTTAGCGAAAGGCGCGGGACAGGCAGGATTTGCGATTGAAGATATACATACGCCTACTTTGCGTGCCGCTTTCCCTCCGCCTTCGCTTCGCTGGCTCTTTCTTTCTTTCGTTTGTATTTCTTGGTTTCAGTCCTTTGGTCCTTCGGTCTTGCTAGCCTGATACACGTAGAACAAGATGGCGTCCAGCTCCTCGTCTTCCTATACGCCTCCGGGAAGCAGCGGCAGCGGCAACACTCCCTCCTCTCCCTCCGTGTCTTCGTCTGCATCTGCGTCTTCGGCCTCCTCGTCCTCGATACGCCGCCCTCACCCCACCCGCGTCCCCTCACCACTCGCACGCTCCCCTCCTTCCACGTCTACTTCTCTCCCACCCCCGCATCCTCTTCACCATCAAACACAATGGCCCGACTCCCCCGCGTCTAGCGCCGTCTCGTTCAACGTCGATATCGAATACGTTGATGATGTCGAATACGTCGTTGAGGATGGCATTGGTTTGGAGAGGATTAACGGCGGTACAGTGGAACGGGAAATGTTGGCGGCAAATGGAAGCGGAGTAGGAGGAGCGGGAGTGACGATTCTGACGAGCGATTACGATGAGGTCGACGCGTTATTGCATTCAATCTGTAAGTCTCCTTTCTCTTCCTTCTTTCGTTCTCATTTCTTCTGCCTGTCATCAAAAACCGCTAATCACGCACCTTCAGACGAAAAAACGCAGCAAGATGCTTGGTTCGCGCCTCCGCCCTCTGCAGGTGCGATCGCACATGCCTCGCTGGGCGGCGTCGCTATCCGTGTCGCCGCGCCTACACCCGTCGCTGCGGGGACGACCGAAAATTTTCCTCCAGGTGATGATATCAGCGGTGCCTCAACCCCGAAGCAGCCTACAGCACAGGCAGAATTCCGCGTCTTCCCATACAACGCACCGTACCTCGTCCCCTTCGAGGCGGCTGTGAGGGGCTTGAATCCTGCGGGAGCGGTGTTGGTGAGGAATGCGGCGGTGACGGCGGTTTGCGGGAGGGTGTGAGTATTATCTTAAATTCTTTCGGAGTAATCTATTGACCAAAAAACCGACAGCACACCGACAGCACAGTCTGTCTTGCTCGATGCTGCGACGCGGATCCAAGTGTTAGGCCGTCTTGGAGATCTTCCTGGCGCGGAGAAGGATCAATGTGGGGCGTTCATTGTATGTCTTCTTCTCCTTCCCATCTCCCTTTCCAGTCTTTTTCGCGCACATAGCCGCTGACAATTATTCTCATATCCAGCGCACCCCACCTTCCCTCATCCTCTGGTCACCCGCCGTGGACGTCCTCCCCTCCCTCGCAAGCGAGTTCGAAGAGAAGCTCATCAAGTTCATCTGGCGCACGCGCGGTCTACCGGCTTCCTCGTCGTCTTCATCTTCCCAGACCTCACTCTCGAATAATTCCAATGCCAATTCCCAGTCGACGACCGCTCCACCCATCAACAGGCGGCGGGATAGCCACGCGGCGCCGGGGCTGCTGGCCTCGTTATTCAGTGCGCCATCAGCGTCTGTATCCTCGGGGTCGGCGGTAGGGCGCCACCCGCACCCACTGGTTCAGGAAGTCGCACGAGGCGAGGTAGAAATGGAGGGGGATGTGGGGGAGAGTACGCTCGGCTTGACCATGATGGACAATCTCAGCGAGTCGAGGTTCCGCGAGGTGGATCTTGGCGGCGGCGTGGACGAGAAAGGTGGTGCATCTCGTGTCCCCGCGAGAACCGAGACCAAAAAGAAAGATACGACGTTTTTCGGATGGTCGTGGCGGCTGCAGCCAAAGTCCCAGTCTACGCCGGATCCAGAGAAGCTGGAGGAGGGCGGGTCGAAGAAGAGGAAGTTGGTGTTGTTGGGGCCGTTGTATGCGGGATTGGGGGCGGGGTTGGCCGGGTGTGAGTATCGATTCTCTTGCTTGGGTTCTTCGGCTTCGGTTTCTCCTGTTTTCTATCTTGCGTAGCACTCAGTGGTGCGCGAGTGGAGTGCCTCTTTATACGCGCCTTGAGCTCTTCCCACCGAATGTCCCCGATGTTTTTTCGGCGGCGCTCATCAGCATCTTCTTTCTTGGTGCTTTCACTTCGAACTCCGACATTCGTTCTTCGTTCGCCCTGTGCCGCTGGACGTGCCGCGTTCCCGCTGTTACTCTCTTTCGTCCTTTAATTCTGGGCGTCATCGTGTGCGTCATGGCCGCGAGGCACTCAGCTAGATGTCGGCCCGCCAGTTTGACGGGCAGGAACGATGGGGGCCTTGCTTCCATGTCGCTCAGCGTCGGTGGTCGGTTTCGGGAGACGATAAGACCTGTCGTTCATGTTTCCCGTCTGGTTATTTTCTGCGGCGGTTTTGGCCTAATATATCTTTCTTCCCTTCGCACTCCACTGTCATTTGATTCTAACAGACTCTCGCGATGCTAACGTTGCCGCTTTCTAGACTTTGTTTTCTCTGGTGTCAGCGTTCTATTAGCAGAGTATGCGCTCGACGGCGACCCGAGACGTTTCGCGCTCATTTTGACGCTGCCTGTTATCTTTTGCGTTTCAATTGTAAGCTCACTCGTACTGTGCTTCACCAGCTGCTCGCTAACACCAGTTTAGTTCTTCTGTCTCCAACTCATCGGCAACATCTCGCTCGTCATTGGGCCCGTCAAGCAGTACCACGAAAACTCCGCCTTCTACTCCGCCGTCAAGCCTGCGCCGAACCCGGCCGTCGATAACAACCTCCCGCACATTACGATTCAATGTCCTGTGTATAAGGAGAGCTTGGTCGAGGTCATGTAAGAGCTTTCTATCTCTGTTAGAGCTGTGCTGACGGACATCAAGTGCGCCTTCGGTGCTTTCGGTCAAGAAGGCGATGCAGACGTATGCGCGTCAGGGCGGGACGTCGGCCATCTTCATCTGCGACGACGGTATGCAGCTCATCTCAGAGGAGGATCGTCAGGCACGCATGAGGTTCTACGCTGACCATAATATTGGGTATATAATGTACCTCCACCACTTTTTTCCCACGCTCATTTGTTACTTGCAGGTGGACCGCACGACCAGGGCACAATAAGGATGGGTTCTTCCGCAAAGGCAAGTTCAAGAAGGCGAGCAATATGAACTACGGGTTAGGTTTGCCTGCTTTCTGCCCCGCCCACTGTCGGATATGGTGCTCATGATGAAACAGCCCTTTCACTCAAGCTGGAGAAACATCTCGCGGCGCTCGAGGCTGCGGGTGTCACGGAAGACGACGGCGAGTGTCTCGAGGACAAGGCGATGTATCTCGCTGTCGAGGAAACGTACGAGGAGAGCGGGCGGCGGCACCGTCCGTGGGCGTGCAATGGGAAGAGTCTGCGCGTCGGCGAGATCATCCTTATCATCGACTCGGATACTATCGTTCCTGAGGATTGTTTCCGCGATGCTGCTCGTGAGATGTATGAGAGTCCCGACCTTGCGATTATCCAGCACGAATCCGGTCGGTTTTCGCCTTCAGTCCTTGGTGTACTCTTTACTTATACGCTTTCAGATGTGATGCAGGTCGCGCACCACTACTTCGAGAACGGCATCACCCATTTCACAAGGCGAATCAACAAGTGTATCTCATATGGGTGCTCTAATGGCGAGGTCGCTCCGTTTGTCGGGCACAACGCTTTCCTGCGCTGGAGCGCTGTTCAAGACGCCGCCTTCGACGACCCAGACGACGGGAAACGCAAGCAGTGGAGTGAGAGTAACGTGTCGGAGGACTTTGACCTTGCTCTGCGTCTGCTCCTTGGCGGATACACCCTCCGTTGGGCGACCTACTCCGAGGGTGGGTTCAAGGAAGGTGTCAGTCTTACGGTCGTCGACGAAATGGCACGTTGGCAGAAGTACGCCTATGGAGTAGGTTTCGCTTTTTGCCATTCGTCGGCGCTGGACTGACTTTACGCCTAGTGCGACGAGATCATCTTCAATCCACTCATTCGGTGGTGGAGAAAAGGTCCCATCAGCGACCAGTTGCGAGGCTTCGTTTGGTCTATCGCGCCCGTGCATTACAAGATTGGGATGATGTCTTGTGGGTTGTCTTCGTTCTGTACCTCTCCGTACTATTGATGTCTTCCATTAGACATGTTTTCGTACTGTATGCTCATTCCCTTCTCCCGTTATCGTCATTGATCTGACCCTTGCAGACGGAATTGCGGCGGCCACGGTTGGATCTATCATGAACTTCCTCCTACTTGGACTCGCCCCTCAACTTGACCGCTTCTACTTGCATAGCTTCGAGATTCTACTTGCTTGCACGGTCGTCTTCCCCGGACTCGGCAACCTCGGCTTCACTCTCCTGGAATACCGTCTCGGTCACCGCAGTTTCTTCGGCGCTCTGTTCGAGAATCTGCGGTGGGTGCCATTCTTGTACGCCTGTTTTCGCGCCTGGCGCGGTGTCCGTACTAACGCCCCTCGTAGCCTGTTCTTCTTTGGCGGCCTCAGTATCCATCTTTCCACCGCTATCCTCGCGCACCTATTCTCGTACGACATGTATGCTATCTTTTGTTTGTTATCATCATTCGCTGTACTTATCACTGAATAGGACATGGGGATCAACGGTCAAGGAAGTCGAGCGGTCGACATTCTGGATTGAAGGTACATTCCATCTGACACATCTTCGTCCCTGTCCCTGTAATACTGACTTGTGTTCACCTTCATAGTGCCGCGCATCTGGCAGCGCTTCAAACTGTCGTTCATTATCTGCTTTGCGGCGATAGTCATGATGATCGTGATGCAGTCAAACGCCGTACCTTTCCAGTGGCAGATACCGGGATGGAACTGGGCCCTCAATATCCCTCTCTCTCTTGTCGTGGGCTGTCATATCCTTCTTCCGGTGCGTCCGCTCTGTCGTCTTGTGCGTATCGATGCTAAACGAGAACGATAGATTGTCCTGAACCCATACCTCATGATCTTTTCGTATTGAAACACTCCTACATAGACTTTACACCTTTTGGACGCCTCGCATGCTACCATTCGCTCTTTATTGGGACTTGCTGTCGCTGCTCAATGTTGCTTTGCTTTCGAGTTTTATTTTTTGAGTCATGACCTATCGTAGATATTCCTAATATGATTGCATAGTAGACGAGAGAATCATTTCACTTCCGACAAGTCTTACCACTCGTTAGACAACCATGCGCAGCTATTTTCTTTCTTCTTGAGCAGCCTGGGAAAGGGGACCCGAGGAGAGGAAAAGCTTCCTGTCCCAATCATCATATCGTCTAGCGTATCACCAAAGCACTTTTTGAATATCGTGGTCGACCTTTCGCATGGCGATTCTTCTCCAATGCAGGGCGCGCAGCGGAACTCCTCCTTCTGTCGGGGCGATATGAGGAGATGGCCCATCAGACATGGGATGAGCGTCGTAAATAGCACACTTGAAAGCTCGCCTAGCACTAAATGGTCTGCCTCGCACGAATATCCAAGGAACGAGAGTCAAGATTGGAACTACAGATGATACAATGTACCTATCGCGCGTTTGGTAAGTGGACGCCCAAGAGCGTCCACCGCAAGCCCAGACCCGACGTCAACGGAGCGCGATATCGTCTGGGATCTCTCCAACAACAAAGGGTCGGACGACATGATGTCCTCGACCCCAACGGCGCATGCGATCTCCCCAACACCTCTCTATCCTCCCCGGCGAAGCGAGTCATCGAGGCTTGAGAGACAGAGCCAACCCCGCATCTTGCTCAGCTGGCTGAAGTGCCCATCGCATCAGAAGGCTGTCTTCGATCCCGAAAGATCTCGGCCTAGGGAGCAATTCGATGCGTCGAAACGCAACGCGCATGCGCACGCAGATGCGGCCCGCGATATCTCGACCGACTGTGGCGCCAGGAAATCCGCGACATCCTCACATGCCATGCGCTCTCCCTTGGATGATTGCGAATATCTAGGATACAACATGGCCTCAGAGGAACTGGGGGAAGACGGGGCGGCCTGTCGTCGGTGGCTTGAAGGTCGTAAGGCCCTGGTCGCAAGTCGTGGGGCTCGACGTCCTGAGGAACATACGAACGAGGAGTGGGCGAGGCCGAAGGGTGAAGAGGTGAGCCTCATGAATTGTGCTGTCGCAGGAAACTCACCTCGGCGAGACGGTCGTGGTGGGAAGCAAGGAGTGGCGGAGGATGCCGCAACGATCGGTCTCCTTTTATAGGTCACACCAGTCACGAATGAGACGGCGGAAACCTTGAGTCCTCTCGCTCTCTACCTGTACAAGTCTCCTACAGTGGTCGTGTTTACCAAGGCCCTCGCGCATACCTGATATCTCGCCAAAACCGGCTTCGGCAAAGCCCAACGGTCATAGGATAAATCCTATCGTGCGTCTACCATTTAGTAGAAGCGTATGTCTGGGTACCAGCTCGACGGTGTCTGATGTGGTTTGACCGACTCAGTCAAGGAAAACAGTAGTATAGGCAATTAGTATTAGGAGAAAAAGTAGATTATGAACAGTCTTGATGACAGCGCTACTGCCCAGTGAGATAGCCCACGCTCTCCCAGAATCTGAACCGGACGTCAGATAATCAGAGAGATGGCAAAATGTAGCACGCACCGACACCGTTCCAACAAAGCATCATCAGTCTTCAATGACCGAACGTCCGGCACATCCGACTCAGTTTTGTTGAACAGCATCTCCGTATGCCCCGCACTCCATCTGTTCCACCTCGGCGTGATAGTTTGAGTGACTTTGACGTTCGGGTCGAGAGAGATAGCGAACGAGGTGAAGGATTGAGAAAAGGCGTCGATGAATGCAGTATTGTTGTAGAAGGGAAATGCAGTGGCGATTTCGGGGAAGTCGATGAAGACCGAGGGGAAGTAATCGAGGACGTCTTGGCCGTGTAGGGCAGGGAGGATGGCCATTTCACCCTACCAAAGAATGATTGAGGAAAACGTCAACAGGTGATATTATATACGCACCTTGAAAGAGCGGCCGGCAAACGCACGAAGCAGGTAATATGTGGGGCAGACGAAGATTGCTGAGGCAAGTTAGTGGAAATTGTTGGGCGACCGGCACGCATGGCACTCACAATCACCCATAATAGCGTTCAGTTGGGAAGTGGGTTCACCCAATGCTTTATATAACGCGTAAACCTTGTCCGCTTGGGCCGCCTTCAGATCGGGGAACAAGTCCAACACATATTGCGTTGCATTGGCGGAAGCCGCAGCCTCCTGGTCTACGAACCCCGGGCCCTCGTTTGAATTTGTCACAGATAGAAGCATTTTCTAGTAGAAACAAAAAGTAGAAAGAAAACTGTCGTCAAATCTCCAACCGTACTCGAAAATGTAAAACGTACGCCATTGACTTTGCCTTGGGAAAGAGACAGTGTCGGACGCTGCCTGATGAATTCCCCGTCAACCACCGGAACCAGCGCAAAGGTCCCATAGAATGCAGCTGAATTGATATTGGTGTTTGCAGTCTCGAGTACATCCACGTCTGCCTGTCTCAAGCAGGCTAGCGAATCCGCAGCACCCGAACAACTGGAAGCACGAAATATGAGACAAGAAGACAGAGATTGATTAGAAATTCACTTTGTTTGCGCCACAAACTCGCTGTAAATGAGCTGGGAGAAATTTAATTGTGGCGTACAGAAGCGGTTCAGCCACGTACTTCGGGAATACGGCAGTTGTAATCATATTGGGAGGGTAAGAACGTCGAGCTTGTGATCGCAGCCCTGAATAATTGCGGCTCGGTCTTCCCGTCGTTGGCCACAATTTGCTGAAGCACAGAACCAGCGCCTGTGAGGACGAAATCTTTGTTGAACCGTCGAATTGGGCATTCACTACTTACCTGCACTTTCTCCCCAGATCGTAACTTTGGAAGCATCGCCGCCGAAGTTTTCGATCTGCGAAGCGGGTCAGCAAGTTCAGCCACAGAACCAAAGTCACTTACATGCTGATGTACCCACCGCAAGGCAAAGTCTTGGTCGACTATACGGAGGTGAACATAGAGCCAGAAACATTTTCAATAGAAATATCTCACGTAGCCCAGCGTTCAACGATCCATTTTCCTTCACTTTCGCACCTGCAAGGAAACCCTGAAAATTCAAGTCAGATCATATAGCTTGCGAAGCAGAAATTCACGCACGAAAACACCCAAGCGATACTGGATGGTGACCACTACGACGCCACGATTACTCTGAGCTATAATATCTGTTCCACGGTACATGCTAGATGACCCCCCAACATATCTATGGCCATTGAAATTTCAGGTAAACCGGAAGAATTAAAACATGAAATCATACCCGCCGCCATGAATCCAGACAATGACAGGAAGCTGGCGAGTTGGATGACCTTTTGCGTCACTCGGGTAGGATACACTATAGAAGTATGACGATGAGAGCAGCGCAAAAATGCAGAAGTTACTTCAGACCTGAGGAAAAGGCAATCTTCGGACGTTCCGACCACGACGTCGCGAGATTTGTAGGGATTGGTCGCCGATAACCCGTTTCCAGCTTGGTAGCATTGATCCGGCTGAGCGTTTGCCAGCTGCACGCCGGTGGTGTGTGCGGGGGGTCGGGGTGCTCTGAAACGCAGATTCCCTGAAATTCGGTGGGGGTTGAGGTGGTTATCGTAAAGTGACTGGGACTTGCACGAACCTACTGGCGCCGCAGCGTACCTAATCCCCAAGAAAGTGGTGGTGTTTGCAGATGCATCTACAGTTCCCTGATACCGTGCATAACCCAAGTCGATGACAGGTGAGGCGGATACGAATGGAAGGGCGAAAACGCAAAATAAGAGCGCGTCGATGGTACGTCGCAGAAACATGGGTGAGTCGGTCAGGAAACAGTTCCAGTCGGAAGACAATCACTGCAGCAAACCATTTCGCAATCGGTTTCGCGTAAACTTGTGGGCCGCCGGCAGCCGCATACGAGAACTCGGACGTCACGGTGATAGTGTTTTCCTGGCTTGGCTTGGCCCGAAAGCCATGGCTTTGGCCTGGCTTTACCTGGCTCTGGCTCAAAATTTTTGAAGCCAGAGCCATGGGCCAGCGAAAGCCAGGGCCAAGCCAAAGCCGCTGGCTCGGGCCATGGCCTGGCACTAAATTTTACTTTGCTCTATTTTGACGCGCCATTCAGGTCAATTAACATTATTATAGCCCAAAGATGTGATACTTACATTAGTGAAACTCACAGAGCTCTTCCCTGATGCTCTCGCGGCAACGTTCCCTCGTCGACGGTCAGTGGAACCTTCCTAATTTGGAAGTGGCCCTGACTTTGTCGTCGAAATTTGTAGTGTTCGACGGAAAATTTGCAGAAGAGTGTTGGAAAATGGTTGTGTGCAGGTAATCTTCGCCTCAAAGTGTCCGCCCTTCATTAAATTTGAGTCGATTTCACCTGCCAAAAAGAATGTCCAAAGCCATGGCTTACCTGGCTTGGCTTGGCCCGGAAATCTTCAAGCCAGGAGCCAGAGCCAGACAAAGCCAGAAAAATGGCTTGGCCTGGCCCGCTCAAGCCATGGCTTGGCTTGGCTGGCTTCTGGCTTTGAGCCAGGGCCGGCAAAACACTACACGGTGATGATGCGTTGTTTCGGGGATGCGTTTGTGGATCAGCTTTCGCCCATGGTTACAAGCTTTTCTGTGACAAGATATGTAGGAAAGGTACTTCGCAGGCGCAGTTGGCATGAAACCGACTGAAAAAAAGCTGAATGTTAATGTCAAGCAAGGCCCATGCAAAAAAGATTGCTGGCACTGCCACATCGATTCTGAGCTCGCCGGTCGGCACGTGGCGATCAAGGTTCAACCAACACCACCATGGCACCATCTACTTAATACTATGGTCTGGCAGCCTCAGACTCTGGCTCTTGAGGTATCAAAGGAAAGCGTTCTAATCTGAATAGTTCAGAATACTTGCCTTCGTCTCATGCGCTCGTCTCCTGAAATGATCTGCCAGTAACGCACCCCCAAGTCATGACTCATCGCGGCGGACTACTTAAAGCAGGCGCTCATTTACTCTTGAAGCTGTAGACAAGTTGAGTTGCGCGTACACCGCCCGACTTTTTATTTTAAACATGCCGGGGAACACGTCGACATCACACTCAGCCCATGTATGAGCAAACTAGACTTTTTCCGACATAAACGCGAATGTATAGCCCGAGAAGACGGGATTCCGATTTGTTTAAAAGCTTCCCGCAGTGAGCGACAGACATAACAATATGCTTTGTCTCTTCCTTTCCTTGTTTTGCTCTCTGGGTACTGCGAGTGCGGAGCTGGCGCACGCAGCACCAACCGTCGCGCTAGACTACGGGACTTTCCGAGGCAAATTCGATGGTAATCTCTCAACGTTCCTCGGTGTACCTTTCGCTCGTCCTGTGTATGCACATTCATTAGTCTGCATTACACGATTCTCAGATTCATCGAATTAACAGTGTCCGATTCACGACTCCCAAGCTGCCCACCAAGCTCCACGGCATCCAAGATGTAACTGAGTTTAGTCCCGCCTGTCCTCAGCAATTCCTTCCAGCCCCTTTTCCGCTGCCTCCATTCCCGGTGCCGCCAATGTCAGAAGATTGTAAGGCCGATTTCATTCCATTCATGTTACCCCGAGTTTGACGAGAAAACAAGGTCTGAAACTCAACATATTTGTTCCGGCTTCAACAGAACCGCATTCGAAGCTTCCCGTCCTCTTTGTGAGTCTTTCGTACCTTCAAATCCCACTCAAAATGATTGATCTGTGATTTTCCAGTGGATCTTCGGCGGTACGTGACTTCTACCATAGAAAGCGATGCAAACTCTGAAAGCATTAGGTGGCTTCGAAATCGGAAATGCTCCCGACACTGAAATGCGACCACTGGTCGAAAGGTCTATACTCAACGGTGAACCAATTATTGTTGTAACACCAAATTATCGCGTGAGCGGTACGTTGAAATGCCTTTGCTATTGCGAATATGTGCTAATCAGCTTGTAGCCTGGGGCTTTTTGGCCGGCAAAGAGGCGGATACTGCAGGCATCAGCAATCTCGGTCTGCAGGACCGTAAGCAAGCCTCCTTTATAGATCATGATATATTCAAACCCAACCCTACTACAGAAATCTTCGCTCTCGAATGGGTGCACAGGCAAATCGCGGCTTTTGGAGGAGACCCGAATCGTGTAGTGATGTCCGTCTTGTTTTGTATCTCTACTGTTTGTCTTGTCCGCTCATGTCTTTCGTCTACAGAGGCGGTCCCAGCGCAGGAGCAATATCTGCTGCTCTCCTCCTCCTGCCGAACAAGCGGTTCAACCCCACTTCATTATTCCGCGGCGCATTCCTGGTTTGTTTTATTCTATCTAATCACGATTATTCTAAGTCTATGGACCTAGCTCTCCGGATCGCCGCCGACCGCAAGCACAGTTGCAGATGGACAGCCGGCTTACAATGAACTAGTCGCTGCGAATCACTGTACGCAAGCAAAAGACACACTTGAATGTCTCCGCCGCATTCCTTTCGGCGACTTCAAAGCCACCGTCGACAATACCACGAATCTTTTTTCGTTTACCAGCGTGCAGAATGTCTGGCGGCCTCGGGTTGACGGGAATATAATTACTCAGAACCCTCTGCTTTCGGTAGCTCAAGGAAGGACAGCCAAGGCAAGTTGAGGGGCGGAAGTTTGGATTAGATGTTCGACTCACTCCCTGCGAATTCAGGTTGCGGTCATCACTGGTGACGCTGATGATGAAGGAACGTGAGTGTTGCCCAGTCTGGATGTATATGTTTCGTGATGTTCAACGACTTTCGTGCAGAGTATTCGCACTCTCGAGTGCCAATGTCACGTTCGTGGTCGACAGGTCTCCATCCACCCGACACTGACTTATTTCATGTAGCACAAACGACGAGTTTGTTGGTTATGTTCAGTCTATGTTTGTGTCTACTTGACCTTGCATCCGATGTCATTTCACGTTCTGTCACAGCTTCTTCCCGAGCACCACTCCTGCAGAGATTGCACACCTTGCGACTCTCTATCCTAACGATCCTACTCAGGTGTGCACTGGAATTTTTTATAACAGGTACAAATTGACTGATTTCTTCGCAGGGCTCGCCTTTCGACACAGGGCTTGCCAACCAATTGACGTATGAACCATTCAGTATTAATCATAGCTGTAGCTGAGCATTCTGACCCTAGTCCCGAATTCAAAAGAATGGCGGCGTTTCAAGGGGATTACCAATTCATTGGTGCCCGTAGGTTTCTGCTCGAGCATATATCTCAGAGGCAAAATGTCTGGAGCTGGGGTATGTCTACTGAGTCAAACCTATTCGAAATGGGTTTATTCTGACCGCTCCCCAGTCACCAAGCGCGCAAAAGACACACCAATCATAGGCGCGGCTCATGGAAGTGATGTACCCATTTGGTTCCCCACAGAAATAACAAATTCGACCGATTTTGTTCCTGTCGATGCGCTCAGTCAGTCAACAATATATAAAATTCAGCAAGCATTCTACTAACATCAAACTCTAGTCAACTTCATAAACACTCTCGATCCCAATCACTCCGGTGCGACCCATCATAAACCTGCTGCCGTCTTTTGGCCTCGATGGAACAACCTAACGTCGGACGGCTCACCGTCGCTCTTGACCTTGACCGACCCAGCTGGCATCAACGTTACGTCTGAGAACTTCCGCGTCGATGCGATACAGTTCTTGAACAATTTGTTGTTGAAGGAAGGGGCCGGGGCCCCAGCTTGAAGCTCGAGATACAACGGCATGTTACCACATTCTTTTGGAGACATCTTAAACTATTTTGTTCTGTGTTCAATTTGATCGTGCTGTTCCGAATCGTTAAATGCGTTTCACACTCTGTCGAGCCACTGAGAGCTGAACACGACGTCTGAATGTCACTGATTCGAAGAAAGTCATCAGAAATAATAGAATAGTATCTACAGTGCTCTAGAAGTAAAACATACCTGGAAACGGCGGGGGTGGCCCGGGCGGCGGAATGCTTGGAGAGGACTGTGCAATATCATCCATGTTGGGGGCTCAGTGAACGGAGAACTATATACAACTACTTTGCAACAGGATCAGAACGACATAAACTAGTAACAGGAAACACAATCAAAGTGCCATCAAGGTTGACTTTGCCTCCCCACGACGTGAATCCAGTTCTGCCAACGAAAGTTCGGCGACCGTTCACGTCGGGGCCGATGATGACAACGTATATTCCCATGACATCGAGAATGGATCTGGCGAAAGTGCGTGTGGTCACGCCTTCAAACTCTGTAGTCGTCAATGGGAAGACGTTTCGGACCGGAATCCACCTATCCGTGCATAGTCCCCTACCAAACCGAATCTTCACCGACCCACGCTTGCCTCGCTTCACTTTCTCCATGCTTCGGATAACCCCCACCCGATTCTCATACTCGGCGCTTATCTTCGTCGTCCCTCCTTGAACGAAGACATCCAAATAACACTTCTCCAAAGCACGCTGTAGCAGCCAATCCGAAGGTACGAGCGAAACATTTGTATCGTCAGATGACGACGAAGGACCGGGTGTGGAAGAGGGCAAGTCAGAGCCAGTTGTAGGTTCACTGTCCGAGAGCACTTCGGGCCAGGCTTCGCAGGCGTCGCGAAGTCCAGAAAATGTATCCGAGTGGACGTTAGTCGCTGCATCGGAACGAGCATTTTCTCGATGGGCTCGCAATTCACGGATTTTAACGCGTGGCATCTGCACATACTCCGCCAACGACAATTCAGTGCTTGATTTTCAACGGGTAAGAACACGCCAAATAATTATCGAAATCAAAGCTCACTGGCGCTCCTTCACATTTTTCACAGGCACCAACTCGATTGTGTTAACTGCCCTTCCCTCGGTTCTGACAGTAACCTGACTCTGATCGGTGCTCGTGCTGAGAATTGTTCCGTAAAACGATCCGATGTTTCTATCGAAAGCTTTCACCTCCATCTGAATGTAAGGATCTTTGGTATTCAACCGTGGATCTGGGGAAGGGTCGGAGGAGGTTAAATCAATAGCTTGTTGAAACATGACGCTCTTTGAATCAACACCAACGATTCCCCACGGCAGAGTGATCTGAAAACTATCAGACAATGGACTGTGAGACAGTGAGAAATTATACCGATGAAAATCGAGGTGGAACGGCAACTGACAAGCGTCGCTTCTAAATATTTGAGAAGAGGATCAGATATACAAACATTTCACTCACATTGGCACGAGAAATGAGGCCATGCATGACATTCTGGCTCGAATTAGGTGCCTATGGAACCAATCGAGATGAGCAAGGAGCAAGGAAGTTATCAACGAGTACGCGCCTCTGCTCCGTCCAACTGCTCATTATTCCCCGCGTCACAAGCGATTTCAACTTCAGCCTCCAGCAAATTCACTCTTGTAATACGCGCTCTCAAACCTCCCCAGGGTCCCTTTGTTACCATAACCCGATTCCCAACACGAAGGTCCAAAATTGTCTGAGCCGCGGACCAGTGTGCAGAGACTAGGTTTCCTCCCTCTTTGTCGTACATGATAACGTGGACAGAATTTTCGTTAACGGATCTGACCCAGCCACTGGCCGACCCAAAGCCACCGCCCTCGTCAACGAGCCGAACACGATGTCCTATTTGCAGACGGGGGGGAGTCTTTGCTGCAGCCAACTGTTGATTGATACTGTGAGTAAACAGCGCAGCGGTCTGAGTGACGTTCAGATCGACGCGTTCACGGTCGACGACGTGTTCCGCGAAATCGTACATCGGACTTTCAGTCCACAGAGCCAATTCTTGCGTAGACGGGTTAACATGGTGAATATCCAGGTTGGAGAGCAGTGCCCTACAAAGTAGGAAGCCAAAGTGAAAGGATTGCCCATATTCATAACAGTGCACTGCGCGGTCAAGGGGACCATTTAGATGCTGCGGAAGGAGAGCCTGATAGCCTCGAACTTCATCGCTGGAACACGTTTGCTCTAATCCCGTCCTGGTGACGGCATCGCCGTGAGCCCCCTCATCGGTTCGCCACCGCGGTAGAAGATACAAGAAAGCACTAGATGTCTCTTCGTCGTAGCGCAGGACCC
Organism: Favolaschia claudopus; assembly: GCA_037176885.1. Classification (NCBI taxonomy): domain Eukaryota; kingdom Fungi; phylum Basidiomycota; class Agaricomycetes; order Agaricales; family Mycenaceae; genus Favolaschia; species Favolaschia claudopus. The sequence goes on along the minus strand of JAWWNJ010000048.1, from coordinate 1,152,845 downwards.
ATGCCAGGTCGCGTTTGTATTGCCCAGTCGACCCGATACGAACCCAGCTACCTTCTTGAATTGGCGGCGGGCTCGAAACAAGACTACGCTTGAGATCTTCAAAGGAAATTTGTCTAGGGCCGACAGTACGACGCGTAAAAGCGACGCAGGACAAGAGCCGGCGAACAACAGATTCAGAGGTGCACTCTATGTACACCACACCCGGGGCGGCAGGTGTCGTGCAAGCAGACAGAATATCGTCCTCATCAGAAAGCTGCTGTGCGATTTCCAATATCGTACATACTACGTCCCATTCACGACCCCGCTAAAACAAAATGAACACAGGCTGCTAGATCACGAATAGGCATACCGTGGCTTTGATTGCCCAAATGGGAGCAGGTGGAAATTCAGGGCCTTCTGTGACGGCGTACGCCCATTCAAACTTCGCTGCCTCGAACTCTGGTGATGTAGAATCCGAAATGCTCTTGTCGCAGCCATTACGCAGGTAACGATCTTTGGCTAGCTGGACTGCAGTTTCGTGACCTCCTCCGAAAATCCGATTAGTCGTCAAACGCCCGGGGCAAATGCCGTCTGAATCTTCGTCGTCGGAAGGGTCAAAGTAGATGAGCTCTGACATAAGTGTGTCAGCGATTATAATACATCAATGCCGCCGCAACCGACCATCTGCGTCAAGTTCTTCATCATCCTCGCCTCGCAAGGTTTCGGCACCAAATGTCACCAGAGTAGGAAAGAGCGGCTCGGAATGCATTATTTTTCGACGCTACAAGAATAAACCCTGGGTAAGCCTGCCAGGAAGTGTAGAACGAGTCGATGTACCTTTCCATTGCCGAGTTCCAGAATATCGCGACTTTCAGCCATAGGGAGAGCCTAATTCAAGGAAAAAACGTCAAGAGCCGCAGTGAAGAGTAAAAACAAGAAAGAAGTAGTCGCGTTTGGAATCAATCAATCAAAAAGCAAGCGTCGGCCGTTCGGGGTCAGCCGGGCGGTATTTCCCGTGATGTGCTAATGCCGCAAATTTACTCAAAATTTACTGGATACTTACACCGAAACGCCGAACCCTCGCTGGTCAAAATTGAGGCAAATTGAGGTGTCGTACATCCTTTCATTTCGTTGTGAAATATATGCCACCGCATAGTGTGCTTTGGAAAGTTCTCTCTACATTCATCCGCAAAATTGAATTGGGTCGTGATGGAGTTAACCACATATGCAAATTGAATTCAGGAAAAACACCCGATACAAACCTTGCGTTTCGCGAGGGTAAGAAGAATACAAGAATACAACAAGACAATATACGTAAATTTGTTCACAAGAACCGCTCTGAGAGCTGCCAAGAACATAGCTCTTTCTGTGAATGGATCATTAGATTGAATGGAGGAGTCTCAACAAGGGAGGAAAAACAGACACGCACTACTAGTAGTCCGAGTCATCGGAATCCTCACTTTCGGAATCGGATTCAGAATGAAAGTCTTCGCGTGGATCTATACGCATTTGCCACTGCGCAAGTATCTCTGATATTGGTGGAAATCTGGTCCAATATCCGGAGATCGAGTAAAGAGGGAGCTCGTCATCGTAGTGTATAATGCACAATACAAGTTCCTCCAATTTGCAACCGGATTGGGAGAAGAAATGTGAGAGTGCATCGAGAGGATCTCCGCCAAGATGCTGCTCGGACACTACCAGTTTGCGAATGGCAGGCGCGATGATAGACCGGATCATCACATCCTCGCCGTGTTCTTTGTATCCTCGCAAGAGAAGGGATTGCAGACGTGGGAGCCGCACAAGGGGCAAAGGATCGTCGCCACGGACGAAAAGAGTCAGTTCGCACTGAGCTAGATTGGGAGTTTGCTCCAAGATTGGGGTACAGTCGCGCGGAAAAACACATTGAAGTGTCAGGGAAGTCAATTGCAGCCATGGCAGCTCGACGAGGTAGGCAGCTTGATGGGATAACACTACCGAACAAAGGAGAGGCGCGTTGTCAACTACAACAAGTTGAGAGTCAGAGAGCTGCCAAAGGTCGAGGTGTAAGTGACGAAGGAGAGGCATCGGACCCTCCAAGAGATCGATATTGTGCCCCGGTACCATGATTGTTAGGTGCTCCAAACGTGCGCGATGCGCCATGATAGCTGAGTACATTCCACGCGAAACATCCTCCTCAACAAGTCCGTGGATCCTGACAGTAAGCAGACGCGAAGGCGACCGAGTGAGCCACTCGCTTGCTATGTGATCTCTCCCTTCGCGGAATTTCGATACCGGGACTGTTGTCCATAAATCTGGAGTAGAGAGTGCGATAGCGCGCCATTTCGAACAGATGTGTGTGAGCAGAGAGGGAGAATGCAGTCCAGTGAGCGGAGGACAAATTGTGGAGGGGGGCAAAAAATGCAAAAAGATTTCGAAAACGATTTCGTTGGGCAATTCCAGCACAGGGTACTTGTAGGCGTCGAGTGCCTGGGAAGCAATGACTCGTCTAGACTGCAATTCAGCTATACATTGCTCATGCCGAGCGATTTCTGCATCGATTTCTGCGACGCATGCTCGGTCGGCTTCAAGATTGTTTTGCATGGATGTCGGTGGCGACGGTGGACTGAGAAAGAGTTAATCACAGGCCATAAATGCCAGCATGGTTAAGTCCTTTACCTGGCCGCTGGCGGTGCCGGCGACGCTGCGAGTTGCGACGGTGGACGTTAGGAGGGCCGATGGAACCAAGATGGAAACGCTGTGACCCTAACCCCAGTCTGATTCGGACCACAATCTGACGTTCCGATCCGAAAATTCATAACTATGATAAGTGCCTATCGAACGTGGTAGGTACGTACTAGCACACGAGAATCATATAGCGGCCCAACAACGCGAGAAAAAAAGCGTAGATTATTCACAGCAATACAATCGTACATCCAATACAAATCCAACATCTATCGCATGCCATTCCAACTTCTAGTTCCAATTTCAACATCGTTCAACTTTTTAAACAGAAATCAGTGAGTGATCCGTATTCGCGGGCGGATACCACGTACCATTCACCGTGAATCAGCGAAAGCCCCCCACGAAAATATTCGAAATGGCAGGAAATTTGTGGCGATACTCTGACTCGCAATCGCAATCGCGATCGGCTCCACACCCTTCATAGACGACGTTCAATTCCTCCAATTCACAGTCCTCCGAGTTTGAAATGAACGTAGCCAACGCGGGGGTAGAAGACCGAGGATACGCCCCGAGAATTGAGGCCGCGACTGTCAACCGCCGGAGAGCAGGGGTAGAGATGCTCCTCATTAATTCGTGTGTACTTTGGCGCGACATGGGAAAACACCATGGGCCTTTCAGAACAAGCGACGTTAACCGTAAAAGTTGGATTCGAAACGGCTCGCATGGCAGGTCCCAAGTATCGTTGATTTGCAGTTCGCAGTGCAACAAATTCGGCGTCTTTCGCAAAATCGGGACAAAATGTGGATAGAAGCCTTCAAGCGCGAGGGAGGTCAACTGAGACCAAGGGAGCGTGGCATATAGAAGAAGAGAGCTGCTGCCTGACAAGGCACGGAGGAGCGGAGCCTGCTTGAATGCAGTATTCCGAGGATACTCTTCAGCGTCACCGTCAAGCAGACGCACAGACCGGAGAGAGGGAAGTAGGTCATTGAACACACCCATCCCAATGATATCCGATGACATTCGGACATGCTCCCATCTGTGAATCTGGGCCACAACTCCTTCGTACAGTCCCGGTCCATCGATTTCCCCGTATAAGTCCTTTGAAATGATGTCGAGGGAGAGTGGCAAAGAGCGGGATCGGACAAGCCAAGTGTCCGTCAAATCCATCTGGCGGCGTCTTCGTTCTGCAAATTTTGGGTGACGGCAAAGGAGAACAGCCATGCCCCTCCATAAGCCGGGGCTGGCAAGCGCAATCTTCCGCCATTGAGAGCAGATGTGTGAGAGAAGAGTGGGAGAGCCTAACCCAGTCCGCGGTGGACAGACAGGGTAAACGGGCAAGAGCTGGAGAAAAATCTCCAAAATCGTTTCATCTGGCAGCGTCAGGACGGGGTATTTGTAGTCGTCGAGTCGCTTCTGCGTCAGCTCTCGTTCAAGACGCAACTCCGAGTCGGGGCCATCGTCGCCAATTTCGAGGATTTTACTGTCGATTTCAGCGAGGCGCTTTCGGTCGGCTGCGAGACTGCTCAACATTGTGAAGAGAGACGAGATTACTGGGAAGAAACGAGAAGCGCGGTTTGGTTGTGGTGGTGGGTGGCAAGTTGAAATGGATGGATGAAGCCGACCGATTTCTCACGCTATCTTGTTTGCATTGCGTGGCCTTAAGTTAGGGTTAGGGGTATCCTAGGTTATGGCGTTTGATGAAAGTTCTCTATATCCTGTAATATCCCCAGGACTCCACAACTATCCTAAGGGCCTATCGAATGTGGTACATACTAGCATGCGAGATCAGATAGCGGCCCAACGACGCGAGGGAAAAAAAAACTGATTGTACACCAAGGTCGCAACCAAGGTCATCGATACTCCGAATGATGCAGCATCCTGTACAGCGGGCTAACAGCAAGAGTACGACGGGGCAGTGATTCCGAAAATCGCTCGCTCGCTCCCTCTACCACCATCTCTTCCAGATCTTCTTCTTCCGCTCCCGAGCTTTCATCACCCACCTCATCCTCAGCTTCGGAATAGTCCACCTCGACCACATCCTCAGCCTCAGTATACCATGCACCCGTGATAAGATCCTGTGCTTCTTCTTTTTCCTCCTCTTCTTCAATAAGCTCGTACGCCACAACAGCATTGGCGGCCATAGTAGCAACGCTAGATGCCCCTTCTGCCTCTACCGTCCGAGACGGCTCCTCAAAAAACAGGGGCGTGTACTGAGACCCGTTGACAGGGAGAACCATAGGCGGCATCGGGTCGTACGTGTCTTGCGTCGACGTGGGAAACGGCACCGTGAAGGTGAAACTCGCATTAAGGGGTGGATAGGAAGGAGGATTGGTGTTCTGGGATGGACATGATGTCGATGGAGTGGGATTCAGAGCCGCAGACGCAGACGCAGTGGTCGAACTACCCTTGCAAAGCTGGGAACGAGTCCGCCTCGCTATCGGTTCATGCACTTGAATCTGTATATCGGAAATTTGGAATGAGATTCGTGTCGTGTCGCACAAAGAGGCGGTATACGAACAGTAACGTTGGCCTTGCCTTGACGTAGTTTCTGCAAGAGCTTTCGTTCGCGCTTCACTACGCGCTTCAGCCGCTTTAGTTCGAGTGCCAAGCGCTTTTGTTCCCCCTTCTTCGAAGGCAGTTCGGGTCCTGCGCAGAGACGATCAGTTCCTGTGCCACCAGGTATGGGGCAGGGACATACCTCGAGCGCGTTTCTTGGCGGGGACTTCAGCGCTATCAGTATCGTCCCGGGGGTGCTTATCGCGGTGCTGGGCTTTAGCCACCTCACGACGTTTGGCTCCGTCACTGCGATATGCATCAGCGTCGGCAAAATAATGGTCGCAATAAGAACAGGTACAGACTCCTTATAGACGAGAGCAACGGCGATGACACCATTAATGACAGGTCGGAAGGTGTCACGAACCCAATTCTTGAGGACGAGCAAGGACTGGCAGAGGATGATCGCGCCGGCAAGCACCTCGAACGTGTTACCCGGATATTTGGGCAAAGACTCCTCGGTGAAGATGCTCCGGGTGCGTAGATAATGAAGAAACGTCGCATTGGAGAGTAGGGGCTGGATGAGGACCTGCCATACCAATCAGTCATAAGAGGATCTACGGAACGCAGCTGGCTCACACTGCGGACATACACCCTCTTCCCCTCCGGCACCATAGCCTCGACAAGCTCTATCAGCACCTCCAGCATCACGACATACATAGCCGCATCGCCAATCGTCTCTAACGGATCTCTTTTCGCCGCGGAGGAAAGAATGGCGTCCCAAAGCTGGACGGATACCTCAGGGAAAGCCGGACAAGGCGTGGAATCGAAGGCGGTACACATGATTGTGTTTTGAATGTGTCTTCGCAATCTTTCGTTATTCTTTGGCTTTGAGTTCTCCTCCTGCGAGCCGTCATGTTCACCGTCGGGAGTGACGTCGGCCCCACTGGTCTCTTCTGAAAGTACTTGTGGGCGTGAAATACAAGTAACTCAAGAATGCATGCACGCACCTGCGTCAAACGGCATGTCGGTAGCCGCTTGTCCAAGACCAGGAATTGAATCTCGAAAGTCATAAGACAATGAATCGGCGATGTCATCCCAACCCGGTCCTGCAAATTACGAGTAAGTACCATGATCTGTCCGCCTATGTCCATGACCTACCGACGAAGACCCAAGGATCGCTACCACTGGATCCTGATTCGGGGGCGGGGTTATCTGATGGGGGCACTAGGTCAGCACGAGCCGCGTAAGGTCCTGCTCGTAGTTGAATCGACACCGGTCTAGAGTATAACGATGATACATTGGCTCACCTTCCGCAGAGTAGCTCTCACCAAACCGGAACCGTATGTCAGCTGCGTCGACGTTGTCGAAGACGGAGTCCGCCGTCCTAGCCCCCGTCGGCTCTGGCCTTGAAATGGACGGAGCCAGTGTCTCTGTAGAGTACGAATCAAAAGAATGAAAAGAGGCAGAAACTCTAAGAGGCATACGCGTAAAGGCGTCGGTCTGCGCAGGATGTGGCCATTCGAGTCTATCAAATAAGAAAGCTGCAATGAGCTGCCAAGGTACACGCACAAACGGAGACACCCTTACCGAGCTTCCTCATCAGAATCATGAATTTTCTGGAGCAACCCCGCCGTCTCGTCCACAGGTCTTGACTCGAGGCCTGGCAGCAAAGAAGGAAGGCTACATAGCACAGAAGGTGATCAGAAACCCAGCAAATCATAGGGGCCACCTCACCTTCCAGCACAAGCACACAAAGCTGTCAAAACCGATTTCAAGGTAAACGCGAAGAAAACCCTGGTCATCGAATTCATGGACATGGCACCAATCACGCCGTAGAGGATCCTCAAATTCGAGATATTGATTCCAGGATTGGTGAACTTGGAGAACAGCAGATTCAAGCCTGCTTGACATGTGATAACGGCGCGGATTTTCTACACCCTTGTCAATATCTGACTGCCGAAAGATCACAAGAGAAAACTGACCGAAAGCGACTCCCGCGTGACAACGTGAGGTGAGAGCTCCTGATATAAAAGACACACAACATCGTAGTAAGTGTACGCGATACCACGCGACACCAGCTGGGCAAGAAAATCAGTGTTCTTGAGGGTATCGCGCAAAATTCGAAGGGCGGCGGGGTCGAAAGACCCACAGTGTCCCAAAGCGTTCATGGAGCGTTGAGCTTGTGCTTCGAGCGTCTGGATAGGGCTCAAGGGCGCCCCGAGTTGTCGTTTCTCAGCCTTGGCCTTTGCCTTTTCCTTGCGAGACTTCTTCGTCATGGGGGGTACCGAACCGCTGGCGCCCGAGGTAGAGGGAGTAGTGGTCTGTGGCGTCAAGTGAGGCTTTGCCTTCGCCTTTCCCTTTCCTTGAATCTGGCCGCGAGTCTTTGCCATCGTCAAGGGCTCAAACGCGGTAGAACTCGCGATGATCTTAGAGAAGGTTTGGGGAATCGGAGCCATGCCAAACGGGAAGGGCTGGTAGTCGTCATTGGGAAGCAACGCGAAGGGGCTCTGGGTAGGGGGAGAAAATGAATCAAAGGAGGGGAACTGGGATGGCGAGGCAGACGCAAATGGGTTTCCTGTCTCTTTGGACGCCGAATGCCGCGTGAATGCAGTTGCCTCTGCGTTGGGAGACGAAAGATTGCCGGCGAGTGGCCAAGGCGTGAAGACGGGCGGCTGAAGTAAGGTAAAGCTGTCATGGAGCGCAGGCGCGCTGGCTGACGCTGTCGATGGGTAGGACAAGCGGAATGGCGGAAATGCGGTATGGTTTGACCTTCCAGTAGACTCGAGAGCTACAGCCCGGCCAGTGGCAAAATTTGGAATGGAACTTCCTGGCTGCATCAGGGAAAGATACGCAGAATCGCGGTCAAGGCCGAGCTCGTCTTCGAGGGCATTTGGCGGGACATGGAAGCGAGTTTGTGAACGAGACGAGCTCGCTATTGGTTGAGACGCGAAAGTGCTGTGGGTGGGCCACTTCTCCATGATGGGGGGAGGAAGAAAGAGCGTCGAATGCTTGCGTGATGGTGCTCAGACAAAGCGCGACCGTCAGCGGCCTGAAAGGATCGGCAGTTTCTCTGGTTAGCGACGCTTTGACCTTTCCGGCTGAAATCGCAAAGCCCTGGAAATCAGGATACTGAACCAACAGAACCCACGTAACACGCACCGGAAGTACCGAATCCTGTCGAGAATGACTCGACAGAAAGACCAAACCTCTTGAAACGCAATGAGCGCCTTCTCCAGGTTCCCTGCACTGTGGGTCCTTGATGATTACAATCTATTCCTGCCTAAGCCTGGTACTTCACGAACGCCCCGGGGGGCTCTTGCAATATCGACACTCACGCTCCTGCTCACAGCTCGAATCAAGTCAGTCTTTTTCGCCAAAGTTCGTCGTTCGTTGGCGCGTTGGCAGTCTACGTCGAAACTGGTTCATATGATTCCAGAATTCCAGAGAGAGGATCGGGAGTTTAGGTCGACAACAAGGGGTATATATATGTGCCAAATTCCCGGGCAATGCGGCCGCTGTCGAGGGTTGGAGACGGGAGAGCAGGAAAGACGTCAACAGTTTCGGCCCGCGTTCGGACAGCAATGTTCCCAGCCTCGGCGATAATCGGGAATTCTTATTCCTGCGCCGAATTTTCTACTAAATTCAGAAGCCCGAAGGCGAGTTGAAAGCGAGAGCAATAGCACTTGGGATATAGACTCTGGTATAGTATCATCTTCACATTCACCATAGCCTGCCCACCTAACAACTATTTTTACATCGCATCAGTTCCAGACCGAATTCAACGTTCAACTTTGCCAGTGGACGTCAAGTTGACATTGAACTCGCAGCCATGGAAATACAAACAATCATGGTATGGCTTACAATTATTGCCCAGTCATACTACCTACACTCTCCCAAAACCTAACAAAGAATCATCATTCCATTCAACACAATTCAGAAAACCGAAACACCCACCTGCACCGCTCCAACAACCCCTCATCCGTCCTCACAGACTCAACAACCGGCACTCCCTCCACCGTCCGATTGAAATTCATCTCCGCACGTCCATGCGCAACATCCCACTTATCCCACCGCGGCGTAATCGTCGGCCCAACCTTCACATTCGGATCCAACGAAATCGCAAACGACGTAAAACTCTGCGCAAACGCGTCGATGAAATCCTTGTTTTGGAAGGAAGGAGCGGATAAGGTGGGCCAGTAATAGGCTACGTCGTTTGCGTGGAGGCCTGGCGGAATCGCAAACTCGCCCTAATGCAAGATCGCAAGGTAAATAAGAAAACGAGCAGCTGGGTGAAAGCGCACTTTGAACGACCGGCCACGGAAAGCATCAAGCATGAAATAAGTTGGGCAGACAAAGATGGCTGTCAGGAAATCAGTCTCAGCTGCTGCGTTACCAGGCGATACGTACATTCGCCTTGGACATAATTCTCCTGCTCCAGCGGCGTCCCCAAGCCAGCATACAACCTACCAACCTCACTCGCCGACGCGGCTTTGAGATTCGGAAACAAATCCAACGCGTACTTGGTCGCATTAGCAGTAGCACCGGTGCTCTGATCAACAAATACGTCTCCTTCGTGCGTGTTGGTGACCGATAACAGAGCCGCCTGTAGAACTCTATCAGCTTGGAATCGAAAGCGTATTTGAAGAAAATCTCACCCCATTGACCTTGCGCTGGAGGAGAGACAGTGTCGGGCGTTGGGTTATGAACGAGCCATCGACGACAGGGACGAATAGGAAGGTTCCGAAGAAGCCGCCGTTGTTGATTTGCGTGTTGGCAGTTTGCAAAACGTTGGCGTCTGTTGCTCGTAAACACGCCATTGTATCAGCGGCAGCGGTACAGCTTGACGAAAATTAGTTGAATATTCAGCATGGCCATCACGAAACCTACTTTGCCCGAGCGACGACATCGCTGAACAGCAGCTAGGTATTGTGAGTTGGGAATATCCATGCTCTCAGTAATTCAAAATTACTCACCTCTGGGATACGATCATTGTAGCGGTATTGCGAAGGCAAGAAGGTTGAGCTCGTAATAGCGCCTCTGAACAGCTGAGGGTTTGTCCTCCCATTGTGAGCAACAACCTGCTGAAGCACCGAACCCGCGCCTGACCGTCACTTTAACTATCGACGCGATCTTATTCTCAAATGTTCGTACCTGCAGACTCTCCCCAAATTGTAACCTTATTAGGATCGCCTCCGAACTTGGCGATCTAGCAAAAAACGCAATCAGTCAAATCCAGCACGGTGGAGGGTGAAATACGTACATGTTTGTTGACCCAACGCAACGCAAAGTCCTGATCGACTATACGAAGGTCAGAACCAAACGAATCATTTTCAGATTAACTAGACAAACGCAATCCAGCATTCAAGGCACCATTCTCCTTGACTTTTGATCCAGGGAGGAAGCCTGTAAGGTTCACGTCAAGGGCATGCCTTACAAACCCAGAGAAATACTTAACAAAGACACCAAGCCGATATTGTAAGGTGACAACGACAAGTCCCCGATTGCTCTGGTTGATGACATCTTCACCGTTATATGCGCTGGCTTGGCCGCCGAGGTATCTAGTAGAAGTTTAGTTGGAGACCTACGAGAAGAAGGCCGACAAACCCTCCGCCATGTATCCAGACGAGCACCGGAAGATCCTTGACGGGAGCTCCAGCAGCATCGCTCGGATGGAAGACACTATCAATGTTAGGTTGAACTCAGAGACGTAGGATGATGAACGGTGTACTTCAGAAACAGACAATCCTCGGTGGAAATGACTTGGGCGGCGCGCGTCTCCAAAGGATTGGTGGGAGATCGCCCATTTGAAGCTTGGAAACATTGATTTGGCTGAACAGTAGCCTGCTGGACACCGCTGACGTTGGCAGGAGGCTGAGGCGCTCTGAAACGCAGATCACCTAATATAATAATTGAGTCAATTTCCTTGCAAACATTGGCGAATACGAACCAAGGGGCGCCGCCGCGTATCGGATCCCCAGAAAATGAGTAATATTCGACGTCGAAACTGCTCCCTGGTACTGCGCGTAACCGAGATCGACAATGGGAGGGGAGTCGGCATTTGCTGAAAGAATTGCCGCCGCGACCAACAACAGTCGAGGAGACATCCAACGTGAAAACATGGCGAGTTTTTCCAAAGGGCCGACGGACGACATGGGGAGGTGGTGGGGTTTTATATTCTGCGGTGAACGACGGAGAAGCAGCGTGATGGCGGGTGAGCATCACGAGGGCGGTCATGGGTACCATGTTCGACGCGGTCGACGACGTCGATCCGTTCGCTGTATTACAAGCTGTATAGAAAAGTATAGAAATCGGGAAGAATGTCATGGCGGCCCGAGACTCGTTTGTCGCGAGCTTGTGGCGAGCCTATCAAATCAGAAAATGTTCGGTTTGGCTGATCAAAGTAGATCAAGTAGTATTCTGAGTGCATAGAACTTTGAAAGTTCAAGATACAACCTACTTTGTCTCTCAGATTTTGCATATCCTCCATGGCGGGAGCGAGAAAAAAGCACCGGAATCAGTGAGAACAAATTCGAACTCCGCCGCGGCACATGCCGGCATACCTTAACCCTCACCCATCTCTTCCTTTCCCTCTCCCACCATATCAACACACTTCGATCTTTCTCGAGTCAAACACCGGGAAAAGTTCAAAACTATCTTCCCTGCCAAATGCATGTCTACACGCGCACGAGGCTGCTGCGATCGAACCGTGCAAAAACATGCCAGTGCAAGTCACACGCGGCACGCTCTTGCGGGCCCCCTCTGCGCGATTTTGTTTGCTATCATGACTCGAAGCACTGAAATCAAGAAAAAAATAACTGTCAACTTGAAACTTTGGTCAGCAATGAGCATAGGTATATATAATAATGGCCAAAGCACACACCTCAAGCCCAATACAAAACGAACCGTCCAAGTCTGTGCTCTCGGAACTTCCGTCAAATCTGTTCATGCTGCATCATCGTGCTTGATACTTGCCTCAAGCACGTTTTGAGGCTTACGACTGTATCGAGGCTTTCTGTATCAACCACACGCCTGAAAATCGTGGAATCCGAGTCGTCCATGTATAAAAGGTACCTGACTGCTGCAGTTGGAATCACCAACACTTCAACCACTATTTCAGACCATCGCCCATGACCGACTGCATACGCTACCCATCTCCCCATGAACTCGCTTGGGCCAATACATATTCGCTCACAAATTCATCGCGACACACGCGGTACGTTAAAATTAGCGGCCTTCGTTTCGCATTTGTTGTGTTAAATTTCGAGCTCATGTGCATCATTCAGATCACAGAGCATTCTTACTCCCTATGTTACCGCGGCGCACAAAAGGCTCCGCCGAAGGTTGGCAAACTCCCTGCGCTGGAAGCAGAGAAGAAGGAGATTCCAAACCGTAATCTCTTGTACGCACTAAAACACCGTTTCCTGCAAATTTGACTTACTGACGTCTTCAACAGACTTGGATATCGAAGCGTCCCAGTTCGACTCTGAGTTAGAAACGGTACGATAAGTTCTACGCCATCGCTCGCTAGCCGACTTTTGACTCACGTTCACAGTACTTGACATCGAGTGCATCCCCGCTACGGGATATCCACGAAACTCTGGGATGGGAGCTGTCGCACATCACGAAACGCATTGCGTCCATGAGTCTCTCGGATGCTTCAACATAGTGGAGACTCGTTGATTGTTTACATCGTAAATATCATCACATCCATGTATTATTGCTAAATTATCTTACTTACTTATACGTGGTAAAACTGGTCATTAAACACCATCGACATTCACATCAAACCCATATTCCTAAATGTAACCCTGGAGTACGCTCAAAGGTCAATGCTGCGCGAAAGGTATTGGTCCACTACCTGAGTGACTCGCGGATCGACGTCGCTCAGGATTTGGATCAGCTCGTCCCTACGCACAGAGAAAATCAATTTCACACCCTCATGGCCCACAGGAGAAAACGAATCTCATACCATGAGCTATTTTGAACCTTCACGCCCTCCGGGGTAAGAACAGTATCGCTGACCTCCTGCACCTTATAATCATTCACATACTCGCCTCGAAGAACCTGGGGGTCCTCTTGATGTGAGACGGCCGTCCAGACGATAGATCGGCTGCCGACTTCTGTGGAAAACGCCAACAGCTTTTCCATGAGCCAGTCAGCCGCCACCAGTGGACCGGTTAACTCGCGTCGGAGCTCTGAGTAGCAGTAGCCCGGATTGAGGGAAGAAACTACGATAGGCGTGGAGGATGGGAGGCGAGCATTCAGTGCGCGGACGAAAAATACGTTGAAGACTACAGATGAAGCGTCAAGTTAATCGTGGTCCAGGTGTGTATTGAAGGCGTTGGACATACGTTTGGTGAGTGGATATCTTTCGCGCATAATCCTAGAGACCTGTCAGAGTCTGTTCAGCAGGACGCTAATCAACGCATACTTGGAGCTTTTGCAGTATTCGGCACTTGAAAGCGTCTTGAGCAGGTGAGGATCCTTAAGGAGGGGCTTTGACAGCGACACCGTGTAATGCATGTCGCTGCTGACAACAACAATCCTCGGGACGGTGGAGTGCTCCTGTGCAGTCTTGACCATCGCAGGCAGGAGAAGAAGCGCTAAGAGAGGCGTAGAAAGATTATTGACTTGGAGCCTGCGGCATTCGACTCGATCAAAGGAAAGCAAAGAAAGGAACCATGAAACGAACGATGTCTCCCAACCATCCTTGGTGGTGGAATATGTGAAAGTCCCAACTGCCGCATTCTCAACCAAAATATCCAAGCGTCCACCTTCACGTTCATACCGATCCGCGAACTGCTTCACGGACGAAAAATCGCCAAGGTCAATGAGCCACAGCTCAGCCTTCGAGTACCCGGTCTCAGCTTTGAGTTCTATGGTTCTGCGAGTGAATAACAATCAAAAAATCAAAGCGCGACCACGATACAAACTTTCCACGGCCGCCTTTCCCTTGCTTTCGTTTCTACATGCTAAGATCAATCTCCCGGGGTTCATGCTGGCGAAGTGCTTCGATGCTTCGAATCCGAGACCAGTGTTGGCTCCTACAACGACGACCGTTTTGCCCGTGAGGTCGACTTTGGCCACAGGCGGCTGTCGTCTTCGCTGCTGGGTTATGAATGACCCGTATGAGAACTTCATGGGTAGTAAATTGGGAGGAAAAGAGGCGAGAGGATTCCACAGAGGGCACTGATTCCCTAACGATGTAGTTGATTTTAAACGAGCAGCGCGCTAGCCTTGTAATTCAGAGGCCGAGAGGACGCGTATGCACGTCTGAGGCGTTTGGTAAATTCGCTGACAGGAGGATGCCTGATTTAGGAAATTTGATGGACGATCGACTTGCGATTCCAGGCGATTCCGTGCATCCGACTGTTGAGTACGAAAGCAAGATTTCCACCACGATGGTCAGATCGTGTATTACCTGCTTACTTCCAGGGGCCTCCGCAGCAATACCTCCTCCTTCCTTCCATCCGGATTGGCAATTTGAGACTGAAAATCGCACATGATTGGCGAAAGTGAGAAATTTAGGCACAGAAAACCAGAAACGGAATATTAAGATAAATTTATTCGAGGTTGAACTTGCTATGGGTAAGAAGCCAACAGTCCGTACTTCGTCTTTAGTAGATCGGCAGCACGCTCTGCCACGACATAGACAGGAACCTGAAAAGTTATTAGAAAGCGCTCGGAGCAGTCTTCGTGAACGGGAAGTTGTCACCTGCGTGTGGGCGGAAGGCAGCAGAGGCTATCGTAGGGCACAATCCTTTCATGAGCACAGGAATCGACATAAAGGCATTAACTCACCAAGACCGACGCGTCGGCAATTCGCAGACCTGAAATTCCTTTCACAACCAGGTCAGGATCGACCACACCGAATGTGGCCGCTTGGGAAGACATGCTGGCGGTTCCCACTGGATGAAGTATAGACGCTGAATTTTTTCTGATATACTGCTCGAGTTTCGCGTCGTCCGTGGCTACAGCAAGATCGTCAAACTCCCCGAGAACATAACCGTTCCAGGCTTTGGCGCTGAAAAACGCCCTTGCGGCACGAACGGCCTCGGTCATGACGAATACATCGAAGTCAGTTCCAATTAGATTAGGATTGATATTGGGCTGGTCGAATGGATTTGATGTTCTGAGGGTGATTTCTCCGACTAGAAGCGTGCTAAGCGCGAATGATTGCTCGGAGAATGATCGAGGAGCTACCTGATGTGGGTGCGGATATACTTGTCCCTATAGCAATGAAATTCCCCGTCGCAGGAATAGGCGTGGCTCTACCCCAGCCATTCTATAAGGCATGAGCTTCAGCACAATCGAAGCGGCTCCTTTTCTTGATACTCACCGCCAATATCAGTTCGTAGTGTGCGCTGTTCGGTCCAGCGGACGGATCCGGTATTGAGAAAGAATGGTCGGGCAATCGGGACCATATCAGATGCGAAAGAATCGAATTAACCAAAAGCCCCTTCTGAGTCTGCTCCCAAGCTGCAAGTTCTTCCATAACAAACGAAACATTTCGCTGAAGAGCATCAAACGTGCCGGTGGAGTTTGCATACCACTGGTTGATGAGAAGAGGGTGATCAGTTAGGTTACGTCCAACCGACGGATTGTCGAGTACAGTCCTGATACCAAGAGCGGTGAGGTCGTTCTTGTCGCCGATTCCAGACAATAGAAGTATCTGAGGGGTGCCGATCGACCCAGCGGCAAGTATGAGAAATGGGCTTTTGAGAGAGAAGAATGTCCTGTACTCTTTTCATTTTGGGCGATTTCTACTGATCGCAAGGCAGGTTTGCCGTTCTCCTCTCCCGTCTGGACGAGTTTCGTAACGCGCGAATTGACGAGGACATGCAGATTTGGTCTCGAGATGAAGTCTGGACCGAGATATGAAGTAGCCGCGCTGCTGCGCTGCCCGCCGTCTATGGTCGATTGAAGCAAACCTAAAGGATGGACAGTATAAGCGGCGTGCAATGACGATACCAGAATCATTAGGGGGAGTCAGAGTGGACGATTCTCCGTCGATTCTCAGCCGATTCTGACATCGATTCTGATCCGATTCTGGGTCCAGAATCGACGCAGAATCGCAGAATCGAGAATCGAGCGAGAATCGTTGTTCCTCCTCGGGAGGAGGAACACGCCAGAATCGAGAATCGACCTCAAAATCGATTCTGGGGCACTCACTGACGAGAATCGACCCAGAATCGACTCGGAATCGATGCCAGAATCGAAGTCAGAATCGACGTAGAATCGACAACTCTGACTCCCCCTATTGCTCACCAACCCCAAGAGGACGACCAGAATTAATGTCGAGATTCCAGGGAAATGCAGACGAATTTTCTTTGGTCGCGGCAATGACGCGAGAGTCGAATGGATGAGGGAATCCAGGAAGACTAACTGAATTTATTCCCGTTGAACCGTGGACGCGCGGATCGAATTGACCGGCAGTGTTGTGATTGTCTGCTGGCGGTGTCCATTTTTCCTTCTATTGAGATTGACATGGTCAGCAACGCTCCGTAACCAAACCAATGAATGCCAACACTCACCCTTCTGAGGTACTTTTGTATACTCCTCCAAGACCATCCTTCATCTCCCGTCAATCGAGCGTATCGGTCCCAGTCCTCCGAGCTGCCTCGTGTGTACGCCATGTAATCTGTATTGTGGCTAAACAAATCGCGTGAAATCGTCAACTGGGATTGCACGCACTAACGGAGGTGGAACCGCCTAGCATGTGTCCCCTGGCTTCAAATTCAAAGTCAGCCGCGTTCCAACGAGATTGGAATGCGAAATTGACGAGCCGAAATTAATGCTCCTCCCATCAAGCCCTCCCTGAGGCGTTGTGGTATAATTCCAATCATACGGCGTATCGGGATTGAGTAGCGGAAGGAACATAGGGACAATGCTGTTAAGAACTCCGGCATTCCTGTCAACGACACATGAATTGGTATTAGTGTAACTCGTCGAAGATGCTTACGAGGACCCAGCTTCGACAAGGAGGACCGAGATATGAGAATCTTCACTCAGACGGTTGGCTAGTACGCTTCCCCCGGCTCCAGCTGTAAAGAAAAGCGCTGAGCATGTAGGATGAGATACAAAAAACAGTCGACACACCTCCCACAATCACGTAATCAAATTTCGACCTTGGTAGAGCATCGAAGGCTTCGTAGATTGCTCCACGACAGACTGGCAGCAAGGGAAGTATGGCAAGCTGTAGATGAGTCGGAAGGCGCATGTCCAGTGAGAAGGTAGATAGAGCGCTCTGCACTGGCCCTTTTGAATGGCGGCCCCGCAGGCGTCACCGAGACGCAGATGATTGCAGATCTGGGTGCTGAAGCAGCTGAAATCGGCGCCGTGAAGTGCAAGATCGTCACCGAATCCGACCATTTTCTTCTTCTAGGGCTCGAGGTAGCGCTTCACCCGAAACCCGGACTGGTGTCAGAGACATCATGAATGGAGCGGTCCCGTCGAAGTCCGAAAATTCAGTCATAGTGAATATACTTGAATATCGTATACCCAAGAAGCAGAGTTTCCGAATTTCCAAGCGAGAAGTAAATCCCAGCGAGCAAGTCACAGTGTGGTGTCGTAACATCCCTCCAGCCACGAAGTCAAAACCAACTCATCATACTGGCCGGTTAGAACCAGAGAAAAACACAAGCATATCTATCATAATGCGTACTCTATACAAACAAAAGCACTGTCTGTCTGCACAAAAGGTAGCCATGTACTGTACTCGTCGTACTCGCGCAAGTAACAGCGATTTATGGAGGGAGGGAGGTATCGCGGCGGGCCCCAGCATTCCTATGATACCCCATCGCAATCGACGAGGTACGAGGCAGGCGGGGGTATGAGGGAGTATAGGGAGAGGCGACGGGTAGGTAGGAGGAGGTATCGCAGGCGCTGCACCAACATACACGCTTCGCTCTAGTGTGGTATCGCAAGATGAAGAAAGAGTCCGTCCATGAGCCGCCTATCCATCCAAGAAGGAAGGACGGAAGGAGGTCGTAGGATGGAAAGGTGGATAGGTATCGCAAGTCGTGGCGGGGGCGTAAGCGTGTCGTGGCGTAGCGTAGGTCATAAAGATACGGTTAAGTAGGGTCCAGGTAAGTAGCCGATCAAACGGGTAGATGTAAGTATGAATGCGAAGATGTGAGATGAGATGAGATGAGAAGGTCGAATGTGTGTAGATGTAAGTGGTACAAGGTATCATCAGAAAGCGTGCGTGAGGTATCATCAGTCGTGAGTAGCCGTAGCAAAATCAAGAAGGAAGGAGAAACCAAGAACGTCGAGCCCGTAGAAATACAACAACATCAGTGAAGGGATAGTTGGATGGGGTGGTATACAGTGCAAGGGTCCAGGAAACGAAAGTCGGGTGTAGGAAGATCAAGGACTGGGGGGAATTCAAGAAGGAAGGTCTAGAAGAATGCAAAGGGAGGTCATGGAGAATCCAGCAAGCAAGAAGCAACGTCCGTCCAACGCGTCGAGGGGTTGTCGGACGCGCCCCAGCACGCGCGGGAAGGGTATCGTCAGTCGTCATCGTGAGCGTCGTAAAGAGCAAGGACGAAGAGAGCATCGGCTGCCGGCAGGGATAGAACTAGCTGTCCCACACCGATAATCGAGTTAGAGGAAGGCAAGGCATGGCTGCGGGGCGGCGTCCGTCTACACAACGGGCCGCCAATCGCCATCCAACCCCCCAGCCCACGGCACGGCTGCCAACATATTGGGGCTCCGTGTCATCCTCTCCCTAGCCGTCTCCTCCTCGCTCACAACGCCGTTGGAAAGCGCGCTCCTGGCACGACTGTGACTGTTCCCGCTCCCACTCCCGCTAGAATTCTCCTGCCTCCTCCCGTTCACCCCGTCGACAAACGCACTCAACCTCGGGCCAGAGCCCGCGGCGCCTTCGACGCTTCCGGCATGCGCAAGGACATGGCTCCTCGCTGAATTCGAGTTGGAGTTGCCAGAGCCGGAAGAAGGGTACATAGAATGCGACCGCGTAGGATTGGACGACGACGAGGTCGAAGAGTTATTGGTTATCGACCTTGAGTGCAGCGAACCATGTTCAGAGGCGTGCAAGTTATCCGGAGAGAAGTGGAATTGAGCCTGTCGCATAATGAATAAGGTCAGCAACCGAAAAATCACAGATAAAAAAACATACAGCAGGCCCCAAACCAAACGTCCCCCTCCTTCCCGGCGCCTCTACACCACCGCTACTTCCACTCCCAAACAACGAATGCCCGCTCCCACTCCCGTTCCCACCAAGCAACCTCCACCTCCCCTCCGCACCCGGCGGGGCGTCGTCTAAATCCAAACTCAACTGCGGCGCAGGCGACCACGCACCAGGTCGGTCTCCGCCGCCTCCGCCACCTCCTCCTTGGCTGACAGCGCCTTTAAGAGGAGAAGTCGCCGCTGGAGGAGGCACTGCTGCTGAGGGCACAACGCGTATCCCCGGCGCAACTTGGCCACCACCAACGTCTTCCACCCGCCGATTCCCACTCCCCACCGTCCCAACCCCCATCCACGACGCGGGCCGGCTGAACCCGAGCTCCAATCCCGCGCGGTCCCAGCTTGCAATGCTCCCTTGCGGGTGTTTCGCTGTCGTGTTACTAGGCGCCGTCAGGCTGTTTTGTTGAGAATTGGCGACGGCATTGTCGGGTGTAGGCGCAGAGGCGGAGAAGGTAGCGTTCTTGAACCCGATGGGCAACGCAGGCACCGGCGGCAACTCCTCCCCATATACATGCCCCTGCCCAACCCCAAGCCCAGGCGGCAAATGCGAATACGCGCGTTCCGGCTGCTTCACCCCGCCTCCCAGCGTCGTATTACTCGTCCTCGCACTCCCCGCAAGAGTATGGCTTCCACTCTGACTGGGCGTCGCCTCCGTACTCGTCGACCCGTCTCTCTCGTGCTCAGACGCCGCTGCATCCTCCTCCTGCCGCAACGACCCCCTCGACCCGACTCTACCCGCGAACCGTGCAAACGCACTCGGCGCAGGCATATCGAGGGGATCAGCAGCAGCGGGCTGATTAGCCCGGACATCGCCCCTCGACGACGCCCTGGTACTAACCGTCTGGTACTCCCTCGCATCCTCCCACACCGTTCCCCCGCTCTCCTTGCTTCCGTTCGTCCCATTCGAATTGGAGTTAGAGCTCATCCCGATACTCCCGCTCGCCCCGCTAATCGGCCTCGAGGTTGTGGCGACACCGGAAGCGGGACGGGGGGCTGAGGATAAGAACGGGAAGAGAGGGCGCGTTACACCGAACTCTCTCATCCCCGTCCCCGTGCCCGTACTTGGACTTTGACTCTGTTGGTCGGGACTGACAAGTCGGGGCGGCAGCGAGCTCGACGCCTCCCCCTCTTTCTCCTCCACGGAATTACTCCGCGAATGCCTCCCCGCATCAAACAACACCTCTTTCTCGCCCTCCTCGCCGGCTTCTAAATCCCTCGAATTGCGCGGCGAAGGAAGAAGCCAGGAGAAACGGGGAATCCACGAACGCCTCCTCGTCTCTGGCTCTCGCTCTGCGGTAGGAGACATAGGAACGCGCCGCGCAACAGCCAGCTCACTCTCCTCACCGTCTGTGTGGCCGTCCGTATGGCGGCTATCTTCCGACCTCCGCGGGAGAACGGGTCCCTCCTCTTCGACGAGGACGGCAAGTTGTGAGGGCGAGAGTATGCGTCGTGAGATGGGGGCATCGTTGTTCTGCCACGAAGGCGCCGCAGCTCCAGGGGGAAGGTTGTTATACCCGCTCCCCTCAGCATGTTGCGAGCCAAGCGACAAAGACGGATGCGCGAGCAGGACACCATATCCGCTCGCGTTCGTCCCGCTGCTTCCGCCTCCCGAGGCACCACTACCTGAAGCAGAGGTGGACCCTGTAGTGCGCGAGGAAGCGGAATTGCTGTTGTTGTTGCTTTCGCGGGAACTGACGCTGTGCGGGTTGGGCAAGTCTCGATGCAGGAACGGGTCGGCCTCGTCGATGCCGCGGCCGGGTTCCGCTGGGGGCGAACGCGGTGCTGCGTCGGTGGGGGAGCCGACCAACGTCCACTCTGCATCGAGGTCTTCGTGGGAGTGGGAGCCGGGGACGGGGGGAGTAAGCATTGTGAAACGGGTGCGGGCGCGGGGACGCCGGCGGAAGAGGGCGGTGAAGGGGGTGCGTGAAGATGGTGCTTTTTCGGACGGGGGGACCTGGGAGTACTTGATTAGTTTCGGCAAATGCGACACAGGAAAAAGACACGCCTCTGATCTCCTTCGACGACCATATCGAGAGAAGCAGCACAGAACGAGGAGAAAGAGGACGAGGGCACCGAGGACGGAGCCGATGATGATGCCGATGAGTTGAGCGCGGGAGAGGGAGGAGGTGGAAGCGGTGGTAGATGGGGAAGAGGAAGCTGACGGTGAGCTTGAAGGTAGAGAAGACGTAGGTGTTGTAGATGAAGCCGAAGGTATAGATGAAGATGAAGAAGGTTGCGCTGAAGTCGAAGGTGTCGCAGATGAAGTAGAAGGTATCGCAGAAGTCGAGGTAGCCACTGAAGAACTCGGCACACTCGACGACGCCGGACTTGTCAAACCGCCATAGACCCAGTCCGAGTCAAGGGGTATACTCGGGCCGTAGTAGGTGAGTGGCAAATACACCACACTCGTCATCGTCGTCTCCGGCAGCGTGATAGTCGTATACGACAGCCAGGGCGGCAGTTCCTGCGTCGGTGCAGCCATATTTTATTTGTAATGTTTCCCAAAGGATGGATAGAATGCGTGAGTCGCTGTCGACGTCGTTTAGATCGTTATAAGTAGCGGATACAGATGGATGGAGGGGGAGGGCGGGCGGAAGAGAAAAGGGATGAGAAAGAGGGCAACCAACTTTGCGTCACGGGACCAATTTCGCGTCTTGCCGGCATCAGCTTCTCTTGCTCTCGACCCGACTATCGGAGATAACGGGTGCACTTGCGGAAATAAAGTTAAAATCGAGAGAGGCTGAGAGCGGCGGAGCGCGACGAATGGAAAGAGGTGAGGGTGGGATTGCTCTCGCTAATTTGCTGGGCCTCAACCGCCGAAATCAATGAGCAAGGTGCGAATCGGAATTGAGAATATGAAATCGGGGAACGTGGCGGGAGT
The DNA here is from genome assembly GCA_037176885.1 of Favolaschia claudopus. Classification (NCBI taxonomy): domain Eukaryota; kingdom Fungi; phylum Basidiomycota; class Agaricomycetes; order Agaricales; family Mycenaceae; genus Favolaschia; species Favolaschia claudopus. The sequence goes on along the minus strand of JAWWNJ010000048.1, from coordinate 1,130,620 downwards.
CGGACCACTGATCTCATTTAGGACCTAGGAGTCGAATCAGGTGAGAACATCATCGATGGGAGGTGTGGTAGGGTGTGGTGCGAAATTCATAGGAGGAGGAGGGAGGTCGAGGGAGAGGAGAGGTACGAGATAGTGGAACTGAATGCAGGGAAGATCGGATGAGATAGTTACATAAGAGGTGGAAGATGACGAGTGCTGCGATGCAAAAGAACCAGAACTTGGCTGGTGAAGTGGGGAGAATGGAATAGAAACACGATGAAGGATGACATGCGCTCCCCTCACTGGGTTGGACCCGAAAGGGTTATCGCGAAGGGAAAGATACCATCCTGCAGAGGTAGGCAATGCCTGGCAACAGAACAGTACGACTGTCTGAAGGAGCAGCGTATCAAGCCCAACGCGGATGAAAGAATGTGTGGCGCAAAATGAGAGAGAGGGAGGTCAAGGGAGCGTCGAGCATGGCGCTCATTGGCTCTGAGAACGAGAAGGGGGGAAGTCATACCAGCGATCCCCCTAGATAGGATATGGTGAAGAGACACAACGCTACCTCGCTGAGGCAGGCAGGAAAAACGTATGCGGCAACCGTCAAAGGAATCCGCAAAAATTTATGGTGAAACCAAGGCGAAATGCTATTTCGGTAGTCTCTCTAGACAGACGCTTTATTGTTTCTAGCTCGTACCTCGTACTATTTCGGATAGTTTCGGATGCTGGCAAGCCCGCAGGTAGAACTTCAAGCAAGCACCGACGTGCGTGAGACGAGATAAGAGCCCAACCACCCAAAGGCAGCGGAGGCGTGTGTACAAGCACAGAAACAAGCCCGGGGGCAGAAAAAAGCTGAAGGCAAAGTAAAAAGATACGACAAGGGCAGGAAGCGACACAATTCAAAATTCAGGCTCAAATCGAGTGCAAGCAAAGGGTCAAAGGATAGATGGTGTCGAGCACTCAGTGTAAGAAACTAGAGGGAAGTGGTACAGTGGAGGGAGTCACTGAGAGGCGGGGGCCTCGAGTCGGCTGTTTACTCAAGGCATGAGCGAGCTCGTTGCGGAGGGTCGAGGGTTGAGTTCTGCTGGAATGGCTGGCCAAGGCTGGAGGCCTGCTGGAGGTCCAAGTTGGAGGAATGTTCACAAGTGCCTTGAGCGACGCGTCCAAGCTTGAAGTTTGAGGCTCAGTGCCGGCACGGTGATGGAGCTTCTCACGGTGCCATCCCCTCGGAACTTTCCGACCCTTTTCGTCTTGGGAGCGATTACTACAAAAAAAGAGATGAACCCACAAACAAGCTGCGAGCGTTATACATACATATGTTCATTACTATCAAAGGTGCAACCATAAATAAGCCGGGAAAGTCACTTCCTTCGCAGCAATTAGTGTCAGCCAAATTCCTTCAGACAGTGCTAGAATAATAAGCATTGGAGCACATAACCCATTGGGTGACAAACGGGATGTTCAGCTAAATTGAACTGTTGAACATCACATTTGCCTCCCAATAGGTTATGGGCCCCGGTACAAATCTTAGCAGGCAGTGGGAGTAAATCAACAAAATTGCGTACCTTGTCTGGTTGAATCAGTATAAATAATAATAGACTTACATACACGGAGAACCTCTGTCTGTTGTAGACAGTGTTAAAATTATGGCAGCCAAAGCGATAGAATCGAAATGGTCATGGTATTCGCATAAGGACGATAGAATTGAAAAAGTAAGTAGGGGCTGCTTAATAACCTGTCTGGAGATGCACAAATCCGCAGAAAAGAAAACATCTCAACCACAAATCCAGAGGCTCTCCGGACAGGTTATTAAGCACCCCCTAAGGGAGATGCAAATCCGTTGTGATGAGACCATCAGAGTGATGTACCTTGTGCGACAAACATATGCGATGGATTGGATGATGAGTGCAGTGGGTGCAAGACAGCATGATGTAAGACAAACAATGTCTCGAATATAATGTAAAGGAAACGCGTGATAAACGTGGTAATTGAACCAGCAACACGAAGGGAAAGGAGAGGAGTTAGCTCCACGTGACCGTGACACGGTCTCTTGGCTACAACTTTCCCGCGCTCCTTTTCTCCTTCGACTCAACTTCGACTTCCATCGTGTATGCGGAGTTGCATCTCAGGCAAATCACCTATTCTGCTAGGCGGCCATTGAAGGAATACTTAATGGCTCTCGCAATCCCTCTCGTCCTCAACTTCGCATCAATGATTTCGACTCGAGTCACTCGACTGACATTTTAACCGTTCAGCCGTTTTTCCGTGTTGTCCAAGCGTACTGGTCCAGTTCGCTTGTTGGATATATAATCTTGGGCTTGAATTCTCGCTGTTCTTCAGCTTGAATCCCCTGAATCTGCCTCCGAGACGGCCTGGCAATTCTCTGTGGGTACCGGGTCAAGGCAACCACTGAGCTCAGCTGTCTCGACTCTTGAATTCAAGTTTCCACTGCGAATCTGACTGCGGACTACATATCTCGCTTTACGAAATTAAACTCCTACAAGAATTTCGCTCAACCCGAATACTTCTTACCTCCTACGTGGATCTTGTTAACTAATACGCGTGCCGCATCGGAAAAATCGAATTTACCTTTCGCGAAACACAGGTCCAAGAAAGGGGAGCTGCTCTGTATTCCACGTTAAGGTGGTAATGTCTGACGTACCGAAGCACTATTCAACAGAGCTATCGCGGTTTCTTTAGTGAGCTATCCGTCCTCGTTTAATCCCACATCTTCAGCCCACCTTCCTGCGCTTTATCTACTGAGACACCCTTCAAGTTAAGGCCATCGATTTTGCGCAATGGGTGTGGTGATTTAGAACGTCTTCTTTCGCGTCCTCCTCGCTCAGCGAATCTTCTTACATCTAGAATCATAGGATGCATACTTCCATCATCATCTGCGCATGCGATCATTCCTCTTCAAGCGTGAAGACGTCGGATATCTCAACAATATTACGCTCTCTGGCTTATGGAACAGTAACTTATCCTTCCTTCCTGCCGCAGTCAGTGCATCTCTGTTTACGAAGTCTTGCTCACTAGGACTTAGGTTCTCATATGTATCGTGGGAGTGCTTTCAAGTTGACGGACAGGAACTTGTTCCGGAGACTATTGCGGAAATTTTACCTCTCCGGAACAAGTTCCTGCCCTTCCAAACAAACTATTTCTTCGAGCGATCAATCAACCATCTCAAGCTCTGCAGATCTGCAATTCGGTTACACGGTAAAGTAGAGCAGCTACCTACATTTTGGTTGGCTTGGCCTTCATTGACTTACTATATCGAAGTGACGAAGTGTGCCGGACGCCTTCGAGGACGCGTCGTCTGCGCCGCAATCTCCAAGTCTACGGCGCACTTGGTTTATAAAATCGAGGGAAATCTATTGAATACGCGGACTCTCCCCCTCCTCATCTCGCCAGTTCCGAGTGTAGCGGCCAGGCATGAAATGGTCATACTGGGCGTTCTTCGCCCAACAGCGCAAACGCCAGCCGCCTGTCACCAAAGTCGACCTCACGGGAAAGACAGTAGTAATGATCGGAGCGAACGCTGGTCTCGGATTCGAAGCGTCGAAACACTTTGCTAGCATGAATCCTGGGAGACTCATCCTAGCATGCAGAAACGAAAGCAAGGGAAAGTCGGCCTTGGAAAGTTCGTATAGTCGTTCGTTATCTTTTGTTCTTCACCCGCTCACAGAAATCCAGAACTCAAAGCTGAGACCGGGTACTCCAAAGCAGAGCTGTGGCTCGTCGACCTCGCGGATTTCTCGTCCGTGAAACAGTTTGCGGATCGATATGAGCGCGATGGTGGTCGTCTAGATATCCTTGTCGAGAATGCAGCAGTGGCGACCTTCAATTACTCCACGACCAAGGATAATTGGGAATCATCGTTCGTTTCATGGTTATGTTCTTCCTTTCACTCGTAACAAATGTCGCAGGCTCCAAGTCAATCACCTTTCTACTGCCTTTTTGGCATTACTTCTTCTGCCTACGATGGTCAGGACTGCTCAGGAGCACTCGACGGTCCCGAGAATCGTTATCGTGGATAGTGAATTGCATTACATGGCAACACTCTCGAAGCCCCTGCTCAAAGATCCCCACCTTCTCAAGACGCTTTCGAGCGTCGAATATTGCAAAAGTTCCAAGTAATTTTTATTCATTGTCCTGCTTGACCAACTTTGACGCACTGCCAGGGTTATGCGTGAAAGATACGCTCTCACCAAACGTATGTTCCAGATCCCCCGTGCCTCTGCGCTTATAAAGTGATGATTTGTCTGCAGTTCTTGTCGTCCTCTTTGTTCGAGCACTGAATGCTCGCCTCCCATCTTCCACACCAGTCGTGATAAATGCCGTGAATCCGGGCTACTGTTACTCAGAGCTCCGACGCGAGCTGACCGGTCCCACGGCTGCGTTTGACTGGCTTACTGAGAAAATGCTAGCGTATTCTTCGGAAGTCGGCAGCCGACCCCTCGTTTGGGCCGCCATCTCTCACCAAGACGATCCCGACGTCCTTCGCGGAGAATACATCAACGACTACAAGGTGCAAGAGGTGAGCGATGTTGCTCTCACTCCTGCAGGTGTCCAGGTGCAAAATCGCTCATGGTATGACATTTCCTGTGTTTTGGAGGTATAAAGCTGATTCTTCTTGCCTTTAGGGACGAGCTTATAAGAATACTGAGCGATGTAGACCCACGGGTCAATGATATTGTGGGCCAATGCCTTTCACGCAGTATTTAGTCTGCCATCTGAATGCACTAGCATTACATGTATTGAGAATATTTCAGTTCTAGATCTAGTTACTGCTACGACTAGGCCACTAAAACCTCCGGACAGCAAAATGCATGCTTAATGAGTAAAATCTACGGCTGCGCCGAGTAACATATGAGGCCATGCCAAGAATGGAGATAGGCGCGTTTGCCAACGTGACCGCGATCTTTTTCTCACACACCTCTTGCTTTTCTACGAGTCGGCTGCCCGTGTGGCGCTTGGGCCTGCTTTTCCTCCTCTCATCGCCGTCTTCATGGACCAGATCATAATGTCTGCAAACGATGGAGGCGCCCCGACGCCTATCTCACCCGGTAGCCCTTTCCTCTCTACGAGCGCGGACCTGCATTGAATTTCGGGTCTGTCAATTCAACAGACACTTTTGAAGAGCTTACGCATTACTTCAAGTACGCCTCGTCTGCGTATAGCCCTGTATGCTTGAGGCCGAATGGGAATACTCTCGTTCTGCAGGTTTGCGCTGTTTCCTGTACTTCTTTTATTTTAATTTCAGTGCTTCGTGTAGTTTGGGAGTCAGGTAACCGATATCCAGGGCTTCATTGCCCGCGATGATCATCGGAGGGAGCTCATTGTAGCGCTTCGTGGAAGGTGCTGCTGTATTTTCTCTCTCGACCTCTTCCCTTCACGGATCTGCGTTTTTCTTTTGTTTTGATTCAGTGCTTCAGTCGCCGACGCATTACTTGATGCCAGCGTTATCCTGGTCCCTTTCTTGACTCCCGGTGTCAAACTTCCGCGTCAGTATCTTGCTCTCCTTCGCAGATATCTCCTTGTGTTACTGAACTGAAGCTTGTTCGCAGCGAAAGCGCGTGTTCACGCCGGTTTTCTTGCTGCGTACATTCACTTCCTGTCTCCGCCGTCGGCTCGATCCTAATGCATATACAGATGGGATAGTGTTGCCGTGCAGATTACTACTGCTCTCGCCACCCAGCGACAACTTCATCCTGGGCACCGTCTGGTTACTGTCGGGCATTCACTTGGAGGGGCGCTAGCAACTCTGGCTGCTGTGTCGCTCCTTCAGATCTTTCCGGTCTCGCCAGTGATGGATCAGACACGGACTTACTCGTACGGCGCTCCGCGAGCTGGTGTACGTATGCTGTTTATTGCCACCGCTTTCTTATTCCTGATTGTAGCGATGCTACAAAGAATCAGGTGTTCGCCGAGTATGTGAATGCTGAGTTTGGAGCCCGCGCTTTTCGAGGTATGCTTCTCTGACTATTTGCCATAAATGTTTCGCCTAATCGTCTTCTATCTAGTCGTGCATACCAACGATGGGTGTGTCGAATGGAATTTCGAGTCGCAGTCGGTTTCTTATCGCTCGCAGCGTCCCAACAATTATCCCGACATCGCTAGGTTATCATCACCACGGTCCGTCATCTCTCTTTCTTGCTCGCATGTTCTTGACGTGGCCGCTGAGACAGGCGTCGAGTATTGGCAACACCTCGATCCACCCTCTCCCTCAACGACGGTACGATGCGCAGCGGGAGGTGAGGACCCATTCTGCTCCGCCAGCATTCCATCTGGCGGTGTCAACCCTGCGCATGCTACGGTCGGTGTATTTTCTGTGATGAGTTGTCGTTGGAGACTGACTTTCACTCCTTATTACTATTGTTACTAGTATCTAGGTATCACTGTGCCGACGCCATTTTGTTTGTAGCCCTATGTCCCTATTGTGTATTTCCTACCTTTGTATTTTCTTCTTTTCTATGTTTCTTTCCAAATCATTTTCGTTTCCGAACTGACAACTGATGGTAATTCTACGCAACGCTCACCAACTCTCAACGGCCGTCGTCGGCAAACCAAGCGCTCTGCTCGAGATGCACAACTCAAATATAGAAAGGCGACAATCGCAAGCCAACATGTTTATAACTTCACGGAGTTTATATGAAACAAGTGGTTCACAGCTTGTACGTTGTTTTAACAAGTTCTGCGGCGCGTTCTCCCACTACATAAACCGGAACCTGCAAGGGAGTGACAAAGTGAGATAAGCACTCAAATAAATTCTTGCCTGTGTGTGTGCGGAAGGTACAATGGGCTTTATCGAACAATGAGCCGCAGTCCCAAATCTCAAAACATTTTAATTCTCACCAATATCGATGCATCCACAACACGTAGTCCGGAAATGCCTTTGACGACGAGGTCTGGATCGACCACGCCGAATGCAGCGCCTTTGGGAGACATGCTTGCAGTTCCCACCGGATGGAAGACAGTAACAGAATTATTTTTGATGTACTGCCTGAGTTTACTCTCGTCCGTAGCAGCAGCTAGCGTGTCAAATTCGCGTATAATGTAGCCTTTCCAGGCATTTGCACTCAAGAATTTTCGTGCTGCGCCGACCGCCTCGACCATAACGAATAAATCGAAGTCGGTCCCAAGTAAGTTCGGGTTGATATTGGGTTGGTCGAAGGGATTTGATGTTTGAAGTGTCAGTTCACCGACTGAAATGCATGGTAAGTATGTAGGAAGAATCGTAACGGATTTGAAGGAAACACTGGATCACCGGATGTAGGCGCCGTAACAGCTGTCGCTACAGCCATGAAGTTACCCGTGGGTGGGATAGGTGCGAAATTTGCCCAGCCATTCTGCATAATGGTGAGTTCAACAGGTAAGTAGACCAACGGAATAGGATGTAAGTACTGCCAGGAGAAGCTCAAAATGTGCAGTGTTTGGCCCAGCAGCAGGATCCGGGATCGAAAACGAATTGTCGGGTACTCTAGACCAGATGAGATGTGCGAGCGGCGAATCTACCAAAGGTCCCATCTGAGTTTGTTGCCATTCCGCAACCTCTTCTGCCGCAAGCGTAGCATTTCTAGCTATGCCGTCAAACGTCGCCGTTGAGTTCACAAACCATTGGTTAACGAGCAGGGCGTGGTCTGTGAAGTTACGTCCAACAGAAGGGTTATCAAGAACGGTCTTGATTCCGAGTGCGGATAGGTCTTTTTTGTCGCCGATACCTGACAGGAGCAGAATTTGAGGTGTCCCAATTGAGCCGGCGGACAGTATCACTTCTTTCCTGGCTGTCACAACAGTTCGCGGGCCTGTGTGTCGGTTCAAGCCGAGTTTACAAGCCCCAAAAAATCAGCTTCACGTACTCGTCTGATTCTGGGTAAATTCAACGGAGCGAAACGCAGGTTTGCCCATATCCGTCCCCGTCTGGATGAGCCGCGTTACACGCGAGTTGACGAGAACGTGCAGATTAGGTCTCGACATGAAGCTCGGGCCCAGATAGGATGTAGCAGCACTGCTTCGCTGTCCGCCTTTGATCGTCGATTGCAGCCATCCTGGAGAGCGTTGAGTTTATCTTAGAGAGCCCAGTCAAGGTGGGGTCATCAAGTAAGAATTACCAAGACCAAGAGGGCGGCCAGAATTCATGTCCAAATTGAAAGGGAAATCGGCCGGATTTTCTCGAGTTGTAGCGATGACACGAGGGTCAAATACATGAGGAAAACCAGGGAGACTGACTGAGTTGACTCCCGTCAGACTGTGGATGAGTGGGTTGAATTGTCCTGCCGTATTGTGGTGATCTGCTGGCGGAGTCCATTTTTCGTTCTAGCAGGGTTTACGATCCCAGGCGATGGAGGACTAGAGCAAAAACTCACCATTCTGATATACTTTTGAATGCTATTCCAAGACCAGCCCTCGTCACCGCTGAGTCGGGCGTACCGATCCCATTCTTCTGAGCTGCCTCGTGTATAGGCCATGTAATCTGTTCCAGATCCATGGTTAATGCAACGTTATTCTAGACGCCAACATGAACTGCACTCACTGACGGAAGTAGAACCGCCAAGCAGGTGACCTCTTGGATAGTTGATACTCCTGCCATTGAGCCCTGTCTGTGGCGTGGTGGTATAATTCCAGTCGAAAGGCGTATTTGGATTTAGCTGTGCCGGAAACATTGGGATCTCGCTGTCAAGGACTCCGATATTCCTGCAACAAATTTTGACACGGGAACGCCACAATCAAACGTGGACGTACGATGGACCCGCCTCCAAAAGCAAAACGGAAACCCTGGGATTCTCCGTAAGACGATTGGCTAGGACACTTCCTGCGGCTCCAGCTGCAAAGAAGAAGTCTTTCTGTTAGCGTTACTTGTGGACTACATCTGCGACAGACCTCCAACAATCACAAAGTCGAAGGTGGAGGCTTGTATGGTTTCGAAGGCATCGTAGAGTGCTGCGCGGCAGGCAAGAGGTAAAACTAAGTACTGGAGGTAGCGGGATGAAAGCATGGCTGATGTCCACTGAATGTCGTGTTTCTGGCTCGCTCTTTATACAGCTCATTTGACTGTTATCGACTGAATAGGGACGTGGGTACAGTCCGCTCTTCTCGGTTGGGGAGACAGAAGGCATGATAAGTTTTCCTCACAGTTCGCCCTGAGGCGACAAAGAGTTGCTGCACGAATGCGGGCCGCCAGAATAGATTTAGAGCGTAATTAGAATGTAGGCACTCACCAGCGCCTTTCGCTTGTGTGGGGAAGCCAATAGGAGAATGGCCTGAATGTTCTATGACTTCTATAGATCTATTCAACAGCACCACTCACCACCGCGGAAAGGCGCCCAGGGGCCAGAGGTCGCGGGATGACAGATAGCTGAGAAGACGGAAGTATTATCTGGTCATATTTTAGCTCAAAATTTGGGAATTCGGGAACCGTAGAGCCCACAGTAACGCCATCGCCAAGCAGCCAAAGAAGTGAAAGACAGTCTGAATGCTAGAGAGAGCCTACAATTTTTCCCATTCGCCAGCGGAGAAACTTCAGCAGTGAATTAGATCCATGTGCAACCACACTGTTCAACCCGAACGTGGTAGGTCTATGCGGAGAAGGAGGGAAGATCGGGATCCGACGGTCAAGACAATTCATTCCGAGAAGTTGCTAAGATGAACTTGTGGGTTGAGGCCAATGCTTCGCATGGCAGGTACGATTCCGGCTTGATCCTCCGAACACAGCCACTCGAGGGCTACCGACCAGAGGAGCTCAGAGGCATTTTCAGTGACAGTGGGATTATTTGTATTCTGAATACGTCGAGTTTCAAGTACAATTTGACTCTAGAGACTACAGCTGGTCTTCTTCTTCTCCACCAATGGACTTCTCGAAGCCCCCTCGTACTGCTACAGCCTACCGGAACAGATGAAGTCACGCTGTTGAGCGCGCATATATGGCAGCTGCGAGCTTGTAGTCGCCTGCAGAGTGGAGATGCAGCTTGTTGGTTGATACGAGATTTCCGAGGTGAGTACAAGTACGACGGGTAGTCATCCCGTCGTGGTACCATAATGCCTTATCTTGAGCCACCGTGATACTTGTGAAATGATGTGCAGCTTCGGAGTGATAAATGAGACCGGAGAGTCTGAGAGTCTCGTCCAGAGTTCCACTCTTGAAGGATATTTCGTCATCCAGAACGAGGTTGTCCAAGGTAATGCCGATGAAGAGGAGAGGGGGTGCTGATGCAAAATTTGTGTGCCGTCTGAGTTTGGTGCGAAGTCCGCGATTCACGCAACGAGGACATGTCCGTCGAAGATGCCGGTCAAAATGGTGGGCCAGCCATTGCGATAGCAGAAGGGGCTCGTTGCTAGGATTTTCCAGCATATAATAGGTTCTATATGTAGTGAGATACATTCCGAGAGTGTCAGTAAAGCCGTCCTCACGGTACTCACAATTTTCGCAGAAGGTACTGGCGTAGCCGTGTGTCGTGTCATTTATCAAGGCGCTGAATAGGTCGTCTAGTCGTATAGGGTTCGGCCCGAGGGGGAAATTGAGCTGGTTAGATTGAGTTAATTGCTGTCTGAGAGTGTTTCTAGGCGTTTCGGGGGAGTCTTCGTGTGATACCATAGAATTCGCCCAGAGTCCAAGTAATGGATGAAGGTGATTCAGGATTGCGGTCCACAGTTCGCGATCAGAGCGCCAGAGATGGCCAAGAGGGGTGAGCAGGGCGTCGTAGCCGCAACTCCAGTTGACATTGTCCCAGATTAAACCAACAGGTGGAGAGGGCGAAAGAGTTGGAGGGTTTGGTGCGTTTGTGGGCGCTTGCTGATCGGATTTTTGATCCATTGATCCTTTCGCTGCTTTCGCCGATTTGGAATTGTCGATATTCTCACTTGCTTTTCGTTTGTCGCCGGCCTTCTCGTCGAATGTCAGCCTCCATTCATCGTAAACTTCGGGCTTCTGGTACTCCTCAATGACACTCGGGCTCTGTCGGATCGCGGGATGGAAATGATCAGGATCCTTACGACCTTTTCGCCACCGCTTGTAAGAGCGCAGAAGCTGCCCTCGATAGATACCTGTGACCTCGGGAGGCAGCCTTCCAGCCTGGTTCAACCGTGTAATCTCGTCGAGCATCTCGAGCTCGCGGAATTCTTGTCGCATGTGTCCGGGCAGGCCGCCAGTGATCATTCTCTCATCAAACCCCTGAACAATCGCCGTACCCTCCGCTTTCGTCCCTCGGGAAAGACAAACATAATATCCCATGTGAGTCCTGCAATTGTTTACATGGCAGACATTTGGATTTCTAGATTTTCCCTGGGCCCCGTAGTCAGTCATCGAAAAGTTAGGCAGTACAAGTACTTGGTCGCGGTTCAAACCTAACAAAGTGTCGTCTTCCAGGAGTGCTGTTATTTTTAAAGTAGTTCTGGGGAGAGGGACAACATTCACCGGCAAGTCTTTGATCTGTATTGGTCGCGGCGGCTTTACCAACTCGACGAACAGAGTTTCAAGCACGGGCTTTCCATGCGGGCCGTTGGCGTCGTTCCAACCTCTCACAACGGCTTCCTGTCCTTTTGTTATACAGAGCTCAGTCGCATCATTCGACTTTATCATGACGGGCATCCCTATGCAAAGCCGCAGACACCCGGGAACATGTTCGGAAGTCGCAGACGGTGTTGCGTTCCAGAGCTGTTGTTGAAGCTGGGGCCCTATACGTTTCAGGTGAGCTTGATCACAATGCTTCCACTTGTGGGTGTCAATGCCCTTCGGGCTTAGTCTGTCTATAGAATAAAATTCATGCAGCTCCTGTCCCGTGTCCTGAGCAAATCTTTTTGCACCGAGCTCATTTATTGTGTCCTTGTGAATATTCAAAGCCGTTATGACGGAAACATCTCGAAACAGAACCGAGTCTAGGTGAGGATGCCCTGGTTTGTCACTCGCGACCCGAGTTCGCAAGAAGTCTACGTCTTCGCAAGTACACGATCGGTATCGCATATTCTCCAGTGCTGTGCGAAGTTTCAAGTCGTCTGCTGTTGATTCTCTTTGTCTCATGTTCTTGCGGAGAATTACCACCGTCGTGAATTGATGCCAAAGGATGCGGCCCAACACAGATTCTTGATCATACCTCGTTGCTGCGTCACTCAGGCGGAAGGCCTTCAAGTTACCGTATAAGGCCGGCCCTCCCGTGGGTGGCAGCTGGGCGAAGTCGCCGGCAAGAATGACATTCAAACCTCCAAATTCAATATTATGTATGTTTCTAGCTTTCGCTGCCTGACTGGCTAATATCTGGAGATCATTACAGGAGACCATAGAAACCTCATCGAGAAATATGTATTCAACTCCCTGGATTCTCTCGTTCACAGCAGCCATCGAAACGGCTTCGTTTGTGACACCATTGATATCAGCCTTATTTTTCTTCGCACTATCGCGGGGAACCTTGAAGACAGAGTGGTATGTTGATCCGTGAACCTGCGCTGCAGTTGATCCAGTTGGTCCGAGGACCATGAAACGGTACGGTTCACCTCTCAATTCGAAGAAAAGAGTGATTGCTTTGATCACCTGCGATTTTCCGGAGCCGCCCATCCCACCTAGGTACATCTTCAATGTTGTAGGTTGCTTGCTCGACGCATGATCTGCAATCAATCTGAAAGCCCGTTCTTGCTCTTCATTCAAGGTATATCTTTCGCAACACTGTGCCTTGAATTTTTCATTAGAATCTGAGTCGATATGCACTTTAGGTTTGAAATAGTCAAACGGCAGGACCTCGACAGTGTTCTCCGTGGTTTTTGTCTGTTTCGAGTCACCGTCCTCCGCCAATTGAGGCATATTTGCCAACTTGTTCGCCGTCAGAAATTTTCTTTCTTCTTGGATGATCTTTACCCATGCTGTCTTTGTCTTGTAATAAGGTTTCAAAGGGCTGGTATCGACACTAGTGAGTAGACCATCTTTAGAACGGTTCAGCCATTTGGCGCCAGCTAATATTTGCCGAATCTCTTCCATTTCAGTCCGCATTTTTTGTGTCTTCCGGCCAACTGCTGTGGGAAAATGTTCCGTACCATCGTCCAAATCGTCATCAATGAAGTCGGCTACCTTGTCTTTCTCGCCGAGGAACCTGTGCGAAAAATGGCCCATGAACCCTTGCGAATCTGATAACTTCTTCTTCATTTCAGCGTAGTAATCGTCTCGCGCGTCATTGCATTCATAGCGTAAGTTGAAATTTTTTAGCAGCTGCTGCTGTCTCACCGTGAACTCATGAGCCTGGAAAGATTCGTCCCAAGTCGAGAGACTGTCCTTCAAGTCTCTTGGTTCTCGCCAAGGCTTGAATATGGTCAGTATTGACATACAGTAATATTCACGATCTCCACGGTCGGAGCGGGGAATAGCTCCACCAAGAAAATTTGGAATAATGGTATCTAATCTTGAAAAGTCGCAATAAACGCCGTGAGTATCCCTCTCCGAATGATCACCAACAAAAGGGTGTTTCGCAGCTCTGTTTTCCTTGTCCCACCTCGCTTGACATTCGATAATCACATCATCCGGATCTGTTAATTTCCAGGAAACATCTTGCGCTCGCAGAAGTGTGTCGCTGTCCGTGCTTGCAATTGATCCGAGGTCGTCTTCAATAAAGCTGGCGTCGTCATTTTCGGTTGAGTTTTCGTCTGTCTCTTTCTCCAATAGCTCAAGCTGGGTCAAGTATTGATCTCTCAATTTTCGGGCCTCTTCAAAGTCTGATCTTTCTGCGTCTGTGAGCTGCCTCTTTTGATGGCACTGAATCCATTCATATAAATTGACAGAATCATAAACAAACGGCCGCATCGTATAATCGTCAACGATAGAAGAGGTCAAAAGGTCACCGCGATTATTTCTCAGCGCAATCAGTTCCTCCGGTATTTCTTCCCCCATGTCAAAATCAGAATTCAATTGCGCCTCGGACAGCCAGTACCTTTTCACAAATGTAACATAGGTGCGCCAACTAAAGTTAACATAGGTATGGCTAGCATAATGATCTGGGTTGCCAAGTAAGTACAAGGACGCCATCGGACTTCCAATCTCCATCTTTGTTGACATAGAATTAACCATCTGTCGCATAAGAGTTCTTGTTGATTCATCTCCAGTCACTGCATTGTCAGAATTTCGTTCAAACACATCAAAAACCGATGCAAAGGCTTGGTAAGATTTCAGGCCAAGTTTGGATATGTAATCCGAGACGTAGGAAACCACTGCTTTGACCGCAGTGCCAGACAATAGACTAGTGCAATCTGTATTGCATCTCGAGAAGTATGTGATCACCGGGTTGACTGTATTCATTTTCGGCTCATGATGCTTCATGTTCAGATGTCCTTCGTCATCGACCGTAGTGGTTTCGAAACATTCTCGAGGGAACCGGGCTTTGCATACCCCTGATTTTGTCATGCATCCTCTTCTTTCCTGGACGCGAATTTTATTTTTATTTCGCTTTTTGAGGTGCCGCCAATCCTTCTTGGTATCCTGCTCTTCTTCGTCGATGATCGAATGACGGCATTTGTGGACATTCGAGCGTAACAGTAAATTGTCGACTTCATGGCCATACTTGTCTAACCATCGGGATAATTTAACACAGGCCTCGCAGGCTCCATTACACTCTGGAGTGGTACAAAGAGAATCTAAAAGTGGAGCTTCGGGAAGGGTTAAGGTGGGTTTCGGAATGGCCGAGCCGTGGGTATCAATTTCCCCTGATTCTGCTTCAGGATCAAAGCCGACTCTGGCGCTAACTTCGGCCAAAGGACCATGAATGAACTCGCCTTGGTGAGCAGATTCGAGGTACGCTATCAATCTTGCAGTGAACTGACTATCTTTTGCCAGCAATTTATCTCGAATCTCTTGCGGCGAGAATGCGTTAGCGACCCAGATCAAGGCGTGTAAATGAAGTGTCAGCCGTCCTTGTTGCTCAACCGTTCCGTAGAAACCGTTGGTGCGCCCAAAAACTCCAATTCTTTCTTTTTCCCAGCATAAAATCTCTTCCAGGAAAACTTGAACCATGAAGTGGAAGAAACGGGCTGCAGCTACGGGGTTTTTGGACATGAGCCTATTTCTCTCATCTGAAGTTTTAATCTGTGGTCTGTACACTGTGTCCTCTTGAGTGTAATATAGCGCCAATGGGTGACCGCTATCATTCCAGGCCATCGTGACAAACCAAGTTGGAGCTCCCATGAACGCAGTGGTAGACCAAATTTGGTTGCGTTGGTGTCGTTTACTGGTTGCTGCACCCGGTACATGTGCACCAATTCCGTCAAGATCGTGCATCAGGTCAAAACAATCCTTTTCTTGCTCTGTTTGCGGTTTGACATGTTCGCCTTCAGCCAATCGGTCGGCAATATTTCCCGCAACTTCGGGATTAATCCGTCTGAGTCTCCGAGAAATATCTTGGAAATTCGACCGTTTAACAAAGACCTTACTGCCCACTGAAGCACCTCTCAGCTGCTCATGATTAAATGCGATCATTGGGAAGTAAGTGTCCATCTGAAAGCGTTTATCGTGATACAACAATAAATTACGTTTACGAGTCAGATCCGACATTATACGGTGGTGAGAAGGATGGCCAATACCGCCTTTTCCGTAGGGAAAAAGCCACGGAAACATGCCGGGGTAAGCTTCAACGTTGCGGTACATGGGTTCCGGATCATCCGCTCGTCCAATCCCTAGCATACTACCCTTCCGTGTTAGGTGCTGCAAAGCAACAGCTTTGATTGTGGTCATAGTTGCGTCAGAATACTCAGCTCCAGTGAGGCCGTGGACAGCAAAGGTGCATTGACCATTCGACGTTCCATGCTCCTCATTGCTGTCATTCACGCTTCGAGCTGCGAGAGGAATGGAGTCGTGGGGGTGTGCTTCCGTCTTCCTGTAATCAACCACCACGGGGATGTCATGAAGTTTGTATGACATTAAATTCTCTTCCGAAATTTCAAGTTCAGCGTAACCTTCGTGGTTCAATTTCAACCAGTTCAGAGCTCCAGCGACTTTGTCTCGGCGTACCAACATTGGTGTTCGATCGAAGTCTTCTTGTGTTGGCGCTGCAGATCCAGTGAAAACAAAGGCAAGAACTTCGCTCATCTCATCGCGTGAAGGTGGTAGCTTCAAATACACTTTCAGAGTCGGCTGCGCAAACATAATAGCATTTGCATGCATGCGCACACGCCCCGAGTTTACACGGATAACACACCGATTGTGACGAACCTTCGCAATCATCATCTGCTCTGCATAAGACAAGTCCTGTAGTTCGGGAGGTACTGAACCCAGCCAACAATGCTTAGCCAGTGCATCCTTAGGGATCTTTGACTCAGCCAGTGCACCTTCACACTCAGTGCACAGATGTTCACAACTGTCTGCTAGGACAGGACCCGGGATTTCTTCGATGTGATCCTCAGAGCGAAGACGTTCTTTTCGCGTTACTCCGAGCCCTTCGGCACGTAAGATTTCAAGGGAACCCTGAAAGTTAGCAAGCAATGAGAGATGACTTAACGGATACAGCATTCCGCAGACGGCACATCCGGCCTCAACAAAACGCTCCGGAAGGAACGCGTTACAGATGCCGGACAGGATGGGATGCAAATCTGTTGATTTAAGCGGCTTAGGGGGGAACGATGCGAACGGTAGATTACCGAGTGCAAGCTTTTTCTTGTATCGCAACTTTTGCGCAGCTTGAGCTATCTGAGCAGCTTGCACACACCTGTATGCATCAGACATAATAGAAACAGTGGAAGATTTCTTTGAATGGTTATCCCTAGGAGCGGGGGCCATGAATCGCATAATTGAAATAAATGGAGGGCATGACGTGCAAGTGTGAGCTTCAAGAATAGCTCTCGTATCAGCAACACGAAGGTTTTTATGAACCGAAACAGCATGCAGCTTGGCGGCATGTAACATTTCATCGCGAGTGAGCAGCTTCAAGATATCACAAAGAGGGAGATCAGTAGCAATAAATGCAGGGTTTCGATTGAGGATTGCGTCCGCATCCTCGAGTGAACATTGAACCTCAAACATGAATGAGCCGTTGGCAAGATCATCGAGCCCATGATTGTTAACAACACGAGGAACAACCATTTCTGCGGAAAATTTGCCATTAACGCGTGCACCGCCACCGCTCACCAGTAAACGTGGGCCACGCTCGACAGCCTTGACAAACGGCTTGGAATAGCCTCGAATCCGGGGCCGCAAGAAAGGGCCGTGTGCAAAGAGAAGTAGACAGGATAAAAGAAATGGACTGATGAAGTCAGATTGCCCAAGGCAATGATCGAGCATAAATGCTCTGGGGAGTACGGGGTTACTACGGGATATGGAGGCAGGAGACGTACTGCTCATCGAGCACGAAATATTCAACATAAAAGAGACCATATGTTTTACGCCGGGCTCAACGGCGACCCGCTGAAAGGATTTTATGACAGAGATAAGGATTATTACGCCGGTCTCAACGGCGACCCGCTGAAAGGATTTTTTGACAGAGATAAAGGTTTTTACGCCGGTCTCAACGGCAGAGATGAAGAATTCTACGCCGGTCTCAATGGCGACCCTTGTATGGGATTTCATCTCTGGAGATGTTGAACTCCAGAGACCAGAGATAAAGGTTTTTATTACGCCGGTCTCAATGGCGACCCGCTGAAAGGATTTCATCCCAGCCATTTGGCTTATGGGACCAGAGATGAATGATTCTACGCCGGTCTCAATGGCGACCCTTGTATGGGATTTCATCTCTGGAGATGTTGAACTCCAGAGAACAGAGATAATATGAATTACGCCGGTCTCAATGGCGGAGAGATTAAGTAGCCCACCGCTCTCAACGATGTCCCAAAATTGGGGATGGCAGGAATGTCGAGTGCCCCGAGGGAGGGGATGGAAGGGATATTCGCATAAACATGCACAGCGTACATCTAAAGGACTGTGAGGGACCAGTTGCAATGACGGGACCAAGTCACTTACCCCTACATAGATACGCCTCTGGAAATCGTTCCATGGGAAATCGACAGTCAGCGGGCAACTGGGCAAATGTAATTTCATTCACCTGCACTGTATCGAAGCATCCCAGCTGACAGTTGGCAATTACAGTCTGCTGTAGAGGTTGGCACGCAAGCACCACAGAGCACGCAAACCTTACCTTGATGTATGAAGACTGGGGCGGCAAATTCACCCAAGACGCGCACGAAGCTATCAAAAGCAGGGGAAACCACGGTGGCGGCAGAGACATTCAAGCAAGGCGCCGCGAGAGAGGAAGAGGCAGTGATAGGCACGGCAGACTTGAAGCAGGCGACATTGTGGAGAGCTTCTCCGATACCGGGGTGGCCGCCATACAAGCAAAATAGCAGAGTTGCGAGGAAAAAACCAGCACAGACTCTGCGAGAGAACAACATTTGTAGGGAGATGAGATGAGAGTAAGAGGTAAGAGTATTGTCAGCGTAGACGAACGTCGAAGCGTCGAAGACCCGGCCGCCCACCGGCGGATGATTGTTGCTATCACACTGAAACATGATGGCCACAAAAAAGGTCACAGCGTCACGTTCCCGCCAAAAGCCGGACAATTCTGATCGCAACAGGATGGTAAAGAACGATTTCCTTCCTAAAGTCAGGAATCGTAAAGAGGTGAAATTCCCACGGCCACCACATGCTGCTGTGATGTGACTGTAGTCATGTGCCCTCTGTGACAGACGCGTCTCTGAGGCTCTCTCGATGACGCGACTGATCATGGAACACCATACAGTATAGTCAAGCAGCTTTGACCAAATGTCATCCGGTGATTTTTTTCACAACAAAAATCATGCGGTACGCGTACTTGATGCACTTCCACTTCCGCAACATGCTCATACCTAAATTATAATCCTCGAAAAGTTCCAAGGTGCTCAAGGTAATCATATATTGGGGAGGCAAATTCAAGGTTCAAGACATGATACCACTCATTGCCTATGCTACCTCATATCGGTACATGTTTCTTGAGGAACTCCAGCTGAGCGGTAATCGATTCGGTATGATGCGACATCCCGTAGTACGGGTCAAAATGTCCGCCTACGAGTGATGGTTCAAGTCAATGCTCTTAATGGAAGAACAGCAGAAAGTCTCACATGGGATTTCAACCAACTCGCATTTCTCGGTTCCTTTGGATATTTGACGCACCCCTTCAGGCAGACACAAATTATCCTCGGTACACAACACGATCAAGAGAGGGCAGGTAACGGATGCGGCTTTCAAACGCGGCTGGTAGGAGGCAGCTTGAAGAAGTGCCGACGCTGAGATCTGGCGGCGAATACGTCAGAGCTGGACAACAAACAAGGAAATAATGCGGTTGAGAAAGGAAATAATGTGGTTGAGTACCTCATTTTTATATTCGCTGCCAATGATCGAGGAGTTAATGACGAAATAAACTGCATCTGAACAAGAGCACGAACAAACTATCAGGCTTGCAAATTGCCAGCATCCCAGATTGAGTGCCTTCCGAGGTAAGTGCGCCAAATTGATTTGGCTCGGCGACGATGGGAATGTACACAGGAGCGAGTCCGAGAGCTTGTTTGATTACATCGAGAAGCATACAACTAACAAGCTTGAAGGAGGTGAAGTTGAAAGGCAACGAGGGGACTGTTCCGGTAAATGGACACTGCGCCATGGCCGCTACAGCGTTGATTGTTGGCTATTTGAAGGTAAGCAGTGACGCGTGAAAACGATCATTGCTCACGTCTGCACTCAAAGTGATACTATGCCCTCCTATAGACAAAATCAATGCCCTCGTGCATATACAAAACACCATTGACGAACCGGAGAAGCTCGAACCCCACAAGACCAAACGCTGCGAATCAAATTCAGGCTGCTGGCGGACGTATTTGATAACAGTTCGATAATCCTCCAATTGGTCTTCGACGACCAAAACTTGTCTCGGCGTACCGTCTATCAAAAAAAAAATCAGAAAGCTTATCAGGCGCACACTAGACTGGGTCCTGGGGGAGAAGACTGACCGGATGCGCCCCAGCGGCGATAGTCGAAGACAAAACAGGCGTACCCGGCAGCAGCGAAGACCTCAGCATAATGAGCGAGCCCCATTCTCTTGTTCGCGCCAAAGCCATGGGCCCTACGCGTCAGACGTCCATTGAGCCACCGTGTCGCCGGTTCCACGACGCCTGGCGCTCACATTACGATGATTGGAAGTGGTGGCGTCCTGCCCTGCTCAGGGACCGGAAGATACTTCCAGGCGTCGATCATCCATTCAGACTGTGCGGACGGGATCTTCAGTTCGGTCTTTTCGAAAAGCATGGTGGTGGTAAGAAGGCGGAGGAGGGGGAGGACAAGCACCTGATTTTTGCCAAACCCAAGCCAAACCAATCGAATAAATGAGCTTACGTTACGAAATGATGCGTGCCGGTCCGTGTTGAATAAACGAAAAATTCGAAGGAAAATTTGAGGAGAATAGATTGCACAAACCATTATCGAGTATCTCTGAAAGGGCTGAATCCAGATTTTGTAAATCGCTGGCCTATGCTCTTTTTTCTCACCTAGCCTCGGCTTTGAACGTAGAATTTATGTGGTTTGACGGTGGGACCGGCGTTCTAAATCCCTCCGACGCGTCGTTTCCTCATATTCTCAATATTCCCGTGTAAAGTGCATCCTGGGCGAATATGATGTTAGATGAGGTATATTGAGCATCTAAGTACAGACAAGATACTGCTACAGATCTGGTAAATGTACAGATTGAGCTATTGCGTAGTGTACACGGTCGAGCCGAACATTTTTTGTCGTACAAAGGGTGAGCATAGGGAGATCATGAGGGTGAGATTAAGTGAAGAGGTGTAGGTATACAGAGCATAATGGGGTGTATGGATGGACTGAGAAACGAAGAGCCCACCAAACTAGAGTACAACGACAACTGCCGTAAGTGAGAGAGAGAAAGAGATGATAGTGATGGAGAAAAGTGAAAGAGATGGAACCGATTGAAGGCAGTTCTCTCGAAGGGCATGCTATCATACAAGCCCATTTTGACGGGGAATCTAGACAGATATTGAATATCCCCGTGAAACTAACAAGGAAGAAGAGCGTACCTTCAACTTAATTCAACGCCGTCCCGCATGCCGCCGGCTCTTCGCATACGCCTCGTCCGTCGGCGACATCTGGCGGCCACCACCAGAAGAAGAAGCAACAGGCATTGATGCATGCGCGCGCAACGGCTGCACCGAACGCGGCGGTTTGACATCGACGAGCTCATCCGGATCTCCCATCATCGGATAGAAGTTGAACTGGCCTTCGCCGGGCATCGCATCGTAGCGACCATAAGGCTGACTGTGATGATGATGCGCGGGGCGGGGATTCTGGGGCGGAGGGAGACCGAGCATGGGGGTGGACTGGGTGCGGCTTGGCGTGCGCGAGGGAGGCATCTTCATGCGGCCGGAGCTGCGGGAGCTTGCGGTGCTAGCGCTGTTGGGAGCGCTACCGTATTCTGAATCGCTCAGCTCGTCGTACTCGTCGTCACCTTCCGTGCTCAGGACCGGTGGGTTCCCCTTGTACATGCGTTTTCTGACTCGCTTGTCGCCTTCGCCCTGAGTGATGTCGAGCTGCCAATAAACGCCTTTACCAGGGTCGGTCACAGGCCGGTTGACCTTGACGAACACGGCTTTCAGGGAAAGAAGGTGGCGAATGGATCTCTGAGCCGTGATAATTTGCGTTAGTAAAAAAAAGATGGACATAGGAAGAAAGTCGACTTACAGTCCACGGACCTCCAGGATTCTCGCGGAAATATCGAAACCGATGCATAAGTGCGTCGTAGATCCCTTGCAATGGCAAACAGCGCTTTGGGCTGCCATAGATGGCGACCTTCACGAGGTTGATTAGCGAAGCAGTAGGTTTCTCGCCGTGTAGTGGCTCCGGAAAACACCGCAAGTCGACGGGGGTGCCGGGAGCTAGGTTCAACTGTTCGCGCAAATAGCTCCCAGCATCGGGTGGCTGACCACTCGAGTCACGGCTGCCCAGCGGCTGATGAAAGGCGCTTGGCGGCAAGGCGGTGGGAAAGGCTGTCGGAGGGGGAGGAGCATACGACGGCAAGGACGGCAAGGACGGGACTGCGTTCGGCCACTGTCGTTAAATATATTCGTAAATAATTCAAAATGTTAAACATAATGTGAATAAGACTGACCTGGGGATGAGGGCTGCCGCGCGGACCCATGAGATCACCGGGAGAAACATACTGTTGGGGAGGAGGACCGCGAGCAGGCAAGTAGGGTGAATCATCATGGCGAGGGAGCCGATGCCCAGCCGGGAACGGCTGCTGAGGCCCACCACGTCCGGATCCGCGGCCATGAGGATAGTTCCCGCCCGGAGAGCCGGGATGCGAGTCGTCGCCGTGGTAGGAGCGAAAGTTCCCGTCATGTGTGGCATACGGATCGGAGATGTTGAGTGAGTTGAAGCCGCTATACCACTGATCCGACATAATATCGAACTGTAATTCGACATCATATGACACGACGAAGAGAGTAGGTGGAAGTAACGTCAGCAATCCAGTAGGACATAGTCCAAGAAAGGCAACATACATGTTGCACGAGCAAGAGAAAGTCAAAAGACGAGGAAAAGACGAGGAGAGCGAGAGGTAAGTTGGGACTCGAGAGTCGGAGACTGTGGTAGTCTCTGAGGAGGAAAACATCGCTTGTAGGGCCGCTTTTTATGGCGTTCAGAGCTCTGTGACGAGGAAAAGTAACGAAAACGAACACCTACTTGAGAAGGTAAGTTTGATTTTTGGCACAGCCATCGCGCCCACAAATTTTTGTCCGGGATTGCCTCCGGCCGGGTGTGAACTCTGGGAAAGAATGGCGTGCTTGATCCCAGGTTTTTTATGGGAGCGGGAATCTTGCGGCGTATACCGAAAGATTTGAGACTCAGCACGAATTCCCTAAAAAGGCAAATATTGCAAGAGCACTTTTCATTGAAGCCTCGTTGACCGAAAAAGGATAAAAGCAGAGAAGTATTTGCGGAGGAGCAGCTTGAGTCGGAACTTGATTCCGGGTCAGATCTCTCTTCCTCCAGGCCGCGTACGATAGAGGAAAACACTTGAAGCAGGCTGAGACAGACTTTGACAGCTCTGAGCACGAGTAAGTAAGCGGAAATTTGGTTTGACCAGATACGAATTGATAGCAGAGGACAGGGAATGCGTTGCAAACCAAGCCAAGTCCGAGAGCCATTGTCGTGGTTCGGAGAAAAAAGGGAAAGCGGTGACAAGTCACATCAGGTCACAAGAGCCCAATAAGAGTCAACACTCGCATCAACCTTACCACCAACGTCCTCGATCGTATGAGCCCTCCGCTCTTCAAATTTTTCTTCGGATATTCCTACATCTTACCGCAAAACTCATCAAGTGGCCTACCGACCCCCACCAAGCCACCCCACGCGCACACTGACACCCGTCCAACTCGGGACCCACTGCTGACTGCTGGCATCCCCACGTAGGCTCAATGGTGGGTGCAGTGAGCAATAATAGGTCCAGATACATATATATCCATCCCTTCGGGACCCCGGCCCCCTCCTCCGAATTTCACCAATGAAATCGTCCGTCAACGTGCGACTCGCGAGTCCTGTCCCTCGTGTAGTACTCGATCCGAGTTCAACAAGTCGAGGTATTCCCAACGAGTGACTTGCGATTAACGAGGAGCTAGCTCACTAGAAGTCTACGTTCTATTGCATTGGCAAAGTTCTCAGGCTTAGTTTCAAATTTATTGTTGCGCGAGGAATTTCAAAGAAAAACGGGGTAACTCGAAACTGGGACGTTCACGATTCAACAAAGGAAAGTGCTCGGTTTTTGTCTTGTATGTAATAGGTCGGTGCGAGGACAATGAGTGCTGCATGCGTTTTCTTTCCTTTCATCTCCGCAATGTTCATCTTCAAGTTGCTCGCCACATTGTATGAGAAATCGCCAGACGATTCAACGGAGGGGGAAGGCACGATAAGCATTTTCGTCGAGGATCCGGTGGTTTCCCCTAGAACACCGTATCCAACGGTCAATGATGTGCATCGCTGGCTTTGAAATGTTTGCTTCCTTGACCGTTGGATGGGCTTCATTTTAATTGAATTTTACGAGTTATGCCCATTACCAACTCGAGCCCGCCAACCACATTCATATTCATAGGTCGCAGTCCTTGGATTTTTTACTAGTACATATATAAGTGAATAGTTTTCACGAAACTCCACGCGCCTTACTGAGTGACAAGCACCGACCAAAAAACGCTTAGTGACCTAGCCATTCGGATACGAGGAGTCGAACCTCGATTCCTTCGAAATTTCAAATGCTGTAGGACCAATACGATTCCGAAGGGGTGTCCAACACCATATCCGATTCACACTTCACAGCAATTAACACGCACCTCAACAAACGGAGCCACGCCAGCGTACCCCAATTCCGATTCCGATTCAAACTCAATTTCCTCTGACCAAACAAAGTATGAAACAGTCGAATTCAATCAAAGAAACCGAGATACAAAATACAGCGATAGGTACATAATACGAGTTCGAGTTCAGTTGGGGGGGTTCATTTGGAATCTTGGATGGATGCGGGGGAGTTATATGTATATAGCGAGGGAAGGTATGGATGAGAGAGCTTTATGGATATGGAGTGGGGTACTTGGGCTGGCGATGGAGACGATGGAATCTGGATAGCTAGGGGAGACGGAGAGAGAGAGAGGATATATATACAGGACGATATACGGGGGGAACCGAGCGAAGACACGAGGGAAAGAGGCTGTAATTATATGATATCCGATCCGGAAAGAGGTAAGGACAGCAGGAGAGCGGGGAGAGACGAGGTGAGTTCGCGAAGAAAATAACCAGAAAAAACAATTCTATGGCACGCTGGAGCAGCGAAATGCCCCAAAGAGATGCATCCAATTCGAATCCGATTCGTGATGCACTCATCGCGTGCAGGTGGAGCGCGCAGCCAGCTCATGGGATGATGCCGTCAAACTCGCCCTCCTGGACGCGAATCTCGACGACCTCGACTTCGTAGTCGGTGAGGGCGGAGTTGGTCGAGGAGACGGAGGTGGAGATGAATCCCTTGGAGTTGGGCGGAGAGGTGGAGGCGACGTCTAAGTGCGGGCAGAGCGGTAAGCAAAGGTCAAAATATGAGATAGATAGAGGTTGAAAGGAAAGATGAGAACAAGAAAAGGGAAAGATACTAACAGCGGTCTTTGATGTACGGTGGGATGAATAGGTCCTGGGATCAAAAGACTCGTTCAGCGAAGGGTACTGAAAGACATCGAGTGAAACGCACCTGATTCCAAACAAACCCTTGGCTGCGCTGGATAGTCAGAATGGGGCGGAGAGTGTACATCCGCTCCCGCTGCCCTTGCGGCTTCTTCCCACCACGTTGCCGACGTTTCGGCGTCGGCGGGGGGACCGGCTCGACCGCCCGCTGCTTGCCTTTCGACTGCGCTGTAGGCACCACCTTCGTCGCTTCCTCGTCCTCATTGCCTACAGCAGGAGTGGGGTCCGTATCCATATGGCCCTCAGCGTCGACATCCATCTCCATGTCGTGCGCGACGCCGTCGTCGACATCGGCGCCCTGCTGCTGCTGCTGTGCCTCAGGCTCACCGTCCTCCTCCGAGTGCTCCACACCCTCGTCCCCCTCGTCCGACGCACTCTCGCTGAGAGAATCCTCATCGTCCTCCTGGTCGTCGTCGTCCTCGTCGTCGTAGTCGTCGTGGATCTGCTCATAGCAGGCCCAGGTCGGAGGAGACGCCGCGCGGCCGATGGTGCGGCGGCGGAAGGTAAATTGGGTGGACATTGTTGAGGATACTTAGGTGGGGGAGGCGAGCTAGTCGTGGCAGTGGTGGTGGAGAGAGCAAGGCGGCCCAGGCGAGGCAGCGCTGTAATTGGAGTCACGATTACGCGATAGATCACTGATCGGCAATCACGGCCGATGGATCCCGTCGTCCGAATCCACCCGCTCCTTTCGAGTTTGCCACCATGCTCATTTTCTGACTCGGAGCTATACGACTCACCACTGCACCACGAATTCACTGAGGCGGATTGTTCACCCTGCTAGCCCCCACATTCTGAAAAACAGGAATGGCGAACAACACCCTCTTCACTCTTGCTTCACTCCCGGATTCGGTCGTCGACTCGTCCACGGTTGTGAATGTCCTTGGAATGTCCCTCAGCCTAAGTGATACTACCATTCCATCTTGGTTTCCTGGCAATTTTTTCTCATTTCGTACCTGGACGAATCTGAATGATAAACAGCAGAGTTCGTCTTTCCCTC
The DNA here is from genome assembly GCA_037176885.1 of Favolaschia claudopus. Classification (NCBI taxonomy): domain Eukaryota; kingdom Fungi; phylum Basidiomycota; class Agaricomycetes; order Agaricales; family Mycenaceae; genus Favolaschia; species Favolaschia claudopus. The sequence continues at coordinate 1,104,437 of JAWWNJ010000048.1, read as the reverse complement.
TTGCTCAGCTCAGCACTGTGTCCTCAAGAATCCAACCGTTTGCGTCGAGAAGACATTCTTTTGTGTCGAAGATGTCTGGCTTTTCATCTTCTCATATTCTAGCTCCATGGTCGTACTCACAAAGTCAGCTCCTCATCGGCAACTCGGCGCACGATGAACCCGATTATCTCATGAAGCTCTACAGAGGCATGCGCGGGAAGCTTTCAAACAACTGCTAGTTCGTCCGTATTTGATGATTTTCATTCCCATCTGTCTTCCTAATCTTCAAGCAGGTACGAACTCACCGCGATTTTCTATAGCCTAGCGAGGCACTGTTCAAAATCCAGATGATGTCCTGCCCTGTGTTCAGGAACTACCATGACAGGTGTGGACGAGCCACCCTGCGCTCAGTGACCGATGCGATTACACAGCCATTCAGCAGTGACCACCCGTTCGACTCGGGAATCCGTCTTTATATGCTCCAGTAATGTGCATTTTTTCTTCTTCCAGAGTCCAACACTGCTATCTCCCCAAGCAGTGCTCGTCTTAATGGTTTCTTAGACGCTTCGGACAAACAAGTCAACTAGCATTCGATTCATCCCTGGACGCAGGTAACCGGCAGCGACCAACAGCGGATGGTCCGTACTACGCTTGACCGTGCAGCTTCAGCTATCTGTGCTATGATCCCCGTTCGATTCGGGGGCCGGTCCTGCACTTGGAAGGAAATGGTTTTTTCAGATCTTTTGTCCCCTAGAGGCTTCCAACCACCGAATCAAACAACATTCACTTATAGACCCAGTCAACTGGCGATGACCGACAGCGGATGGTCCGCACCTGCGCTTGACCATCCAGCCACAGTTTCCGCTATTATCCCCGTTCGATTCGGGGGCCGGTCCTCCGAGCAGCAGCGACCTTTTTTCCCCAGGAATAAAGCTCTCGATTTCGTAAGTAGCCAGCTTTAATTCTTCGAAAATAGGAGGCTTATACTTGCCCTCCTGGTTTTAACGTGTCGCAAAGTCGAACGGAAACGATTGCTCTTGCTCAATATTTCAGCGAGGCCCTTTATTATGAATGCACCTTGGTAAGGTTGACAGGCCAGTTACTCATTCCATTTTCCGACCCGCCCAATTCGTAAGCTCCGTCTGCCTTATAACGCTTCCATTATTAACGTCTAACTCATCCCGACTACCCCGTTAGACTCGGAAAGCGCATCGAAAATGCCTCGTCAGCATATACAGTATCGCGGGGGCGGCCAACGGGTTCTACAAGAATGTTGAATGGTAGACCACGAATTTCTGGGACCCTGAAATTTTCCCTGCCGAAGGGCGAAGTGACGCAGGGAAAGAATCTCGTTGACGCGGCGGCATCAAGTTCTTCATCTGGAGGTAACTCTCTCTCTTATCAGATGTATATTCATTCTACTTGAAATCAATGACCGCAGCTCTCTTACCAGGACTCACATGGAGAGTTTACCAAGTTTCATTCTGCCCTCCCGCAGTACCATTCGAAACGAAGCGGACGCCTAAGGTTTTGAACCGTGCGAAAGGTGACGTCAATGTTCAACTCAGTCTCCCCTTGGGCTTCACTATGGGAATCCATAAAACTAAAGCGTCCGACCTACCCTAAAGATTTTCGATCTTTCAAGGAGCCCATCCCACTAGTGTATCTGCGTATCATCATCGGTATACTTGGCATGTCCCTCCGATACCGATTAATATTACAGGATAATAATCCCAAGAATCCAAGTCCACCGGATCGCCGCCGATTGGTAACGCTATTTCCATCGTATAATTCCCTTTACCATTCAACCCTACAGTTCGTAGTACAAGATGCGGATTCAGACCTACAATGCGTACAAGATGCGGATTTCCGTTCCAACTGCAGGATCACTTGGCGCCAACAGCGAATCTCATCTGAAAATTGTCTAAATTAAGAACAATTTCCTGGTGGTTGTCGTCGGATAGGCCGCATACTTCAGGTTTCCAGCCTCAATTCGAGCAGAGGACTGCATTTATGGGACACCGAACTTGATACAATACACTGACTCAGCCTTTTGGTTGACCATGAATCAGCATTTATGATTGGAATGCCTGTCTCCCGAGAGTTCCGGGAGTTTTCAAGATTCAGATAGATGGAGCGGAATGATCCGAGGTACTCTAGATCTATAAATTCCACTCCAACCTCAATGGACTCTCCACTCAACTTCTACCCGCAATTTCCTCAACTCGCAAATAATGCCTATCATCACAATTTTCGGAGCGACCGGGAACCAAGGTATGCATAATGCAATACAAAAGCCACATCATCATTCTTCCTTCCCCCCGCTCACTTTTAATTTCCGGTTGACTCGCACTAGGATCCGCCGTCCTCCAAGCTGTCCTCGCCTCCGGCACCCACACTCCCCGAGCAGTCTCGCGCAGCCTAGAAACTTCCGCTAGCAAAGCGCTCATCGCCAAAGGCATCGAAGTCGTTGTCGGGAATCTCTGGGACAAGGAGTCCGTCAAGAAGGCAATTCGGGGCAGTGACGTCGTCTTTGGGGTGAGCGGCTCATTTCTCGTAGTGCTCTGTGGGTTGATAATTTTTTTTGTTGAAGACGACCAATTTCTGGGACCCTGAAGTCTTCCCTGCGGACCCCCAGGGCAAAGGAGAGATTACTCAAGGAAAGAACCTTGTGGACGCGGCTAGGGAGGAAGGCGTTAAGTTCTTCATCCACAGGTAATGCTTCCCCTTGCTGTATCTTTCCTTTGTTCAATTCACAGAATCATAACTTAGCTCTCTTCCAAACGTTTCGGAAGATTCCAAAGGACAGTTTACGCACGTTTACCACTGTGATAGTACGTTCATTCGAAATTTTGAGTGAAACGCGATCCTAATATCGTTGCGTTTCACAGACAAGGCTGCGATTGAAAACCACCTCAAAGCCTCCGGCGTCCCTTTTGCGGTCTTGCTTACGGGATATTTCCCTGAAAACCTATACAAGTATGTAACCATCCAATCTCTCTTAATACTTACTGTGCTTTGCTTTGCTGCTGCATTCTTACTTACTAATACTATGTCGTCTCATGCAGCTACGGACTCATGGAGAAAACCTCCACCGGATTCCGCATCCCCATCCCGAAATACGGACCGAATGATAACCAGGAATTCACCTGGGTCGGGCACGACCTCGGGCAAGCTGCCGTTGCGCTCCTTTCGAACTACCAGGATTCCAAGAAAGGGAAAGATATTTTGGGTAAACGATTCCCTGTCGTGTCATTCAAAGCTACGCATACAGAGCTGGCGGCGGCCATCGCCAAGGGCGAGTGTTTTCAACTTGAACTTCGGTCCTTTAATGATCTGATGCTTCGTGTAGGGATCAACAAAGATGTCAAGTTCGTGCAAACCGAGACCGCAGGGCTCCAGGAATTCGATGAGATGGCAAGTATAATAGCTTATCTAGTATTCATTCGAGATACTCAGACTGATCTCACCACCCATGACATTGAACACAGTATGAATACCAAGCTAAATCCGGAATGTACAGCGACACACCCGTGCCGAACCCTGATCTCCTGGCGCTTGGTGTCAAGTTTGGGACTTTGGAGGAGTTTGTGAGGAAGGAGATTGTTCCGAGGTTTCTTTGAAGCCGATATTTAGAAATAGTTACAAAGATACCTAGATGGACGGCTGTGATAAATCGATGGCGTGGATTCAGAACTGCAATGCCAGATGGTAAAATGCTAGTCACTGATGGCACGAACCGTAAAAATGAGACGAAATTATTTTAGATCGCAACATATAGGCACGTCCGCGTCCAAAGTGAACGAAAGTTCAACATGCAATCACAGAATTTTGAACCGTGGGAAACCTGACGTCAAAGTTCGATTGCAACTTGATCCAAAATATTGTTCATGGGCGAGGCGCCCTCCACTTGGAATCTCCCGCCCGGAAATTCATTTGCCCCGCCAAAGTATACGTAGTGCTCAACGTTGCGCTCAACCTCAATAGGCAGACGAACACATTTATACTAGAGTAGCTCATCCGAGCACCTGATTCGAGTTCCTCCTTAGATCTGTTGTAAGAGGGGACGTCCGTTCGATTCGGACACAGCTCATGCGTCCGCGAAGCGAGGCTTTTTTTTCTCCATCCGTTCACTCTCCAGTGATATTCAATGTTCATATATTATCCGTCGTCCCAATACCTTTTTTCCGGAATTCCATTGGATTTGTACGATCGCCTAGCGATGAAAACTCAGCATCGATTCGGGAGGGAGTCTAAGTAATATCTTTGGCTTGGTTGGGCCGTTTTGTGTCTTTGAAAATTTGATACTCAGTAGCCCTCAACTCAAATCAACGACCCGTAGCGGTGAGCCAGTAGTCCGCTTCTTCTCCACTGCTGTGCCAATTCCTTGTCGATTCGGCTGATCGCTGAACAACCCGAGATTTTTTCCTTCTCTTTCTCGTTATTCATCGCATCATACCAGATTATCTCAACGCCGCCTCATCTCTGGGGATCTGAAGCTAGATCTGAAGACTCGTAGCGGTGAATGTCAAGCAAGATCAGACAACGCTCGGTGAAAGCCTGTTCGATTCGGGCACGGGTCATTCATAAAAGTTCGAGTTTTTTTTTTTTTGGGTTTCCTGTTCTATCGGAGTACACCATTTATTTATTGCATCACACAAATAGTATAGTCATAACATTTAAAGTTCAACCAACACAAGTCAACGACCCGTGGCGGTGGTCCGCTCCTGCTTTCAATAGCTCCTTATCGTCGTAGTTCGTAGTAGTCTGCTCAAAGACTTATTTATCAGGGTCTTCAGTGAATTCATTCACCAGAGGTCCAGAGCGAAGAGAATACCTGTCCGAAGGACAAGGCTCGAGGCTGAAATAGGGATTCAAACATTCAAGGTCAACTTGATTTGATAGCTTGTGTGCTTGCGAGTATATGATACAGAACGGAAAAAAGCTTTGCAATGCTTGTTGATTGTTGTACAAGCATTGTTGTTTCGGGTATAGACTTCGTATCGGTATAACTTCCTCTCCCCTAATTCATCCTATTCCTATTCCTCCTTCCAGCTAATTTCCTCATCACCTGGCATCCTTCCTCCTCCTCCTCCTCAAACAATCGACATCATACCGATTACAGGATGCTGCCCAAGAGCTGGACGACGGGGCCGAGGCCAAGCCCGTTGAGGGTGTTGACTACGGGGCCGAGGATGGGCGCGAGGGCGGCGAGGAGGCCGTTGACGAGGGGGGCAACGGTGGTGAGGACGGGGTCGAGGGCGGCGCTGGGGAGAGGAGGGGGTCAGCACAGTGTGGGGTAGGGGAAAAAATGAAGAGGAAAGACTCACAGGGCATCGTTGAGCAGAGGGACAACGATGTCGCCGACGGGGCCATTCTCAACAAGGTTGAGGACGTTTTGGGCGGCGCCGGAGACGGTCTGTGATGATAGAATGAGGTTAGCGTGGATTCAGGTGCGGTAGGAAGGAAGCGGTAGGAAAGAAAAGAGAGGAAATATGGAAGAGAAAGGAAATATGGCAGAGGCAAAACGAAGGCCAGGAAAAACAAGATCGAAAGACGAAAGGTGAAAGGTGAAAGAAAAAACGTACGGTGAAAACGGGAGCCAAGAGCTGAGCAACACCAGTGGCGTCGAGGACACCGTCAGCGGTGGCGAGGATGTCGCTCACGGGCTGGCCGGCGAGGTTAGAGATTTGAGAGACGGCGCCAGTGAGGATGGAGGTGATCTCGTCGGTGAGGGGTTGGATGACCTCTTGGGTTGCGTTGGCGGCGACGATGGAGGCTGTCATTTCATCCCGTGTGAGTACGCGCCAATAGTGAGAAAAGAGAAAGACATACAGAGAGCGCCGGTAACGGGAGCGAGCTGGCTCATCACCTGATCGATGATGGCAGGGAGAGACACGAGGTCATCACGGAGAACGAGGTCAGCGGCAACCTCAGCATCGACGTTAACGATGGGGGCGGCGAAGGCAGCGACGGCGAGGGAGAGGGTGGCGAAAGCAAAAGAGCGCATTGTGTGTGAAGTTGGGTTGAAAGAGAGTGGGTAGTTGGTGTGTGTGCTTGAGTTCGTGGGGGAGAACGAATAAGACTGAGTGAGGATTGAGGGCGTTTGGGGAGGTTTTTTATATGCCACGGGAAGCGAACATTATGTTAGTTGACAGTTTCCAGGACGATTGAGACTCCACAGAGAAACCACGGTCCAACCTTTAGCGACCGCAGAAAATGTTGAGGTGGAGCTTTCGTGGAGTACGCGTATTGGCGGGCCCCATGGAAAGATAGCCGGGGGATATTATTAGCTATAGCCTATTGAGACCGCGTTGATATTTTCCACTGGCGCTCATTGTCCCAGCGTAGAGAAAGGAAGCTAGAAGCTGAGCAGTTCTTCGAACCCAAGTCGAGAGAGTGGCGGTTAACTTAATCATGGTGGAGGTTTGGGAAAGAGTGGGAAAGCGCCGATCCTCGGGACCGAGCTCCGATTGATCCGCATCACTTTGCGTTTTTCCCACACGACACATCTTACCCTGAGCCGTCGACTCTGCATTCACCACTGGTGCTTTCCGTGACGAACGCTAAGTGCCTTTCGTGTGGCTCCCAGGATGAGATCCAGGATGCGACCCGCAATTATGATTCCAATGCACGAGCTGCCCAGGGTCCTCGAGTCCTAGTCCTTAACCGGCCATCTCAAAAAATTCATACGAGTCTTCCGTCATGATTGTCGCCTCGCTAACACAACTGACAGTGACACCGCAAATCTCGAACTCCGCTCGGCGCTGACCCTTAGTATGAAAAGCTTAGTGAAGGACTGAAAGTGCTCTGCACGAACCACTCTGTGGGTTTCTGCTACGCCGTTCATTGTTCGCTCAAATACTTTGTTCGTCCCCGGTGAGAAAAGCTCTGGAAGCTCGCATTCCTCCTCTGTATAACCTCATGATGTCGCGTAAACAATCAGCCGTCAATGAGGCCAAATGCTTGCCATAATGAATCAAACAACGCCAATCATGACCAGTACTCCGAAATTCGAGGTTTGGTGGGTAGGTCGTCTGGCATTATTCTGCATGGTGAAAACTTCAGTAGTACTGGTACATTCCAATCAATCCCATGAATTTTCCAGCGGTTCCAAATTTGTGACCAAATTGAGCTCTTCTCGCCCGAGTTGCAAGCCGATCGGAAGTTCTATCAAATAATACCTGTCCTACGGGGGACCCGGCCGTGTTCCAGCAAATACTTACCAGCAGTTCTAAAATCAAAGAGAATTGTACGTGTACAAAACAGACATCCTCCATGGCAGCCCAGCACTCCAGAATATCGAGTAAAATTATATAGGAGTCCCTGCGCTTCTCGGGGCTAGGTTCTTAGGCTTGTGCGAGCAAATACTGGCTTTTTAACGTTGCGACTCTGCAACCGATTCACAGGTTTGATTATCCTCTTCTCAATAGTTCACTGTCGACCGTAATAGATGATCGGCATATCGTATAGGGAGACGTGAACCTTCAGCGCTTCAGCCTCCAGATCATGCCCGTTCGACCCGGGATGCGGTGCTAGGCAGATGGGGAGTTGCTTTTTACCTATTCGCTGCCTCATGCTGTTGTTTTTTTCTTGGCCAACGTCGATGAAGTGTTCACTTACAATTGCTGCAGCGCTGTCCCTCTTCCGATTCCGGTGTGCTTCACTTCGGGGTTCGCTTTGGTCTCATATTAATATTAATGCCATTGAAGATTTCTTCGATGTTTTTGCTCTCATCTAATTTCAAGTTCGTCAAATTTCCTCAAGTATAGTCACTGAAATTCTTTATGAGAATGAAGACTGGTGGTCGATGGTCCGCGCTGGCGCTTATACACTGCCCGGCTGCCCGGATGATGTTGCAGCTGGGTACCCGTTCGATTCGGGTTGATCTTCGTGGGTTATACGGAGATAGTATTTTTTGGGCGGAGTAGTTGCAGCTTATTAGATTATTGGCAGATCTGTATGACCGTTCAATTGTCTCTGAAGTCAAGCAATGCCGCAGAGGTATTCAGCGGCAGTGTGACCGTGACACGAAGTTCAACCGTCACATTCAACCGTGGGAAAGCGCGTGGGTGAAACCAAAACGAAACACTATCTTCTCTGTATTTATCAGCGGTCGGCCACAAGACTGATCGGACTTCTCTACAGTTAAATTCCCTTCGGAACTCTCACCTACTATGAAGCAAGGCATACCGCTCACTCAAGGCTTCCCAAGGTGTAAGTTATTAAGGTGCCTTGGAAATCTTGATGCTTGATGAAGTCATCGCTCGTCGTTCTGCTGGAATAGAGCGATATAATGCGCTTTTCTAATTCATATCGTGATGAATAGCACCAGAAGTCGAAACCATTCTGTCTCAGCGCACGTAAATCTATCATACTGATAATCAATTCATGATCACAAGTTGAAAATCTTCTTTCGCAGTCGACGTCCATGTTTCATTGACAGCGGTAGGACGTAGGTGCGACTTGGCTAGTACAAATAAAGCTGCTCATCTAGAACTGTAGATGCAGTCTGCTTGACCGTGACGCTCGATCCGAAGTTTATTCGGGCGGCAGAGACTTTTGGATATTCTAACTGATGCCTTCTCGGAATGGGTCGAGTGGAAGTCCAAGTCATTGGGTACCATAGGGAGGCTCAAGCTCCAAAATCCACTTACAGAAGCGGACCACAGCTCTCTCGTCGCGATGCTTCGCATCCGCAACAAGTTGGAAAGACACGAAACTTCGGTGGCCCTAAATACGGAAAGCCCGTTCGATTCGGGAAGAGGGCTTGGGTCATTGTAGACGAAGATATTTTAGCGTGTTTTTTGCACTGTACTGTACATCATTGCTAGGAAACTTTCACACAGGCAAGTTGACCACACTCCGCTGCGTCCATGAATATTTCAACGCCGTTGACTAGTTAGTAAATTAGTAAAGCGGTTGAGCAAAGCGTGCCGAATAATATTGACCTTTGGCGATGACTCGCAACTGCCGTCCATTAAACAGGAAGCATTTCAGTTCTGGGAAAGGTCTCACGGATCGGTCTCACTCGTCAATGGAGTTGTAGAGTCAATTGTTAATTTTTGCTCGTCGTATTTCAATGCAACGCCGAGTCGTCGAGGTTGTGGGATGAACAACAGACCGACGGTTCGTCTTAAGAAGAGTTCCAGCTGAGTTGTATCGGCCTCTGAATCACCTATCATTATAACCGCGTGAAAGGCCGATTCGCAGGAGCGTAGCACACGATTCACAGCAACACGAAAGCCACCGGGAGACATGAGCGAGTGAGAGCGCTCCAATTCATGCACCATCAAAATGATTTGTGCGAACGGAAGTAACCAAAGACCAGAGAGACGATGCTCGCCGTTGAATACCGAGTTGTGCCAAAGCGCCATATAGAGTATATTTTGCACAGATGACACGCAGAGCCACGAGGAGGGGAGTTGGATTGCAGTGGAGATGAGATGAGATTTGAGCGCGGAGCTCGAGGTATAATGAAATCGGAAGCACGAGCGTCGAGGAGAGCGAGAGACATAAAATGAAACGAGCCGATGGCAATAGAGCGTGCTGGCAGAAGGAACGAGAGGTGGAAGAGAAGAGATCTCGGGGGCCACGACGTCGCGCATGTCCCACTGGGCGGGTCCTCAACGTTCAACGGGTCCTGCTCAAGGATTGAGCACCCCTTCTGGCAAAACCAATATGACTTCAACGGTGCGGAAATTGGGACCATGCGGTATGCCGCGAGACAAAATCGCCCAAGAATAGATGTTGGCGGATATTACCCTATATTACCTGACATTATGTTGAGAGAAGGCTTGGCAAAATGCGTTCGGCGTTTGCTATTGGTAACCTAGAAGCCGTAACTGGATAGGAGATAGGTTTTCTAACGTGCGGGCGGCGTCTCGCAATTTGCTTCTTCCATGTCGTTCGACTCCACAGCGCTAATTGCGATTGGCTGCAGCCTGCCATGGGTGTGGGCGTTGTTGTCGGACCATTCCCGCAACATGCCAGCAAGAGATCGTCAGTGAAAAAGATTCGCTTAGGAATTACCGGTTTAATTTACCGCCACCTGGACATGCATTTTACGGGGTTGACGCGCGGTGTGGGAGGGTGTTGAGTGTTGCTTGGGACTTGAAAGCTTGAACTTGTTGGTCAAATATCTGCTCACTTTGCGCAGCGTGGTAGCCTGGTAGAGCGCGACTGAAAAGTTTTCGGGAGAAGGAACGAGGGAAAGGAAAGGAAGTCGCGTCATGGGAATCCGAAATGTCGGGGAAACGGATCAGAGTCAATTTCCCATCCTCGGCTTTAAGCGGGTTCTGCCGAATTCCTTTTCTAACTCTCCATTGAACTTCGATGTTTTCATCTGGTTTTCATTCTTATTGTTGCTCTCAGCGTTAGACCAGATTCTTTTATTCGTCAACCTGGAACGATCCTCTAGCGCTCGACACAAAAAGTTCAACGGAAAACGCCGCTAGCCAACCTACGGAAGCGCCGGAGATGTTTCCCGGCAAATACGCGACTCCACAAAATATGTTTCGAACAGCTTCTTTTCTGATTCCGTGATACCAAGTGGAGCTCGTTTCTCTTCATCGTCTTGACAACCGTAATTCTAATGCTTCCGGACAACGCGCGCATAATCGTTTCATCGGCGAAAATTGACTTATATAAACCCGTCCCCGTCTCTCGTGTCCTCACCGACTCGCCCACGAAGTCTACTCCACAACCCATTCCCAACTACCCCACTATCTTTTAAACCAACTTACAACATGCGCTCTTTCGCCGTTGCCGTCACCCTCGCCACCGCTGCCTTCGCCGCACCCGCCGCCGTCTCCCGTGACCTCCTCGGCGGTCTCCTCGGCACGGTTGGCGGCGTCGTCAACGCCGCCGTTGGCACCATTGAGGGCACTGTCGTCAACACCGTCGCCACTGTCAATGGCGTCGTCCCTCTCCCCACCATCATCAACCAGGTCATGAGCGACCTCGGCCCCGTCACCGCCGCTCTCTGTGCGTTTATCTGCTGCCTTGCTTATTTCTTCGCTTGACTAAATTTGCGCGATAAATTTTAGCCTCCATCGTTGAGGCCAACGCCACCCAGGCCGTCATCCAGCCCCTCACCGAGGAGCTCACTGCCGTCCTCACCTCCGCTGTTTCCCAGCTTTCCGACCTTGCCGGCAAGCCCCTCGCGGAGGTCCTCGCCACCGCTGACGGTGTCATCGACGCTACCGGCGCTGCTCAGCTCTTGGCTCCCGTTTTCACCGTGCGTTTGTTTGCTTTCTTACTTGTTGTCATGAGCTTGAACGTGCCGTTGTAGACCGTCTACGGCGCCACCCAGCAGGTCCTCTCCCTCGTTGAGAGCGGCCCCCTCGCTGCCGACCTCGTCCCTCTGCTCAACGGTGCCCTGTACGTGTCCCATATAATCTCTTCACTGACTATACCATATTTACTTACTCTCCTTCCCCAGTGGTGCCCTCGACCCCGTCCTCACCACCGTCGCCCCCGTCGTCAACGGCCTCTTCGTTGCCCTCGCCCCCCTCGTCGGCCCCGTCGTCAACACCCTCAACGGTGTCGGCCTCGGCCCCGTCGTCCAGCTCCTCGGCAGCATCCTCTAAGCTTTGAGTTTCCAAGCGCATTCTTTGAGCTTCGAAGCGCATTCTATAATCTTTTCTCGGATTTCACCAAGCTTCGTTTTGTAGTTGGCGGAGCCCGTCGAGGATTGGTTTGGTCTGGTCTGGAGAAGGGAGGATGAGATGTGGCGAACGACATATACCGTGCTTTGATTTTATATACCCACACAAAGTCATAGCCGTTTTCGAACTTCGTTGGTAGTGCTATGATGCAAGCGAATACAAGAACCTGAAAAAGAGCAACAAAAAAAATGAGTTCCATAGCATGTCATGACCTGTGCCCGCATCGAACAGGTGTCCTGCTGCCGGGCGGGAAACAGATTCATGCGGGTCAACACCAGAGCACTGCAGTCCCGCGAGGCTTGCTTATAGTCGCTTCAACCATGAGAAAGAGGTTCAGGGATATCCGTAAGCCTATGCTATGAAATGAATTCAAGACAGCACTTGCCACTAGGAAGCGCAACGAGCAACAAAAAACTGCAAGGACATTTTATATGAGCGAGTCTCGAATCGAACGAGAGATCCCCCGCATGGAGATGTGCGGCCAGATGGATCATAGCTTGATCGTAGCTGCAGAGCCGGTAAAAGCAGTAGTGGTAAGGTTTTGGAATCAGTGGTCATCGAAGTCAAGAGGGCAAAGGGGAGTGGCGAGGGCAAAATTTGGGTCGGTAATCGAGCAACCTCCCCAACCGGGTGGTCCAGTGCCAGTGGATAAGTATTAAGTACATTTCTTGAATCCGGGAGAGCCCGGAAGATCACGAGCGCCGGAATATCGTAAAGATCTGCTCTGAATCATGCTGCTGTCAGTTGCAGGCCGAACAACGAAAAATTAAAGAGACTCAGCGACAGCAGGCAAGCTGTCCGACATGATGGTTCGGAAGAGGACTCCAAGGCCGCTCAACGGCGGGTCTGTCGATATCCCAATGAACTTGACTTGGTACTAAGTATTTGGCCGCTGATGCGGCTCCGTGTCAGAATTGCTCGGAATCAAAGAAATAGCCTGCCTCCGAGATAGGCTCCGAGTTGGGACCACTGACCGGCCAGACCAGCATGCTACATATTTGCAAATTCTTGAGGATGGAATAATTTGCAGTATGTAGGGTGATGCATTTCGGGCACTGTCAAAGAGCGGGGCCGGATTTTGAATTTCTGAATGGTGCCGGAGGAACAAAAACATCTTGTACAGCTTTGGACCCCTGATGCGAACTCGAATCGAACGAGTTACTGCAGACATATTTAGTCAATCGCACAATTCGTCACAAACACGGACCACCGCTACGCATCGTGTGGTTTGGGTTCTTGTTTGTCGATGTAAGTTCTTTCAAATCTTGCATCCAACACTGTGAAGTCATCGTTTCGAAGTTCGAACATAGAATTTCAACCGTGGGAAGGAATTCGGAGTAAGCCGCATCGGCTGCCTTCAAGTTGTGATCAAGTGTAAGGTTGAATTTCCTGGGATCATATTGAAGTGGGATTCCTGTGATTGATTGCAAGCTAATCAGTCTTTGGTGAGACGGCCAAGGGCGTGGAGTGCCACACAGAGCGACCTACATTTCGAACATTGAACATGATCCCAGAACCATCATGAACTTCTGGTAAGATAAAATAACGAAAATGAGATAAAAAACACCCTTTCAATCCATGAACATGAACGAGTCCCGAATTGAACGGGAGCCTTCATACCTGTTTGCTATCCCGTGTCAAGGCTGACAGGTGCGGACCATCCGCTTTCGTTCTTGTGCTGATTGTGGGAATTGGTTGCAGCCACGTTTTGAGTTCAAAAACCCAAGGTGCAAAAGTCTAGACAAGGCCATAATGCAAAAATTTGAGAAGTCAAAAAGCCGAAACGACAAAATACTCATCTGGGTTCAAATCAAGACTGATTCCCGAATCAAACTTTCATGAATGACCCGTGCCCGAGTCGAACAGGCTTTCACCGAGCGTTGTCTGATCTTGCTTGACATTCACCGCTACGTGTCTTCAGATCTAGCTTCAGATCCTCAGAGATGAGGCGGCGTTGAGATAATCTGGTATGATGCGATGAATAACGAGAAAGAGAAGGAAAAAATCTCGGGTTGTTCAGCGACCAGCCGAATCGAAGGGCCGATCTCAAGGAATTGGCACAGCAGTGGAGAAGAAGCGGACTACTGATTCACCGCTACGGGTCGTTGATTTGAGTTGAGGGCGCCCAACCAAGCCAAAGATATTAAGCTCCCTCCCGAATCGATGCTCAGTTTTCATCGCTAGGCGATCGTACAAGTCCCATTGAATTCCGGAAAAAAAGGTATTGGGACGGTGGATAATATATCAATATCACTGGAGAGTGAGCGGATGGAGAAAAAAAAGCCACGCTTCGCGGACGCATGAGCTGTGTCCGAATCGAACGGACGTCCCCTCTTACAACAGATCTAAGGAGTTTCTGAACTCGAAGCAGGTGCTCGGATGAGCTACTCTAGTATAATTGTGTTCGTCTGCCTATTCTTGAGGTTGAACGTTGAGCACTACTTTGGCGGGGCAAATGAATTTCCGGGCGGGAGATTCCAAGTGAAGGACGCCTCGCACAAAAACAATATTTGGATCAAGTTCAACTTCGACATCAGATTGATTTCCCACGGTTCGAAATTCTGTGATTGCATGCTGAACATTCTATCCAGGATGCTGCAGTGCCTGTATGTGGCGATCTAGAATTATTCCGAACAAAATGATTATTTCCACGGTTCGTGCCATTAGTGAGTAGTAGCGAAGGGCGTCCATTTCGCCATCTGACAATGAATTTTCCACGCATCGATTCCTCAAAGCCATCCATTCATCTTTATAACTAGTTTTAGATATCGACTTCAAGAAAACCTAGGAACAATCTCCCTCTTCACAAACTCCTCCAAAGTCCCAAACTTGACACCAAGCGCCAGGAGATCAGGGTTTGGTACAGGTGTGTCGCTGTACATTCCGGATTTAGCTTGGTATTCATACTGTGTCATTTATGAGTGGTGAGATCAGTCTGAGTATCTCAGATGATACCAGATAGGTTATAGTACTTGCCATCTCATCGAATTCCTGGAGCCCTGCGGTCTCGATTTGCACGAACTTGACCTCTTTGTTGATCCCTACACAAGAATAATAGAATAGTATCAGATCATTCAGTGGAGGATCGAAGTTTAAGTAAAGGACTCGCCCTTGGCGATGGCCGCCGCCAACTCTGTGTGTGTAGCCTTGAACGAGACGACAGGGAATCGTTTACCCAGAATGCTTTTCCCTTTCTTGGAATCGTGGTAGTTGGAAAGGAGCGCGAGGGCAGCTTGCCCGAGGTCGTGCCCGACCCAGGTGAATTCCTGATTATCATTCGGTCCGTACTTCGGGATGGGGATGCGGAATCCGGTGGAGGTTTTCTCCATGAGTCCATAACTGCATGAGACGACATAAGTAGTAAGAATGTAGCAAAGCACAGTAAGATCTAAAGAGATTGGATGGTTACTTGTATAGGTTTTCGGGGAAATATCCCGTGAGTAAGACGGCAAAAGGGACGCCGGAGGCCTTGAGGTGGTTCTCAATTGCAGCCTTGTCTGTGAAACGCAACAATATTATTGATAGGATCGCGTTTCACTCGAAGTTTGAGATGAACGTACTATCACAGTGGTAGACGTGTGTAAACTTTCCTTTAGAATCTTCCGAAACGTTCGGAAGGGAGCTAGGGTCACAGTATGTCAATTGAACAGAAGTGAAAATGCAGCAGAAGAAATATTACCTGTGGATGAAGAACTTGACGCCTTCCTCCTTCGCCGCGTCCACAAGATTCTTTCCCTGGGTAATCTCTCCTTTTCCCTGCGGATCGGCAGGGAAGACTTCAGGGTCCCAGAAATTGGTAGTCTGCACAAGTATCAACCCAGAGCACTACGGGAGATATGAAATGTCGAGCCGCTCACCCCGAAAACGACGTCGCTCCCCCGAATTGCCTTTTTGACGGATTCCTTGTCCCAGAGATTCCCGACAACGACTTTGATGCCTTTTGCAATGAGCGCTTTGCTAGCAGGAGTATCCAGGTTGCGCGAGACAGCTCTTGGAGTATAGGTGCCGTCGGCGAGGACAGCCTGAAGGACGGCGCCTCCTAGTAAACCGGTTAAAACTTTGTATGTAGGGAAGAATGATGCAGCTTTTGTACTATGTACCTTGGTTTCCGGTCGCTCCAAAGATTGTAATAATGGGCATTGCGTACTGTCTGAGGAAATTGCGGGTGAAGGGTAACTGGAGAGATCATTGAGGATGAACTCAATTTTATAGTGCTTCGGATCATTCCGCTCCGTCTGTTTTGAGTACTCGCAGACTTTCGCCCGCGAGAGAAGCATTGAGATGCTGATTCATACTCTACAGAAATGCTGAGTCAGTGTATCAAGTTCGGTGTCCCATAAGTGTAGTCCCCTGGTCGAATAGAGGCTGGAAACATGCAACGCTCCTGAAGTATGCCTATCCGACGACAGCCACCAGGAATTTGTTCTTAATTTAGACAATGTTCTGTGTTGGCGCCAAGCGGTCCTGCAGTTGGAACGGAAATCCGCATCTTGTACTATGAGCTGTAGGTTTCAATGGTAAAGGGAATTATACGATGGAAATAACCTTACCAATCGGCGGCGATCCGGTGGACTCTTGGGAGTATCATCCTATAATCGGCACTGGGAAGACATGCCAAGAATACCGCAGATACACTAGAGGTATGCCAATGGGAATTTCAATGAAAGTCGTGAATCACGGGGTGCTTAGATCGAACACTGGTGTTTTCTGGATCTCGGTAGTGAAGGGGAGACGTGAAGGGGAGACTGAGAGTTGAACATTGACGTCACCTTTCTCACGGTTCAAAACCGTCCAAGACGTTCGTTTCGTTTCAAATGGTACTGCGGGAGGGCAGAGTGAAACTTGGTAAACTCTCCATGTGAGTTGCGCGATGCGCTGGGAAGAGAGCTGCGATCATTGAGTTCAAGTAGAAAATAGATCGGATGAGATTGAGTGTTACCTCCAGATAAAGAACTCGATACCTTCTTCCTTCGCTGCGTCAACGAGATTCTTTCTCTGTGCGACTTCGCCTTCTTTTGGGATTGGCAGGGAGAATCTCTGGTCCCAGGAATTCGTATTCTACCATTCAACATTCTTGTAGAACCCGTTGGACGCCGCAATATGATCTCAATATGCTGACGAGGCATTTTCGATGCGTTTTCTAACGCGTGGTCGAGATGACTTAAACATTGATAATGACAGCGATAAGGGAAAGAAGCTTACAGATTGGGCGGGTCGGAAATGAGTAACTGATAGCGAAGACGGATGTTCTTGGCCTGTCAACCTTACCAGCCTTACCAAGGGTGGTTCGGAACAAGCCGTGATCGACATACGAAATGATGCGCCTTCCCATTTGAGATACTCCAATGAACTTCACTTGGCAGTATTTCTTTGGTCAGAATTGCTCGGAATCGAAGAAATACTCAATTCGAGATAGTCTCTTTTCAGCAGACGCTACAACAAAAAATGTTGGGGCTAGAGTTTGTTTTTCAAGTGCTGTCGGAGGGACAAAAACTTCTTGTACAACTCAAGACTCTGATGCGAACTCGAATCGAACGAGTTACTGCAGACATACTATTAGTCAATCGCACAATTCGTCACAAACGCGGACCACCGCTACGCATCGTGTGAGTTAAGCTCTTGATTGACCATGTAAGTTCCTTCCAATTTTGCATCGATGAGTATACAACGCTGTAAAGCCATCGTTTCGAACATGGAAATTCAACCGTGGGAAGGAATTCGGAGTAAGCCGAATCGGCTGCCTTCAAGTTGTATCTAACGATGATGCATATATCGATGATGGTTTAGCTAGATCCTGGAGTAGTAATTCCAAGTGAATTCAGCGCGAGTTTTTGGGGCAAATAAGATGAATCAAGACTCTGACATCGTCCGCCTCCCGAGTTGAGCGCGGTTATGAATCGAATGAATAAGTAGATCCACACCTGCAGTGTTTCGGGTCGACTGCTGGAGAGGTACTCGTCAAGTTCAATAACTACAAGAAGGGGTGCTCGGGTTGTAAACCTGAGAACTCGAATATCGATTGGCGATTGTAGCTGGCCTAGAGTGGTTATCAGATTGAGGAAACACAGCAAATAATCATGCAAAAAAAACAAAACTTGCCATGCGCCAGCAGCTACGCGACTCCAGTATATATGTTGAAACGGAGCCCAGTGCGTTCCAGCCACTGTTGCTGCTCTTGAGTTTCGAGCCTGCGAGGAATCAGAGGATACAAACATTTGAATTTGAAATGTTGGTGGGAGAGGATCGAAGGAGGAGCGACGAGCGTGTCCTTTATGTAATTCATTTATTTCGCTGTGTCGTTTCAATCATTTTCAAGCCCTCCCCTCCGCCCGACCGGTAACGGTCCAGAAGACTGTAATTTCGCTGGGAAAAAAACTGCAAACGACGCCAAGACCGAATCCCGAGTCGAACGGGTCGCCTCACTGCACGGTTATTCTGCTCGAAATTACCAAGGGGAGGAGCAAGCCGTTTGCTATTGGTCCATTTCCTGGGATCATGTTGAAGTGGGATTCCTGTGATTGATTGCAAGCTAGTCAGTCTTTGGTGAAACGGCAAAGTGCGTGGATTGCCAGCCAGAGCGACTTACATTTCGAAGATTGGAAGATTGAAGATCTCAGAATCATGATAGAGTCTAATAAGATAAAATAGCAAAGATGATCAAAAACACCCTTTCAATCCATGAACATGAACGAGTCCCGAATTGAACGAAAGCCTTCATACCTGTTTACTATCCCGTGTCAAGGATGACAGGTGCGGACCATCTGCTTTCGTTCTTGTGCTGATTGTGGGAGATACGTAGATTGACGTTGCTGGCTTTTGTCAGCGTGGTTGCAGGAAGTTTTGAGTTCAGAAACACAAGTTGCAAACGTCTAGACAAAGCCGTAACGCGAAATTTGAGAGAAGTCAAGAAACCGAGACGACAAAATACTCAGCTGGGTTCAAATCAAGACTGATTCTCGAATCGAACGGACCAGTGCGGGAGGCATTTCAGAGGTTGTGCGGCTTCGAGCTGCCTGGATACTGCCGGTGTACAGCCTGAGGAGGATGCATCGTATGATGATACTTCAAGTTGAACCTTGTCTTGGAGAGACTCGAGATTTCAGGAACCGCCGACTAGCGTTTTTGCTGAAGTTGACAAAGACCCAGAAGACAAGGCAGTTCAATTGAGATCAGAGAAGCAGCGAGGTTAAGCGTCGATCAGAGCAGAGAGGTATGTAGACGCCGCCATACACCAGCAATACTTGGCAAGACGTCGTGGTTGAGAGCAAGGAGTATCCGGCAAATCGCGATCGTTGATTGCCACTGTTGATCGCCGTGATGCCTGCAAGTTCGACTGTTGCCTAGACTAGCGGTGGCGGTGCGCTCGTGATCTTTCTTTCTTTTCGTCGTCATGCTGAAGTCGTGCCCTCTAACTCAAAGGAAGATTTCCGGTCCTCCCTCACGGTCGGAGCCGATGTTTTACTTTTGGCCCACCCACCCTTTCCCACTTCGTAAGCATTCAATGATTCTTAAGGGTTAGGGGCTACTCTTTTTTAGGTTACATGTTCGACGCCCCGGTTTCATGCGATGGAGGCTTCCAACCGGAGATCTTCGCCGCCGCGGCCCATTAATCACATTCAGGTGGTGGGGATTTCTTCCGTATAATCTACTTAATTGTTCATTGTCATTGGTGCACAAGCCAGAGAGTTCACAGACACGCCCCTCTTCGCACCGTCTTCCTCAGCGCCGCTCGCCGTCTGCCTTGCATGACGCGGAGCTTCATCTTCTTGACGGTCTCTCTCAGAGTCGTCTGCCTCCACTTGTATCTGCATCTGGACAGACTGGACTCTGCCTCATTGTCAGCCTCAAACTCAAAGGTTCTTTCACCAACAGCGATTCTCTCAAACCATGTCTGCCTTGGCATCCCCAGTCTACCTTCCTCGCTGACTTGGCACCCACTCTTTCTGCACCTACCCTTTTCACCCCCGCGGGTCCGCCTTGGCCCCTGATCTCGTCGCATACTAACCTCCCCTCACTATTACTCGATCTATATAGCTCCGGCGAAGCCTAAGTCGATGACCAATACAGTGAATTTCTACAGACCAACATAACCAACGGGATGTGCTGGCCTCAGCCCACGCCCACACTGCTGTCTGACGTGTCGGCGTTTTGGATCCAATTCATCATACAGGATACCCAGTCTTCCGCCATCGGCTCCTCCGAATACCTCCTTCCACACGGCCCCGGGCTCCTTGTGAGCCGTGACTATGTCTGCCAATCGGCCACCGCTCCCAACCGATGAACAAAATTATAAAACCGGTTCATATTCCTATAGTTAAGCCTTGCCCGCAGACTTTGTCCGTATATATTACTAACTATCCGTATAATCCAGCAGAAATTTCTCGAACCTCTCACCCATGTATATTCGCCATACACCCAGATAGACCTCGGCAGAAAAAATGTTCTGGAAAATGTTCGGGAAACATGGCAACCTTCCGGTGGATCCTCACACTGCTGGGCGCCGGGAGGGTATCCTTTACGACTGGGAGGTCGGGCTGAGTATATCGGAACGTTGAAGACCGGCTTGAAGGGTAAACCCAGTTCCACTCGTAAGTTCGTCCGCTTTGAAAAAGTATAATGATGACTTACTCTCGTCTGTAACATGAAAGTGCCAGTTGACGTTCAACGTTTGCACATGAGCCACGTCGAATCGAGGCCCGGTACCCATCCCACCGTTTCCCCCTGTCCCACCGCCATTTCCACCGGATCCTCCAGTCCCACCTAACGAGACGTGATTCAGGTAAAACAGTCCTGGGCTCGGGAATCGGACACGCACCGCGAATCGAGTCAATTGTCAAGTGTTGTATAGTATCAGAATGTCTGAGTCCTCTGGCTTCCGACACGACTTCAACGCGGTTGATTGAGGTAGTTTGCTCTCGAAAGACGAAGCTTCGGGGCTCAGTTTCTAGCGGTGGGCCTGAACCTATTGCTCTTGCTGCTGCTCTGGCGCAGGTCTGGATATACATTCAGCGCGCCCGGCAGCACAGAAAGCGAAACCCTTGAACGAACTCTGCAGTATAGAAACATCTTTTGGATTTGCTTTAAACAACGTCCTATTATTGCCCCTCCTTGTGTTCCAGGTGGGGTTGGGCGGTCCCTAAATTGAACGCTATTCCTCAGGAGTCTGCAAGTAACAGGTTAGTTTGTTTGCTCGCTGCACAGAAAATCACTATATTGTACGGGATAAGCTCCCTGGTCATGAATTCTCTCGCTTCTGGCGTCAAAGTAGTCGGAGGGTCCTGTGCGCAAAGCATTTGGAGAGCAGCGATAAGCTCCTGTGAATCAATTTCCAGGCTTTGGACGCCTGTTCCATTGGTGGAGACTTGGATTGAGTTGAATCTCTACATATAAGTCATGGGTGAGCGACACAACAGAGTTGTGCACTCACCTGGCAATCATGCAACTGACTTTCCCCTGTGTTCACGGTAGGTGGTGCTAGCGATTCCTTGGGATGGGCAAAGGTCAACGTGGACATCGTCTTGTCTTCGACAAAAGTTGGTGGGTTGAGCTGCAATGTGTAGGTGAGAGTGCTTGAGCGGGGTATAGATTTCTGCTCCGATATGAAAATAATATGGAATGCTTCAAGCCAACTTCAAGCAAGCTTCGAGACCTCATCTACTCGGCTTCATGCGGCGATCAAACCCAATTGCTTCCTGATGGCTATATCATCCTCGTTTTGTTCTCGTTGAAACCATGTTTTTGTGGCTGTGAAGCCACGTCAAAAGCGTCGCGTGGGAAATTGGCTGCCACGGATTTGTTAAGGGGTCCCGTCATACTGCAGGACCACGAATAATGACGTTTTTATGAGACGTAAAAGGGGCCTGATTCGGCAGCTTTTTATCTGAACAAAACAGCGGCCTGGAAGTTGCCTTATTTAGACAGATAATACGATATCAGGAGGCATTGTATGGCTATGGCGGTCCAAATCACACCAAAGAAAACGAACTTTCAGCTCACCCGACCTACATTCCAAAACAAATTTACCAGTAGGCTGGTGCGAAACATAAGCCAATCCGCAATATTTCGGCTTCCCTGCTGTGCCGCTCAATAGACAAGGACAATAAAAATCAGCCTTGTTTCCTCCCAGCCGAAAGTTAATTTTTGTATTTTTGTACCCTGCGCGTCGAAAGGCAACTACGAAATATTTTGTTTCGTCTTGAGAATAGGGCCAGCCGAAACAAGACTCGACCCATCAGGTCTCGGTTAAGAATCCGGCGGCAAGATACATAAGCCGAAATACAAGGCATCGGCTTGTATTTCACAGCATATACAGCCCGAAATATAAGCCAATGCCTTGTATTTCGGCTTATGTTTCATGCCGGCCGGCCGACGGCTTGCTTGATTCTTATCGTGTTGAGTTCTGTTTCGGCTGGCCCTATTCTCAACCCGAAACACGACCTTTCGTGCTCAGCTTTCGACGCGCACGGTACAAAATACGAGAATTTCTCTTGCGGCTAACTTCCGACTGGGAGGAAACAAAGCCAATTTTTATTGTTTCGCCTTGTCTATCGAGCGGCACGACAAGTAAGTCAAAATATTACGCATCGGCTTAAGTTTCAACCCAGTCTATTGATAAGTCGACTCAATTTGTTTCGGTATGTAGATCGGGTGAGGCAAAAGTTCGTTTTTTTGGTGTGTATGTTTTTTATCCACTGATATACATGTCAAATACATGTCTTACCTCTGCTTGGACCACTACAAGTTGGCGCCGCTTTGTTTTCAATTCTCCGGACCAATAACGGCTTCAAGTTGTTTTCAATATTGTCACTGATGTCATCCAAACAACTTTCGCTTTCTCGGGTCCGATTTTCCACCTCGCCGCGCCTACATGGTGTTGCCTCCCCCAAACACCAGCATTTGAACAAATTCATCGTTCCAACAAGGACGACAAGGGAACAAATTCTTCTAACTAGGGTAATGGAGGGAATTCCTTCCAATTCCCTTCGATTACCTCGCTTTGCAACGGCGGAAGGCGATTACCCCGAATTAGAGGTAATTTACCAAGGTAGGTTTTTCCTGATGTATTCTTCTCCCCGTTTCCCACGGTTCAACTGCGCCGTAAACACCGACTGGATACTGTGATTGGAAGTACAGTTTCTTGACAAGTAACAAGACCAGAGTCAATACTTTAGACGACGTATATGAGCTACATATAAGCGCCGATTAGCACCTCTGCTTAGCTTGGCTGGCTTGTTGCATTATTGGAGACAATACACGTGACCTTCCCACGGTTCAACTTAGAGCCTCACTTGTTTTCAAAGTGCGAGAAAAGAGTGGAGGAGATTCGAGAAATGATCCAAACGGAATAGCTCGGGATTGAGCGGTGCAAGTACTGGCAGGCGAACAGCATTAGGAATTCCTTGGACCAGAATG
This sequence comes from Favolaschia claudopus, assembly GCA_037176885.1. Classification (NCBI taxonomy): domain Eukaryota; kingdom Fungi; phylum Basidiomycota; class Agaricomycetes; order Agaricales; family Mycenaceae; genus Favolaschia; species Favolaschia claudopus. The sequence continues at coordinate 1,081,377 of JAWWNJ010000048.1, read as the reverse complement.
CAGAAAATGCTCGTATGATGAGAGATGTATGTGATAAGCGCCGGGGGCTGATAAGATTATGTAAGTGGGCGCTAAAATCGGACTTGCGGTCCGTTTCGGTTCCCAGCTCTAAAAAATAATCGGCGGAAAACATGAGAAAACATGGGGGTCATAATTGAGATCGCTTAGACAGACACTTGACATTTTATCTCAGCCTGCTGGGGACTATGGATTAGATACTCTATGCATCTGCACAGTGCGACATCAGTCGAATTCAACTGTGACTTGGGTTCGTGACAATGAGTCACACTATGCGAATTTTCTTCGTTTATGCCTTCCGAGGCTTCATTCTACTGTCTGATATCAATGTCTAAGTAAGCATGGGTGAGATCTTACTAGATATCAGACTGAAATTTTGGCCAAATTTAGTAAGCAATCAATTTTAAACCATGAAATTACATCGAATGCTAGTATACGGTGGTATAAACGTGCCGATCCGAGAAGCAGTTGACAAAAAAAGTAGGACATTCGTCTAAGACATTTGATCAAGTCCAATGCTGAGGCGCAATAGGCCCAAATTTTGGTAGCAAATGAATGCTCCGCCGAATATTTGCGACAGAAACGATGCTAGCCATCCGAACTCCATCCTTGAGTGATCGCTTCACCTTGTAGTAGGCTTGTACATGAGGTGGTGGGGTTCTGGTTGGGAAGCGAAGGGCGAAATCATTCGACATAAGTTAAATGATGAGGAGGTGCCGGACCTTTCCATGCTGTGGCTTGAGGGGGAACACAACGCGAACTTGGCCGACACGATAGCCTGGATCAAAATCAGCCGCCGCAAGACAATATGAGCGACAAAGAAATACGTGCCATTAACACCAGTGATACCGCCAGAGCCGTCGTTGATCAATGCCGTGTTGAACCGTCCAGCCAATTCCTTGCCGGATCGAGAAGTCTTTCCCGGCTAGTCAACAATAGACAATAGAGTCTTCTGGTCCCCCTGCAGTGTATGGATCTTCAGTCACATATTTAAGACGATGGAAAACAGGCACGCGATTAAAATGAAGCGTAAGAGAACCAGACTCAGCCTCGAGCTGAGCACGTGTAAGTCCGGGATTTTGAACCCAACCACAAAGCGAGCAAGGGCTTCACGAAACATCCGAGCTCCGTAGTCAGTGATGAGCGTGTTGATTTTCACGGCTTTGAGCTGTCCCCAAAAAAGAAACTATAGTGTTGTCCGCCGCGTAACAGAGATTATTGAAGATAATAAAGCTCTGAATAAGAGTATTATAGGGACAGGAAATCATTGTTCAAGACGCAGCTGAAGCAAATACGCCATCGCTTTGCGATGATGAGCTCATTGGAATTTCGCCGGACCACGAGTCAATCTCGGTCGCCTCCCCTTCAGGCGGAGACCTTGCACGTCACCGTCGCATAAGAGACAACGAGCCTTAAGTAACTTACAAGCGCCGGCGGGATTTTCATCGGACCGCATACTCTCGGAGACGCCGGTTGAAAGCTTAAGCACCCATGGCGCCTCATTCCTGTAGCACGGTCCATCGTCGGTGACTGACACATCGTGAGCACCTGCCTCCGCATATTAAAATGTCGTAGGTACCTCGCTTCAAGTCGCCACAAGCCGAAGGCGCCGACAAACCTAATAGCCAATTTTGGAATGTTACAACTCTGGACGCCAATAGCCGCTGTGCAACTGACGAATATTTTTAGATATGACCTATAATATACACCTTGTGCTCACAGTCAAGTTATTCGAGGCTACTGACAGGGATAGAACTGGAGTCCGCGCGGGAGGCCGAGAGAACCGAGCGCTTCCCGTATTCCATCTGTCAGGGCTGGTTTAACTTCGCGGTTGCCATATTCAGCTATCTTTGCTGTAGAGCTTTGCGGCTGATGCTTTCTTGAAGTCTACTGGAGTATCACAATGAGTCAACGATTAGCTGGACAATACGGCCATGATGAACGAATAAAACAGCGACCGACAAGTAGGCGTTTGACCGAGTTGTTCCAAATCACCATTGGTCGGAGTCTTCGGTTGCGTCAAGAGAGATAGAAGAGCGTACTTCCAAGCTTTGGTGCAGCATGGAATAGCGCCGGAATCCATCCGTGTGTTAAGCGGCGAACTGCTTTGTCTTTGAACTACTTACTAGACTAAAGCCCAATTAGAGCTCGATCGCAATTTCAGTTGCATTTCAGTGATGTTCTGAGACACTCGGCTGAAAATCCGAACCAATTTGTAGAGGACTTCTCGCATGGAGTCTTCTCATTGGTTCATAAAAAATCAGCATGATAATACCCGTTGTACGGCCGAGAAACGTGCATATCGCGGTCCGAGTCGGAATATCGAGGAAGAGATCCAAAGAGAACAGAAGTTTTGATCCGGATCATACGGCTCGAGCGGACTTCGAACCAGAACACGAGACTGTTACGGCATCCTCTTTGTTGCCACCCTCCGTCATGAAGCCATGTCCTTTTTGTGATGTTTCCACGGAAGCTGGCTTCCAAATCGTGTACGAGGTATGTCAGGAACAATTCAATTTGAATATGTACCCGCTCAGCCACTGTCAGGATGAGGTTTTCGTCGCATTTCTAGATAGAAAACCGGCAGCAGAGCACCACATCCAGGTAATTCCCAAGCGGCACATCGGTATGTTGAGCGGCCCTTTCAATGGTCTCGTGAATAATATATCAGCAGCAAGCGTTAAATCTTTACGAAAAGAAGACGCCACCCTTGGTTTGTGAAATTCGCGCATCGTGATAAGTGGATGCGCGATTAAAAACCGACAGTCAGATCCATGAAAACCGTCGGTGACACTGTTTTGGATGGGTTAGATGTGCCTCCAACCATGCGAGTGTAATTGGCTCAATTTCTTGTCTCCATCGGGATGTATTCATTTCTCTTTTTTAGAATGGGATTCCACATCCCTCCGTTCAATTCAATAAACCATCTTCACCTCCATGTGCAAGCTTTACCTTACAAGCCCTTGCGGCATGCAAAATATCCTGTATCTGCTGGATTCGGCCCGTTCCAGAAGGGATTCGGATGGTTCATCCAAGTAGATCAAGCAATTCGTTCCCTTGAAAATGGACGTACGATTCGGGTATTTCCATGTTGACTCTGTTGTTGAGAAAACAAAGAAGCCCGCGTCGCTGGAGGTTTATGCAATCAGAAGAACAATTCAAATCTAGATACTCCGAACCGCGAACTATATCTGAGGTTCAAAAATAGGTCACCGATCCTCCGGGCTCCAAACGGTCTTCAATCTCGCGGCCCTACGTCTCGCATGACCTTTACCATGATGGTCTGTTTTCATCGATACCACGGGCTCCATGCCTTCCGTCTCAGATTCGTATAAAGAGGGCCAGTTAATTCTACCTTGCATCCCGGGCTCTGACCGAAAATGCGCTCTCCCACTTTCTGTTTGTATATCTCTTGCTTGGCGGCATTGGTTTCCGGTGCGCCTGCATCTTCAGCGCCTGCTGCAAGCAGCGTGCTGTCGTCCCCTGCAGCCTCGTCGGCTCCCGGTGCATCTTCAACATCGTCTGCCGCCGAAGCGACTGCCACGGTTCCTTATGCTAGCACGGACCCAAACTACCCAATGTGGGGCGCAGACGAGACGGACCCCGAACCAATTAGAGGGTCGTACGGAGCCCCGCTCATGGGTCCGTCCAACATACCTGTTGCTCAGCAAAATCCGGATCTTTTGGCGCCGCCGACGAGCGATCATGGTAGCGTGTAAGTTCCGATGTTGACTTCGAGCGTTGCACCTCTGTGAATAACTTTTCTTCAGCTCTAATGCAAAATGGCCATTTGCTATGAGTCACAACCGGCTACAAACCGGTGGTTGGGCCCGCCAGCAAAACAGTGTGTTCAATTCGGTTTCCCAAGTTATCATCTCATGCCGTTTCAGTTGGTGTCATGCCTATTGCTACTTGTAAGTCTCGAAGAACTAGAGCCTGCGGATATGTCTCACCCGGTTCCCTCTCATAAGCTATGGCTTCGGTCAACATGCGGTGCGTGGAAGGAAGCGGTCCGAAAATGGTTCCAGCTGACTTTAATTTTAAAGATTGGAGGCAGGCGCCATTCGGTATTCTACTTCTATTCCACACGGACTCGGAACGGAAAATTGACATCATGCCACAGAGAACTCCACTGGCACAAGACTTCGGAGGCGAGTTGAACCATCTTTCTCGTCTAAAGCGTCCGTGCTGATGAACCGTAATAGTGGGCGTACGTCCTAAGCGTGAATTTCTTTCATCTCCAGAATTATAAGTGGTCTGGAATATTCATGATTCCCAGGGCTCGACGCAAATAACTGCAGTCGACGCTGACGGGCGGAACTTTTTGGCGACTGTGGTATGTATTCAAATTGATACAATTCGACAAATTACATTAAACACTTGCAAAGGGACCTGGAGACCTCTGGTTCTTCCCTCCGGGTATTCCCCACAGCCTTCAAGCTACAAACGATAGCACCGAGGGCTCCGAATTCATTCTGGTGAGTGAATCTCTTGGAAGCTTTCTATTCTTACGCCAATCAACATCTAGGTTTTCGACGATGGAGCTTTCAGCGAGGATTCCACATTCTTGGTTGGTTGAACGTTGTGGGGAACAATGCAATGTTGATGATTTATCACTCAGTTGACTGACTGGCTCTCCCATGTTCCTGCCGAAGGTATATGATGTTGACTTTTGGTTCAACCGATGTCTAACGATCCAACGACTCAGTCATTCAGAAGAATTTCAAGGCTAGTGCGGACGCCTTTTCGCATATTCCAGCCCAGGAGCTCTATATTTTCCCGAGCAGTGCGTGTACCACACTCGGGTTCTCGAAAATTCCTTGACCTGGTAAAAAGCTCCGCCGCCATCTGACGCTGTGGCACCAACGGACCCTCAAGGCACAGTGCCGGACCCCTACTCCTTTGCCTTGTCTAAGGTCAATGCGACCAAGCTTTCGGGCGGAAGCGTGAAAATAGTAGACTCGACAACGTTCAAGGCAAGTTGATTCCTGACAAGTTGGCTCTGTGTTCTTATCAAGGCATAAAGGTTTCCACCACTATCGCCGCTGCAGAAGTGACTGTGGAACCAGGTGCTATCAGGTACGGTATTCTTGACGTTTCTCTTTCGCAAGCAGAGCTCAACCTCGAAATTAAGGGAACTCCACGTAAGCTCGACGGCTAGCTATATTTTCATATCACAGACTGTGTGATACAGTGGCATCCCACCATGGATGAATGGAGTTTCTTCCTGTGCGATCTCTTATTTCTTTTCGTTGATTCGTGTTGACAATTTTGCAGCGAGGGACAGGGACGTGTAACGGTGTTTGCTTCACAGGGGAATGCGAGAACATTTAACTATCAGGTATGTTACATCGCTCGCCGGAATACCTCGAGTATTGACGAATCATGAGGCTGGGGATATCGGCAAGTCCACCATTTCTTGGAATTGAATACAACTGAAATCTATTCAGGCTTCGTTCCGACGGCAATGGGTGAGTGGAATGTTAACATTTTGATTCGTAATACCCAACGCCGAATGATAGGTCACTATGTCGAGAATACAGGAAACACGTATGCTGTTTCCTCGAAGGACTAGCGAATTGAATCTGATCATCTTCATCCCAGAACTCTCAAGTTCCTCGAAATATTCAATACGGGTAAGTTTCCAAGTTTTGAAAACATTATGTTAACGTCTCTGACATTCTTCCAGACAGATTCCAGGATATTAGCCTGAACCAGGTAGGAATGCATGCTGTGAGCGTATCCACTACCACGCTCATCACATTCAAAGTGGCTGGCCCTTACTCCTCCGGACTTGGTGAAAGCTCACCTTGATTTGTCGGATGTGAGTTCAACTGCACTTTCGACGAGACTACCGAGTCTCAACCTTTTGTTTCATTAGGAAACGCTCGCCAGCCTTTCAAAGACTAAACCCGTAGTGATGGGATGAAATTAACGAATCGACTAAGTATGCATATGACAATAATGACCGTTGTATACGCTCGACAACAAATGTATCTTTTTTTCTCGCCTTTCAAAAGCTACGAGAAGACCCAATCCTTCCCTGCTGCGGGCTTGACAATTTACGAGATAACGTCTTCAAAGAATTGAGCTTCACCGGAGCCGGTGCAGGAACAACACGATCCGTCGTAGCCACCTGTCTCCAGAACGATTTGGGTTTCGTCTCTTCCCGTACATGATCTTCAGCTCTACGCACGTTCACCCGCAAAGAACGCAGCTCGCGTTCCAGTGCCTTTACCCGCCGGCGCAAATTGTGAGCCTCCATGTCGTCTTGAGTTTGCACCCCAGCATCAATAAGTTTTCGCTCAGCGGGGGCCTCGGGCTCAAGGTCGACCGTATCGGTTCCCCTTGATTGCTGGCTAGGCGCGGAGGGCCGTTGAACCCGTGCCCCTCGTCTCAATTTAATAACCGGCTTGTCCTCCGCAAAAGACGACTGTGAACTTAGCAATCGGTCGAACTGGGAGGATTGTGAAAATTCCGTGACTTCGCTCGCGGGCGTCTCCGTTGCTCTGCTGATAGGCGAAAACAAAGACGACACTTGTGTTAACTCTTCCTCCAATGAGCTGGGTGATATTGGGATAGTCAAGCGAAGGAGAGAGGGGCGCAACGGGTTCCTATGAGGCAAGCTATAGTCACAGTGCTCGCCTCCATCGGCTGTTGCATCCCCAAATCGTGGCTCTCGATCTCGCGATTGCAACGCGCGTTCGTGAGACTGAGGTTGAATTTCATCCCAATTGGACACCGTCGGCCCCGCATTGGCTCCAACTTCTACTGTTGGGTCGAGCGAGGTGTCGGCATTTTTGCCGCAGGCCAACTCAAAATCGCACGTCCGCAGACGAGGTGGAGATCCAATGACAGTTACAGTGGGTGAACTGGATACGTCGTCGCGAGAATCAGAACCTTCCACAGCCCCATTCTCAGCGTTGTCGGCGGACTGGGAATTCAGAGATTCCTTCCCAAGGTGAGGGTCGGTTCCTGGGTCAGTGGAGCTTCCGACCTGATTAACGGGGCCTTGCACATATTCAGTCTCAGCTTCTTGAACGCCGTGTGAAGGAGGAGCTCCGTCTTCTAATCGGATATTGTTATTTTTATCGGAGACCCTGAGACTTGTTTCTCCGTCCGTAGCTTCAGTTCGTAGTGCTGGCGGCGAAGGCGGAATGGGCGAAAACCCGTCAACAGGTTCAGTTTGAGTAGCTATTTCTTCCTCGGAGAGCTGTTCCGGCCTTCCCTCGTGCGTAGTATCGAGGAAGAAGTCGGACAAATTTGTACTGCCCTTGAAGAGCTCAGTTGGGCATGTATTGGTGTCATCGTCGAGTCGCGTGGTTATAGAGAATGGGGAAAACTGCAACAGGTTGCATCCCAGAAAGGGAGATCCATTGCCCTGGTCGAGTGGCGGAACGGAGGGAAGAGTAGGAGGTGTGCTACATGGCGCACTATCACCGGGTGCGAGTGCACCCTGCTGCATTGGCGCAGCAGCCAGTTGACTCGGAGATCCTGCGAGTTTGTCCGAGTCAGAAGCAGCAGGATTAGCGGATGCTTTTGCAGTTGCGCTCGATGCGCATTCGTCGGGAGAAGAATCGAGTGACGAAGTGGTGTCGAGAGTCCGAGTCGGGGGGGCTTCGTCCATCGATGACGGTGATTGGGCTTCAGCTAACAAACAAATGTCATTCTTATCTGCTGTATCGGCCATGTCTCGGGGGAGGGGATTTGTCGCCGTCTGTACGGAGGCTCCGTTCACCGAGCCATCCTCCGAGAGCTCCGACGCGATGTGGGCGTCTCCATCAGGCGGATCGACGTTTTCTGACTGGGAGGGCGGATGGGAAGTATGTCGGCTGTCTGGAGAGCTCTGCCCTTCAGATTCTTCGTTGTCGTGGCTACCAGTGCTGCAACTGTTTTGGTCGTCACAGTTGTCTATCAACACAACTGAGGGCTAGATGAAAAGCGAAATGATTGACATGGCTTACCGGTCCCTTGACGCGAGGAGACAGCTGCGTTCTCCTCATCATTGACATCGACAGCCTCCTGGAGAGGGTGCTGTGCTTGGTCTGAAACAGGCTCCGGGTTGGAGTTCGAGTATTCATCGCGGCATTCTGTGACGATCGGTGGACTCTCAGCAGAATCGATGGCCGGCGGAGAAGCATCCACTGGCGAAGATGGGGAAGTAACAGTACTTTGAGGACCCAGTTCAGAGTCATCGGATATGGGAGACTCTGCGTCGGAGGAGGCCGATGGAGCCTCCGAATCGATTCTGGCGATGGGTAACGTATAAGGGAAGATATTGGCTTGAACGCGCAGAAGGTATTCAGTCATTAAGAGATCGTCGTTGGCCAGCCTCAAAAGCGAACATTAGGTTCCTTGTCGTGAAACACGAGAACTCGAATACCTACCTCTGTAGAGACAAAGGATCAAGCTGTCGGAATGCGATTCCCGAGAGATTCAGGGCTCGTACATACTCCCCCGTCCTTGGTGCTGAAGTATGGGGTATCCGACACACGACATCCGATAGACCCTCAGGAGTGAGATGAGATATCTGCTTCCCTTGTTACCTGACAGAAAGCATTGGATGGGTTTCGTTACTTACTGACTGAAGTGCCGGTTCCCAAAAGGTATCGAAAACATCTTCGTCTGGAACCCGTAGCTCGTGAGCGACCCTCTTCTCGACAAAACCCACGAGTCTTCTCACCTTGAGTTATATCAGCATTGAGCTCGTCGTCGTCGGACTCGAGGTGGAGACTGCCCCCCGGAATGCGAAATCCATGGTGCGGCGAAGACATATTGGTAGAGGGAGAGAACGCGCAAGCTCCTTGATCTCATGCTTGACTTAGTCTCTCCCAGTGCTAAGAATGTATCCACAACACGCGCATTATGCATGCTAGAGCACAGCACTTTTAGATTGTTCAGGCTATGAGATTGCCCGAATGATAGTGTAATGGCCACTGGCAGAGTTCTGAGACGTCATGAAAGACGATACTGGAAAGAGGATGAACAAGCTTCGAGGGTCCATGACCATGGACTCCAAGAGGCCTCAGATCTCTGGATCTGACCCACTATCAACAGCACGTGTTTGACGTCGCTTCAGAGGGGGGCCAAATATTTATATTTGGTTGGTGGTTGATGCCGACCGTGAAACAGGTGTTTGCGAGAGGCGTCTGAGGCAGATTTTTGGGGAGGAGCCCTCCGGAGGTCAATAGCCCTTAGTCCGCGAATTTATCACACGAATTTGCGCTTTCTCGAGGCGTTCAAGACACCACCAGCTGGCAGGCTATTTTAAAAAACGCGGTCATTAGACGTACGACTTCTTTTAAAAAATAGCGGTGATTTAGAGGTGTGTTTTTTAAAAAGACTAGAGGAGGGCTTACCCGGTATAAAGTGCGGCGACGCTGTAAGGGATAGGGCTGATCGCTGTCTTCACAGCGATCAAGGGCTGCTGGTCATCGTTGAGGATGAGGACGTGTATGTTCTTGTTGAGGCCTCCCGCCATCATTGTTGCCACTTGTTAGTTCCTCAAGGTGCGACCCGATTAGGCCAAAAAACCCGACCCGATTAGGCCATTCTCCGTGTACATTTGCCCAGAATGATATTATGCATTACATCGTGATTACATGACTCAAATGAAGTAGAAATCCAGGAAAGCTACATAAGAAGACTAGGCGTCCGGAAGAAGAGACGGTTCCACTAAACTACTGGAGATAATTGCTGCATCTCTGGCCGTAGAAGGGACTGGCTGAAAGGACTCGTTGTCGCTGCCCTCTTCGTCTTCTTCCTCGTCGCTCTCATCGCTCTGAACACCCATAACAGCCGCAGCTTGCGCCCTGGTATCCGAAACTCCTTGACGTCCCATAGAGATCCACCTCGCGACATCCTTCCAATCGGCCTCGAAGCGTTCCTTCATCGTCACTTGAATGCAGGCTTGCCGCTCTGCGTACGCCTGAAGTCCCTCCTTCACCTCTCGATCCACCACCTCGTCCCGGTCATGTAACGCTCTCCACCACGCCGCCTTCCAGTCCAGAAAGACCAGGATACGTCTCGCCTCCTCTTCAAGTAAATCGACTTCTTCTTTCCATCGATGTGCCCGCGCGCGCGCCTTAGCCCACTCTACCCGCAGGCTTTCGTTTGTAGCCTTTGCCGCCGCCTCCGCACTGGTCGCCGCTGGCGCTGATCCAGTCGTCATGCCCGTTCGCCATATCCACGACATCTCCCTCGGCTCCTCTACCTGCCCATCTTTCCGCGCCCGTTTCTTACTCTTCTTCCTCTCGGGATCGCTGAACAACGCTCGAGGCATCCCGCGGATGTCATCCGGGCGTAGCTCTTTGAGCACGAACGTCCAGCGCATCTCCCCTAGCCCGGGAGCTAGACTCTGGACTGCTCTTCGGGCTGCACGGTACTCCTCCGCCTCCCGCCTGATGCGCTCATCCAAAACTGCGATGCTGGTCTTGGATCGAGTCGACGCGCCGACGCCCCGCACATTCTTGTCCTTGTATTTGTACTGGTGCGTGCGGACGAGGAGCAGGCGTCGAACCTCCTCCAGGGACTCATGCGCGCGAGCCTCCCGCATATCAAACTCGTAACGCGCATGCGTCCCCTTTGGTGTGATGCCAGGCGTCCGAGCCTGCTTCGACGGAAGCCATAGCTCCACGCTCTCCGTCGCTAGACCCGCAGTCGGCTGTGATTTTGCGGCCTCGGTGCGTGCTCGATCCTCCGCCTCCCGCAGACGATCGACTTCAGGCTGGAAGTCGCTCTGGATCTTGATCCAGCTTGCGAGCTTGCGAGCAAGCTTGTTGCGACGCTCCAACAAAGTGGTCTTCTGCCCATCCGAGGCATGGGACTTCAGCGCTGCGTTGTCCGACCCCAGATCCCGCTGCTGCGACTCCAATCGCAGCCCCATCTCGATCATCTCCGACGCATGAAGGTCGCCCCGCACGTCGTCCGCCGCGTCCCCAGCACGAGCTCCCTCGGTCTCCTTCGCAATTCGGCCCCGTACCGCCTCAAGGCTTGCGTGCTTCTCCTTCACGTCAAAGGGGTTGGGCTTCGTCGCATCGGCCTCCCAGAGCTCCATTTCCCTCATCCACTCCTTCACGACGTCCGCCGGTAACGACGCTTCCATCTCCACCAACTCCTCGTCCTTCTCCATCATCTCAGCCACTGCCTTCTGAATCCTCCCCAGTATCACCCGCCCCAGCGCGATGATCTTCTTGTGATTCCAGTCGTTGAAGTGGTCGTCTAGGGTGTCGCGCCGCGCTCCAGGGCCCATCTCCTTTGTGCTTGTCGCAAGAGGATTTGCGTTGGCCCATCCACGCTCCGGTGCTTCCCCGTCCGTCTGACCGACATACGGTGTCAGATTGAAGGAGTACCGTATATTGCAATCTTCGATATGGGCCGGCAGATGGAACTTGGGGACGAGGAACATCCAACGACGGTATCCCGTCCCCGCGCGGGCATGCAGCTCGGGCTTGTACTTGAGCAAACGCGGCCAGAGATTGATACTCCATTGGCACACGATGTCGTACGAGAGGACAACGAGCATCAGCTCGTCGTAGCCCGCGAGACTCATCCACAGCATCCAATCCATATTGATGTACCTGAAAGGCGATTAGTTTGATACAGAACATTTCAAGAACCAGAATCACGAACCGTTCGCCCTTCTGGAGGTCCCCCACTCCATTAGGACGCTTCATGTTGTGGCGGGCACAGTCGACAGTCCCAATACCCGACGAGGCAGTACCTCGGGACTCTCGATCGGGTTGGTTGACCGCGTCGTGCGATACACAAGTGCTTTTCTGGGAATGAGAAAGTAAGAGATTGTTATTGCCATATCACGAATACTCTTACCTGCTGCTCAATGTCCCAGTGTTTCCGGACGTGCTCCATATATTCCCCCACCTCGCTGAAGAAAGCAGCGCCTTCATTCAACCCCGGATCAACCTCCTCCGACGAAACACGCTTCCGCTCCATCCGGAAATTCGCGTCCACCGCGAAAAAACCGGCATACAGAAACTGCTTCTCGTGAGGCGCCGACCTCCACGCACCGCCCGAGGGAAGGTTTTTGCCCGGTTGGGGGCATGCGGGACACAGCAGCGCGCATGCGCCGGCCTCGATGCGGTGCACGCCGTCAATCATATGTCCTCTCCCAAACCGCTTCAGCATCTGAAGCCGGCGCCATTCGCGAGTCATCCGCACAAACTCCCGGTAACGATTCTAAGCAAGAGATCAGCAATCTGGTATACATGCCTAGCAAAGCACTCACGCGAGGTTGAAAGTTACCCGTGTTGTTTGTGATCCGAGCAAGGGCATTGTAGAATTCGTAAGGCGAACATTTTGACTCGAAGGAATGCATATGAAATTGCCGAAGAACGCGAAAGGTGGCGGCTGAGGAAGGACGTAGTGTGGTTGCGGGATACAGCCGCGCGCGTAGGAGCTGCACCGCGGGTAGACGAGCTTTGCTGCAGGTACAGAAGTCGACATGCACCTCATGTATTCCGTTGATGTCGACAACACAGAAACTGGTCTTCTTGTGCTTGGTTGATTCTGCTGAAGCTCGTGCGAGCGTCCCAGGGCACGTCTCCCCGCGTTTGTGGCCGAGTTGAATGCGAAGTCCAAGGTCTTGTAATGTGGCTAAGACGAAATGGGTGCCGGTCCAGGTCTACTCATATTCAGTACAAGCCATTTTTGAGAATGAATCACGCACCTCTACGGTATGAAAAGGATTGTCTGCATGCAAGCCAATAATACATGCAGTGCAAAAAAGAGCGTCGGTGAAACAATCTCTGCACCGATGCTCTTGCACACCAATAACACGACATTCCGCACATCTTGACTGGGCAATGTAGTCCCCACGCCCCTCGCATCGCAGCAGCTCATCAAGAAACAGCTCCTGATCATCTCGCGCCCACATATTCAAGGGGCGATCCTTTCCCATTGTCAGCCCAAAAGCACTTCGGAGAAATGAAAAGCTAGCTACGCACCGACTCGCGAGACTCGCGAGGCATGGAGTCCACCGGATGCCCCTCGTCGAAAGAAAAGAATGCTTCTTCGTTGGGCATTTGTCCCTCGCTTCCACCGTCGAAGTCAAATTCGGGGGCCACGTCTGGTACGAGATAGTCGGGATGCGGAGAGTGGAGGCGTTGTCGTTTCTTGGGAGATGCTTCAATGTCGACATAAGTGCTGGAGTGAAGGGTGCGGCTTCCGACGCGGACGGTGCTCTCCAGTCGCATGGGCTCCGTTCTTGGCGCCAGCTCGTCATCTTCGCTGTCTGAGTTAGGTACTCGGTTGACTGATACGGTGAACCGAGATTTAGACATGGCCGCCGATTGTACAGCAGCCGAGCAAAGGGAGAGCACAAGAGCTGGCGCCAAGGGTGGCAAAGAGAATGTGCAGCAGAGGTCGAGGAAGAGGAGGAGAGGTGATGGTATCAACAAGTAAACATCCCGATTTGGAAATTTCCTCTTTCTCATCACACACCCATGGCCTCCGCCGCCATACCCAACGAAATCGGTCGTCGTATAGCGCAATTCAGCTCTACCTCCACTCTCTTTACCCTCACCCTCGTTAATCGAAATTTCTATACCTTGGCGGAAATTCTTCTCTATCGCCTCATTTCTCTTCCTTTCCCTCAAGCACTTCTGTTCTTTCGTACCCTTCAAAGTAAACCGGTCCTAGGCTCTTATGTAGGTTAAATCTCTTGAATTTTCTCCCTTTGTTCTTAATTTTCACAGGTGCGATCCTTACACTTGCATCAATCCGGAGCCCGTCATGAAGGCGAAATTTTTCGGGCTGCTCTGGCAAGCATGACCCGCCTCCGTCGGCTCTATATCATGGGCCCTGTCGACTTCCAATGTGTTCTCTCCTCGTTGCACACCAGCCTCGTCACCCTTCGCTACGGTCTACCTGTAACAAACCGTGTTCGTCAATTCCTTGCCCGGCATCGCACCATCCGCATCCTCTCCCTCTACCACCCGCTCGGCATGCAATCCCCCATGCCTCTCGACTTTCTCCCCAATCTGCGAGAGATAGAAGCACAGCCCGATGATGTGTTCACTCTCATCGATGGTTCGGCGGTCCATTCCGTCAAGTTTCGGTACCCTGTGCCCTGGGACGTACCCCTTCTACATCGCGCTTGTTTCGAATCCTCGCTCGTTCCCATCACAGAGCTGGATTGCATGGCGTATCAGCTTGTGGATTTCGATCAGCTTGACCTCTTTCTTCCTGCGTTGAAGAAGCTTGTAGTACGGCCAGATATCATGTGGGGATTGCATGAATCGACGGTACGCAAATAATCTTCTTTTACATTTATTCTCATTTCTCACTGGCATTTCAGAACGACTATCCGCCATTGGTTAATAGACTCGTGCGAAAGTTAGCGCGTCTTCGCGATCTGCGCCTTTTGGTGGTTGTTACCCCGTATCAAACCTGCGACGTCGAGCCGTTTCAGCATGCGATAAATCGGCACATTACTCATTTTACCCATTTCCACCGGTTCGTATTCCACACTCACAATCGATGCATTAGTTGGGACGATTTTCTGGCTCGTCGCCCGATTTCCAAAATACAGTCTTTGAATAGTTGTCGCGGTCATTGCCTTCCCTCCAGCTTTCAGTAGTACTAATTCAGCTCTAACTTGAATTGTTTGACTAGTAATATTAGTATCTATGTTTGTGGTTAGAAATAACAGTGTAGGCTTGTGTTGTATGAATCAATAGTATTCTCTGAAGTAATATATAGGAAAAATGAAGATGGGAACGGGTTCCAGTCACTTTCCACCCGAAAATTGCGCCAAGATTGAGTTGTGATTGACAGCTTCTGTCAATCCGTGGGTGTGTGAACTCTTACGTACCTTTCTCCAGAGAAAGGTACGTAACATTTTCCACTTCTGTCTTTACACACCGAATATTGTTCAGCGCACAGAATACTGGTAATCCTCCATGCTTCACATTCAAATCCGTCGTCCGACACAGTGTGGTGTGAGACTGTGAGTTCTGTTTTGTGAATCGCCCTGGATTGCGTCAATCTTCGGATCCGTTTCAGTCCTCATTGTCAAGCATGTTGATCAGCGGTATCAGCTCATCGGACTTGAGTGGCGCATGCACCAAATCACTACCAAATCACACCACTGATCTCGGTGCTTCACAGCTCCCGCACATCGAGATCGACTTTGAATTTCTGGAGAGTGGAAACAAAAACGACGAAATGGCACCCTCTCTCATTCAAGTTAGGTCCTTCGATCCTCAAGATGACAACCAAGTTGCGACTATGAGGGCAGCAGAAGCTAGGAAGACAGCATCTCTATTTCCAGGCACATCCTGATAATCTCCATCGCGGATCCTGTGTCAAAATCAACTACTGTTTGGGCTTTCCGACCTTCCCCTTCTAGCCGTCGATCTGCACATTCTCGATACGGTCGATCTCGGCCAGATACCGACGGCGCAACTCTTGAATACGTTTTGCGATTCTCTGACTGGCGGAAACACCGGAGGTCCGCACTTGTTTGTGCTGCAACTGCCGAAGACGGATTGTGTAGTGCTGTCTGAAAGAATAGACAATCAGTGACAGAGTATTGAAGAATCGGAAGAGAACTCACCTGAGGATAGTGATCTTGTCCATCTTTTCCTATACTTCGGTAAGCAAAACAGTATTTGATGATCACCGTTTTCAGATTCTTACCTGCTTTTCCTCGTTCCAGGAGTGTGCAGTATCAAGAACGTCATGACGGGCTCCCGGACCCATCTCCCTGATGACGGACGGTGACGGGTTTGAGTAAGCCCAAGCACTTTCTACAGACTCCGCATTCATTCTAGACCTCTCAGATTTGACCCATACGAAGTCAGAGTGCGAAGTCTTACCTGATACGAGTAGGACGAACAACGGTCGGTTTGCACATGAAGGGGGAGAGCAAGAGGTTTTTATATTTATACTTGTATTTATACGTCACTGCAATAATCTTTCTATCGAGTACGCACCCGAGTCCGGTTGGCTGGCCCAATATAGGACGTGGAGCCGTCCAGTTCTCTTCGATAATAAACATGTTCACTAGATATAGTAAATGAATGAGAAGAAATATCAAGGGAAGTGCGAAATAAGACTTACTCTACCTCAACGTAGGAGTACCCCACCGGCGCCGGTCCTACCTCCTTACACTCGGTCTCTCTCTTGCCAGCTCCCACATCCACGATTTGCTCGTAGACCGGCTGCATCACCAGCCAGGCGTATGGGGATGGAGCGTACCTTTCCCTTCGCCGACGATCCTCCTCTGCATCAACCTGCATCTCGAGCTTCCCAAGACTTGACGCCGCGATAACGAGTGCGTTAGCGATACGCGTACTGATTTTGCGTCGCGGGACGGCGTCGGGGTCGTACTCTTCAGAGGCATCCGAGTCTGTGTCCTGGTCAGGTGGAGGGAAGCGCCAGAGATCGGAGGGATCGCCAAGGCCAGCCTTGAAGCACTCGACCATCGCGACGGCGAGGGTTGTAGTGTATTCATCGTCGGTATACCTAGATTTTACAATGAATTGGAGAGGAAAGAAAGACGATTCGTCAGATCAACGCACTCAGTATTCTTCCTTCTTCGCGTTTTGAGTGCGGGGGCAATTCGAGGAAGCACAAAAGCAGGGCGGGTTGGTGAGATAGATGCTTTGACTCCAGCGTAAACTGCTGGATCCATTGGGGCAAATCGTTGAGCTGCCAAGACAGGGTCTCTTCCAAGACCCCTTGCGAAGGCGGCGTCGACATGAGGGAATCTATGGAAATATTTTTCTCGTACCAAATGTACTTGTAGTTCGGAGCACATACCGTTCCCCGCGATATACAGATGTGGCGGCCACAACCTCACCAAGAGAAGGCAAATGAGCGGTAGGTATCTTGTATTGATTCCGCGCGTTTTCGACTGCGCCAAATCAGAGTCAAACCCAGGAGTATCAAGACGGGCTCACCCTCCTTGTGGTGCCTCGCTTGAATCGCCTGAATCTCAGCTGCAATACAGTTAGTGAAAGCAAATACAAACAGTCAGAGCACTCACCCAGACGCGCAGCACCTCGAGCCAACATACGAGCACGGTTAGCTCTCCCGAGGGTCGGCATAAAACCTGCCAAAGCATAGTCTCTGGTGGATGGTCGGTATTCGGGTTCACTTGTGCTGAGGACCATAGCAGGGAAGAACGGAGCAAGCAAATCACACATGATCTGGGCCGGAAGACAAGGTGATATTGAAAATGAGATACACAGCAAATTTGATTAATCGTCTCGACCAAAACACGCCACATGGTCCATGATCAGCTCCTCTGGCTTGGAGAACAAATCCAGCCCAGTTTCATGCCGCTCACCGGGTTCCCCATCCAACGCTCGCTTCAATTTCTGTCCCCCCGCCTCCAGAACTTTCTTGGCAGTGCGAAATTTGTACTGCACGTAACGAAAGAGTCCGCCCGCCGCATACTGGGTGATGGAGTACCGAGTCTCTTTCGAGGCAAGCGGAGTATTGCCATGATGCACGACCGCTGAAGGAATAAATGCTGTAGTAGTAGCGGGGAAGTCGACAACCGTCTTTAACTCTCGCAAATACAAAAGCGCACTCCTTTGCGCATCAAAATCCCCGCCACTCGTGATGGCGCACCACCCGAGGGCCCGGTTTTTGTCATCGAGGTGTTCGAAGCTAGCGGATTGTGGGCCGAGATTGAACGTGACGGAGGGGAATATTGAATTAGTGAAATTAAGTCGCAGGCTGGGGTCATTCTCGAAGAGCTCTTGAAGGTCGGTGACGTAATCCTTGAATAGTTTGGGTGCCCAAGTCCGAAACGCACCTAACCGGCGAAGTCGATTAGTGTCAATGAACATGAGCGGGATATATACGACGAACTAGATTGAAACCCGCAGATGCGCCGAACATTTTCGTCCTGCAGCAAATTATCCACCAAAGGCTTCTTCGCCGGCGCGATAACCACATTTCGTGGGAACTACAGAAGGGGTAGAAAGAAAGATTAGCGTGAGGGCTGAAAGAAGAAACTCAGAGGGACATACCGGTTGCCCTCCACCATGCGACACACCGCTCTTCAGAGTGAAGAAGCGGCCGCGGCGATGAACCCCTTCGTCGAGAGGGAACGCGCCGGTGGAGATGCCCTCCTCGCGAGCGCGGCGCATTGCCTCAACTGCGGCGGCGACAACGGCGGGCCACTCCGGGTCGTCAGGGCCGCTGATGAAGCCGACGATGATTCGTCCATGCCGGTCGAGAATAAGCAATGGGCGCCTGAGAAGAAAAGAAAGTCAGAAAGGGCTTTGGAGCAGAAAAAGAGAACGCACCGCGCGTCCCAGGAAACACGGAAGTAATCCAGCTCGCCAACCAACTCTCCAACCTCACGGAGACGGAAGTTGGCCCACCGCTCACAGTCTGGCCGATTCTTCAATTTCGGCGGAGGTTGGTCCCCGACGCCAAGCCAATGGCCGCCTTTCGTGGTCCTCAGATCAGCGGCATCGAAGTCAGCCTCAACGCGTTGGGGTTCCATAATCAGGTGGGTCGGGATGGACTTGACGAGTGTGCGGCGCTTGAATGGGTTCGACGCCAACTCCTGGCGCTTCTGTTGTCGGCGTCTCTTGTGATACTGAGCCTTGCGTTCCTGTCGCGAAAGTTGCGGGGGGGGTTCCTGAGATGGAGGCGGGAGAGGAGGAGATATGGGTGGAGGTGCAAGTGAAGACAAAGGCCTGCCCGGCGATGGAGGGGTTGGGGGAATATATGAAAGACGAGATGAAGAGGCGTCTGGTGGCAAGGAAAGACGAGATGAAGAGCCGCCTGGTGGCAAGAGCGGGTGAATTGCAAGCTGATTCGTAAGTGCGACGACGTACCTGCATTCACAGCGTCCACTGTGCCATGCCCCTCCTCCGTATCGCTGTCCTCCTCCGCATTCTCAGCCGGATTCTGCGCCGCGAGATCTAGCAACTCCTCGAGCGAGACGGATGTTTGGTGCACAGCGAAACCAAGGGCAGAGAGATGGGCGGGATTCCAGGAAACAAAACTCTCCCAAGGCGAGAACTGAGTACCACGGCGAGTGCGCCGGGCCTCCTGCATTATGAGATACCTAGGAAAATATAAACTTGTTAGCATGCGTTCTCTACCAGAGAAATCGAGGAAAAGGTGAAATAAGACGCGTCCAACACGCGTCCAACACGAGTTGCAATCATAACAGAGCCTATGGCAAGGCACCGCGATGCGTACAACTCCGTGGGCGCGTTGCTTGACACAATCCCACCGTCATTTGCCACCTGTAGTGCCTATGGCCAAACACAGCAGGTGGCTCAGATGGAGGGCAACTGATCGGAAGCACGCAGTCAAGGCGAAATGTAGTAGGTACGAACCTAGGTGTTTGAATGCCACCAAGTCTTGTAGTCGGTGGAAGATGAGGGAGAGGAGAAGGAGTGAGGGAAGCGTGTGAGTCAATGAGCACCGCCACCACCCCTCCCACGCTTGCGTCACACCTCAACAATGGTGAAGACGCGTTGTGCGCTGCCCTCGACGCGTCTTTACAAGTTCTGAGTAAGTAGAAGAATAAGGTGAGCATTTCTCCTTATATTCAAGCGTGTTTCTCACTCAGATCAGCACAATCTAATGGCTCCCCACTCCAATTGTCTAACTGGTCGAAACACAACATTGTTCTCGCTTCAGGCCCTGACCTTGCTCGATCCGACCCCGATTTCTTTCAAAGCGACGAATCTGAGAATTACCTCGATAACCGAACACGTTATGTCTTCCGATCGGCGGTATCTGTTTGCTCCATACTCGTGAATATTCAAACTGGTCGAAACAGGGCACTTGGCAAATTTCCGAACCTCAACTCCCGCAACTCCCGCACTTTCACTTTCATCTCAATCTACGGTTCTCCGGAACTTCTTTCCACCGTATGTGAATTATATTGAACGTGCTTTGTCTACTGACGAAATCTGTAATTGGTCGAAACACGGTTAGTGCAAACATGCTGAATGAGACGAAATTCAAACGGCTCTCTGTTCCCTGTACGGGAGGTGAGATTTTGTGATTACCCTACTACGAGCCTCAACTGCTACTGTCATATCTCCCCCATTGTGCGGGTTGTCAATTGCCCTACTGCCGGGCGTCACTTCGAGCTGAGTGAATGCTCAGAACGCAACATTGGGCTAACAACCTCAACGTGAAAGCTTGAAAGTTTCTCGACTCACATTACTGCGGCCTCAATGAATGTCTTGAATCGAAGTATGATTGCAACGTATGACTAGTTTTATCTCTCAACCATTGATAGACTTAACGTCGATCTGACTTTTAGAACACGAATTTGCACGTCAAGTCTTAAACTGGTCGAAACATCGGTTGACTGGTCGAAACAAGATGAGGATCTCTTGAACAGTCGGCTTGTACGTGAGCCACAGTTACGGACAAAAGTGCTGGGACGTCAAGGTATCAATTGATTATCTTCTGTCCATTGCCTGGTCAAAACCTGATCCATATTAGCCAAAACGCCTCTAATTGGTCGAAACACAAACATGTGCCAACACAATCAAAACCGGAAATCTTCCTTGTGCGGAACCGTCATGGCGAAAACCACCAAATCACGAAGAACCGACGCTTGCCCGCCGAGCGAAGATGAGCATTTTCGGTGAGTCTGGCCCTCATGGATTTGACCTGACGCACATTTTCTCTAGACCTACTCGTGAAATTCGGAAGAGCAATGCTGCGAAGCAGGCCACTGCGGAGGCGAGAAGACGGCGGCGAAGAGAGGCTTATGCTTTGAAGTAGGGCCTTGCTTTCTGGACGTCACAATAAACTGATAATAAAATAGCGCGGTCAAGATTAGAGAAAAAAATCGGATCCATATAGCGGAACGAAGGTGCGCTGTTGTTCATTTGCTTTGCTGATCTTGCTAACATGCTCATTGCTCAGGGCGGCGGCAAAATCGAAAAATACGAATGGAATACACAAAGCAGTGAACGAGAAAAGTCCTTCCGATCTCGCTGCTGCTGAACTGGCGGCGTCCCAGACCTTGGCACAAATGCAGGCTGTTCGAGCTGCGCAAGAGGACTCGCTCACAATGTTGTATTCTACCTTTCTATATCTTTTCTTAAAGCTCACTCCCTCCAGGTCACCGGCATACAGACGAAACGAAGAGCAGGTAGTTGATAGAGAGTAAGACTGACATTGACATTTTGTTTATGCTAACGAGTCTTCTCATCTAACAACAGAATCTCGGAACTTTGTGAAGCAGGCGAGCGTCAGGACGAGGTGGCTGATTCTTCAGATGAGGAAGAAGATTCTTCAGATGACGACGAAGAGGCAGCTGAGGCGGCTATGAGGTACGTCTTGGCTTTCCCATAGAGAATCAGCTGAGATTCCGGGATCTTACTTAACAGGGCAATGCTCGAGAAAAGTCGCTCACTCAAAGCCATAAGGTACGCCGAATTTGGTTTCCTTGTGAACGTGCATGATGATCTACATCTTACGTTCTGTCAAAGACATCGGCGGCTTCGCAGATTGCGACTTCTTCAAAGCCTTGGTCCCCGATCTTCATCACGCAACTCGCCATCTCCAGACCCCCCAAGTTCCAGTCCACACGAACGACTACCGAGCCTGTACGATAAGCTATGTGGACCAGTGAAAGAGGGAGAGCGGGAGGAATGAGTCATTAGCGGAGCTTAGCACCCGCAACCATGTGCCCATGTGTTTGAACGCCACAAAGTGGATTTGGATCAATGATCATCTTCTTTCTGAACTCCGTGTAGACATGGGAAAGAGAAGAGATAATAGCACGATAATCAATTCAGATAAGTAACTCAAAAACTCTAAAGATGTGTTCACACGAAAGGGAGGCAACGACAACAAGATAAATTCGACGACGACAACAACAAGTATGCTACAGCAAACACAACTACGCGGTCGAGGAGGCGGAGGGGACGTCGACGGCGCCGGCGGTGGGGTGCTCAGTCCACTTCTGGACGCCCATGTTGGTGCCCGGCGGAACGGTGGTATTGGCGGCGGCGGCGGCACTCACAAGATTGTCGAAGGCGACGGACGCGTCGAACTGGTCGCGGTAGAAGCCGAGGGCCTCCTTGCGAGTCTTCTTCTTCTCGCGGTATCCATTGGGCACGCCCATGGTCTGCTTGTCGGCGTCCGCGCTGTAGAATAAACATGTTAGTTAGAAGAAGGAGGGGAGAGTAATGCATAGGACATACACTTTGGCGTAGAGCCCGGGTTCGCGGC
Source organism: Favolaschia claudopus (assembly GCA_037176885.1). NCBI lineage: Eukaryota > Fungi > Basidiomycota > Agaricomycetes > Agaricales > Mycenaceae > Favolaschia > Favolaschia claudopus. Next base: position 1,059,159 of record JAWWNJ010000048.1, on the reverse strand, counting down.
CGCGAATCACGACGTACCAGAGCTCGCCCATGTTGTCGGTGATGGCGGTCTCCCAATGGGCGGGGGTGAGGGGAACGCCGCGAATCCAGGTGATGCCAGTGGCGAGTTGGGTCTCAAGGGCACGGGGAAGCTTGGCTGTGATATTGTCAGACGAGCGGAGGAATGATTAATACTAAACTGACCGTGAATCTCCAGAGCGAGACGGGCGGCGTCGTTGGCCAAGCGGCCGGCGTCGTTGGCACTGCGCGTTGCCTCATTGGTGATGACGGAGAGGCGGGAGACGAGCGCGACCACTGCCTCCAGATCTGAGTTAGGCCGGGGGGCAGTGGTCGAGGCAGAGGGGAGGTTTTGAGTCATGGTGGGGGGAAGAAAGAGGAATAGAGAGGAGATCGATCACCTAGGTATTTATCTGTTGAGAGGGTGGTCATGCGTGCACGCGCACCCGGAAGTACGGAACACCACAAGGACTCTTATCACGATCGTCAGACGCTCGTGCCTTGGGTTCTTGCCAGATTGAGAATGAGATTGATGATTAGGTGAATGTCTTGGGTGGGAAATCGTCGTTTGTACCGAAACTGAAACGAATTGGGAAAGAATGCCGAATCTGTCGCAAAATCAGGAATAAAGAGTAGAAAAAAAAGGCAATAATAGCGGACGATACCTAATTTGAATTGATGTTTCATACATTTGATGCTTTTGCATATTTCCCGGTCGTTGTTTCGTACCTCTCCTACCACCGCTCTGCCTTTCTTCTGTCTTCAGCTCCATGGGCAGGCGAGGCCGAAATAGCAGCTTCAATGATGAGGAACTGGAACACCTTACTCAGCAGTTCCCGGGTTTTAAAGCGGCACAGCGTCTGGGTACACTGACAAAATTCTGGACCGACATGGAACACGACTTTTTCGAACTCTTTCCTGTTGAAGACGGAGATGGAGGTGATGGCGATGGCGAAGAGCTGGCGGAGACGGACGCCAAACGCGCAGGAAAGGCAGTCCTGACCCGTAGACAAGTAAGTCGACGCGTCTGACACGTTATATGCGCCTACCTGACACTGGATATATTTTCTTGATAGCAACTTCAAGCGTGGTTCTATAATTACGACACAAAGCTGAAGAAAAGTCAGAACGCGGCTTTGCCCTCAAAGACAGGCTCTCTCGGGGCGACATTATTCAAGGGAAGTGGACGGAAGAAAACTCGAAGATTACAGCAAGTCGAAATATTCCAGAAACGCAACAAAGAGGCCATTAACGCCGCCATGAAACGGCGTACGAAGGGGCTGGCCAAGAAAACGGGAAAGACTGGGAGACGTGGTGCTCCCTCTGGCTCTACACCCGAGCAGGACGACTTCGACGTCGGTGGCAATGGCGAAGAGAGCTCTGGCGACGACAATGCAGGCGGTGATGGTGATGACAGGGACGATACAGGTAGTAGTGGTGGCGAGAGCGGCGGCGATGATGATGATGGCGGCAGGAAGGTGAAGGTGGCTGGCAAGAAGAAAGGGAAGGACAATGCCGGTCGCAAATACATGGCTTTGCGTCGGACGGTGGCACAAGAGTTGTTGGAGTTGGCGAGTGAGGGCGAGAAGGAAGCAGTACACCAAGAATACGTCAAACAGAAACCGCAGTACGTTGAAGACGCGTCGGAAAAGGCGATTGAAGACCGCGAACCGGAAGAAATTCAGGGGTAAGTTCTTGAATCTCTGGTTTGTACTTGCGCTGACAGAAAGCAGAGGTATTGAGGAGCTGCCTGGTATAGTGAACGAGGTTCACGAGGCTATCGCTCGACATACTGGCCTGGTGGGGTACACGGTGTTGGTAGGACCTTCGCCAGAAGACAACGGCGACATTGTAACACGAACGTGAGTGTAATTGTGACGTGTGTGACATGCTCTCTCTTCCCAATCTCATTCGGTTTTCAGCTTCTGCTTCGGCCAGACGCTCATCGGCAAACACAACTTCCCAGCAGCCTACGGAAATTGGAATGAAGTGCTGACGGCAACGGGTCAGTGGGGCAAGAAGTGTTTCAGTGCGTATTCTCGATCATTCTTTTTACTCTGTTTTTTTAAAAAATCACCTCAGCTCGGGAAACTCGCGCCGCGCGTGCTTTGCAGCCGAAAGCACCGCCGGAGGCTCAAGATCTCGAAGAAACGACCGTCTTGGGCGCGAATCCCCACGCGAGACAGAACGGTCTTCCCAAGAAATTGACCAAGAGGCAGCTCAAAGCGCAAAATGATACGAGGCGAGCCGCAGCGGCTGCAACGGCAACGGCAACGACTCCACCAACTACACAAGACACTCTGCCGGCCCTACCGGTGCATGCTGCTGCAGTCTCGGACGACCGCCCGCCTCCATCTGCCACCCCATTGAGTGCGACGACACTTGATGGTCTGATTCCCTTCGACGACATTCCGACTGCCACCTCGAATCCCCTCTCTGAAAACGGTCCTCCTGCCGCCGATCCGTTCACTCTCGACCCGTTCAATGACGACTTCTTCGATCCAGCTCTCTTCCTTCCCCATTGCGACGACCCCAACGCCATGCCGCCTTGGTACGATCCCCCGGTTGGGCCGTCAGCGTCCGAGGGCTCCACCGCATTGCCGCTGCCTGTACTCACGACAGGTGCAGACGAGACCCTGCATGCTAACTCCGGTGTAGACGAAACTTCACCTTCGAGCGGCCTTTCGATGCCAAATCCTTCGCTCTCACCTCGTGTTTCTGATGTGCCACAAACCACCATCGTATCGATGACACCAGCTGCATCACCACCAATCACACCCCCACCGCCGAGCTCCTTGTCCGCTGCCGCTCCCACCATTAGCTCAGCGGAAAGGTCACCAGCTTTTCCCTTGTACACGGTCACACCGACAAGTCTAGCCGCAACGCCCGCTCGCCACCGACGCCACGCACAGTTTTCGCCGAGGGTCCCCTCCCCTTTGGCTGTTCATCCCCCAACGGCAAACGCATCGTCCCCTCCCGCCTCGAGGTCATCCTCGTCGGCCCCTGAGAATATTGCGGCTGCGACTGGGTCAAATGCAGCGGTGGGTACACCTACACCTACTCCGTGCCCTACAGCTGCACAAGACACTTCGGATGGACGACCGCCTATGACGTGGGCAGCGCGGAAAGAACAGTGGAGACGAAAGGCATCATCATCAACAGATGCCTCTACGCCGACACCACCAAGACCCCGCCCAAAGGCGCTAGCGACCTCTCCGCTCTCCACGCCTGCGCCCGTCTCGATAACTTCAGCAGCGCCATCTTTACCCCACTCCCCGGTGGCCTCTCGCCCGGCGTCGACCGCCACTTCGTCTCCAGCACAACCGTCTCCTCCATCCCCTTCACAGCCGATGTCAAGTCTGACCACCATCACCTCATCCTCCGCCGCTCCACCAGTCACCGCACCCGTTTCCATCGCTGCAAACACCACCAACTGTTTGGCTGTGATACCGGAAGCGGTCCCGTTGTCGGCGAGCGCATTCCCCAGCTCCCGCACACGCTGCAATGCTCCACCGGCGCCTCGCGGTGACAGTGGGGATCAGCGCGGACTTGGAAGGGGACGAGGAGGGGGAGGGGGACGAGGAGGAGGGAGAGGAGGACGAGGAGGACGAGGAGGACGAGGAGGACGAGGAGGACGAGGGAGAGGAGGAGGAGGAGGAGGTGGTGATGATGGTGGACCAAGTGGCAGTAGGGGAGGGGGAGGAGGGGGTGGGGGAAAACGACCGCAAACTGCAAGAGAAGCCGGATATACGTTCTTTCAAACGTATGACGGTAACGGGAACGCCGTCCCGCTCTCCCTGGACTCCCCCCTACCCATGTCGATGTCGCAGCAGATGCGGGAGAACGCAAGGAGGGAGAAGGAGAAAGATGAGGGGGCTGCTGCTGAGGCTGCAGCGGAGGCACGGCGGCTGCATAACCCTGCGGGGGGAGCGCCGCTTACCATCCTCTTGCCACTAAAGCCACCAGCCGCCACCGCACCGCCAACCCTCCTCTCCGAAAGGACAAAGCGCGCTCGCAAGCCCGCAGCGAGTCGAGAAATGCCGGTTCCGTTGTCGTCGCGACCAATTCCCGGTAGTGCGGAAGCGGATAAACAGCTGCTGGCGACGTTAGAGAGGTCCAAGAAGAGAATGGAGGACGAAGAGGGTGGGGGGAAGAAGCGGAAAAATGAGAATTCTGACCCACAGCAAGCAAAGTGAGCTCTTCTACGAGCTCGAATTTCTTACCGCTTCTGATTCTCTTACAGACGCGCCAAGCGGTGATCTTTATTTTGTGATTTTTACCATTGTCGTGCTCAACCACGAATACCTTCTTTCCCGCTCAACCGGGGTTCATTTACATTGTGTTCAACCACAATGACACTGGACGTCGCTCATCCGACGCTCTATATATCCGTAGCTACGATTTAATTTGATAAAAACAATTTTTGTGAACTTGGTCGGACTTGGTCGTTTTGTGGTTTTCTTAGATAATCCGCAACAATCGGACCGCCAAACTTTGAGGTTTGTGAAAGGAAAAGGATATTGTTGTTATTAGACAAGACACAATGAGTTGCGCACTCCCTGTTACAACTTAAAGACGTTCTTGAATTGTCGGTACCATTTTTCATTTTTCTCCTCAATTGAATATACATTAATTCACTGCAAGGCAGGCAGGGGGGAGGCGGGATTAGAGGCGGGAGGGCGGGATTGGGTGCGGGATGTCAGACAGGAGGTGCGTGCTCATCGGAAGCCACAGATAATAATGATATTTATTGAATGAAAGTGAGGAGGAGTATCGGCGGGGCGGTTCGGAGGGCGGCGGGAAAGGCGGGAAGAGCCTGGGATCATAACATGCGGCCACACCTGTCAATGTCATGATCCCATTGACCCATCATTCCCATCAACCTATCCCGCCCACATTCCCCCCCCCCAATTCGACGAAAGTCCCCGCCCACCCCTGCCTGAAACCACCGTAACACCCAACAAGTCTTCGTCAGCACCACCGTATACGTCCCTCGAACACATATACCTCTTTACCCCGCGGTATAACGGTAAAAATCCCGTATTTGGAAGGCCTGTTTTGGCGGGGCGCGTGCGGGGCGGGCACGACGGCGGACGACACAGCCACGCGCTCGTTTGGCGCCCCGAGGTACGCGCCAACGACGCCGCCGCTCGAAACCTGCCGCATCAGGTAGTGGGTACCTCTCCTCTAGTCTTTTTAAAAAGCTCACCGCTAAATCACCGCTATTTTTTAAAAGAAGTCTTACGTCTAATCTCCCTCTCTTTTTTTATAAAAGTACCGTCTACGGCTGTTCAAGACTCAGATCAATAGCCAAGCAAATAACAATATTTGGGCCCCCTTCTGATGCACGTGCTGTTGATAGTGGGTCAGATCCAGAGATCTGAGGCCTCTTGATGGACTCCAATGATGATGGACGTGAGGAACAAAGAGTTGATACAGTAATCACGTTACTTCCTAACGCGACGACGCGGTGGAAACAAAAGGCAACACCGCGTCGAAACAGACTACAGCACATACTTGGGTCCTCGTAACTGGGACGCGTCAACTGGCCCTCCTCTTGCATCTTCAAGTGCCACGGTTTTTCTTCTCAGACTCGGACTCTGCGAACTCTCCAGAATTGTCTCCCATTTTTCTGTCGTAAAGGGTGGAATCACCTAGGTACCTCTCGATGCATATGCATATGTCCAGGACTCACGTCGAGACGCCGGTGGGTACAGACTACGCGGACGCGGAGAAGTAAGGTAGAGATATCGTCCCCAGCCGTTACGCTGTCTATAGAGATTGATCCACAATAACGACGTTATGGTTAGCAAGCTTCGCCGCACAAAGGCGCGTCGTCCCCGGCTGCCCCATACCATCCACTCTCGTAATCTCCGCACGCTCCCTCCACTGGCGTAGTCCCATGCTACGAGGAAGCCCCCATTGCGCGCGACGGTGAGGTCGAGGATGCGCGGCTCGAGGAGTCTCACCAAGCCGGCATATCTTCCACGTCGAGAATAACCTGCGGATGTATGGTATCAGCGTAAGAAATGAAGCGGCCAAAGAGAAGCAAAGAAGAGGGATCAGATTTTCATAAATCTCGACATAAATGTTAAGACAGGGATAACTGAAAAATATATAGGCTCATCCTAAACGCCAGGAGCTTGCGCTGGCTGAAGATGGATGGTAGCAGAAATGATACTCACCGTTGGAGGTGCAGGTAGGTGCACAATTCGTCAGCGCCGCTCTCTCTGACGCATCCTCAAGCTAGCGACTTGCTTGTATCCAGCGCGACGATCAGGGAGCGCAAAGGGAGCGATGAATCTGTTAGAGGAAGAGGAAGAGTCAGCACGTGTACAAGCCAGGAAGAGAGACGAGAAGTAAGCATTGAAGAGATCAGAATATTTTTAAAAAATACAGCCATGGAATTGTCGTCAGTGCCTTGCGGCTCAGGCGGTAATTCCGATGTTTCGTCATACGGAAGAACGAGTATTGAAAGGGTGAAGAACGCACCATTATCTCAGTCCTTAGTACTCGGATTTTATCCGCGCGACGCCGCCGCGACCGTTGTGGTGGATGGTTGGCAGGCGGAAAAGAGGCAGAAAGTGGGTGAGAGGCAAGATCTACTACGCCTAGTCGACGGCAACCGTAGCTTTCTGGTCGTTGGGGCTCCGCATCCGCGAGTGGGCTGTAGTGACGGAGAAAAAAGTTTTATTGTTTGCGATTTGTTTGGCACTGATCTTGGGAAAGCAATGCCATAATGCCGTGCATCAGAAATGCCGGAGAAATCCGAATACCAACCAAATGCACTGCCACTAGGCAGCTCAGCAACACCTCTCTCCACGACAACACCGATTCCCGAATGCGTTAGCGGAATAGACGGGAGCAAGTCGGTGCGGAGATCTAGATTTGCACGCCGGGCGGCAGACCTGGACAATTCCTCGTATTCTACGTGTCCTGACTCTTCCAGCGCTCTTAGGCTGGACCGAGCGAATTTAACTTGAAGAGCGTAGTAAGTAGGTCCTCGCCTTCAGTATCCTTTTATCACTTCTACTTACAATACATGACCAGTACCAGACTGGATTGTCTCAGGTATGAATATATTCGTTCTGCCCATCATCCACGGCCGAGCGAAAAGCTACTAACAAGTTATATTGTTAGTCTCGAACTCGGACTCGGATTGGACGGGACTTTGCGCACATCAGCGTACCACATATCTCTCCCACAGGGTTGCTCCCCCCTGGGGCCCGACCTTCGACCTTGACAAAATGCTCCTCCTTTGCATCGGGACTCCTCGGTCGCAGCGGCTCAGGTCGATTTCCCTGTTGCGCTGGGCATACACTTCCCCGGGCCGTTTCGACTCCGCTCGAAGCCCAGAAGCCAGAGCTATCAGTGGAATGTTCTACGTCTCCACCTTGAATCCAGCTGCGCTTGTTCCACAGGACAAAATCAATCTTTCGGATAAGCAAGCATTCAGGGTCCGATTTCCTCATTCAATCGATAGGCCCTCACATTCGCTAGTCGGTCGACGCTACAAACAAGACCGTCACCTTTACTACCTTCGCCAAACTGCTGGCCCCCATCTTTCTGTATTTCCCCCAGGAAGCTCGGGATTTTTGTACTTCTATCGGCCTCGATACTCTATGCCATGTGAGGGAGGCCTCCGTTTTCGCCTGGCAGAATCCCCCGAGGATTTCGAAAGCGCACAGGACCTCATCTCTCCCAACGGGCTACCTTGGCAGATCAGCCTCCCTCAGATCAGCTGTCGGGAACACTACCACCTCCGCGACCAACTGCTACTTGAATCCCTGGTCTCTAGATACCAAATATCGCGATGTCGCCACCTTTTTCGCGACGTCAACCAGATATTCTCCCACAACCTCATCTTTCGCCTCAATCAAGAGTTCTCCGTCAACTTTCGCGCACTCTCTCTCGTCGTCGTGGGCAGAGACAAAATTCACCGACTGGTCGTGCCCCATTTGTTTGATTGCCAGACGGACAATGTCAGGTGGTATCCTTGGGCAGGTAGGTAGATCGACTCAGAAGTTTTTACACACTCACATATTATGAACGCAGGCTCGGCCATAGCCCGTTTTGAAAAATCTACAGACCCTCAGTATGAAGGAAAACGGGTCGTCCATCTGCGTGTCGTGCGCATAATCGACCCTGTTTCTCCTGCCTACGAGGACCGGGCCCCCAAAGCTGTTGCGAAGCCAGAAGCAGGACAGCTGTTATGTCGCGAGCACAGGGGAAACTTACAGCCCTGGGCGTGCGACATCGATGCGAAACCTGATACCTCTATTGCGGTTGGCCTCCAGATGCTGTGGGATCTCGACAAATAGTTCCTAATGGAACTCATATCTATCAGGACTTGAGTTGTATACCAACTCATGTAGGAGAACTTACGTTCTCAAACATACATTCCGTCGGCCTGGCATGAGCTCAAGTTACGCACGAACTTCATTCTCAAGATTAGAATACTCTATTTCAAAGAGCAGCGCAGGATGAACGTTCCTTTATTAATATTCGGCTTTTTTTTTGGAATGGCTGTAGAGATCAGGAAACGATATATACGAACGAATCTCAATCGGCCATAATTCTAATGCGTCGAGCTGATATCAAACGATATACGATTCTGGGGTCAAACGACCCGAACTTGGACTAAGTATACGGACAAAAGATGGTAGTAGATATAGTTATATAAACGAGAGTATTCCTTGTTAAATCAAGGCAATTTGACAGTAACACCCGCTCCTACGGTTCCATCCGTCGGAAGAGCAACGGTAACTGGCCGGCTTTTAACGGACCCCCACCCTAGCGGGGCCGTCCCAGACAAAAGCGTAAAGTTGAGCGCAAGCCCCGTAAGACTCTGCGTCGGATCCGACACAGTAACCTCCCAGGTGTCCATCCGCAATATGAGGATCGAGTTCCCATTTGCCTTGACCTGAATCGCGCCAACGCCAGACTTCAACGACGGAACCGTGAAAGTCGAACCCGCGGCAGTCCAGAAGGCGATGTACGCCGTGTTGTGTGCGCTATCGAGAAGGCAAGAAATCGAGCCATCGTTGCGCACGACGTGTAAGTTGTTGGGCTCCGCAGCTGCCTTCTTCGCGAATCCAGCCTGTGTCGTGCCGGGGTACATCGTATAGGACGTAGGCGCGGAAATGTCCTTGTGAGATAGGAAGGCAGTGAACATATCCACAGTGTTAGCCGCCGCCTTGGAGCTGCCGATATTCTGCCAATTCCCAGTCTTCTCCTCCACCTGGACGGACAACGAAATTGCCGGGTCGGAAGCGTTGAAAGTGTACCCAGTACCCCCATGCCAAAGGGTGGTGACGTTGGTGTAATTCCCTGAACCTTTCGTGGCGCCGTTGACAAAGACGTCTCCGGAATGTGCACGCTGATCCAAGACGGTATACACTGGTGCGGAAGTCGACGACGTGATGAGCGCGATCATGACGAACATGATATCGTCTTCGAGGAAAAAGTACGTCTTCCGCCAGGTCAGGGCTCGAGTTGCGGGGTTATCGTAGCGCATAGCAGCGATACCGACGATGCCGTCGGATACCCCACCGACGTACGGTTGAATTCCTGGTTTAGATGTAGATTCGCAATTGAGAGGTGTGGCGCCGTAATCCACCGTAGTGCCGGGGATTAGATTCCAATCCCATGCGGAAAAGATGTCTTGGTACTGAAAAAAAAATCAGTTATATGGTTTAATGCGACTTGTTGTTAAATACCTCGTTGCCTATGAAACATCAAACTTTAGTTGAAGATCGTACGCAAAAGTCAAGGAAGTCATACCGGTATTATACGTATACATCGCTCCATCCGACAAATGGAACCCAAGCTTATTCTGCGAATTCACACACTCCGCATTTAACGTCCGCTTGCCAAACATCTTCAGCGTAACCATATAGTTTTGCCCACGGTGAACCTACACAAATCGTCATTAGCCATGACTCAACATCCTCCCTCAACCGCAGCATGTCACTCACCATATAGTCATTCGCATAGAACATCCGATTCCCCACAATAGAACCGGTGTTGACAGTGGATCCATTACCAGCCAACCCGTTGTACACTTGCGTGATATCGTCCGAATCCCAGAGTTGCCCCAGCTCTTGAATTTGCGTCAAGTTTATCTGGAGAGTCGCTGCAGAGCTTCGGAGACGTCAGTTCAAACCGAATATTCAAAGAAGTCGGGACGAACGAACTTTTTGTCGGTAGTCGGCTGAGCAATGTTCCGCCCAATCACAGTCTACAAAGTTCAAGTCAATGAACTAGTTCGTTCGGAAAACAAAACGGGAAAACGGCAAACGCACATAATCCCAGTGAGGAATGTTCGTAATTATGTTCCGGAAAATCATCCACGCATCCTAGAATAGATAAGTAGTCGATTAGTACGTTGACAAGACAAGATGTTGAAGAGTGAATCATTGATCCACAGACTTACCGCTTTCAACAAGGAAGTAAAAACGCTCTTCGCGTCGTCGCCCGCCTGGAACTGTGTCCCGCCGGAACAAATCTCGAGGTTGAGGACATCATTGACACTGAAAGTTTTGAATGGCATTATCAGCGTCCGTAATATGCAGGACATGAAACTGCGACACGTACTAGTCTTTTCCGTAGGCACTGTAATCATCATTATTCAGCCAAGTTCAACGCGGTTCCGACCATGTGAATTTTCCACTAACCCGTTATACAACAGCCCGACATGTTGCCCAAACGAGCCATCCGGACGGATCCCATCCGCCTTAGGCTGAGTCTGATATACGAAATCGCTATGAACGACATCGTATCCCTCCTTGACGAGCGAAGAGTTGCCCTGGAGGAGTCCCAGATCGATGCCGACGGAGGCAATGTCGAGGAGATTCGCGCCGGTGATGCCAGAGGTCATGTTTTGGATGCCGGTTTGCAGGGTGTTGTATGCTCGGCTGGTCATTCGGGTGCAGCCTTCAAGCTCGGAAGCGGTGAGGGTGTCTCCGAGTGAGAGGCAGACTTGGCCGACCCAGCTGGGGATGAGGATGATCTGTTTTGTGAAAAGTTGAAAAAATAAAAGGAGGGTGCGAATTAAATCATACGTTGGAGAACCAGTTCGTATTCCTAGTCAAAAAACATTAGTACGGGAAGAGACGACGTTGATTGGATGTGAATATTATATTCACCATAAACCAGGGGTCCCGCAAGGACAAACGGCCGTCCCGTTTCCGTCGAGACATGCAGGATTCGTGAAATCGTTGTCGAACCAGTAACCCATCGCAGTCGAGATCGAAGCTCGAAGGTCAGGATTCCCGGTCCAGTTCAACGCGCCCTTGAAGCCGCCATGCCAGGCAGAAGCGAAAGTGTCTGTAAAATGCAAAATAATTAAAATGTGGTTCAAATAAATACTGGAATAAAATGGGGGAAAGAATTTACTTGTGCGAACCCAATGCTGTTGAGCGGGCCAGCTACTGCGACTTCCCTCGCAGCCTGCGGCATAATTAACATCGTCCCAAGTGCCATCTGCGCGTTGAGTGGATAACCTGAAGATTCATGGTCAAGGTTACAGACAAGTTGCGAAATGAATGGACAATCGAAACACACCATAAAGCAATATTTGCCGCGCCGGTCGAAGAACCGACGATATTAGAAAGTCTGCGTTCGCGGACAACGTCAAGTTCTGACTCCGCCCGTTGCGACTTGGAATCGACGAGAAGCGCGCCGAGTGCCACGACACATGGCACCAAGAAGGCGGCGCGGAACATCATCGGAAAGAGGGTAACAAGCTGAATGAGAAAGAAGAAGTTGGAACCAAGGAAAGTATTTTGTGAGGTCGATTGAACTGCGCTCACCTTTTATACGAGATTGTCGCGAAATGATGCCGCGGGAAGATGATCTTCGTGACGGTCCCTACCTGCCTACCGAGCCTTGGCCCTTTGATGGGTTCCTCTTGAAACTTTCGGCTAATCGGAGGAGACAATTGAGTTGAGTCAATATTGAGCGAGAGTTTACGCGCCTTCTCACACAAACGTTCACACCAATGGTCCCCGCCCCGGGCGGGACTTGATGGCCGACGTTGTCGGATGGCGGGCGCGCATCATATGCCGCGCCAAGAGTTAAAACTTTTGGCTCCGTATGTATACATGTAGCTGCAAAGGTGGGCTCGAGAAAGGATTATTGCCTTGTATAAATGATCCCCATTTTTCTCGCCTGACGCACCAATCACACCGGTATCGAGGTGCATTCATCGAATTCAAACGGGTCTGAATCATGTAGAAAAAGATATCCATCTCGAACATGAGGAAAACAGCTGAACTGACAAGTACGCTGACTTGCATCTCTTCATAGTACTATTCTCGAACAGGCTCGCCAAGCCTGAGCGATTAATTGCTGAGCGTCAAAGGAGAGAAATCAAAGAGGACTCGGAATCTATTGAATGACTCACTAGAACTCTCCCAGGAACGGGCACACGGGGTATTTTTCAATCCCACTGGTGGGTAACTGCTCGTATATGTGGTTCGAGTCACCTTGCATTGACTCTTGAGGCTTGTCTTGAGTTCGAGTTTGAACATTGGGGGAATGGGGATTGAATGGGGAAGCCTGAGAGGCGTGCATTCGGAGTTGTCCGTGATCGGCACTCGTAATATTTACGGCATTACGGTATTGCTTTAAGTTCGGATCAGTGCCAAACAAATTATAAACACAAAATTTTCTTCTTCCGCCATTACCCACTCGCAAATGCGGAGGCACAACCAGCTGCCAGTGAACGACACGAGTTGAAGGACCAGAAAGTCACGGTTGCCGTTGACTATGTAGCCGTGGTAGACTTTGCCTCCCACTCACTTTCCGCCTGCCAACCCTCCACGACACCGGATAAAATCTGAGTACTAAGGACTAAGATAACGGTGCGTTCTTCACCCTTTTCATACTCGTTCTTCTTCTTCTGTATGACGAAACATCGGAATTACCGCCTGAGCCGCAAGGCGCTGACGACAATTCCATGGCTGTATTTTTTAAAAATATTCTGATACTTCTCGTCTTCCTGGCTAAGGACTTGTACACATGCTGACCCGTTCTGTAACAGATTTACCATTCTCTTTGCGCTCTTTAATCGTCGCGCTGGATATAAGAAACTAGCTCGAAGATGCGACGTTAGAGAGAGCGGCGCTGACGAATTGTGCGTTGCGCACCTGCAGCTTCAACGGTGAGTATCGTTTCTCATACCATCTATCTCCAGCCAGCGCAAGCTCCTGGCGTCACGGATGAGCCTATATATTTTTCAGTTATCCCTGTCTTAACATTTATGTCGAGATTTATGAAAATCTGACCTCTTTTCTTTTGTTTCTCTTCGTCCCTCTTTATTTCTTACGCTGATACCATACCTCTGCAGACGTGCTTGCTGAGACGCCCGCTGGGTTATGCTTTATGCTGGCTTGTCAGTGGTCTTTCTTTTTCCTTGCCCGCTGTCGCTGACGATGTGTTTTTTCGTCTCACAGCCATCGCGCCTCTACGTATACGTATGACAGAGAGGCCGTACCGCACCTCTATATAGCTCGTTCCACGTACGAACCATGTCCATAGTGTGCGTACATCATACCTCGGGCGCGAACGTCCTGCCCATGTTTTCGTAGATTCCTTCATAGGAAATTTGTGGCAGTGTTGGTCAAAAATACATTTCTTGTTCTCGCTTTTCGCGTACGCGATTTCTACCCCCATCATCTCTATCTGAGCCTCCGTCTACATCCACTCCATGGACGACAACGCAGCCACAGTCTGCAGTGACATCCTCTGCGCTGAAGAAGCATGGCACTGGGACACCTACGACGGCCACAAACTCATCTTCTACCGCGACGGCACCGGGGTGGTATGTACGCGCGTCGCTCCCCCCACCCTCTCATTCATCTTATGTATGTACTTGCAATGCCTGGTCGGATAGATAACCTCGCACGCGGAGCTCAACATCTGGATCTACGCCATTTTCGATTGGAAGGTCCACGACCCCGCGAACAGCGTACACTATACCCCGCACCCGCACCCTACACCGGCCCCGCGTCCTTGTGCATTGGGATCAATCCTTCGAAAGCTGCTCACGAAATCCCGCCCGACCCCGCCCGAACTACGTGCCTCCATAGAATTCACCCTCACCGAACGCCGCCCCAGCCTCCCTTCCCACCCTGCTTCATTAATAAGCAAAGAGAACCTCAACGAGTACTTCCTCCTCCCCATTGCCTTCGAGCCGCGCATCCTCCACCTCAGCGTCGAACGCAACGGGCGCTTCCCCACATCGTGGGACTAACTGGGGAGCGTGCGGTTTCGATCGAGGCTGACGTTCGATGTTTCGCCTTATCCGGCGAGGGAGGCGTGGAGGGAGCATTGTCTTAAGATGGTGGATAGTATGGGGCAGCCGGGGATGAAGCAGTTTTGTGCGGGGAAGCTTGCTAGCTAAGGAGGTCATTGCGGATGGCCGCGGCGCGCGCTGGATGCAACTCGTAGGCTCTTAGGTGCAGATGTTAGTTATGGGCCTTGATTGAGTGCTACACCTACTTACCCTGGGCCTACTACTTATATGCGCTTCCAAGTCAACTAGTAGCTACGCGATGTTCTATTTTTCCATTCACCGTGTCTTATACTTCACGTGATACCGAATTGGCACCCCCATGTCGAACCAAGACGTTCTTCACGCTGCGGCACTCGGCGCCCTCGCCTTTCAATCCTATAGATCCAACAATCCGTTCTTCGGTGCACCTGTGCTTCCCGGTCATACAGGCGAACCTGCGCACCCTGGCGCTGCTGGCATTTTCGCCGTGGAGAGTCAGAAACCGCTTCAAGTTCCTTGCCCGTTTTCGCCTTCTTTCGAGACTCCGGTCCAACCCACCGCGCCTCCAACCGCGATTCCCCTTCTTCAAGAGCAAGTTCCTATAGCCCAATACATCCCGCAGGAGCAGCAGTACCACTGGCACCACACACCGGAATACGTATCCTGGCAGCCATCACCCCACTCGCAATCTCACTTCCCTTGGTCCACTTCCGCCCCTCCTCGCCGTCCTCCTCACACTCCTTGGTGTGCACCGCAACCTCAGACTCACGTCGCGCCACCGCCAGTATACCAATCCGCCCCGCCACAACAGCTTTTCTCTCACCCAGTACCTACGATTCAATTTCAGCCGTCCGCTGCCTCCTACGTCCCTGAGCACCGCACCTGGCACAAGGTTACCAATCCGTTCTGGACAGGCTGGAAGGCTGCTGAGAAGTCGTCGTACTCGCAACAGAACTATACAAAATCTCAATCGCAGACTCACCTTGTGCCGCCGCCGGTATACCAAACCGCCCCGCCGCCGCAACAGCTTTTTCTTCCCCCAGTACCTGCGATACATTTTCAGCCGTCCGCTTCTTCCTACGTCCCCGAGCACACCACCACCACTCACAATTCGGCGGCCGCCAAGGAGGCTCCGCAGCCCCGCCCTACAAACGATGGCACCCAGCTCCGTCAAATCCTCGCCATGCTCGAGGCGATCAACACGCGTTACGGCCCCGACAAGTCGACATGGCACAAGACGTCGGCTCGCATCACAGAGCTCGTCACCATTATCTACCCACTGGACCTCGACACCTTCATCGTCTGCTGTATGCTCAACGCGTTGTCTGCCTCACATCCAGCTTTCGTCGACGGCCTTCTTAACAACCCCGATCTCACTTCGCGCTTCATTGAGGAGCGGCTGAGCTTCAAGGCCGAGCTTATGGCCATGGCCCCCGCCAGACCTGCGCCTAGCCCACCACGTCGTCGTCGTCGTCGCTGTCGTCGTTAAGGGTGAAGGAGGTGTGCATCACGCCGGACTGCAAGCAAGAATCCTTCGTCGCATACCCATCTCTCTCAACTCTTCGATGTCTCAGTTTCGCTCCACGTCGCGTACATCACCTCCGTCTAATTACTTTGCACACTCGCTCTTGTGACTGGCAACATCCTCGCGCTGTAATTCCCACCGTTTTATAATTCAATATACTATATCAAAGCCTAAAGCTCGTAGGGCAGCAGTACCGCACAAAGCCTGCCCCATACCATCCATCCACCATCCCCCTACTACGCTCCGTACACACATCTCTCGGCGAAACATCATATGTCAACCTCGACCTACCCAAACCACCTCCTCCGCACACTACACTACCGCCGCAATCCCAGGACGCCGCAAAGCGCCTGTGATGCGGGGGATGCACGGTGGGGAGGAGGAATGGAAGGATCGTGTTCGGCGTTGAGGTCACCATTGTGGAGAGCTCGTGTACATGATGTCAGGGCGGCGTTGGGTCAGGGGTAAGGGTAAGGCTGAATTCTGTGGGGCGCATCGTCGTGAGTGTCCGGATGGAGGAACCCGACTCCGAGGGTCCGGGCCAGGGGGTTGTGCGGAATAGTGTACGCTGTTCGCGGGTCGCGAACTCTAACGTGTATGAGCCGTACATAAAAGGCGTACAATGAGCCGCTAGCCCACCCCTGTCCCGTCGCGGTGGAAAACGAGTTTGGGGCCGTTGTAGGTGTCCCAATGCCATGCTTCCCCATTACCAGGGATATCGCATGAATGTGGAGGCCGCCGTCAAGTCATCATTGGTGCTCAGTGCTGCATAACCAGAAACATGATTGACATTCGGTTTTCCGCCGCTTTCAAGAAGCAATATAATAAATACTGATGGATGGAATACGCTGATACAGTGGACAACATTTACACAGCGAATTGATAGCCTATACAACAATGAGGGTAATTCTACACAATGATACATCGCGCATCCGTCCACTGAAGTCACTGACTCGAGCGGGAAATGGAGATAGGGTTGGAGTACGGAATGATAGAAGGAAGAGTCTTGAATTGTTTTCGAATATCATTGAATGGCCGGCGAGCGATATAGGACGGGGATATTCGATGGCTGAGATAAAATATCAGTCTAGGTATCAATGTAGACGAAGAACAACGAACAGCTTGAAATACTTGGTAACGCAAGCCTCCAATGCTTGCTCCGCTTCCGGCTTCAATATCAAGCATCGTTTTCGCATCTCATCCAGTTTAGCTCTAACGTCTCGCATGACCGCATCCTCGATAGAGCACCGCAAGTCAATCCTCCTTTGCTTGAATGCATCTTGGAAGGCCGTGATCAAGGCTGTCTTGAGCGTAATTCCCCTCAACTACAGTACATACGACGATTAATGATATCAAAACTTCGCAAATGGCACGACGGGCTATTACGCACGGAAACCTTATGTTTCTCGGCCAGAACCTTGAGATCTTTGAATTTGACTCGGTTCAATGAGTCTGAGTTTGCTTCATCGGAGAATAGGACGCCACTTTCGGTAAAAGCGCGCAAAACGTCCGTATAGTTGTCTCCCGCCTTGAACCTGCCAGCCGAATTCAATTTATCGAGATTTGAATACGAGGCTATTGTTTCTTGCTCGAGGACAAGACCAGCCAACGCATGACGTGCTGCATCTGTGAAACGACAGGTGAGTAGCTCCGGGGTATATACCCGTGGGACTCGCCATTCAACGCCTTGCAGGCGGCGATGACAGCCGCACTGGGTTCCGGAAGATTTTGGCCAGGGCCTACGGTGTCCAAGATATCTACTCAAATATTAACACAGGAAACAAACAACCTCCAGGGCTGGAGAGTTCTTCACCGTCGAAAATCAACAAGTAGTTGTCGACCCTGCTGGTCGTCAAATTGCGGCGCGGGGTCGGGAAGCATTCCAGCTCGAATTTCACGAGCGCGTCATAACTGCTCGTGAATGGGGGTTCGCACAGCAATTGAGGTCTGAAGGCTCCGAAATGTTTTCCGAGACCTTCGGTCACCTCGAAGTCGGGACCTGATCCCTGACGAGGAGGGGGATTCCTGTTGGAATAATCAACAACCGTCACAGCGGAACAAGAGATCGAACGCGCCAGCGATAGTATACGAGGATGAGTCTGCGAAGCAGCCGAATTACATCCATCTGGATCCGGATACAACTTCCTTGGGGAATATTAATATTGGTAGGGTCTGTGATAAGGTCGTGATGAAGACGTACCAAGTGTCTGATACACCCGAGGGTATAGCTGAGGAGCGAGCCTGAGCCTGGAAACCAGCACCCTCTAGAAACTACAGTCAGTGTGAGAAAACAACGGTGATATGTGCTAGCTCACGAACCTTTTTACAGGGTTTTGTGTCCCCGAGGATAGTTCGGAGCTGCGGCACTACCAGACACTCGAGAGCATCGTCGATTTGAATCTGGTTCACGGCAAAACGAGAATCCTACATACACCACAGTCCAGGTAAACGCATGTTGAAGGATACACAGATGAGGAATTGAAGCTGACCTTGCAAAGCTCGTTCATGGTGAGTTCGATCTCATCGTCATCTAAATCGAGGCGTCTGCCGAGATTTTTCAATCGACGAATCGGTTGCCATTTCATCTCCTTGCGCAACCACAGACAGATCAGAAGTCTCTGAGCGTTCTCTGTGTCCATGATGCTTAGCCTAAGCACTCCGAGTCATGCCCCAAATGACAATTAGACGCACCGCTAAAATCTTTCCCAAAATCGTCCAGCAAACGCGCGTCTTCTGGAGGCATGAGCGGACCATGGTTTGTTCGTACGAAACCGATGATTTCTAGGTCAAGTGTGTGTCAGGAAAGTCGGGCGAGTGCAGGAATCTATATCAGATACTACTCACCTCGAATGAATCCAAGATAGCGCTTGGAATGCGTGAGATGCGAATCCGATTCCTCTTGCTCTTCATGATCATCGTCGTCTTCCTCTCCGTTACGGTGTTCTGGTTCTACCAGGGTCGATGAACTTGAAGCTGGGAATGTAAGCTGTGAGGACATCCGAGAAGGCTTTCTCGATGAGGCGGAAGTAAACTGCGAGAAGCTGTGGAATTGTAGTCGGCGTAGTCGATTGGGGTATTGGCTAGTGGCAGCTGCTATTTATTCAAGTGCAAGGCACTAGCACTGCATGTCAAGGCCATGTAAGGACCAACAACTGGCAGTTGAGTGAAGTCGACAGAGAAAGCAGAAGAAGACAGATAGCAGTGCGGCTGACAGGCTTCTAATGACACCACCCAATTTGGCACCTGTTCTCTCATCTGTGATTCATCACACTCAGGCACTACTCAAGCTGTCTCGACACCGTGCCATATCCACTATAAAATAGTCATACCATGTATCCGTATACAATCCCCATCTCTACAAATAACTCGATACCATGAGTAAATAAAAAAAAAAAGAACAGAAAACCTCCATGGATCCACATCTATCTACATGATAACACAATTCTTACTTTTCTTATTCTTGCGCCGCTCCTCCGCCTCCTCCTGCGCCCGCTGCTTTTGCCGCTGCCGCTCGCGGTTTGCATCGCGGAGCATCTGCGCGTGGTTGTCCTCCTCAGCTTGCATCTGCTGGGCCAGGAAATGACTTTGCGGCAGGTCAGTATATGCGTGTGGAGGGAAGAGCAAGAGGAAGACGCACTCTGCCGGATCGTGAGGAATAAACAGACCCGCCTCGTACTCCGCCGCGCGGAGAGCGTCCTCGGCCGACTGGCCGGCGTAATCGCCGCCCGCGGGACTGGACCGCACGAAATTCGAGTCGACCCAGGTGGAGTTGCCGCCGTCGACGTCCTCCATGCGTTCCCATACGACGGAGCCTTCGTGGAGGAAGACCGCGTCCGTGACGAGGGAGTAGAGGGACGAGTCGGTGGGGGAGGTGGATTTGTGGAGGACGGAGAGGTGGGAGTTGCGGAAGAGGGCGACGAGGGCGCCGGGGGGGAGGGTGGTGGCGAGGTGGAAGAGGCCGTGGTATGTGAGCTGCGATTGAGTGGTATCGAGGAACTGGCGGATGGCCATAGCTAGGTGCGACGCGTCAGTATTCGATACGAAGAGTATGGCCAGGAAACGTACCATCCTCTATCTTCGCACGCTCCTCCGCAGTGTAAGACGGTGCGGCGGCACTGCTGCTCGAGCCCGCAACAGGCTCGCTCGACTCATCCACTACGAGCTGACCCTTGGCAGTGTGGTCCGCGTCGACGATGCAAGTCACCGCCGTGTCGTAGTCTTGCGCCCGTTTTACAATGGCTTCGGCTTCAGGGCTCTCAGGATCGACGAGCCAGCCATGCACCAATTCAATCCCGGCTTGCTCAAACAGCTTCAGTGCCCCTCCGTCCCCCGCTGGCCTAAACGATGTCGCGCCGGTGAAGAGCGGATTGAGGTCCATGCCCTCTGTGAGACAGCATGCTAAATAAAAAACATTAAGGCAAGAAGAATATTAGACACATACTCTGCGTCAACGGCATAATGGATAGAGCAGCCGAGATGTCGATATCCCGCTGTCGAGTCAAGAGGTACTCCCCCAGCAACTGCGATAAAAATTCATACGAAACAGAGTCGCGGTCCGGAGGCAAGATTTGGATGTCGCCACGCAATATCAGGATGTTACCTACTGAGAGTCAGCCCATTTCGCAATAAGGACCAACCAAACGAGGCTACATATTGCAATGAATGAGCAAGGACTATGTAAGAAAATGAGTGGTTGGCGGTCAGGATGTAACTCGCTTACCCTTACCCGTTAAAGTTCTGTGTGATGATTTTGAGCTCTTGTTTCGTGTCGGTGAACCCAAAGCTGATTCTCTTGAGATACCATACTTCCGCTTCAGAGGTGTGCAGGCTGGGGTCGTCGACCATGGAAGTGAGAGACAAGCGCAGTCGTGACAAGACTTTGATATATATTAGCGTAAGCGCAATTACACGATAATTGATGGTCCAAGCAAATTCTAGCGTTACAATCCCCGGATAACTCTGACATGTCACGCTGTATAACCACCTACAACATTCCCACTTAGATCAATACAGCCCGCTGCCGTACCACGCACCGCCCGCTGCACTAGCCAGCCTTTGCAGCAAGATCTCTCTGCACAGTAATGTCCTCCTACGCTACCTACCCGGCTGCGGCTCAATCGCACTGCTCCAAGGTATGCTCCTTTTTGGTCATCGCCCTCAAGCAGCATCAGCGGCAGTATCTCGACGTGCATCGAGGTTGCTGAGGCGGCGAGCTTCGACTGCAGAAGTTGTGTGCAGTGACTTCTCGCTGCAGGTCGAGGTCAGTGAGCGGGCGGGGGAATCCGTCTGTAGAGGGAGGTCAGTAATTGCGCGGGGGGATATGGATGCAGACGGTATGTGCGGAGTTTTCCCGCCGCATGTTGAGCTCAGTAATTGCGCAGCGCGATCCTCCCGCAGAGGGCGTCTGCGGCCCTTTTCTGCCGCATCTCGAGGTCAGTAATTGCGCGGGGGGATATGGATGCAGACGGTATGTGCGGAGTTTTCTCGCCGCACGTTGAGCTCAGTAATTGCGCAGCGCGATCCTCCCGCAGAGGGCGTCTGCGGCCCTTTTCTGCCGTACGTTGAGCTCAGCAATTGTGCGGGGGGATCTTCCCGCAGATGGTGTCTGCGGAGATTTTCTGCCGCATCTCGAGGTCAGTAATTGCGCGGGGGGATATGGATGCAGACGGTATGTGCGGAGTTTTCTCGCCGCACGTTGAGCTCAGTAATTGCGCAGCGCGATCCTCCCGCAGAGGGCGTCTGCGGCCCTTTTCTGCCGTACGTTGAGCTCAGCAATTGTGCGGGGGGATCTTCCCGCAGATGGTGTCTGCGGCCCTTTTCTGCCGCATCTCGAGGTCAGTAATTGCGCGGGGGGATATGGATGCAGACAGTATGTGCGGAGTTTTCCCGCCGCATGTTGAGCTCAGTAATTGCGCAGCGCGATCCTCCCGCAGAGGGCGTCTGCGGAGATTTTCTGCCGCATCTCGAGGCCAGTAATTGCACGGGGGGATATGGATTCAGATGGTATGTGCGGAGTTTTCTTGCCGCACGTTGAGCTCAGTAATTGCGCAGCGCGATCCTCCCGCAGAGGGCGTCTGCGGCCCTTTTCTGCCGCATCTCGAGGTCAGTAATTGCGCGGGGGGATATGGATGCAGAGGGTGTGCGGGGACTTCTTTCGCTGCAGTCAGTAATTGTGTGGAGGGCATGTGCAAACATTTTCTGCCCTACATCGTCTTTCTCATTGTACAATACTTAGGTGTTGGCCGGTGTGGTATCATGCACATCAATCCATTTTTCGCATTCGCAACCGGTTCCAAATACACAAAAAAACTCTGGAATATAGGATAGCTCGTTCTTGAGACATGTAACTTACAGACTTCCGAATGCGACCCAGTCCACTATTTCCACATTCCCCCGCACTTGAGTTGATATAGGAGAGACGAGTGTCGACATTGCAGTGAGTTTTAAGGAATGCAGCAGGGGAGCACTTAGTATGTCCAACGGAATGAAAGTCGTCAATAAGAAACTGAGTATCAGCAAAAAATGCAGGCTCCCGAGTCATGCAGTATGGTCCAAGTGCACATGCAAAATCGTAAATGACGCGCTTGGGTGCTGTCTCCCACCTAGTCAACAAGGCAGAGAACACATCGTTGCGCCCTTCTCCTTTAGGAATGCAGTGGAATCCATAGCAGATACTATGGGTGCACCAAACACACATAATGCCCCCCGTGAGTCGTCGTTCACCGTACTGAGAGTAGAATTTAGAGCACTTGGCCCCTCGCTTGCCCCCGACCTCGTTGTTGATATCATGCTTCAGCTTCGGATATCGTGGCCGTTCTCTGATTTTCGGTAAGCCATAGCAACAGCCTGTCTGCAAGAGAAAAGTTCATCGCATCAATGTAAGTGAAGGAAGATGCAAGCATTTACCTCCGTCCATGGTTTCTCTACAGCAAATTCGCTAACCCTAGGTGGCTCGGGGCCTTTAATCAAGGAATTTAAGACGGCCCTACCACGTTCCAACATCCAACGACAGACACCCAGAGTTGTATCCGAAAAGTTATCTCCATGAGCTCTTTCATGAGTTAATAGTTCATGTAAAGCAGGAATTTCGACTAGAGCTGATGCAGTTCTTGCATTTGGGACGGTGACAAAGGCTTCCAACGAGTTCAGGGCAGGTCTAGTAGTCATTTGAAGTACTGACTCCTCGGCACATATCTGGATTACGAGTAAGGACTGGTTTCGGTAAAGGCAAATCGATGTTTACCTGTATAAAGAAGCGCCGGTACACATCTGGTGCTGGCGAGTTTTGCATTACAGATTCCTCCCCAAACTTTGTGTTGAATAGAACCCCCAGAGAAGAACATGCACGAGTCAATCCCTCCACGGCGGGTAGGATCGCGTCAAGCCGGTCTGCCATTTCTCGTTGGACTTTTGCTGCGGCTCGCTCTGCCCTGCTCCTACGCGGTGTTGCTGAATCGTCCCCAGCATCGTCATCGTCGTCATCCTCTTCCTCATCCTCCTCTGTAACCGATGAAGCAGCAGCTACAGCATTTCTCATGCCTTGTAGTGTCAGCGGTGTACCAGTGATGACAAGGCGAACAAGGCGCCTAACGCTTCGACTGATGAGTTGCTGATCGGGGACATATCGAGTTGTGGTACGCTCAATGGAGTCCTGCTGCAACGTTGTCGGGGGTTCAAGAGTGGGAAGCAAGTGCTTTCGGTTAAACGCCAGCGTCACGCCGTCCCAAATTGTGTTTTCTGGGGAAGGGCCACAGCGAGGACATCTCATGCTTCCCTCCAGGTACTGCAGTTTCACGTAGCCAAACCACACGCTGCGGAAGACATTCGCTGTCACAAATGGATGCTCTGTGCCACCGAGATGAAGAGCGTAGCGCCTAGAGACAACGATGACCCACGCAGAGAAAGGAGTCTCAGATGATGTATAAGCTGCAGTATACTCGTCCAAAAGATCATGCGAGAATAATTGCCGATTGTTGTAATTGAAAATACCCTGCTCCCGGGGATCAGGACCAATGAAACGATGGCGGCAGCGAGTATTTGAGCATCGTTGTAGCTCAATTTGCGTCTCCCAGGCACGGAATAAGCCATACACGGTGCAAGTCATCTTGACCGTAGAGCCAGCTGGATTGTAAAGCGGTCGTGGGTCTGTGCAACAACAAGAAGACGTCGTGTCCAGACGCAGAGTGTCTGGTGCTTCCTCCAATGCTGGTGCTCGCTCATAAAGGTGCGGGTCTGACGGTAGAACTGCCCACGGTGGTGCAGAGACAGGTAGATAAGACACAGACTTCTGTTCGACTGGAGCACGTCGTTGTCGAGGCACTGCGAACAGGTTCAATCAGGAAGCGTCAGCTATAGTCGGCAACAATCATACCTAGGTAATCAATAGTAGACCCGTTATCAACGTATTGGTGTGAAGCCATTGGATCAACATGAATGAGTTGTTGCAGTAGATTCCGGCTCTGGTTGATATGCGAGCATCCACGGTCGGTTGTATCCTTCCCACAGACCCATTCTCCGCTCCCGATGTCTTCCCCTGTGTGGACGACAATCACCCGCCCTGCCAGTGATCGAGAATTTGGGGAAAGGGTGGAGAAGTGGTTGAGAAAAACTCCGTCTTGCACCTCCGTGCGCGAGAATAATATAGCACGATTCTCTTCTAGTAAGCACACAATTGTTTAATGCTAGATAGATTGACGATAGCAAGCTGAAGGCTAACCATTTGACTTCGCCATAGATGGATCGAATGGAAACATTTCTTCGCCGTATTCAGTCAGAAACCGTTGATGAACACACGGTTTATCTGGTCGACTGAGAGGGCATTGGCAGGCAGTCACGAGTACGTCCCCGATGGTTGAGCGTTGTAGGTGGTACCAAGAAGTCTGCGTCGCAGAATTGAGTTAGAAAGAAGCGGTATGTGATAAATCAATATATCTTGCCTTCGAAACCTTTCTTTGTGTATCCCAACCATTCACCACGAAAAGATCGGTTCCAATCTGGTAAAATGCACCGGCTTCTTCCTGGATGCTCTCACAGTATTCTGTGTATCCTTCACCTTCGACCACTCCAGCACTGTCCTCGTCATCCGCTCTTTGTATTCGTCGCTCGGGGCTATTCCACATAGGTTCACTGCCAGCTGCCAACTCAGCAGCTGCTGAATCCCACTCGGGCATCTCCTCATGTATAGGCAGTTCTTCAACTTGAGGCACTTTCTTACGCTGACGCCTTGTTGTATTCTCATTGTTGCGCCGTTTTCGTGTCGGAGTTACAATGGAGAGCGGGACTGCCGATTGCGGAGTGCTGCTTTGCAAGTGGATTGGAGCAGGAGGGGATGGAGGCGGGGTCTCCAAGGTAATATAGGGCGTGTCATCGTTGTCCATGGTCATGAAGCTAGTGCAGGTAGATCTCGCCGCGCTCTGCAGTCCTTCTCCTCCGCTCACAAATGTCACGCAATTGCCAATAGATGCCGAGTTGGGCTGCTACCTATGCCACGACACGACGAACAAGACGTCGAGCGCAATTGCCCCCAATGTCCAGTACCAACAAAAACCTCACAATGTGCTCATACTCCTGAAGGTCGAGAGTATCTCAAGCAGCAAAGGAATGCTCATCAGGAGGTGAGTCCTTTTGAAGTGAATCCGTTCTATGCGTCTCCAGCACATTTCAGCTGGCATCTGCGGCAAATGCCTTGCAATATTGGCCCATGTATCCGACTACGCCTCAGGGGAACCCTGCGCACCCCTATGTTGCGTGGACCAGTCCTACTCCACGCTATGCCGTCTCTTTGCCCAACCGGCCAATCCCGAGCGCCCAGCACATAGACCCCGTTCTACTCATCCACAACAGTGCCAACACCTTGGCCGGTGCTACCACGGCTCCAGACGTCATGTCTTCGAGCTCAACTGCCGGCGAAGAGGTAGCTAGTAGCAGCGAAAAGGATACATCATCCATTTCAGGGAATCGCCCTGCCCGCATCCGAGTTACCAAGACAAATGCGATTCACGGAAAGGTGCAAGGGGCCATGCGAGGTGGAAAAAAAATTGGTATGTTGGCTATGATTCTCATTTGGTGCTAGTGAACGTCTTTTTTCAATAGAAATAATACGTTCGAAAGCTCTGCGTGACCCTATCGCCGCTCAAGCAGAAGCAAGTGCTCGATTTTTGCGATGTGCGATGGAAATCATTGAAAGGGTGTGTGCCGACTTTGTTATAGAACGCGGCTGTTTCTCATCAATCGCAGTGTGAGCGCATGTCAATCGAAACTGGATGTTGGCTGCACTTCACGGCACAACATCTGTTTGCTCAAGGCCCATTCTTACATTACGCCTCCCCCCGATTGCTGAAAGAGGGAAAGCAAGACACCGAACAAATCACAAACCACTTCAATAAACTTTTTGCCAGTCTCATCGCCTCACGCAACGAAGACAGTAAAGAAATGCACAAACGGCTGCTTTCTGCTGAAGACGACAAGAAACGCGCCACCGAAGCGCTAGTCGCTGCACAAGAAGCTGAACGTGATGCTCTTCGTCGGGCCGACACCACAGAGGAAACAATGCAGCTTCAAGCGGAGGAGTTGGAAGCCAAGCGGCTGGAGGTCCAGGCACTTAAAGCTCAATTGCGGGTCGCTCAGAAGAAGACTCGTGTGGCATAGAGATGTGTGGGTTGTCAGATAGGACGATAACATATGTTTCATTCGCTACCGCACTATGCAATGAATTACTACTAGCTAAACATTTGAAAGCTCAAACGGCCCGCTTTCGTGAGGAGTGTGAGTTTTGGAGCGTTTTGGCTATGTATTCTTTCTTCCCTCTGCGTGCATCTTCCCTTTGATTGTACAACTCATTCGATTTAGCGAATCCATGCTTCTCGATGCTTGCCCTTTGAATTAGAAGTAGTTAGCTCGTGGTAGCCAAGGGATAGATAGTATAAACATACTCAATGCGGCGCAATTTTGCCTTCGTCGCAATCTTGGCTGAATTTCTGAAAGATTTATTAAGATAGGTTAGATAGTTACCGCTAGAAATCCCTCACCTGGCTCGATACTTGCGGTCTGAAGCCTTGCAGCGTTCCCGGTATACTTCCCATTCATTGTCTGTTGCTCGTAGCCGTTCACGACGCCTGGAAATATAGTGAGTAATTTGAATCAAGTAGTTTGGATGCATGTACGCAGCCATCCGTTTCCGAGCCTTCTCCCTTTCTAGATCTTCGTTCCTCGAAAGCTATGACATTCATGTGCTTAGATGTTCAATTTAGAACATACCTCCAGCGATAGACCTCGGCCGCTCGACGATGGGAATCTGCAGCGTATCTAGCTTTGATTTGTGCAAGTTCATCGTCTTCGTCAACCTCCATACCGACCCTGAACGTATTTGAGCCTGAATCTTAGCTAGAGAGAGTCTTAAGAGCATTACCTATCAAAATATAACAGAATTTCAATAGGTCGAATGTTTTGAATCCGTGATGATAGTGGTTTAGGACAGAAATCACTAGTGAATCCTAACCTGGACTCGAGATGAAATGTGACGAAGATTATAAAATTTAGATATCACCTGAATTCACCGGAAAAATCTAGAAGGCAACTAAGCATCACAGAAACACAACCTACAATTCAGAATCCTCAAAAATGTGTGGTGAGTCAAGTAGTAGAGCAAAAGATTTTGGATGGCATGCGCAACGAGTTCGTGATTTGTCCACAACGAGTTCGGGACACATGAAACCACTCAGCCCTGCAGTCAGATCCTTGGGAGCGGTGTCGCAGCGGCATGATACACCTGCAACGGTCATGCAGTTCTGTGCGGGAGGAGCCAGCTGCAGGTACAATTAGCGGGAGGATCCGACTGCCCTTGATACCTGCACATACATCCAGCTGCTCGAGAAATTGTGTTCGTTCTTGTTAAGTCCGCAAGTTTGAGCACTGAGTGGGCCGAAGGTGCCCTCTGGAGTTGGCAGTGAGATTGACCTGCGGGTCGCTGGGTAGGAATGTGTGATGACGTGCAAGTGTTACTGACGATGTGACTTGATCTGCCCTTTTTGGAACGAAATTGATGGGAACCTTTGAAAATCCTCTAGAGCTTGAATCAAACCCTGTAAAAATAATCTAGCTTCATAGATTATCTTGCATTTGTTGTAGAAAGGCACTAAACAAAAATGAGGGCCCTACCTTAGGTCTTGAGTGAGATAAAATCGCCGTTGTGCAACTTTACGAACATTTTTGATGGTAAAAGTGAACAACGGCGAATTGAATAGCTTGAACCATGAGTATTTAAAAAAATTTGAGTTGAGAAGTAAAATCTACAGCAAAACACAAGCTATTCCATGGAGCCAAATTTCCTAGAAAGCTGGTGTACATGCAGTAAATAATGTCGACATTTCTACCATTGATGCTCTCATTTTTCAAGTATAATAAAGCATTGAACGGTGAAAAGTACATAGAGCTATTCCTTATAAACATATTGAGACACTATAGTAACTCAGAGCTGGTGCTGGAATCTCTGAGCAAGTAAAAGTCCGTACAAATGTTACGATGTGCATTATATTTATGATGTCATAGCTGCTTCCCACGAAGTTTTGACATGTCGATCTGCTTGTTCCCGCGGAAGCATTTTACCCTCGCGCAACGTGTGTGCTGGCAGGGAGGTGAGTGGTTCGGTGGCTGCTTAGACAGTAAGCTATGCTAGGAAGCTTCACAAGGTATGAAGCAAAAGTCGACATCTGATTTAGCAGTGGCTAATTATTCGATGGATAGGCAGCATATCGTAGCTACTCCTGCATGGGTGCGGTTTTGGCCACCTTCCGCTCCCTCACAGCTCGGTATTGAAAATTAGAACCGTCCAACCTGTTCAGCTCTCCAACGAGGCGCTCAAGCTGAAGAATACGAAGACGAGTCTGGTGTTCCGCCGTTGCGAAATCATACTCCTTTGTGTAATAGTCCTCGACGTCGAGCAAGGTGCTATGCTCGTGCATTTGGGCAAACAATGTGCGGTGACGGGATCCAAGGCAATCGTTCTTCATGTCCTCTACCTCTGTCAGCGCTGGGTTGGCTGACTTGAGCTTCCAGGTCTTGAACCACATCAAGTCAAACAGTGCATCCTGTTCGGCGCAGCCGCACTCGAAGAAACCCGCTGGCATTGAGATACCCTTGGAGTATGGCACGCCAACGAGCGTAAACTTAGATTCTGTGGGTCCGTCAACACTTTTCCCTGCCTTTGTATCACCCTTCTCGTCATGGAAGCGGCAAGTCGTCATCCCGCTCTTCAACGTGAGGATGTGGATTGCCAACTCCTTGCTTGAGGTTGCGCATTCGGGGGCTACCTCGGCGACCTTTCGCATGAGCCTGCGATAAACAGCAGGGATTATGTACGACTTGCGCTTGTTATTGTTTAGGTACTTGAAAACCGCTTTCTCGCAGGCATCTGTTTAATTTATCAGCAGCAGCATCGGACGACGTAAGAAAATATACCGGTGACATCCTCCCTCCATTTTTCGGGACCATCTGGATACGTGTCCTGGTCATGTTCCGCGTCAGGCGTGAAGGAGTTCCACCAGGTGTACTCAATATCGTGCTTGCCGGAACCCTTCCCATCCTTGTCACCCCGGGGCTTGTCATCGTCTTTGGCATCACCCTTTGCTTTCCCCTTCGTACCAGCCACCTTGGGAACAGCGACCTTCGCACCAGCTCTCTTTGCACCAGCCGTCTGTCCTGCACCCTTCCCAGTTGTCTTGCCTTTCGCTTGGGGTTTCTCTCCATCATCAGTAGTATCCCCGTCTTCGCCAGTATCGCTGGATTTATTATCGTCTGAGCTCAAGTCGTCTGAGTCGGGCGAAATATAATCTGGATGCGGTGAGTTTGTAATACTTGATCACAGCACATGAGGATCTAACCATAAGTTGGGTCAGCAAGCTCTGCTCTGACTCTGATGAGCTGAGTCTCGATTTCCCTTCGTCGGTCATCCATGGTTTGTTTACCCTCCGCAGTCAACTTCGTGGTGCCGACGGTATTGATGAGGGCATCAAGTAATTGTTCTAGATGCTCGACGTCTGCTGGAGTGTATTTTGGAATCTTTACGCGTTTACGATGGGCAGCATCGTCTTCATCTACCGATTCAGCAGAGTCATTGATCTGTTGTAGTGTGCGCTCCTTGGGCTTTGCTGAGAATTCTGTGAGTTGCTGATTATGGCTCATAGTATACGCAAACACTGACCCTTCGCTTTTGTCTCCCTCTTTCTCTTCCCAGATTTTTCACTTGTCGCTGTCTCCTCTGCCGCCTTGCCCCTGGAGGACTTTCCTTTGTGCTTCTGTCTGTCTGCCTCGCTATCATCCCGTGGCGGCACAACCTCTCCCTCAACAACTGGCGGCTCCACTGCCATTGCCGCCTTGTGCTTGGCCTCCAAAGTTGCCTCACCGTCATCGAGCACAATCTTTCCCTCAACAACCAGCGGCTTTGACGCTGCTGCGTCCTTGCGCTTGACCTCTGCAGTCGCCTCATCATTGTCAAGCGCAACCTCTCCCTCAACAATCGGTGGCTTAGCTGCTGCTGCTGCCTTGCGCTTGGCCTCCACTGCCGCCTCGTCAGCGTCATTGGGCATAAACTGGCCCTCAGGAACATGTGCTGTCTCTTTCTTGTGCAGGGCCTCGGCTGCCTCATAGGCTTTCAAAGCCGCCTGTGCAACAGATAGAGTTGCTACAGTCTGTTCGTGCTTCTTCTCTGCTTTCTTGACAGCTTGCGCCGCGGTCCTTTTCTCTACACAACGTAATTATTTCCTGGACATGTAAGGCAGTATAAAGCTTACTGCCAGCTACTGCACGTTGACTAGCCAATTTTTTAGCCTCGAGATTGGCCTGAGCGCTAGCGACCTCCTCTTGGCAACGAGCGACTTCTGCTCACAGATTGAGAAGCTTCCGCTGTTAAGTACTAATAACCTACCTAAAGCCAGCTTCTCCTCTGGAATGGGCGACAGCGGGGGGGAGCTGCTGAACGACATGGTTGCAGAGAGTATCAATTCAGCGGGCTGAATCCAAAGCTTTGTCAAGTCAAAATTCCAGTTTAGGTATCTGCGGCTGAATCCTACCGCAGAAAAACTCACCTAACGAAGCAGTCAAGTGACTTCAAAACCGCAAGATCGATTACCTTCCTCTTTTCACCGTCGCCAATGCTCTCTCAATCTGTGCACCCCGCCATCCCCTCCACACATTTGCCTGTTCCTGGGGCTCCTGCACTCTCACCATATCCAGCCCCTGTTTTCCTGTACCTTGAAGAGCTGGGCGAGACGAATCACCGTCTTCGCGCAATCACAGATGGTGCTATCATCGCATTCGATATGGAGGGTTGTCGAGTCAATCGCCCACCACTGAGCAAGTCTGAAAAGAAGGTTCGACTAAACAACCAGGTCCGCGATGTTCTCAGTCACAACTTCACCATCGATTGGGACGATGTCGAGACCTGTCTGGTGCAAATTGGATCAGTGGATGGGACTGTTCTGGTCATCAATCTGAATGTGATGAAAGGTATGCACCGTAAATTATACTACATTTGTCTTTGCTGACGTACGAGCCCAACAGCTATGCCTGAAGAGTTGCGCCGAATCTGTCAGAGTACGACCATCACTAAAGTCTCTGCAGGTATATTCTGTGAGTTCGGGTTTGCACCGATTGAATACATCTGTTTTAACCATATGTAACAGCCGATGGGATACGCCTGTGGGATGACTTTCGTGTTCATCTCAACAGCGCTCTTTCTCTCGGCTTGCTTGCGAGACTAGCATATCCAACAGAAATAGCCGGGAATATCCCTTACCTCCATGAACCGTCTCTGAGCGACATTGTTGAGCATACCCTAGGGTTCAAGTTGGAGAAGGGAGAGCGGAGATCGGATTGGAAAGCGATTCCCCTAAGCGAATCACAAAAAACATGTATGTCATATTCTTTCTCTGATCCTAGACGTGTTTGAATGTATTCTTTCTTGTGGTAGATGCTGCATGTGACGCTCATGCAACTCTGGCTGCATACAATGTTTTGCAAGGGTTTGTCGCTGCTCGTGGGGCTTTAGTCGAAAGGTCTTGGTACTGCTTCGACGTTGTGTACCGTCGGCGTGTGATGGAGGGGCAACACAATCAATTGTGGACTCCTTACTGTCCATGGTGGTCGTCTGCTGGTTTCTTCCGAGGTTTCATGAGAGAATGAAGTACGGACTAGCAGTACTTGTAGTAAGCTGAGCGCAATGTATTCAAATTTCTCGCAGATAGCCTTGTAGAATAAGATGTTCAACTTCACACTTGCGCACAATATAACGTGTCCCCGGTAAAAAATCCACCACACCCGATTCTGTGCAGACCGGCCCATTGAGACTGACCACTGCCTCCACCGTGACAAAGGCAGACTCCCGCGGCGGTTTTTCCATGCCAAGTGCCAAGTCGAGGATGTCGTCCGCTGCAAGCTGTTGGCGGTATTCGAGCACTGAGTCGTGGTAACCACGAAGGAATGAGATTTCGTCTTGAGACATGTCACGACGTAGTTTTTCGAGGACATGTGGTACAGAACCAGCTGCTGCCCAATATTCGGTTTGGATGACTTTAAGTCGCTGGTTGTGGTACGCCAGAAGGCAGCGTTTGTTCTGTTGAACCACCCGCGCAAGGATCAAGAGTGTTGGGAAGCGCGGGTGGTCTGCACTTGTAACCCCTTCCACCTCCATGCGACTCATTCTCTGGTCCAATTGGCGCTGCTCGTGTATGATGAGACGCACAAGAGGGCCATTGTAAGGCAATAGTTGCTGCAGGTCCATGCTGAGCTTTGACTGCTCAATGAGGCGACGTGCAGATTCAGCAAATGAGTCGTCAAAAGACATGTCGATGATAAAGCAAGCGACTCACGTGAAGAAAAGACTTGAATTTGCCAAGTCGTGTTTGCAGGAGGATCTGGGTGCCAGGAGCAGTGCAGTTGGCAGGCAAGCGTAAGCGGAAGGATCCAGTCGCCAGATGAGCGCGCGGGTAGATCGACCTGCAAAATATGTGCTGGCCCTCGGCGGGAGGATCGGACTGCGCAGACGCTGGGCGGTCAAATGCAGCCGCAGTGCAGTTGCTTAGGGTGAGCAGAGGAATCGTGCCGCCAGACAAGTGCACGGGTAGATCAGCCTGCAAAATATGTGCTGGCCCTCGGCGGGAGGATCGGACTGCGCAGACGCTGGGCGGTCAAATGCAGCCGCAGTGCAGTTGCTTAGTACGAGCAGAGGAATTGCGCCGCCAGACGAGCGCGCAGGTAGATCAACCTGCAAAATATGTGCTGGCCCTTGGCGGGAGGATCGGACTGCGCAGACGCTGGGCGGTCAAATGCAGCCGCAGTGCAGTTGCTTAGTGTGAGCAGAGGAATCGCGCCGCCAGACGAGCGTACGGGTAGATCAGCCTGCAAATTATGTGCTGGTCTTCGGCGGGAGGATCAGACTGCACAGATGCCGGCAGTGAGATATCACTGTGAAGTAGTGTGGACGTTGGCGGATGAATCGAGCAGCAGAGAGTGTTAGCAGTAAAAAAGGAGACAGGTACCGCTAGGCGGTGATATGTGTATGCACAAGGTAATGGCAGCGATAGCTGGCCGCCATCAGTGTCGTCATTCGGCGGGCTGGACGTAATTACATAGCAAGGCAGTAGGTGTTACTACGGCTGGTCATATCTGACTTAGGCCACAATCCCTAAGCGTGGTGATGAAAAAACATGGATTATACGGAAGTACAACGCGAATTACAGGAATGGATCTAGGGTAGCGGACGGGTTTAGTGAGAACAGTACAGCACGGCGAAACTGTCAACGATCACCAAGGTATAAGGTATGGGGAAGCCACCATCGAGTCCTTGGAGGATGGCATAACGTATTTATTGGCGCAGGTATCGTTTGTACTTCAATGCGGGGCTAATGGCTGATGTGAATTTTGCGGCAGTGGGAGCGCATTGAGCAGTCTTGCGATTAGATTCAGAGTCACCAAATTGTTTTCTCAAACTGCACCTAGCCTGGATATAAAGAGGTTACTTATTGGTCTCTCATAACAGCACAGGGATAGGTGTGAAGGTCGAACCGTAGCGAAGCCCAAGTCCCCGTGTTGCGATTCGGTGTTTCCGGAATTATTTCTCAACGTACATGCCCCGGCGAGAACATCCGTCTAGACAGGCGGCGGAAAATTTCCGTCCACGACCATTATATCGCGGACGTTTGCTGGTCCCGACGGATTGACTCCGTTTCCTACCTGCCGAGCGAGGGAAAACACCCACTATATTCTGCGACCAAAAATTCTTCAAACCCGAAGATGTGAACTTGGCGGCCGGTGCCGAGTAGCAAGTCTCGTTCGGCGGTCTGATCCTAAAATAGCTGAGGCGGTATAAAAGCCCGTCTAGAGGGAATGTGGAGGGTCAGTCCCACTCGTTGGCACAACATCTACTCTCTCCTCTATCTTACATTCTTTTCCACCCACCCACGTTCTTTTTTCTGTTAACAAAAATGCATTTCGTCAAGTCAATTGCTGCTGTTGCTGTTTTTGTCGCAACTGTTGTTGCGACCAAGGGCAAAGGTGGGCTGAGAATTCTGTTTTTCAGGAATATGGTCGATTGAATGCTTTCAGCGACGTACTTTGAGCCCAACAACGGGTACGGCGCATGTGGACAGCGCATCCAAAATTCGGACCACAAAGTCGCGTTGTCGTCTGCGCAATATGGAAACGGTGAACATTGCGGAAAGACGTTCACGGTCGAACGTATGTTTTTCCAGCTGTACGATCTCTTCCATTCAACGTCTTGACTTCCGGTGCAGACAACGGCGAGGGTATTGTCGTGGAGGTCGCGGACCTCTGCCCGGGATGCGATTCCAACCAAATCGACTTGACTTCTGGGGCGTTCAAGGTTCTTGCGCCTCTCGACGACGGCGTCGTGTCCGTCAATTATTATCTTTGAACACGCAAAGCAAAAAAGTTGGGTATTTGGATTGTTGGTTCGCGTTCTGAGATTGTTGTTTTGATTAGAATAATACACCCACACATTCGTTTAATGCTTCAAAACAGACTTGCAGGGGCTCGGAGTATTGTTTCTTGTAGGGAAACTCGTCCATTCGAAGCGGTTGGAGTTTTGGACTGCCAAGTCAGAGTCCCGTTACTATCAGACCGTGGTATGCTTTCATCGAGGACCTTTGAATATGCAATGCACGCCCTCATATGCATTCGAGAGTCGTAAAGAGCAGCAGTGAGTCTCCCGGGCCTTCCACGCGACACCAGCGTGGAAACTTGGTGAATTGCGATCATGATTCTTTGTGATTTGCACGTAATTTGACTTTTGCTTTGACTTGAATTTTCTACTGCCAGAGAGATTGTAAGGATTTCCTCGAACAGCCAGAGCGCTTGATTCTTCGAGTATGAGTGGCCGCACGAAAACAACGAGCATTAAGCCTGCGTGCTTGCTGCGTGCAACATGAAGGTTACCGTAAGGTTAAGGTTTAGATTGAGGGTCGTGTTTGGTTGGACCTGGATCAAAGTCCTCCTCGCTTGGCCCACCCCTTCGCAGAATCGCAACTCTTTCGCTGGAAGCTAGTGAGTTTCGTCGCTTCGCAGGCTCTGACTGGGGCTCACTTGGATCTTCACTTCTACCCAACACACGCCTGCCGAAAAACTCATCACAATTGGTCAAAAATCCTTGTGAGACTGTGACACGACTGCTGTAGAGCGATCTGGTCTTGCGTCGAGGTCTAGGCGACGTTCCCTACGCGTTCTATCGCAAGCACGGCCGAGGTTCTGTACTGGGGTGACGTGGACTTCAAAAAGTGCGGCGCATAACGTGTCCAAAGTATCTAAATTACTTGCATAAAACCGCCATGCCCGCCAAATATTCTCATGTTAAAAAAATGTCGGCTGCTGGTGCTCTCAAGAAGTCTCCGAACGGGAAGAACTCGCATCAGTCTCGGTCACCCAACCCACACGCAGACCGAGGTATATCTCAAGCAATGACAGCCGTCTCACAGCTCGAACGCGCTATTGCTCGGCTTTTACTTCTTCGCTACGAGCAAGATATTGCTCGGCTGTTTTCCACGCGCCTCTACAGCATAGCCCTCGTCCACCTCCCAACCTTCGTCATGCGCTGCGCCGCGTTAGCCGGCCCAGGCTGGATAGCCTACAACGCCGACGCCGACGAAATCAAGGACTTCTTCCGCTCCGCAATCAGCATGGACATGCGCCAAGCCGGCGAGCGCGTCGCGACCAAGAGTGTTCTCTGGTCCTACACCGCTCTCAGACACTTTGTATGTTGCCCTCCGCCGCGTTGCGACGTGTGCTGATGCCTGCCACCGGCAGGCCCTCTCGAACAACATCACCATCTGCAAAAAGCGCGGTCTGCACTCTATGCGGCTTTTGCCCCACTATGATGCCCTCAGGACGCACCTTGACACGCTCGAAGCGCTGCCGCCTGCAGCGTTTGCGAAGCCCCCGCATTTAGGGTCGCTGCAGGAGGGGCAGGACGCTTTGGAGGAGGCGTGCGAGCTCAAGTACGCGGCTTCGCGCACGGCGGAGTGGGGACCGGATTGGCACGCGAAGGTGCGCCTCGGCTACGAGAAGCTCTCGCAGACGCTGTGGCGCGTCGCACGCGAGTTTGATGTTCGCGGGTACGGGATGGTGCTTCGCGAGAAGCTGACGACCAAGTGGTGTGATTGCGGGTGCTCTACGGATCACCTGGGCGAGGTGTGTGAGCGGACAGTGCGCGAGGACGAGGAGGAGAGCGGCGTGCGGCTTGGGAAGCAGAGAGAGTGGGATGGTCGTGGTAGCGGCATTTATGGATGGGAGACCGAGGAGGAAGAAGACATCTGGGAAATTGGCCTCGATTTTGGGGGTATGGATCCAGAGGAACCCGAAGAAGGTGCCGAGAACGAGATGACGATTGGGGAGCTCATGGAATGGCGGTTCATACGGGCTGAGCGAGAAAAAGAGGAGGTGTGTGGTGCATTGTCTTCGTGACAAGCGATTGACTGTTCGCTAGGGCAACGTCGCATTTCGCAAAGGAGATTACCCGGAGGCCGTGAAGCACTATGAGGCAGCCCACCAGATTGAGCCTGAACTCCCTCATTATCAGCTTAATCTGGCCGCAGCGTATCTCAAGCTCAGCAGGTATGTTGTATATAGCCGCTACTTTTTGTATCTGATCATGTCCCCTAATATAGCTGGATGGAAGCTGAAGCTGCCTGTACCAAAGCTCTCGCCCAACATCGTAGCGGGAAAGGCTACTTCCGCCGTGCGCGAGCCCGAAAGATGCTTGGTCGCAACGACGAGGCCATTCGGGGTACCTTTTCCACCCTTTGTATTCGCTCATCATTAATGCCTCCATGACTATAGATCTTCGCGCCGTTCTCAAACTTCAGCCCACCAACGCAGAAGCGATTCAAGAATTACTTACCCTCCTTCCGCCAAGCCCTACTTCCTCCGCCACCACCTTTGCCTCCTCCACATCGTCTTCGTCCAATACCGGAGCCGACGCCTCTAAATCACGACAAGAGCTACTACATGAACGCCTCGGAATAGGAAAACCCAAATTACCAAAACCACTCCCCTTTCCGCGCACACGTGCAGACGACCGCAAGCTGCGAATCGTGATCGTACCAGCCCCCGCTCCAGGCGACAGCGCGCAAGTGTGTCATCACCACCACGGCCACGGCCACCAGCACACAACACATTCGCATTCGCATGGGCATGCTTGTAACGGGCACCATCACCATCACCACCATCACGACGGCAGCAGCAGCAGCAAGGGCAAAGGAAAGGGCACAAGCAACGCAGCGGAGTTGGGCATTGCTGCAGCCACGCGCCGTGAAAAGGAGCAGGCGCTTGAGGCGGAGATGCTCAAGATGCTCGAGGCGATGCGGCTTGACACTGGTGCTGCTGGAGGCGCGTTTTCGGTGATGCTGCCGAGCTGGGACCGCTATGTCGTCAAGCGGGCCGAGTCATGTTAAACCTTAGATTGACGACAAAGCTTTTATAATTTTTATTGGGGGAGATGAGGGACGAGGGACGAGCGGGCAGAAAGACGCGGATGCGGCTGCGATTCTTTCTTGTGATGTTTGTACCGCTATGCTCGTTGTACTAACAGACATATGGATATTCGCTCCCTGCTCCTGCTATATGCATGTGGGTCTGGGACTTAATACGGCTCATAGATTGCTGCGCGCGAAGTTTCTCACCGATTTGAGTGGTATAGCACGAACCCGTGACGCACTAACTTTCAGAGCTTGGGAATTATCCAGCCTAGAAGAAGGACGTTTATCATTCAAGTGTTGCTCGCACCCGTTCTTCTTATCTACGGTAACGTTTACTTTCTCAGGCGTTCGGAACTCTCTCTTGGACTTCATGGCGACGCAGGCTAATAGTGTTCCTCATCCTACTCTGATTCAGGTGTGTATTTTGTGTTTCAATCTTTGTTCGTTCTCTGATGCTGAAACCTAGGTCGATCCTTTCGTGTGAGCCGCTGTTTGTGTGGATCGAGTATGAGTGCTTATCTCACAAAATGGGCCAAGTCCTGCGGACCAACAAAAGGTAAGTAAGATTCGCGCAATTCATGCCTCAACAAATGTCGACGAAGACGTTTCCAGGGAATCCACAATCGTTGGCAGTGAGTATAAGGCCGTTGGTTCGAGCACGCGACAAATCATTCCTAGCCCCGACATCCCAGCCTTCGCTACGGTCAAACCTGGGCAGGCAAGAACTGATCTTATCAACGGGGCTCTACTCATCACAAGCCACTTCTTTTTCAGGTATTCAAGATCGAATGCGTTGGTACGCATATTCGATCGAATCCATCCCCTTCCACGTAATGTTCGGGAAAAGATTGGACCGGTGCACAAATTGGCAACAACGACAGTGGGTTGTGTGCTCCTATGCCCCGTATTGACGCCAATGCAAGTGCACAGCGAGCGATGACATCAAGAATGTCGACCTGTCGAAAGTGCATAACCTTTCTGGGCCTATTGCCGTGGAGGGTGCAGAACCTGGGGATTGTCTCGTTGTAGACATTCTCGACGTGATCCCGTTTGAGAAAATGCCTTGGGGATACACTGTGCGCTGTTGTTCCTGTCTCGGATATTATCGCCAATTCAGAACAATATACAGGGCATTTTCGAGCTGACCAACGGTGGCGGTCTTTTTGGCGAGACTCGTTCCTACCTGGGTCAGACTTCATAACCTGACACATCCGCAGCTCGGGAATTCGACAGCAAGGCGGCGAAAGCGATCTGGGACCTTCAAGGTTCCACGTCCGGATTGATCCATTCCGACGGTCAATACTGACTTGTCGTATAGGAATTTATGCTACGTCCCGCCATATCCCGGGCGTCCGCTTCGCCGGTGTCTCGCATCCGGGGCTGATTGGTACAGCACCATCCCCCGAACTTCTCGCAACGTGGAACAAGCGCGAGGGCGAGTTGATTGCCCAACACCCTGACGCTGTTCCAGCGGTGGCCTTTGCGCCGAACCCGGTTGGCGCCTACGTTGGACAAGAGCTCGACGCCTCAATCAAGCAGAAGATCGCTGAAGAGGGGGCGCGCACGATTCCTGGGCGTGAGCATGGCGGAAACTGTGATGTACGTATGGTTAGTATAGATGGTTCACCCCTTCTGATTCTCGTCGTAGATCAAGAACCTATCGAAGGGCTCGCGTTGCTACTTCCCTGTTTTTGTCAAGGGCGCGAATCTGTCTGTTGGGGACCTTCATTTCTCGCAAGGAGATGTGCGTCTAATGTTGCTATGGCCTAAACTGTTTACTGATTGTATGTCAGGGAGAGGTAGAGGTGCCTTGCGTTCTTCTGTTCTGACGCTGACCCCCTTTGTAGCTTTCGTTCTGTGGCGCCATCGAAATGGTCTGTATGCTCCAGAGTACCTTTTCGCCTAACCTGAGAATCAATTGTAGGCCGGAATAATCACCTTCAGTACCAGCATCATCAAAGACGGCATCGAGAAGTTCGCGTTGAAGCAGCCGATCTTCTTGCCTTCGCCTATCGACCCTCTTTACTCGGCCAAAGTGAATCTGATTGCGGTATAAAAGCTCTCAATGGATGCTGAGCCCTTCCAGGTCATCTTCGAAGGAATTAGTGTTGACTATCGTGCGTACGGTGTGCCTCAGCGTACCTTGTTCTTGACGATCCGTAGACGGAGATGGCAAGCAATACAATATGGATGCGTACGCGAATCTTTGTCCCGCCGTTTCAGATCATTCACTTGCCTTGCAGAACAGTAGCTTACAAGCAGGCTGCGTTGAATGCAATTTCGTACCTCCGTAAAGTATAGCCCATATTCCACAGCGTCTTCCTATATTGACTCGCAAGTGAAATAGATTGGTTACAGTATGTCGTGACTCATACATCTCGCCACTGTTTCCTGACCCTGCGCTATCAGCTCGAGAGCAGGCTTGTTAGTTTTGTCTTGCTTCCATATATACGTTCGTTGATGTTTTGGCAGATCTCCTACTTTCGGCGGCCCCTATTGAAAGCCATGTCGGAGCTTTGGTGGTAGGTCGAACTTTTTGACCTTCCATTCGCGACTCTGACGCTGTCATCAGGACTCCCCCAACGCCTGCGTGACTCTGGCAATTCCTACAGGAATCTTCACTCATGTATGTCGACACTGTCATCTCAGCTTCTCGTGTTGACACCAGTCCGCTAGGACATCTTACCCAAACCTGAGGGATTCACCAAGCAGGTAAACAAAGATCACCGTCCTACCTTTCCTCTCGCTGAACTTATTCGACTAGGATTTCGGTCAATGCGCTATTCGAAGCGATGGTATTGTATGATGTTACATTGTCAGAACCCCTTCTCCATACAATATGATGTACAACTAGGTGTAACAGTAAACGTCCCCAGCAAATGATACGATGATGCGAAACCCTTAGACGACGACGGGCACCGACTCGACCCAAGCAACGTCCGTGGGCGCCTTGAGCTCCCATTCAGCTTCCAGCACAGCCTTCGCCCCGCCCTCGACATTCCAAGCCCACTCAAACCTCCCATCTTTCTCTCCCGACCGTCCATCTGCCGTCTTGCCCCACATGACCTTCAACCCCGCCTGCCCGACCTTCACTACCTGCCCATCCTTGGCATCCGCCAGCCCCTCAGGCTTGCGCAACAACACCTTCGCGCGCTTGTCGTCACACGTCGGTATGATATCGCGCACGACGAGATCCGTAAGGGCGAAGGGATGTTTATTGTGGATGGTGATTTTGGTGTTGTACGTGGTGGTGTTGAAGACTTCTTGGAAGGAGCCGCCTTGGGAGGTGACGGTTTTAGAGGAGCGGGCGTAGGTGACTTTAGTGGCGACGTCGTCACCGAGGGTGCAGGTGAAGGTGTCGCCGGTGTTGATTTCCTGGTAATCTGCCGGTGAGCAAAAGAAGTGAG
This sequence comes from Favolaschia claudopus, assembly GCA_037176885.1. Taxonomy (NCBI): domain Eukaryota; kingdom Fungi; phylum Basidiomycota; class Agaricomycetes; order Agaricales; family Mycenaceae; genus Favolaschia; species Favolaschia claudopus. The sequence continues at coordinate 1,017,973 of JAWWNJ010000048.1, read as the reverse complement.
AGATGCGTAAAGACGTACGTTGATCGAGGTCTTCGAAACGAAGCTGTCGTTGAGCACGACGCTGACGGGGCCGGGGAGCAGTCGGTACTCGCTCGTGTTCTTGACGTGGCACTGAAGATAGACACGCGGGTCCACGCGCGGGGTGCAGATGTGCGAGATCTTGGCTTCGAAGGGTAAAACCGCGATGGACACTTGATGGACAGTACCGTCGCTTGGGACAGTTGTAGCTCCTTCGACGGCGTACGAGATGGCGAGGGGTGTCTCGGTGACGATGGTGGTGGGCCCAGCCATGGCATTGGGAACGGCAATGTCCTCGAAATCTTCGGAGTCTAGTTCTGGCGCCTCAGCGCCAGGAGCGAGGGCGTCGGTCGTGACGGGCTGGGCAGGAGGGGCGCCGAAAAGCCCAGTTCCGGCAGCTGGCGCAGGCGCGGAGAAACCGAAACGCGGTGCTTGAGTTTGGGCTGAGGCCCCGAAAATCGACTGCTGCGGGGCCTGCTGGGGCTGGGAGGAGCTGCCGAAGAAAGCACCAAAGGTGCTAGCCTGAGGCTGGGAGGCGCTGCCAAAAGGCACGGCCCCCTGCTGCTGTTGCATTTGATGCTGTTGCAACTGCATATGTTGTCCAAAGACATTGTTGCCGTTGAACATGTTGGTGTTGTTATTGAGGGGGGCGCCCTTCTGGCCGAATAAAGCTCCGCCTTGGGGGCGAATAACATGGCTCTGGGGCTTGATCTTGATGGCATTGAGCCAGGGAATACTCTTTGCGATCGTGGAGGCGGCGACAGTGCTCAGTGTCAGCGCTGTATCGGTCCAGTCCTCACCGGTGCTTTGCATGATGCGCGCACGATATTGAAGAGCAACTGACGAGGATGGCTTTCCGTTCTCTGTGGCGGCATGGAGTTCGTAGGTGCTCTCCCAGGACGCGTTGGTGACGACTGTAATGTTGATGTAAGCATTCACAAGATAGGATGAAATCTGATACGCACTGTATGTGAGCTTGATGTCGACATGCGCAGCCGAGTCCGTTCCTACAACGATAGAGACCTCTCCACTAGATTCTCCCTTCTTTGAAGCTTCCTTGCGCTGCTCAGCTTCAATCTTGCGGTCAAGCACGACAATCTTCTCGTCAAGTTCTGCGACAGCCTCCAGATTCTTGCGCCCTTGCTCAACAAAGCTCGCAAGAAATTCGCCCATCTGAGTGGGGGAGACATGCTCGCCCTTGAGCGTCTTCGCGTAACTCACAAGAAGGTCAGATTCGTGATCTCTGACACGCTTCTCTCCCTCCAAGGCAACTTTCTGAGCTTTCAACAACCGCATTGCCTCAGAATACTTGGTGGTGAATTTGGATTCGGGTGTGTCGTGAGTCTTGCACACAACATCATAGAGCCTAGCGTCACCGAGTCCAGAAACTCGGACAGATTGAGTGTCAATGCAGCTTGGCAGCTCAGTTATCTCGATTTTGGTATTCCCGGACTCGATTCAAGGATGTAGATTGAATACAGTGAGGTAAAGAAAAATATTGAACAAGCTACCTTCAGGTCGAGCGAAAAGATACGAACAACCTCTGCTTTGCGCGACTTGTAAACAGTCACAGACTTGATAGCTATTACAGTAGATGGTCAGGAAGTCTTGTACAGAATTGAATACGTTGAACACACGGTTTTCGCGAGCGGAGAATTTCAACGAGGCGGGCATACTGTAGTGAGTGGAGCAAGAGTGGAGGGCAAGTAAGGGGAACGCAGCTTTATACGTTTTTACAGCGGCTGCTGCGTGAGTCGCAACCGGATCCGATGGGTGTTGGGTCCACACTGAGCGCAAGATGAGTCATAAAGCGGTGCACAGGTGTTGACAGCTTTTTTCAAGTTTCCTTTCCAGGAATCGTCGGAAAAGATGCGACGATGTAGTTCAACCATCTCATACGTTCCGAGCCAGACGCGTACATGTAATTCTCTCGGGTATACTACCATCACATTCGAAAAAAATCGGTCCTTGAAAATACGAAAAAGTCCGACGAAAATTGGAGGATCCTAGTCTGTCTCGCGCAACGAAATCAACCAGAGACCACGTTCAGAGGCAAGAAGCAGTCAATCAACGCCTGGGATGCCCCATCTTGAGCATTGTTAGTGCTATCCAAGAAGCTCTGGGCGAGCTGCGTAAGTGTGTTTGCGGACGTCTTGACATCACCGCCAGCGAGCCCTTTCACGAGGGTTGTTTGTGCCGTCTGGGAAGTAGCGAGCTACAGAGGAAGGAGAGAGAATGACCACGAGGTGAGTTGAAGAATTCAATAAAGAAAAGAGTTGGATGCATACGAGTTTGAGCTGAGTCTGCGCGAAGCTACCGTCGTCGGCAATCGTCGTGGCCATTTGTAGTTGCAGGGCCATGGCTACACAACAATGCGTTAGAATATAACTGGATTGGTAAAGAGACAAGACGCACTGTCAACGAACTGCTGCAGCCGCGTCTGCCCGTCAGCAAAATCCGCAGCGGCGGTCGCGTTCTGCAACGTTTGCACGGCGGCTTGCTGGCCCAGGCCGATGATCACAGCGGCTTGCAGACCCGCCGCGAGGGATTGGTCGCCTTGGTCGCAAACGCGGGTGCGTGTCGCCGAGGCGGCGGTGGAGGTCGATGAAGCATTGTTCGCTGCTGAGTTGTCGACAGTCGCGGTGGAGTTTGCGTTGTTGACAGAGGAGGAGGCCTTGGAACCTTTGCCTTTTGCCGCTTTGGCTTTGGCGGCTTTGGAGGCGGCGAGACCCTTCACGCTAGCTTTGCCTGAGTCGATTTTGGTGGGGGCAGCGGTGACGGAGGCGATGGCCATCAAGGCGAAGAGGGTGGCGAGGAACTTCATAATGGGACCAGGGGACCTGGGGCAAGCGATGAGATCTAGATCCGTTACACTTTCATGCAGCGCGGCTCACTTGAATAGTGTCAAGGGTGTGTGTGAACGAAGGTCGAAGGGTAGAGAACGAGAGAAACTTGCACGGACTCTAGGAACGAATGTCAGGTTAACGGTGCTTGCATACAGAAAGAGACAGAGCAGGAAAAGGACACTCACGGCCGGAAGGTACTATCCAACGCACCGCGAAGGGAGTGAGTGGAAGAAACAAGGGAAGAAAGCGTCGAGCAGAGGAAGAATCAGCACCAGACCTCATAGGCAGCTATATACTCAGATCAAAGCCCGGAACCATGCCAACAAATCTCATAACCGGTGCCTTTTTTACCTCCTCCTTCCTTCGCTGCTTCACGACTATTGAGTCGAGGGACATCAGTGGGACATCGCGAGCAATGCTCAGTCTATTTTTAGTACTCGGTGGTTTTTATTGGGTGCGTCGATGGAAAAAATAGATTGTCGCTTGGCGACCAAGACATCTGTTCCTTGCTCGCGGCGACGACGGGCAGAAAGACTCGAAGGTCGAGACGCTGGGAAACCAGCGGGAAACCTGCAAAAGATGGTGATTAGGGTTGCAGTCTCAGCCTGCAGAGGTCAAGATTTATTTTGTAGATTTTGCATGTCAATTAAAGGCGTCAGGCTGGAAGTGCTCGAGACCCAGAAAGTTGGCGGCATTCGCAAGGTTGACGGTGTCGGCGAGGCACTTGTGCGAGACAGCGCACAGGGCGTAATCTGTCGAAATTGCCGACCCATCGATCGCTGAATGATTCCAAGCAATCACCGTGACCGAATGGCAAAAGGATGCCGTGTCCAAGATGGATGGAAGAACCGTGATTCAGAAATATCAAATAGTTTGTATCTTTCTGCGAGCAGTTCATGCAAACCCGTCGTCAAACAGGAACGTATTTCAGCAAGAACGCCAGCTGCGACTCAATAGCCTGCTCCCAGTCGGCATTCCCTTGGAAGATGTCGAAATGGTCTGTGTGGATGCGTCAGCTCAATACCCGTCTAGAGCTCCGAAGTAAGTAATAACGCAAAGAAGTACGAACCTCCGGACACCTCAACGAGCTCTGCGGTCGGGATCAGACGACTCGTCTGCACTATCGGCGCGTGCGGGCAGATGCGGTCTCCTTTGGCGGCGGTGAGGAGGATGGGGCTGCGGATGAGGTGGAGGGCGTCGCGCGGGCGGTGGTGAAGAGGCGCGCGGAAGAATATGGAGGCAGAGATCTGCGATATAGTCAAGCGACGCCGGGTCACGGTAGATTGGATCACAAACTTGATTCGGGAAATCGCTGTAATGTGTTAGTGCTGCTTATGGCCAAACAAGGCGACGAGGTACCTGGGATCCTTCGTGACGCTGCGGAAACCTTCGACGGCACCGGGGGCACTCAGAGAGGCAAGGACTCCAGGCGGAGCGACCGTCGGTATGTAGACAGGCAACAGATGCAGGAAGTCGGCCAGAAGGTCGAGGAGCCCGAGCACGTAGAGCGATATGTATCGACGATTGAATTGGAAAGGCGGAAGCGGGCGACCGCAGTACGGGTTCTGTGCCATGCTTGCGGCCACGTTGAGGGCTGGCTGTGCAATGTCATTCGAGGTGTTGCTGATGAATTGCTGCAAGAGCTTACATCGGACGCGAGAGTGAGGACATGTCCCCCTAAATAACTGACGAATTGGTAAAGCTATCGAGAGCCATGGAATGCGTATACGTGCCAGAGAAACTGAACCCCCAGATGACGACGCGTTGAGGGTCGTATTGAGGCTGCTGCCGCGCATATTTGACGACCGTTCGGTAGTCATCCTGCTGCTCCGAAACATAGATGCAATTCCTTCGAGAGCCATCTGCACCGTTCATTCTTTCATGAGCAATAGCGGTCAGATCCTGGAAGATGTGTACATACCCGAAGCACCCCAACGGCGATAGTCGAATACCAAGCACGCATAGCCTGCTTTGCAGAATTCCTCCGCATACGAAGCCAAGCCTAGAAGCTTGTTGCAGCCCAGCCCATTAGCCCTGGAGCAAAATTCAATACATGAGACAAGCACAAAACTTCAATGTACATTACGATGACCGGATGCGGCCCGCTTCCTGCAGGACGATACTCCCAAGCATCGAGATTCCAGCCTGGAGTGAGAGAAGGGATATATAACGAGTTCGGGGCCATCGACAACGTTCAACCTGCCGTCTACCACGATGGATGAGGGCAAAAATTTGAAGGTGGGAAGCTCCGAGCGTCGCTTTTATATCGACGGTTTGGGATAATGGGAGGAACAGCTTGCAACAGTCCAAAGCCGCCTGCGATGCTTATGGTGGTCATTTTCAGCTTCAAGACCGGTTTAGGAGACCCAAAGCCTGCATATCCGCCCAGATAGAAGTTGGTAGGGCGATAGATGGTGGTGGGAAGTGGTCTGAAGTGGTGGGAATTACCAAGACACGGTCACCAGACCATTACTTGATATTGTTTTGGCTTCGCTTATTGCCAACTGAGGCGCTTGGCCTCGTGTATACACCATTGGCGTAGAAAAGTTATCACAGTGAGAATATTGAACTTCAATGGTAAGAGCTTTGGAAATTGGCGGGGACCGCCGGGGAGATGTTCGTTCCAATCACGTGTTTATTTGGATCGCGACCGCATTTGGCAGTTTGCCAGCGCATTTGAGATCTATGTATTACATTTTGGGGCTGGGTACATACTAGGAGACATACATGAATTGTACATTAGATACATACAACCGTCACTGGGGGTGTATACAAGCGCATATGGATACAATAAATAGCAGCGCTAGAGGCATTAGATCGATCATATTTTAGTCGTCGTGCAGCAAATCGTTGTGGAACTGTCTCCAGTCAATAGAGGCAGCGGGGTCGTGAGGGTTCTCAGCCCCAGTGCTCCACTCCGCCTCCAGCTCTTCCTCGTCCAGCGCCCACGAGCTATCATCGTACTGGTCTCGGCTCGGAGCCCGAAATTGGAAGGACGACCGTCGCGACTGGGAAGGCAGAGGCATAGATTGGACGGATATTGGACGCGGACGACGCAGCGCAAAGCTGAGGTACGTCGGTCTCGGTTTTGTTTTCGTGGGTGATTCCCCGAGGTGGAGGAATGAGTGTGGACGCTGGGATTTTGGTCGTAAAGGTGTCAGCCGCGAGATGGGATTAATGATGGCTTTAGTGGTCTCAACATCGTGGTCAAGAAAGAACGATTTGGAGGAGGGGGAAGCGCCGAATGGATCAATAATGTCCGGTCGGATCTTTTCATGACTGGATGGTGGGATAGGATAAGAATCGGAGAGGCTAAAAGTAAAGATCTGTGAACTACTAACCTAGAGGAGTTGCGAGGCATATAGATATACGCGTCTTCGGACCGTTGAGCCTTGTCAGGTGTGTCGGGGCTCATCATGCGCCCGAAAAGGCGAGAGGGCAATTCCACTATGGAGCTGCGTCTGCTGTGCGTTTGTCGTCGTCGTGAAGTGGTCGTCACTATCGCGTCGGAAGATGCGCAGTCATCATTAGGGGGAGACGAGGAGGCTCGTGAACGTCGAGAAAGTCCGCGTAGGATGTTATAGCGTCCTGAGGATTGGAGTGCGGGGGAAGAGTACCCCGAGGAGGAGTTGCTGTGCGACGGGCCCGAAATCGCGCGCAGTCCGCTGGCGAAGAACTCCGAGTAGGTGCGGTTGAACGGGGTCGCCATGGCGTGCCTCAGGAAAGGGTTGAGCCTCTTGTTTTTATACAACCAAGAGCATAGGCGATGACGCGATGGCATCATGGGAGGGTGGAGGCTCTATTCACGGAAAGGTTCTCAGTGGCGCCAAGATAGGGCCTTACTTCCGCAACGCTTGTGCATCTTGCCTGTCCCTTCTCGACACACCGGTCCGGAGTGTCCTTCCCCTGCATTAAGACCGGTACCTGGTAGCTAGCTGTCGGACTCTTTGCGCAAGGCGTCGAAGCTACCGGAGGCGCATATACAGAGGAACCTTAATTTCATGCTGTGGTGCCCGGCGTTGGTAATCACTGACAGGGGTGGGATGGCTTCAAGGTGGAGTTTCAAGACCAGGAGAGCGAATTAAAGTTGGCCTCGGTTGATCGTCGCGCGTTTACCTGAGAGAGAGGCTGTATGTTGATGATCTCCTTCGCGGGAAGCAGGGAGAGCAGAGCAGGCGTGAGCCGGAAGATCCCAATCAAGCGTTAAGGATACAAGAGGGGCCGTGAAACAGATGGACGAGATTTTTCCCAAGAAGAGCGGTGATTAGCCAGGAAGAAAGGTAAGTATAGTACAGTTTATTATGGCACGGGATAGTGGCACAGGAGAGACGCTTGAAGGTGAAGCCCGTCGAATTTAATGATAGGCATTATCGTCTGACTGGATGTCAGCGACAAAAGGCAAGGAGGCCCGGACAAGCAATTCACCTTCCGTTCTTTCTGGCTTTCATCGCTTCGCGACGTTTTGTGCCTCCATCTGGGCAAGCATATCTTTTTGCCGAAACGCAAGTCTTCGGCGTTCGTTAAAGTATGTCACCTACAGAAAATCAACAGTTTGTTGATCACGAGAAGATGCCACTGCATACATACCCAGCTTTGGGCACAAGTTTTCTCGTACAAGCGGTTCTCGGCTGAGCATGCTTTGCCTTCCGTTCCAGGTTTAACCACTCCAGCTCGGTCCAGGCAAACAAAGTAAGCATCTCTAGATTCCCAGCATTTTTGACGCTCTTCTCTGGTTGGGGGACTAGGTTCTGTCGACGCTGAGCCACCGAACGGCCACCAACCCATGAGCTAAAATAACGGAGTCGACGCTGCGGCGGAAGAGAAATACGAGGCAGTCACAAGTGACCTTGTCACGCTGAATTACCAAAATGGATCGTTTTCAGAGGACTTAGCAGGTAATAGGTATAGGGTGTGATACGAGAAATGAAAAGGTACGGATAGATGAGTATGTGATATAGTAATGACTCTCCCTGCATCAAGATTCTGAAGGAGCGATTGTTTGAAGTTAACCACAATTTTTATTTTAGGCCTCTTAACATAGAAGATGATGAGGAAGTGATTCGGCGAACCTCTGGACCATGTCAATTGGTTGGAAAGAAGACCGCTGGTAGTGTCGCAAACTTTGAGTTCGAGCATTTGAGGTCGCGGCGACCGCGACAATGAGATACCACAAGATTGTGGCCATAAAATTGCCAGACAGCATCAGAAAGATTTCGAACCGCCAATAATTTGGGGGGAATCCATTGAATATTGAGGACTTGCGGCATGAACATATGGTCGGATGGTACAGGCACCTCTGCACAGCCGGTCGTGAAGAAAGCCGCTGTTAATTCTGTAAGATCGCAGGAAACAACATGGCGCCGGAGATCTTAAATGCGAGCTTGGCGGAATAGTATGCGGGCCATGCGATCCGTGTCCTCGAATAGCTGCTAAGGTCCGTACTCGCATACGAATCTTGCACATAGACGCTGACTCTAGCGTTTCAGGTAGAAGAGAAACCGTAATCGCGGGTATTCCAGTGGCCGGAATTCCGAAAAGCAGGGTATTGCGTGATGTATTTGCGCATTGGACTTTGTCGAAGAGCGAATACACCTCCAAGTAAAACCCATGGCGACCTCGTGAGTCGAGTATGAGAAACTCTGGGAGACTAGTCGGATCTTGACGAGGCGCTGACGAATTAGTGACGAGCCAACCAAGTAGCTTCATGTTGGCGAAGTATATATATACCTCAGGAACGAAGGAGAGTTAGCAGCGGCGATCATGCAAACGCTATTTGCTCATCCAGAAAACGGTCAGGAATAGGTTGCGATCGTCGGCTTCCAAGATTCCTGAGTTGAACGAGGAAGAAAGAAGAACCAGCGTCTGAGCAGAATCAGAAGTCAGATGTCGAAGCACAAATTTGCGTTTGGTTTTGGCTCCAGATTTCTCGCGTATCGTCTAAGACGAGCATTGACGTGAGCTCTGCGTGCTCCGCTTTCGACGATACCGATTTGCATTGCAGAGGAACGATTCTGAATCTTGACCATAGGGCAGGATACTAATATCGATCCACTTATCCTGCCTTTGAAAATATTGCAATTCTTGAAGATGATTGGCAGTTGAGTAAGTTCCTTGCACACAGGCGCCGTGCTTGACCACGTTAAGTAGCCCGGCCGCTAGAATGGTTGCCAGAGTACCGATGATTCCGATCCAATTTTTGTTTGCGTTTGGTTTTGTCTTCCTAGGTCGAGCATCGACGTAGACTCTGCGTGCTCTCGGGCTTTCAACGATACCAATTTGTTTTGCAAAGGAAGGATTCTTGACCCTACAGCATACTCTAGTAGATATTGCTCCACTTGCAATTCCTTTAAAAATATTGCAATTCTTCGAGATGATTGGCAATTGAGTAAGTACCTCGCAGACAGGACTTTGAGAGGCGCCGTCCTTAACCGCGTTGAGCAGCTTACGGTCGTAGAATGGTTGCCAGACTATCAATGATTTTGATCGATTTTTTGCACAATTTCGGGGTAGTTCTGCTAATGATACCGACTGTCGCTGAGTTTTGCGTGCATTTGGACCTTGTTACGCTGCTCTAGTCGTTTCATAGCGATTATAAACGACGTAGATGGTGGTGGTAGGAGTCAATTCTAATTGGCCGCGTCACGCGTGACGACACCAAATTGCCTTGCTCACCGCCGTCGTTATCCTCGAGGCTACCGACTGGCGATGTAGATGGCCTCAAACCACCTCAAGACGCCAGTACACGAGCACCCTTTATTACACGAGGAAGCTTCATCCGGAAGAACGCGCAGGAGTCGCGGTAATCACGATTCACCAGCGTCTCGCCCGACAACCAATTATTTCACTCTCAAAGCTCAGTTAGAGCAGAACAACTCTCCAGAGCCCGGCTGGGATGGCAGTGTGCGCGGATACGCCAAACAGAGGTCTTCGGCGCCAGCTTCTGTGCACAAACCCAAAACAAAAGCGTCGTCTAACTCACTCTCGGTGCTTTGGGATCGTGACACACGACCAGCGCCTCTTTTCCTTGTGGGCGGTGGAGAGTCTCCTGGCTCGCAGCCGAACATCTTTCTGACCGACTCGTCGCAAACGGAGCAGTATCAGTGCGACCCCGCGCTGAAGGCCCAGATTCTTGACACCAAATGGCACGAATGCTCCGACGACGATATACAGTCTGCTATTTCTGGCCTTGGTGTCCCGCAGTCTCCGGCTGAAGCTCCTGGGCATCCTTATCACTCTGCACTTCGAGTTCTATCCCAGGCGCTGCACAATCTGGCGCAGGCGCGGATGGAGCTCGAACTTGGTCGGCAAGCTTTGCAGGAGAAGGAGGCTGCGCGTCGTACGCGTGCGGAGGCGCTCATGAACGAATTACAGCTTGTTTCTGAGCGCGAAATTGCACGACGCGTGATACAATCCATATTTACCGACGACAATGAAGAAGACCATCATGTCCGTAGGCAACAGAGTTTGATGGTAGGCGGTCAATCTCTCGAGAAACTATCTAGCTAAATCTGTTCCAGTCTCTCACCGAGTCTCTAACTGAAGCCATTGAGGACGAGGTCGTCGTTCCACGCAGTCTTCCTCGTGAAGATCTGCCAACCCCGACGATCAACGGTGTGCAGACTCCAACGACAAATGACGTCCAGTTTCCGGGCTCTGGTGTGAGCGCTGACTCCAGCCCCGACGACACCATCCGCCCGCGTCCCGAACGCCCGTCCATGGGAGAATGGGTTGGGACGTGGTGGACCAAGGGCCGCACTCCCTCCATATCCAAGACCTCAGCCAGCTCTATACCGACCAGCTCAGACTCAACGTCACCTGCAGCCGAAACCCCAGCACCTGCCCTTCCTCGTGCCAATACCAGCAACCGCCGCCGAACAACACGTAGCATCTTCGGCACCCTCAATATCTCTATGCTTAATGCGAGCCGGCAAAGCGTCAGTCTAGCTGAAGAGGACGCTCCCGACACTGCGTCTGTGCACTCAGCTCATACGACCGGCTCGCAACACGCACGCGCCGTGTCTCTCTCATCAGCTCTCACCTCGCCCGTGCAGACGGCGTTTTCCCCCGTCATCGCGGCAGCCCCGCACCTCACGACCATCATTCACAACGACAGCTCCGACGCGGACTCGACCTCTGCTAGAACGACAGGTGGCGCGCCGTCGACGCTGTGGACTCGAGATGACGAGCCTCCGGCTGTGCCGCTGATACAGGGCGCTTCATTGAGGGCGATTTGCAACGCGACAAGGGTGATGACTTCAGATCCTGCGAGCATCCTCGCCGATCAGGGACACGAAACTGGTCCGTTGATCAAACGGTTGGCGCTCGAACTTGTCGGGAATGCACGCGACGAGGGGCTTGTATTCCGCGAGCCATCCAAAAATCGCAAGGGAGACCGTCGTGGTGCCGGGTTGGCTGTGGAGACCAGTGGTGATTATGTCAGTGCGGGATCGGCTTCAGGGCCATTAGCTGTCCTCAGTCCCCCCCTCACAACTCCGGACGAGACAATTCAGACTCTGAGCCGCGCTTTGGGCAGTGCCGGTGTTGCGTCGCAAGATGGATTCCGCAGCGGCAAGGGCAAGAAGAAGGGCTTGAGGGCGGCGTCTCTTATAACATCTCCAGGGCCACTCTTTGCCGGATTCATGGGTGGGCCGAAGGAACCGCGGAAGGCAGCTGCTTCTGCTGATGCTCATGCACAGCAGAAACAAGCTGGAGGAGGTAACGGGGAGGTGGGCGCTACCGATGCTGCTGCTGCAGTGATTATCCGCAAAGCCCCATCTGTCCCGCTAGAGTCGATTATCCCGGCAACCGCAAAACCACCAACGCAATACCTTTCACGAACCTACACGCCTCTCACCGCACGCGACTTCCGTTTCTCGATACCGCTCCCTATGCCCAGCGCCGCTGCTGCGCGCGTTGTGAGTCCAACCGCAGGCGCCCCGCTGACGGATCGGTATGGGTTCGTGTACGATGTTGCACAGTATGATTTTCTTCTGCTGTTACGGGCGAAGGAATGCGGGAATACTGCGCCTGCGTGTTTGACCGGCGTGAAGATCGCCGATCGGGAGGAGGACGATGGGTGGCCGGAGGATGGTGGGGAAGGGACGACGAGGCCGGCTGTTGATATCATCAAGACGGCTGAGTGCGAGTATTGCGATGCTGATGGCGCGGAGGACGGGGGAAGCGCGTCGCCGAGTGCCTCGAGTGTCAAATCAGCCAAGTCGCATGCACCGAGCGTCAAGTCGCACAAGTCCAATCCCTCGACGGTGGCATCTAAGCGACTGTCGTTTGCGGCGGCGGCTAGTTCGTCTTCACCTGCACCCAGCACGGCGGTGTTGTTGGTTACGCCGGATACGCCTCGACATGCCTGTGCGAGGACGGTTCGAGGGCTTCTGGACGAATTGACCGCGATACACGATCAGCGGCAGGCGGCTCAACTGAAGGAGTGGGATGTCTTTGTCCGGCAGCGGAATAAAGGCAAGGGCGGCGGCGGAGGAGGCGGAGGAAGTGCGTCCAAAGCTGCAGCTGCTATGGCATCTGTTGCTGGAGGAGCTGCAGCGATTCTGGGGTTAGGAACAGCTTCGCCCGAGGACGAGCTCGAACACAGCGAGGGCCTGATCGGATTCGCACAGCTTGCGAATAAGGACGAGCGGAGGGAGTTGGATCGGTTGGTGAGGAGCGGGATCCCGTTGGTATATCGGTCGAAAGTGTGGTCGGAGTGTAGTGGGGGCTTGGAGATGATGGAGCCGGGGTTGTTTAGGGATTTGCTTGGTGCGGAGGGGCCGGGGCAGGTTTTGGTGGAGATTGAGAAGGATGTTGGGAGGACTATGCCGTTGAATGTGTTCTTCGGCGGGGATGGTGCTGGGGTTGTGAAGTTGCGGAGAGTCTTGACGGCTTACAGCCGGTTGGTCTTTCTTCATTCCCACCTGTCCGTTCACAGTTGACATTAATTCCAGACGCAATCCGAGCGTTGGGTATTGTCAAGGCATGAATCTAGTCACCTCGACGCTGTTGCTCGTCCATGCCGACGAGGAAGATGCGTTCTGGGCTCTTGCCGCGATAATAGAGAAGATCTTGCCAGAAGACTTCTTTTCGCCTTCCCTCCTTCCGTCCCGAGCGTGTCCGTTGGTTCTCCAGGACTACGTCAAAGAGTACACGCCAAAGCTCCACGCCCACCTCGCCGACCTCGGTGTCGACCTACCAGCCATCTGTTTCTCCTGGTTTCTGTCGCTCTTCACGGACTGCTTACCGGTCGAGGTGACTATTGTGAACCATTCATGATGGAGTTACTGACGTTCTGATTACAGACTCTCTTCCGTGTCTGGGACGTCTTCCTTGTCGACGGTCTGGACGTGCTCTTCCGAGTTGCCCTTGCCATCCTGCGAAGCAACGAGGCAGAGCTTCTTCGATGCGAGTCGATCCCCGCGGTTTATGTTGCGCTCGAAAATCTCCCGACGCGGATGTGGCAGGCGGATAAGTTATTACAGGTGTGTTTCGTCGTTTTCTTCATGTATGTCCGTACGCTCATTGTTTATTTGTGTAGTTGGAGCTAGAACTGCGGACGTCTATTGTACACACGGACATTGTAGAGAGGTGCGAAACGCACGTTACAGCACTGAAGCAGCTGATGGCTATGTAGCACGAGTTGTAATTTACGCATCATATCCTTTAGAGAATCTCCAAGTACCACCACTAATTCATTGCATTTACTCATTCGTTCGCTGGCATATCATGCTCAGACCCAGTGGACGGATCGAACGGATGGTAAGAGATTCCAATTCAAGACAAATGTTATAAGGAGTATAAAGTATGTTCCAGTGCGAATTACTCGTAACGAAAGAAATTATTCTCTACGGGCCTTTGCCGCGAGTAGTCGAATTATAAGAATACCGAAGACCAAACGAATGTACATGTGGCACTGCTCATTGCTCGTGGAGCGGAGTCAAAAACGTCGTCAAACTCGTATACGGCGCAGAATCTCCTCGCGCTCCTTCTCTCCCCCGACTTGGAAGGAGATGCGCACTTCTTTTTTCTTGAGATGTTTATCCCGCTCGAGGTGCGCGTCTGTCTTTTCCTTCAAACTGGCGCGCCGCCGTGTCATTTCGGCGTCCTTCTGATTCTTCAAGAGGACTATCTTGCTTTCCAATTGACGCAGGAACCCGGCTGATAGTTCTGCTTTGAGGATGCGGTCGCCCATGGCAGCCAGCCGTGCATTTGCGCCCTTCGAAAACCATGAGCCCTGGATATTTGAAACAAAATAATACATAAAAGCACCGACCTTTGTGTCGAACTCCCTCCTTGCAATAGGGAATGTAAAAGTCACATCCTGTATTTTCCTATCGTACGTATCCACCAACGCAAGGAACGCCGCGAGGTCCGACCGACAAGCTGGATTCTCCACCGACTTTCCGTCAAACAATCTCTGCATTGCACAATAAATCGCGGTGCCATAAAACACCCCACTGGGGCCGCCCTCCAGAGGTGTCTGGGGAACGGAAGAGCCCGGAGTCCCAGACCCATACGTCTTGTTCTTCGCGCTAACCAACTCCACCAGCGCCAACAAATCAAACAGCGTCGGCTTCGTCGCAGTTGGGAAAGTCAAAGTCCAATACAACGAATGGTTCTTCTTGACGAGATGCTCCGCCTCGGATCGCGTGGTGGTAACAGCGACACGGTCGAGCGCAAGCCCCGACGCAGGCGAATACTCCGACGCGATTTCGCCCCTCGTCCCGCCCTCCCGGAAGCGCGAAAACATAAGGGTGATGGGGAAGTGCGGGCACGCGGGGTGTCGCAAACGACAAATGATATACGCGTACCCCCCGATTGCCGTCCGGTACAGCTTCATTGACTCGAGCTGCGTCGCCGCAGGATGCGCATCCCCCGCCCACGGCCGCTCCGCTGTCTCCCGCACGAGCCAAAGGTACACATCGAGGTCGTTACGCATGGTAGACGAGGTGGGGAAGATATCGTGGAGGTTCCATGGCATGCGTTTCTCCTTGGTGAATAGTTTCTTGAGCATGTTTGAGTTGTTTCGTTGTTTCGTTTCGTGAACGAATATAAGTTATACAAGAAAAAGAAAACAGAGGCGCGCGCGCCTGGCGTGTGGGATGAAGAGGAATGAAAGAAGGAGAAACCCACTATAACTGGTAACGAGCCGACGCCGTGAATTTAATTGGCTGCATCATGGGGCAACGCTGATGCGATAGAATTGAAATTCATGTGGACAACGCTTATTAGGGGTCCCACAGTGCGGACATCCAGACATCTCGGTGGAGTGTCCTGGTCCTGTGCTCGGTAGTCAGGAAGGAAGAAAGGATCATCGTCCGTCGAGGCGAACATTTGAAAGGAATAGAGGATCTCTCACCAAATTTATGAAAGAGACCGAATTCACCGAAAACCACAGCCTCAGGAAGCAAACACGATTCGCATTGCCATCCAGATTACAAGATACTAGGCTACGGTACAATACTGTACTTCAAAAAGTCCGTTCGTCGTGTGTGCACATAAAAGTTAGACTATAGTCTGTATACCAAACCACTGTCTGACCAAAAACTCGGAGAGAATAACTTAGGCCAAAGGCGCAGGGGTCATCTCAGGCATCGGCGCCCTCCGCTCAACATCAAACCCGAGACCCAACTCGCGGCGACGCTTAGCAGGCGAAACGCTGACGGTGGGCAAGCTGACGCAGTTGGACGACTTGGCGGCGGGGTGTGCGGCGGGGGTGGGCTTCTGGCCTTGGTACCAGGTCGAGGTGCCGTAGACGCCCATGGGCTCATCATCGTCCGCGTCGCAGTTTTCGAATTTGCCGGCATCGTAGTTAGCGGGCATGTTCTGAGGAATGAAGCGTATTAGTCTCGTTCGGCATACATGTGAGATGAGAGGGAAGACGAAAGGAAAGAGGGGAGGGTGACGAGGTAGTATAGCGAGGAACAGAGGGGAGAGGAGAGGAGGAGAAGGCAGCGAGGAGGGAGGAAGGAGGGGTACGTCGGATACAAGAACGCGAGAAACTCACCCAGTAGCATCCCATAACATCATAGATGTGCTGGCAGTTCTTCGCCGCATTCTTGCCAACGCACGCGCGGAAGCAGAACTCGGTGTCGGAGATGAAGGAAGTCCATTCGTGGTACTGTTGAGCGTTGCCGAAGGTGTTGCCGTAGACGAGGCCGCCAACTGGGGGTTGTTAGTCAGTACGAGCGGAATATGAGAAAGACAAGGGACGTACTGGGGTTACCGTTACCGTCCGCACCATGGGGATCTACAACGACAAGTCAATACCATTCACCGCTCGCCAAAACGAGACCACCACGAACCGAGCTCGCCTCCACTATAAACCTCAAATCAGAACACGTACATCCCACGGAAAACAAAAAAAAACCACTCACGAATCGCCCTTGGGAATGTTGATCTTGGTGAAATCACCAACACCGGTAACCTGCACATAATCGGGGGTCTTGACGAAGTGGACACCCTTCAAAGCGCCGTTGGGGATGGTACGAGAGCCGCGGCCAGACTTGGTGCACCATGCAACCTCCTCGCGCTCGGTGTCGCCGATAGTGCCGCCGTTCGGGGGTGCCCAGAGGCAGAAGTCGTCGGCGGAGCTGAGAGGTAGTTTCGATGTAAGATTACGAAGATAGAAAGGGCGGAGGGGACGCACTTGATCCAAGCAGTCTGACACTTCGAGCTCTGGCTAGACCCAGTACCGCAGTTGTTGGTACCGGTTTGACCCTTCTCAGAGGTATTGGGGGGCTGGTTGGCCATGTAGCCGACATTCCAGACTTGGTTCGAGTTGCTGTTGCTGCAGTCCCAGAGCTGCATGCGCGATTGGCGTCAACGAGGAAGGGAACAGAAACGGAGTGAAAATGCGCACCTGAGGACGAGTTCCAGCGGTGAGCTTTCCGTCGGTGAGATCCACACATTTTCCGTGGTTGGTCCATGAGAGGTGGTTGTCGCCGGTGTAGTACCATTGCTGGTTGGCGTTGCCCGCTGCGAGAAAACGCGTCAGCCTCTGCCGGAGAGGGGAGGAAAACAAAATAATTACATCCGCAGGTCCAGATCTATACAACGCGACGTCAGGGACAATCATTATATGTGAACGGTAATTGAAACGGACCTGGAGCTTCACGCCGTTGGCATTCTTGCCGTCGACAACATCGAGACACTTGTTGCTAAATGCCTTGACACTGCCGCCATTGAAAGTCCAACGTTGATTGTCAGCACCGGTGCAGGCCTGGATGGTGACGATGGCGCCGTCCGCATTGGAAGCAGCGTTCAGGCACATTCCTATTGGAACACACAGCGAGATTCAATCAACGCGTTTTCAAGAAATTCACGCGTAACGAACGTACCAGCGTTGAGACCGGGTTCAATGAGGAGTTGGCCTTGGTATCTGCAAAGAGCATTCATTCAGCGCGTTTTGCTCTGAGCGAGTTGGCGGAAAGCAACATACGCAGGGGTCTGTGCATTGACGAGGGAGAAAAGGAGTGAGAGAGCCGGTACGACGGCGAGACGACGGGAGTAGGACATTGCGTGTAGAAAACGAGTGTGGGGGATTACTTTGATTATAGAGATGTTGACCGTGAATACTTTGCTTGTGAACGCAAAGAGGGCGGACGAAAAGAAACGGATCCCGCGACGGTGAGTTTTTATATGTCGAGCCACGTGCAGTCCGCACAGATGTCATTTTAATTTGTTGCCCCTGAACGCAGATCTCCGCCTTCTATTTTAGCGGCGGGGTTTCGCCGCGAATCCAGAAGTTCTCTTGGCATCCGGAGAAGTTTTGCTGCGAGGTTGGAGGAAACAAGTTATTCTCTTGCTGCTCTTGCGGCTTTTTGCTGCATCGAGGCTCGATAGAAGAGTTCTGTACCTTCATTCGATCAAGGGGCAAAAGGAGTACGAATCAATTGGGAGTCGTCGCTGCTTTTCTGGACCAAACCGGACGAAACGCGGTCAGTGGTTGCCGAGTGTGGAAGCAGTCAAAATTTGAGATGAATCAGGGGATTCGACAACCGGGATGGAAGGAACCGGATGCCGCAAGAGGCCGCAGTACGGTTGTCCATTGAAGCCACGGTCTGAATAAGGAAATTTTGTGATGAGATCAACCGGTGAGCTGGGGTCCCGGAACTGCGTGACGGGCAGCACATAGCGCTGACGTCCGTACCGCCATCAGAGCGCGGGAGAATCCAGAAGGGGTCCATCGATATTTGATCGCAATGTCACGTGACTGCACGTTCACCTCATTTTCTCGCGTTTTTCTACGTCAAAACTGCGATAGGAACGCGTCTCTAAGATGTTATACGCGTAGGACCCCTTACCATACAGGTTTTAGACAGCTAGGTCACGAATCTCAGTCTATAGACCAGAAACTGAGAGTATTGTCAGGCCGGTGTAGGTAACCCCCAAGATGAATGAAATAAGTTCAATTCGGTGGTGGTTTTGTAGGATCTTTCTAGACAGTATCCAATTGATTATTGCTTCTGGGCTTTTATACTCCTGATCTACTTTGCGAAACTGAAACCCTCTGTGCGGACACCGTCTACTTATTCGCTGACAAGTTGTATTCTCCGCGCAGCTTCCCATCTTGAGGCCATATATTTCAGTCAAATATTGGGGTATTAGCTAACGTTCTGAGGGAAATGGAATGAGATATTGGATCTCGATAGGTCCATCGGAATCGGGAGAATTCGTGCCGCAACGGTGTGCAAACTTAAAATCAAGTATCTGGATCTGGGGAGTTCGATGAACTACATCTTCATTGGAGTAACACATGACCTACAGTTTCGAAGACTTGGGTAGACATACTTATGAAGAATTTAACTGTCCTGACCTTCACTTGACCTTCACAGGAACAAAGTCGGTTAGTTGAGATACAGGTTGGCAACCTGACGCAGATACGAGTGAATTGAAATCTCTGGCATAGACATTGATTCTGGCAGTTTTCCGTTGACCGAACAACAGGGGAGGAACTGATGTGCCAGGGCGCTGGATGCAAAGTTCGAGGGGGATAGAATAAGGAGAGCAACTGATTTTAAGGAAAATAATACAGCTGATCAGGCAGTTGAAGTATCCGAGACGGAATGGGAAAGGCGAAGGAATGAACGTAACATACCTTCTTCATTGGAATGCTCTCTACCTCTCCTGCCTCTAAATATGCTCAGCAGAAAGAAAAACCCACTGCAATCGATAAAGAGGATCAAGTCGGGGAATATGTAATGCTTTGAAAAAGTAAGTAAATTGAGCGAGATCCAACACAGGGTGCGCCGCTATCCAGACAGTGATCACACATAAACGGCTGTGCTCATGCTAAGCTGGCTGAGCTGAGTACAGTCGAGGTTTGACAGGGAAAACTTGGAGAACTTGAAGAATTGACATTTAAATTGGATGCCGGAGCAGTGTGAATAGTAGTACCTTGAAATAAGATTGCCAAAGTGCTCTATTACGTCTGGAACTGCATTAGAAGGGGAACGAAATTATAGTAGGAAACACACTTGCACATCAGAATATGACAAGATCCCAGAAATTCATTGAGAAGGTCAAGGAACAAATAGTAAGTACGATATAATAGAATCAATTTCGATCAAAGAAAGAACCTAAATTGGGACACAAGTGAGGTCAGTAACTTCGGTTGATTACAGGTTCCTTCCACCATGTAGTATAAGGTAGGCCAGCGAGCTATATTGGTGCCATCGACTCATCCAATTTTGACCCAATTGAATTTCACGCGTACGGTAAACTGCCAATGGGCTCGGCGCCGAAACTCGCAGCCTGTTCTGAGTTTAATTTACCCGGCACGGGATTCTAACTAATCCTCGAAATTACCTCGCCTCAAGCTCATTATCGTGACGCGAGACGGCTGAACGAGGTCACGTGAGGGCGTTCCCGACGGCGCGTAGGACGAGGGCGGGATGATGAGTCCGATAAGATGACCCAAAGCACTCAGTAACTGTGTGACACCACGGCAGAAGGGACCCCAACAACGATTGTTGATCATCACCTGCCAAAATAGACCGTGGCTTCAATGGACAACCGTACCGCAGGTCATCGGCTTTCATCTGCCGCGGGAAACGCGACCACGTGAACATCGACACGGACAGACGCGGACGCGTGAGGTCCAGAACCGGGGTCCGGGGATAGGTATAGGTGTCCTGGCCGGACAATAATCAGGTTTTGATTTTGATGGGCTAGCAACTCGTTTTCATCCGTGATCACCGTGATAATGCCTCAACGCCAAAACTTCTCAACAGCGGGCTCAAACGAGAGCAATGACAAACGAAACCCAAAATCAATCGCTCCGGAGCGCAAGACAGCCCCGCGAAAGTGAAACTGTCTAAAATGAAAATGAGAAATCGGCGGCAGTTTGGTTTTCGCCAAACATACTTTCGTTTTCGTTCCAACAAATCTCGTTTTCGTTTCAAGGGTTTTCATCTTCGTTTCACCAGATTTCATTTTCATTTTGCTAGGCTGTTTTCTCGGGTTTCTTGGTGCGGGGTCACCTTGCTGAATTTCACTTCAGTCCCCCTTTCTAGTTCTCGTCTATGATCATGCCAACAGTGAGCGCACACCACCCACGCGTCAATCGAATCATATTGCTTTGCCAACCAGGCCTCCTTCTTTGCCCTCTACATACTACGTACCATGGCAAACAACACAGACGAACCACAGCTTGTTCCTCTCAGACTTGAAAGCATACGCATTGCCTACATCCAACTCGGTGACCGTGTCAACGCTGCTCTACGCACCCAGATTGGAGACCGTCTGCGGCTCCAGGAACAGCAAAGTGGGGTATCGCGTCTTCTGGAGGCCATACAGCAGGTTCAGTCTCTTTTACTCCCCCTCGTCTCTTCACCCACAAACTGATTCTTCTCAGCACACCGATGTCCTTCCAGCTGCTGAGCGCCAGGTCATGGAAACGAGCATCGATGCCATGACTCAAGCCCTCGCTACGGCCACCATTCAATCTGAGGATCCTGCGCCTCGCCAATCTATTCCAGTTGCCCGCCGCGAACATACTGGACGACGTGGACGGCCACGCATCGAGATAGACTACAACTTCCTCGCCGTTGGACTCGAGCTTCGCGGCCCAACCGGACTTGCGCCTGTGGCCGGTGTTTCAGCTCGCTCCATCCGACGGCGCGCTCTAGACTACGGCTTAGTGGAGGCCGCTGTTCCTGTGTATACTGAGCAGGTTGATAATACTACTGGGGACATCATTCGCACCTACACCTCTTCTACGGGACCTGTCTCCAACATCACGGATGATGAGCTCGACGAGCTAATGCACCACACCCTCGAGATCTTTCCGACGTTTGGCCGTCGTATGATAGCAGGGCATCTTCGCGAGCTTGGCTTTCGTGTCCCGACCTCGCGGATCCGTGACTCCTACAATCGAGTACACGGGCCTGCTGTCTCCTACTCCAATACAGCCACTGGTCGTCAGCCCTACCGTGTGGCCGGACCCAACTCACTTGCTCACCATGACGGGCAACATGGTAAATGGCTCTGGAAGTATATACACCTCCTTTTGCTGACGGACTATATCCAGGGCTCCGCCGCTGGCGCATTGTCATCCATGCCTTCATTGAAGGATACTCACGATACGTGACCGGCATTCGCGCTAGTGACAACAACCGCGCAACGACAGTGCTGCAGGTTTTCCTTGAGGACGTGGTCTCGCAGCACGGGATCCCGCGCCGCGTCCGTGGTGATCATGGCACTGAAAATGTTCGAGTTGCGGAGTGGATGGAGGAGCACCATGGGCCTGACCACGGTGCCTACATCTGGGGCCGGTGAGTCGACTTCTTAATTCTTATTCCTCCAATTTGATCTCGGTATTCGAGATCACGCAACTGGGGTGGTTTGCACAATTGGAGGGTTTCATTCCCAGAATCCTCTGCCTTTCTTCAGTACCTTGAGCTCCTGTTCTTATATGCTGCTGTGTAGGAGCGTTCACAATATACGCATTGAGCGCCTCTGGTGTGATGTTACTCGCGGGTTTGGACGCAAGTGGAGCAACTTCTTCCTCAGCCTTGAATACAGCGGCGGACTTCGTCCTGATCTCGACGCCCACATCTGGCTTCTCCACCACCTTTTCCTTCCAGCAATAAACCAGGATGCCGCAGAGTGGGCGCGTGCGTGGAATGAGCACAAGATCCGATTTGACAATGACAGGACACGCAGTCCTCGGGACCTCTTCTTCTTTGGTATGATCGAGAACGGCCTTCGAGGATTTGAAGGCTACCCTGAGGCACTGGACGATGACAACGATATAGACGACCTTGACGCATATGGCATTGACTGGGAGGAGCTTCACGACGCTGATCTTATGGCTCACTATACAGAGCACAATGCGGACGAGGATGTCGATCTTGAAGCAGTATCGAATCCGTTTTCTAACGAAGGCCCGCACACCCTCTCGCATGTCGAAGTGGTCGAGCCGCTGTGTCCTTTTTCTGCTGAGCACGTAGCACAGCTTGATGAACATTTGGCGATCAACCCGCATTGTCTTTCTCGCAACATGAATAGCCGCCGTGCAGTTTGGGTTGATGCTTTGGCAGTATGTAGAAGTTTTTACGAATGAAATCATGCTTGCACTCTGTTTTTCGATGTTTGTCTAAGAGGTCTTGCCCCTCTTTCTCATGAGCGCTGAGGGAGTCTTGTCACTCCGAGCTCGCCAGGTGCCCCGGCTTACGACAATCCCAAGGCGGCGCGGGCAACAGCAGCCTTTGTTGCTTCCATCTCACACTCTAGACAATCAGCAAGACAATGGCGAAGGTCGGTTGTTTCCGCTATAGTGCCGAAACTGTTCAAACTGTCCGATTTCCAGCCCCACTGTCTTCGCGTACGAATCTAGTTTCTCAACAAAGGTTAATCGCTGAAGATTCCTAGCCTTAACCGAGCTTGCGGAGGAGGAGAGCAGCCTGCTACCTGCAGATCAGGAAGATCCAAGTATGCGCTCGTAACTGCCTCCGCATGAGCTCCTCTCATAGAACTGTAATCTCAAAGCCCCGGAGCTCAGTTCTCAGCCCGACACCGAATCTGACCCAACTCAGTTTGTCAATGTGAATCAACTTGCTGCTGACCTCGAAAGCGGCCAATTCACTACAGAGCCTGGCGGGCCACCGCCCACGGAGTCTATCCCAGAATCCTATCAATCTCCAGCATGGCTCCCTGCTCTCTTCGAGCATCTGCTGCGTTCTCCACCGAGTCAAGAGCTGCACCGCCGTCTATGCTGGCCAAGTTCACTCTATGCACAAACGCAATGCGCGGCACCCTCACAAGTATACGCCACCGTATTTATAGGCCCTAACTTTCACTCATGCCGCTTTTATTTTAGCCCCAGTCTGCAGAAGAATTGCTTAATATGCGATACTCGGCAGACTTCGCTGTTTTGAACAATCTCCTGGACGGCGGATACGGACCTGCCTACTTGTTGTACACTCGCTATCGTGTGCTTGCTCGAGTGGCAGCTGGCATTGGCTTGGATATCCACAAACCATCCCAGACTGCCAACGTTGCTGGTATCTCCATAACATACGAGGATCTGTTTCGCTGGGCTCGCCTGAAGTCAGGCACATTCGCAAATAACAAGAGTGTTATAGCTGCCGCAGAGTCTCGACGAGAGCAGCTCTCACGCCTTGAAGTCCGGTCAGTCAGCCAGCAGCGCCTACTAGATAACCTCACTGCGCTCGCAACCGACCCCAATCCGGCGATGAAATCTACAGTGCAGTCCCTTTGCTGGAAGCTGAGCGAGCTTCGTCGGGAAGTTCAGCCAGCTGTAGGAGGAGCACGGGCACATTAATGTATGTATACCTACTCCGCCTCTCCTCACCAAGCGACTCGATCGTTGTTGACAAGATTCTGTCAGGCCATTTTGAATTTTTGAATTTATTTCATTTCCTGCGCTACTACAATTTATTGGCATATGTAATTGGGCTAGCTACGCAGTGCCTACATATAGACAAAGTAGTCTGGCAGACATCCCTTGCCTGCTTTCGTCTTCTTTACCTATAGATAAATTTTATACTGGCAAAATGCGAATTTTGTTCCTCTTGTTTTGTTACATCATTTCCTGGGCCAAACACCATATATGAGTGTTGGGATTACTGAAAGGTTGTCCCAGCCTGAATATGGCTCTGCTCTGATTTTTTTTGAAGCTGCCACAATGAAAACCAGTTTCAATTTATATATTCAATTACAGCCTAATTTGCATTGAAATAAATATTCTACCTCTACAGAAAGCCTTCTATTCAAGTCCTGTTCCCATTGATCTACTCAAATAGAGCTGAAATGCTCAGGGGGGAGCAAGTAGAAGACGACGCTGAGCAACTTTACCATCATTGAATGATGGTAAAAGTGCTCGCCGTCATAGCCACCTGTCAATCAACACTGCCACATCTCATGTGCTGTCATTGACTTTTGCCTCCGCTCCTCATTTCTGCCTCCATGGAAGGGGGCCAGGCTGACTCTGTGGGGGATTTACAAGGGCTGCTGGCCCAGATTCAAGCCTTGAACCTGCAAGATGCTCCCCCTGAACTCAAGCAAGCCCTGCTGGCTGCCTCAGCACAAACCCAAGCCCATCTAGATAAGCAAAAAGCCGGCTCTTTGGGAGGGGGAGAGTTGTTACAACACCTCAGAGGTGATCAGGCCTTGTCTGGTGTGTCTACTGTACAGTCTTTCTGTGCATCCAGGCTGACTCTGTTGATTTTCAGTGCAAGGCCATTTATTGCCTGGTAAAATAGATTTACCTTCAATTGAAGACCGTCATCCAGGTAAGTCAAAGCCATTACTCTCAACCCTTGATTGCAATATTCACAAAGCACCTTTACTAGACTCTGTACACTCTGCTTCTGCTCAATCTAGTGACGCTGCTCCCTCTCTCATATCAACAACGTCAGTCGTTCTCTGCTCATCTACATATTCCATGCATTTGTCTGAGGCTACCATGACCTCAAGCTCCAGGCTGCCAACATTTGTGCCTGCCATCACCGTCTCTGAGGAGATGACGAGCCGTAAGCTGTGCGCTATTTCTACCTCGATTGTATTTGACGGAACGAGTGCAGAGTCCCATGGAATCCCTATCGTTAACCTAATCAATGGAAATCCCAACACGGCAGTCACTGTCGTATGCGCGCATAGCCTCGATTCGCTACAGCAGTACAGCGAAGGTCGTGAGGTCCAAGCGCTCATGCCACGGCTTCTTGAGCTGACGTGGGGGGAGGAGCCATCTGACTCTAGTCCGGGTGCTCCGGCAATCTTCTTGCTTGACGGTATGAAGCTCAATCTCCGGTCCAAGAGATTGGAGAAGGAGGGGGGGAGACAGAAGGGTGACGGCTCCTTCAACCTGGCTTCAACTCACGGTGAGGGTGAGGGTCATGGGCACTTTGCTCCTGCGTCGCAGACTGCGACTCCGCAGGCAGCGGCACGCATCAAAGAGTTGCTCCAGATCCTGCACCAACTCTACCGGTTAATCATGCCGCTTTGTGTTTCCCGCTTCGAGTGGGACATGATGGAGCTCAATGGCTATGAAAACAATGTTCTTGCCTTTGGTGGCTTGGAGCCCGGACCTACAGGCGTTCAAACCAATGCCTCTCGTACCGCCAACGTCTTTGATTTTCCATTTGTGGAACTCGGTTCTATTCCACGTTCCCCCAGCGTCCATGGAGATCAGGGGGCTCCATCTCCAATGCCTTCCGCTTCACAGGATTTTTGTCAGGGGACTTCAAGCGCTCCGCCCCTCTCTCGTGCAGAAATGCCAGCTTCTACCTTTACAGATTCTCTTCAAACACAGTCATCTAGATCTTCTTCTTCTTTTACAGGTCCTGTTGCGTCTTCTGAGCTTGCTTTGCCTCCTCCTGGGTCTCTTGAGCCTCTGTCTAGTTCTAGCGCTCGGTCTTCTTCTTTTACAGATTGCGAGAATTCGCCCGAGGTTAATATGCCTCCAGTCTCTGAGTCTCTTGAACCTCCCTCTAGTGCTGGGTCTTCTTCTTTTATAGATAGTGATAGGCCGTCTAAGCGTCCAGCCGCTTCAGCTGCGGAGTCTCTCAAGCCTCCACCTCGTTCTACTGCTCGCTCTTCTAGTACAGATCGCGTTACGCCAGATCCTTTGTCTCCTAAACAACGTTGGTTCCTTGATCTCTGGGAATATATTATAGCAGAACGCAGAAAGCAGCAAGGTGATCTTGAGACTGAGCTAGGCACTCAGGGCTCGCCACATGGGGACTTCAAAGACGATTTGCTTTGGTTTACTCTGTTCGTATGCCTTTTTCGTCTGCCACCGGGAAGTGATCCTGGCGCTTTCCTCTTCATGTGCCATGCCGTCTATCTGCAAGAAATGGATGTCTATATTCTGTTTGCAGCTTTCAAGGGCCATGACATCCATACGGGGTGCGCACCAACCTATGTCAAGCAGCTCAAGGAGCAGATGGCATCCATGGAAGATCTCCAAGCGCTGTTTCACAGCTTTGGTGACCATGTCCGCTGTGGTTATGTCCTTTACCCTTCGCACACTGCCACAACCCGTAGCACGCAGACCCTCTTCACCCCCTCTCTGCGTTTTCTATACACTCCAGCTGATCCCCGTGCCCCGACTCGAAAATATTTTGCTCGAGATGGCGCTACTATACTCGGAGATCAGCAAAGCCGTGCCAACCGTCTCGGGCGTGAAGTGGTTCTGGGGCTGAAGAACTATCTCGCGCATACAGGCCTTACTCTCCAGCTGGGCATTGACTCCCTTCTGCAGGAAATCACATACACAGATGAAAGCGGCACTACACAATCTCTGCTTCCTGCTCCATTTGACCTCGACAACGACGAGGAATACGAGTTGCTCTGTCTGTACCGCCGATACTTCCAGTACTGGAGAGAGACTCTGGCAAGTTACGACCTTCTTATCAGCAAGCCACAGTTCAAGACTCGGCAAGAGGAGATCAAGCGCATTCGGGAAGGACGGGGGAAGAAGCCGGTAGGGCTCCCAACAGAGCGTAACCTCATTGCCCGTCCACGGAAAAGGAATCACACAGAAGTATACCCAGTGATTGAGCAAATCATCAGCCGCAAAACCCATGGGACCGAGGTAATCTCCACTCACTGTTTTTATAGTCTCATGGAAGTGCTCATACAACGACCAGGCAATGTGGAGTGTGATTCTACGGGGGTCATCAGAGATCCAAGTCGTGCCGGAGCAGACATGGTGGTACGTGCATCCGTTGTGAAGTCTCCCTGTATCTGTTTTGACCCCTGGATGTATCTTTTGCAGGATTTGTGAGGGGGAGAATGGCAAGAAGTGCCTAGAGTATTACCTGAAACACGGTACAGGCCCCCCGCAATCTAACAATATGTCTCCTTCCACTCCCGTTCGAGCTGCAGAACACCGCCCTCCTACTGTAGAGCTGCTCACCAGCCCACCACCCCCTAATGCGAACCCGGGTCTGCCCACAGATACTGCTGCTACTTCTTTGTCCGCCCAGGCCTCCTCAGTTTCTGAGAATTTAGATCGAAGCCCGGTGCTTGGCAACACGATCTCTGCGCCGGACCTTCTACCCCAACCTGAGAACATGTCCGCTCCGCCCTCACAGTCTCCTCTGAGTCCGGTCTCAGCCGCTGAAGGCATAGATCTTGCCAAGCGCAAGTATAAGCACAAACAGAACGACCGGCTGCCAGCCTCTCCCGAGCATGAGTCGCTTGAATCCCCTCCTACCAAAAGACGGAGGCCCACTCCGCTCTTTCTATCCGACTCGGACGACGATAATGACAATGACGGCTATGCGAAAGATGTACTCGATGCTTTGAAGGACAGGTCTGACTCCCCACTCACTGATCTCCCTGAAGACAATCTGGACAATCAAAGTGAAGCGAGCAATGAGAGTTTCGAGGTTGAGGCTGTTGTCGGGCACCGGTATAAGGTGAGCTAAGGATGGGTTTCTATTTCTATGGGCTGTGTATTGAGGGACGATTTTCAGGGTAATACACGTGAATTTCGAGTGCGATGGAAAAACTTTGGCGACGACGCTGACTCTTGGTTAACGCGAGATGACTTGCAGTACGTTCCTATGTTCTTGAAGAAGAGACTGTTAACTGACAAGGATTCCCGACTCACAGAAACTCACAACAGGCGCTCGCGGTGTATGAGAAAGACACTGCCCATCAGCTGGACGAGACAGGAGTTCTTGATGCAGCCTGGACTGAAGGCTCCGATGCAGGGGATGAGGACTTCGAGCCGGCTGACAATCCTGTACGGCGAAAGCGTCAAACTTGCATTGCCCGAGATCTAGAGGGGGACCCAGAGGTTGGCAAGATGATAGCGTCAGGCTTAAGTCAGAAATACCTGGCAGACCTTCTCAGCGTCAAACGCCTAACTGATGAATGCGCCCAGATGGCTGTGACCAGAGACGTATTGTCATCATCTATGGCTTCTCGATCTACCACCAGCTCTCCCAAGGATATTGCCAACCAAGTCGTGGAGCAAATTCAGCGTCAGAACGATCTCAGCACACAGATGTACTTCGAGCTGTCTCCTACTGCTAGCTCCGATAACCCTCTATGGGGCTCCCGCCTTGCGAGTCTCACGCTTGAGTGCATGTCTGATATTGGGGCCTCCCTTCCCTCCATGATTGTGCATGGGGAGATCGCAGAGTTGTTCTCTCGTGGTGTGCAGGCTCACGTTTGTCGCTCGGTGGTCGCTGTTTACCAGTGGTTAGTTTACTTGGGTCCCTCTTTGGGCGAACAGTTGGCCCAGCTTCATTGCTCTGGCGGACAAGCCGCTGTCCAGGCGCAGTTTCCTAAACTCGCCCCGATGGTAGAGCATGTTGTGTCTTTTGTTCAGGAGCATCGGATGTATCTCGAGGCCCACAGATCTTGGCAGCAGCACCACAAACCGTCGAAATCCAAGCGGAAGAGGCAAAATCCTCCAGAGAACCCAGTAGCGCAACCGCCTGGTCCCGCTGAGCCAGCTAAGCCGACTTCCTTCTCGCATGTACCTGCAGATCTATGGGGCTCCTCCCTCAGGCAAAGCCCGGCGGAACGCTGTTACCACTTGATGCACTGGGTATGACTGTTTCGCTTGACACAAAGGAGAAGCTCTACTCTGTGGTAGCGCGCATCCTCTGCAGCCTCTGGGATAAGTATCTCATCCTCCGACCAATGAAACGCATTGACCAATTCTTCAATTCGGGTGACAAGCGGGCTGGGCGGACAACGGATATCCTCGCTATCCGTCATCGTTTGATCAACAGAGGTGCTGTACTGCAATGTCTGGCAGAGACGCTCGGAGAGGGGATCTTTGCTGCAAAGTCTCTGAAGGGTTTCATCCAGCGCCCATGTCGCCTTTTTCCAGATAACCTCAGCCGCGATCATCACCTGGCACGAGCCCTTGAGCAAAATGAAAATACACTTGCTGGTCTTGACGCCCATCTGAATGCATGCCTGTTAGAGGAGCCTACTTTGAAGGACTTGTGCGAGGAGCTCGGCGACATTGTGCACAAGGGCATTCTATCTATCAAGCTTGGCTACTCCCTCAGTGACGAGGAGTTTGATAACCCTTGGGCAGCTGTCTTGCCTGAACAGCTTAAAAAAATGAAGGGTTCTAATCGCAAACAACAGAAACCCTCTATTTCACCACCGCCGACGCTGCAAACACTGCTTCCCAGTCCCCCAAGGTTTGGGGTTCCAGCGGTTATCATTCGGGAAGCGCTCTCTGAGCGGCGGGGCATGGAACCCACCTCGGAGACTACAACGTTTCGTTGGCTCTTGCAAGGCTTGCATCCTCTCACCGGCGCATCTAATGGCTATGACCGTGATCAGATGGACCCTGTACGTGCAGATCTCCAGGGTTTCAAATGGCTTGAGAAAGTACTCCCATTTCATCTCCTCACCACCGCTACGGGTCTTTCGAGTCTGCTGGCTTTCATGAGCACTGGTCAAGGATGCTCCACTAGCGAATTTCTAAGGCGCATGGAGGCCGAGCCTGACAAGATGCACTTCCCTGATCTTCAGGCCTGCGTTGCTCGATTCGAGATGGAGGAGACAAAGTCCGAAAGTCTAGGCCCCGGCAGCTACAAGTACTGCAACCAAACGATTTACGGTACAGCAAATGCTTGGTATAGTGTCCATCCGACTATTCGATGTGGCCAAAACCAGTGGCGGGAACTGTCTATCAAGGAGAAGTTCGCCCCCATGTTTTCGGTTGAGCTACAGCGCAGCTACCTTGCCCTTCTCGGCCCGCTTGCAAACCAAGATCCAGCTACCTCCGATGCTCCTCGCCCCGCATGGCACGCTGTTCTGAGCTGGATTGTGAATAGTGGACTCAATGGATTCGGGAGTGGCCTTGCTCCTCTGCAATTCGCAAACAACTTAGTGCTTGCCGGTGTTGCAGCGCCGCCTTCGATCGAAACCATTGCTCAATGGATCTACCTCAACAAAGGCTATGGTGCTTTCCGTGGACTGCAGGTGCTTGGTTTTGAGCTACCGCCTAACGCTTCGCCTGCTGCTGTTCGAGCAGCCTTCTTGTGCTTTTACACCTGGCTCGATCATTTTCTGACAGCTGAAGACAAGTCAGTGCTGCGGTTCGGACCAATCTTTTGTGAACAGCTCCTCTGTAAGAATGGCCGCTGGGAGAATCGGCTACGGTCAATGGGGGGGAAGTTTGCAGATCTCAGAGCGCAAGCCAAGGCATTGTTTGAAGGGGTGGAGTGGACTTCAGGCGCTAATCTGCTAGACCATACCAGATGGCCATTTCCTTCGTGCGCTAATTATGACTTGGCTGTGTTCCAAGATATCGTCGAGGCTGGGTAAGTTCCGCTCGCTCAGAATGTTCTAGCAACTAATGCGGCTTTGTTGTTCTAGAGGCAATACACTGAGGTTTCCATCTGGCACGGTCGAATCTGAAATGGACATAGATACGTAAATAAGGTCTGTAATTGTACATCGAATGCTATTGTGCTGCCTCTACATCCACAAGTCGTCTTTCGCAAAGCGATTGCGACGTCTGAATCGTTCGTCTCCTGGCTCCATAGTCTGAAACCATTCAATATCAAACTCCAGCACTGCGGTTAACATTCCGGTCGCTCGAGCTGCTCTGAAGTCTATTCCTTCACTTGAGTTCCACCATGCTTGGTATTCCTGGCGCAAGGCAATCGACCGCCAGAGACGAAACTGGCTTTTGTCAGACCCCACAATTGCCGACTCGAGTTGCTCTTTAATTGAGAAGTCATCGTCGAGGTAAAGGGAAGTGAGCTGCGGAAGATGGCGCTTGATAACAGCGGCGAGAACTCCCGAAAATTCACTTTCTGCAATGCCATCGATGTCGTCAATTCTGAAACATCGATCTACATCGCGCAGAAGAAGCAGTTTGGTGGGGAGTGTGCCCGGTCTGTCCTGTTCATTGGCCCACAGGAAGAACTCATTCAGATATTCTGAAGGGATCACAAGGCAACAGAGGGAGGGAGATATCTGGGGGCAAATCCACATAGAAGGTGTGAGCTGCGAGTCTGGCAGGCTGCCCTGCCTTAACTCCAGCCTCGTCACAGCAAATTGTGAGCGCTGAAAGAAGTCTGAGATGCGAGGAGCGGCTCCAAACATTAAAAGTGTGCCCAGGATTAGATGCTGTAGGTTCGGGAGGGTCAAGAAAATCATAGGGAGAGTGTTGCAGTTTATGGAGAACGTGGTCACATTCAAGAGCGTATGATATTTTTTGGGGGAGGCAAAGAGGCGAAAGAGATCAACCCCTACGTCCATCTCAAGGAACTCGACGTTTTGGATTGCGGCAAGAACGTTCTCGAATGCCTCGCAGCTGTATATCTCTGGCGCATTTGGTGGATGGAGATTAAGTGAGAGGCCCAGACGGGTGAGCTGAGACCAGGGAAAGGAGGAGGGGGGAGGACCAGTCCAGAATAAGGTTGTGATACGCGGGGCTTGGGAGGCAAGCAGCGAAAACCAGCTTAGAGTCTCCACTAGAAGCTTGTCCTTTGAATGCCGTATGACAAGGCTCTGGAGCTCAGGCATGCGAGGCGGGGAATCAGATGGCGGGATGAACATTTGGTGCACATAGAGGTGTTGGCACTGCGAAAAGCGGGGGAGGAGAAGTGCTAGGTGGCGGTGAATAGGAGGTGTAGTTATTTTGCGGCTCTCAGAAGCCGTCTGTAGGGCCAATGCCCTACCACCCGAGCGGCTGAGCCATAGCTCAACAAGATGCGAGCTTTTCACAGTGGTCACATCCAACGCCTTCCAAAGGCGGGGATCTGAAATAGCAACAATGCGCCATCGTGCTGATATCTGACAGAAGAGAAGGGGCGACTCGGTGGGACTAGGCCGCAGAAATAAAGGTGAAGGAAAGAATGTAACTGGATATGAAGGCCCAGAGGGGAGAGTGAGTATGAAGATCTCTGATAGTGTCTCATTCGCAAGGCTCTCGATGGTGGTATTTGGGAACGACATGGGGGAAGAAGAGACACCCTGATTCGGAACTGTGAATTTCCTAATTAAGATGTGGCTGTCCCGTTGAGCAACTTTACCATCATTCAATGATGGTAAAGTTGCTCAACGGGACAGCCACATCTTAATTAGGAGTGGCGCAAACCACACGGAAAAAAAATTGTCTCTCTTTGCTACCTTCATTCAAGGTTTTCTATAGGACCCATCTTCCCTCTATATGCGGTGGGCATTCAAAATCTCTTGCCTACGATTTTTGCTTGTTTGACAGGAGAGGAGTAAACAATGAATCGAGTTGACCTCTATTGAAGCGAAACACAAACTCATTTGCTAGAGGAGCGAGTGGAGAGGGAATATACGGACTAAATAGGCCTGTAAGGACAGTGTGAATATATGTAACAAGTGACTGAGTAAAGACTGTGAGCTAAGTACTACGAGCATAAATAAGATAATATCAGGAAGTCTTTTGTGAGCAGTATGTTGCCATATGGCAAAGCAAGCAATCTGGCAGCATTATGAGATGATAGCTCGATAAGAAGTGTGGGACAAACCAGAGCACTCCGCCGAACTCAGCATAGTTGGTATAGGGCCTGTAGAGGATATACTGCCATCCGTCAAAGTCAGTCACTGTGGTGAGGTCATTGGGCAACTCCTCCTTCAGCAGCGGGACCGCAATGCTGAGCGGTATCTCTACAGTGTCAAAGCAGGTCCGAGTGAGAACCGGTGTGATATACTGCAACGGCGTAAGTATCGTTAACTCTAGGAATGAAGTCACATACATCAAGCCAATGATCGCTATTCTGAGAAGAGTCGGCTTTGGCGGGGTCAACCTGAGTCCCGTGGAATTTCTCAACGAATGTCATCTAGGGAATAGTTACAGAGCTTCTGTCGTGCATAAAAAAAGGGCCGTCACCTCAATGAGCCCACCATTGGGTGGAAGCGTTCGGGTTCCCTTTGTCGACATCAAGAACATGAGGGACCGAATGAGAGGATCTTGGGGGTCAATAGCGAGCTCAGCATCAGAGAGCGCACTAGCCGAGATAGCACTATGATCAGCTCGGCCACGCCCTCGGAGGTAGCGATTGAAAGCTAGCTTGTATTTCTCTTCATCCTGCTTCAGGGTGGCTTCGCCACAGGAGGTATATGACAAGCGGTCTATGAGGTCTTCAACACTCTTGAGACGATTCCCAGCCATCTTTGGCAGCAAGCGTTGAAGAGACTTCCCAAAGCTCTACAATGGAAGTCAGACTAGGCTAGAGAGGAGCAAGGAGTGAGGGCAGAGGCGACGCACCTGAGCAAGTGTACAGTGTGGGCTATTGCTAATAGGGCCATTGAAGGCGTCTCTGAAAGTCACAAACTCAGGGCTCTTGATGAGCGGAGTGGCAAAGCCAAAGACCACGCGACGATACAAGATCTCCAGCATGTTGTCGTATGTGCCAGAGTCCAGGGCTGCCATCTCCTCTGCCTAGTGGTCGTCAGCAAGCATGTACGGTCAATCGGAGGGCACCGTACCTGCTTGTCAAAGTGCTCAATTGCAAGGTGTTGCAAATAGGGTTCCTTGCTTCGTTCCGCAAATTCCTGTATACTGCGTGGCCATGTCCGAATAGCTTCAAGCTGAGATTCGCTCAAGAGCGATCGCAAGCCAGAGCCATTGTCGTAGAATGCTTCCTCACCCGCAAGGGCAGCATATGCAAAGGGGACGGAGAGAGAGGGTGGCAACTCATGAAGACATACAACATAGAGTCGGCATACATACCCACACACACGAACACGCCGCAAATATTCTGGCGAGGGCAGAACTCCCAGCGGGAGGGGTTTAATGACATGCATCCCCCCGCAAATCTGCCACACGTTCGAGTCTGAAAAAATATCGCGCACAAGCTCGCTAAGAGCAGTTTGGGTAACGCCATCCCCAATTGAGCCGCCTCTGCAAAAGTGATTGTCAGTTGGATACAAATGAGACAGGTTAGAGACCGCGACTTGCATTGACCATGAGTGGTTCTGTGTAAATGGTCCAAGCGGATCGCGTGGTTCGATCGATACCCGGCGAGTGTGGTCCTCAGTGAACACCAGCGGTGGGGCACCGTAGAAGCTGGCAAAATGCCCTGAGAGTGCGGTAACCGCTACCTCAGTGGTCGGCGCTGTCACCCTAAACGTGTAGCTCCCAAGTACTTCGCCTATTGCGTCAGCCCAGCCTTCAATAGAAACGGGTCGCGAGGACGCAATTTGCTGGAAAAAAGTCAATGTCTGTGCTATATCAGAAATGGGAGCATGCACTGACAGGGGCAGGACTGTCACTATGTGACAGCAGTCGTTGACGCGTTGCGGGAGGGGGCTATGCAGCCTTGAGGACTCGAAGAAGAAAGAACAAAGAGAAGACACGTACCGACCAACTTATCGATCGCGGCCGTAAAGCCGGGATTGGGACCCGCGGAAGAGGTCGGTGCGATGGTCCTGCACCAGGAGTCGAGCTTGACAATGCCGCAGGTACGTTGTCTCGCAAGGACAATGCAAGAGCTTGACGCATCTGCTCATCTTCTTGATCAGACTGAATGGAAGGAGTGTCAGTGTAATGTGCGAGCAGAAGTTCAGAGCCCACATCAACGGCCCCTTCAAGAAAAAGAGGGGTCGGTGCTTCTTCCTCTTCCTCCTCGAATAACATCTGTGCGGTGGGAACAGTTGTACAGTTGGGTTGACAGGTTATCTCGCCTTCGATCTCGCCGTTTGTGTGAAGGAAGCGAAGTCCAAAGCACATGTGAGGTCGCAATGAGGACGAGTCCAGGAGGCGGCCCATGATTGGTCCCCACTTTGCGCCTAATGAAGGATGAGCGCTCACGATTCAAACAGCCTATCGACGGAAGTGACTCACCGATGAAGAAGATCTTGCCATTAGGTGTGAAAGGATCGGGCAGCGAGCCCCAAGGGCGGGAACCCAGAGAGGACATCTTGAAGTCATACCAGTTGACGCCAGCGATTGAGAGCTTTCTGTTGGCCTCGCTGCGTGGTTTGATGCCAGGAGCTAGCACAAGCCACTCATAGCGAGTGACTTGCATGGCCTCCTCCACGTCGCTGTCCTGGCTGCTGGACGCTGCCAAGTCGGTGGTGGAGTCACTGGGGCCGGTGAACACAAGTCCGTGCTTCAACATATGCTCCTTTATACAAGTGTCAAGGGACCGGTGGAAGACATAGTCTCGGTCCTCCTCTCCGCTCGCATCCACGGGCACAGGGAAGGTGAAGATGAGACCAAGCTTCTGGGCATGAGCGAAAAACGCAGCACCCTCGTTTCCGAGAAGCCGTCCGTTCTGATTCTTGACAAAGAGCGGAGCGTAAGCTGCATCCCAGTCCAAGTCGTAGTTAGATGTCAGGTTGTTAATCTGAAAACAGTGCTTGGTTGGGGATGATAATGAAGAGACATGATAAAACAGACTCACGAATATAGGCCAGATCATGAATTTCACCGGTTTCAAGGATGGAGCCTGGCGGACGACTTGTTGGCTGGATCCGGCGCGAGTGCCAGCGGAGTAGGCACGGTGAGCCCCTCTTGGAAACTGGGCACCGACGGAAGGGCCAAACGGCCTATTATGCAAGGCGGCCTTTCTGCGTCTCGCGTCAGCGGTCATTGTTTGAGGGACCTGCACTCCCCATGGAGTTGCTGCCCCAGCACGAGCAGGAACCATAGCAGAGCTGAAGAATTCGTCAGAAGCTGCTCGATGAAAGGCAGAGGAGTTCAGCGCAGCGCACGACGTGGATGGTCCGGAGCGGTGAGCTACCTGCGCAGCGGCAGGAGGCGATGTGACTGCCGGAGTTGGAGTTGTCCCGCCAGTTGCGAGAGGTGCATGAGCCAGGTATGGGCGTCCACATCCCTGTTGCTGGCAGACGGTGCGCGCATTGGCAATGACAGCCTTGGAATGCATCAGAAGGGAATGAAAAAAGGATAGTGAGACACCATACGGCTTGAAAGCCTGTGCAGCGTGACACAGTACATGCCCCACGGGGAGGAAATTGACGGTGCGGACTCTCCTCATGTTCGCAAATGCACTGACCATCACCCAACGGCTGAGAGGAGTGTTAGAGAAAGGGGCTACCAGAGAGATAGAGAGAGCTCGTACCGTAAACGCCACGCACTCACAAAGTTGACAGGGACCTAAGGGAAAAGACATGGTAGACGACAAAGACTACGACTTGAAGTTAGAAATGTCATTGTCAGGTGTTTTTGCCCAGTGATCACTGCCAAAGCGACGAAATTGAAATTGGGTCCAAGTATGCTGTGGAAGCACGGCCAGATTCAGAGCTAGCAAGAGTGACAATAAAAGATGGTGTGGTGAGATTGAGAAAACCAGAAACGAAACTGAAATATGCAAGAACAAGAACGAAATGCGACCACCGAAAACGAGATGTCTGGTTCGCAAAAGTGTTTTGGGAATTGGAAATTTGGTTTTGACGGATGGTGATCTCATTTCTGCAGACGACAGCGATGATTTTTCGTCTAGAAAGGTCATACTTTGCGTTTCAAAAGTTTGCTTTCAACTTGATGGACACACTTTCGATGGGCGGCAATCGAAATTGGGAGTCAGAATGGTTTTGTTTTGGAGCTCACAAAGCAAAGTATCTTGCTGGTGATCATCGTGATTCAACGTGATCAGTGGCGAGAGTCAGGAGAAATACATGGACGAAGTCAAGAAACTACGGGCCGAAATCAAAAATCAAAGGTCCGAAATCATTTGATTTTTGTCCAAAGAGGACACCCATAATAGGCGAAAAACAAATCTGTAGGTTGATAAGTATCAAAGTAAGTTTCGTGCAGAGATTTCCATACACAAGATACCATCCACGCGTCGCAATAGGCATGCGAACACCATTCCACCAATACCCTACCATCTACCCCAACACCCCCAACCCCTGCGATATATTGAACGCCACATCCTGCGGCGTCCCAATCCCCTTACAATCCCTACAAATCGCCTCCGCCAACTCGACCCTGACCCCCACCCCAATATGACTCTCCACCGTCCCATACGCAAAGCTCAACTTCTGCAGCCCCGGGAACAAAGCGAGCCACGGGACCATCCGGTGGATGTCCACCGCGCGGAACTGCTGGTGCGCGGTGGGGTCGGTGTAGAGCCAGAGAAGGTTGACGCGCGGGAGAAGTGTTTCGGGGAACAGCATCGGGTCGAGGGCAGGGGAGGAGGAAGAGGAGGGAGGGAGGAGAAGCCAGGGAAGCGCGGCGGCGGTGGGGCGGAAGGCGAGGCTGAGGGTGAGGGGGTGGGTACCCGGGAGCGTCGCCATGGCTTTCAGTGCCGTGCGATACGAGGGGAGATCGAAGGTTGCTTGGAATTTGGGGCGGAGGCGGTATGTCAGGGACGAGAACAGTAGGGAGACGTGTCGCACGTTGGGCGCGGCGGGGAGGAGGTATGGGAGGTAACATGCAGGGAGAGTGAGCATGGATACTTTATTTTCGGCGTCCGGGAGTGCAGGGGCTGGTGGAGGGTCATTGTCAGCTATGGCGTGAACGGCGTTTGCTTCGAGCTGGATGCTGGTGAGGTGCGGATGGCGGGCCAGGAACGAAAGCAGTTCCGAGAGGACAAGATTCGTATTTTTCTCGACGGTGAGCCGCTCAAGATGCAGTCCGAGGTCTACAGCTGCAAGTAGAGCGGAGTACGCCGCCGCTTCTGCCGCCTTGTCCCCAAGCCCAGAGAGCGGTTTCAGCACAAGCACAGGCCACCGACTATCCGTCAAGGTCACAAGCGTCAGTTGCTGTTGCTTCCCAGGAATAGGAAGAGTCTGTATCCGCATCCAATCATCAAACGCAAGAGCACCAAAGTCCTCGAGAATGCGTTTCTCCTGGGACCACGGGGGCTGGGAAAGGCGGCGCCAGACCCACCGCATCAATACGACGGAATTGACGAGCGCGGAAACGAGGTACGCGAAGAGGAGGGGGATGCCGAAGATGACGATGAGGACTTTCATCGTGGTGGGAAGGTTGTATGAGCCGAAAGGCGG
This sequence comes from Favolaschia claudopus, assembly GCA_037176885.1. NCBI lineage: Eukaryota > Fungi > Basidiomycota > Agaricomycetes > Agaricales > Mycenaceae > Favolaschia > Favolaschia claudopus. The sequence goes on along the minus strand of JAWWNJ010000048.1, from coordinate 979,694 downwards.
CGGGAGGAGCTTCCATGGGATTGGGGGTGCCGTGCGAGGATGGGAAACGCCCATGGCGGAGCTCTTGACAAGTAGGAGCGCGCTGTTGGCCGAGGAGGGGATGTGCGAGAGCAGATACGCAGCTTCTCGACGCGTACGTTGTAGGAGATATTGTTTGTTGTAGATGACGATATCCGGAATGGGATCTGCCACGGATAGAACGGCTGCTAGTCGTTGGTAGGTCTTGAAACTAAGCCTCGAGCCGGCAAGAACGTCTTTGAAGCATATTAGACGTTTTACTGGGGACATTCGCGCTACTACGAGGATAAGGTGGAATGATTTGGAGCTGGAGAGGGTAAGAGTGCCGGCGTCGATGTTTTCCTGGGAGATGTCGAAATGCCACAAGTAGGGTAGCATCGCGAGTCGGCGGAATCGAGAAGACACTTGTACGACTTTCCAAAGCTCGGCACTTGCTAAGAACCAGCATATTCGGTCCATGAGCTCGTCAGGAAGTTTGTCCATGGTCGTGGTTAACGGTAAAGTCGACACGGTTGACGGGCTGATCGGGGATGTGCCGAAGTGATGAGTTTCCCGCAGCAAGCTGAAGGTGTAGACGCGAAGTAAGCTGGAAAATTACGATGGCACCCGAACTACCCTTACAACAAGCTCAGAGTTGACAAGAAAACCGAAGGGAGGGGACACTGCAAATACCGCCGATCCATGGCCAATTTCGGCACAAAATTCGGCAGTTGGAAATGACATGATTCAGGCCGCCATCAATCCCCATCGGCATCAAACAGGCCAACAATCGCTGATGCGGCCACCAAACAAAGATACACAGCGCGCTCCTACTTGCTGTTTCTCCCCGCCCGCTGGTGCGCATGCCCTGGGCCTTGCCCGTCACAGACTATATGCATCATAGATTTACCGGGGGTCTTCATCGTTCGTGCCGGCCGCGGCAACCATGATCAAGACAAGGTCTCTCCATCAATCTCCTTGATATAAGTATCGATTCCTGTGTGCAATGCCCGCGCAGAAGCCTTCAAGGTTACTCAGGCCATCAAATTAGCGAGTGTATGCCTACGTTCTACAAATGCAGCACGTATCTCTTAATACTTCTCTCTCCTCTTCTAACTTAGGCATCAAGGAGACACTCACTTGTTATTTCATAGATCCTGTGATATTGATACGTAAAATATAGAAGGTTAAATCTGTGTTATACAAACACTAGATTAGGTCGCGCTCTCAGCCTATGAGGCGCGTTGGAACGCGCCAAAAACACTTAATCGATGCGTTGCTTGGCTCTGTTATGCACAGAACCTTGTTCCGGTCGCCGGCCTTATGATGGCATCCGTGGGAAATGCCACCGATCATGCCCGCGATCATCCCATTTTGCGTGTTATTTCCAACTCCCAAATGCTCTCAATTTCGGTTCAGAACCCAACAGGCTTTGAAAAATTCGGATATCTTCTAGCCAGTACTTTTCGACATTCGACCCGGAAGCTACTTGACTGATCCAAGCAACAAGAGATTAAGTATTATTGAACTGCTGTAAAATACTTACGCACCGAATTCGATTCCAGCACCGCTGGAATCCGCGCCGGTCACCTAAGAATCTCGACAAATTAACATCGTACAATACTTAGCCCGTATGCCTCAGTATGAAGAGTTTCGCTTATTACATCGACGCGCTCGCGAGACTGGACCGTGGACGGCAACGATGAGATTCATATTGGAAGGTGAGGAGGGGAGAGACAAGTCCGTTTTTGGAAATCCAGTGTTGATACATGCCATTTCAACCGACACTTGGACTTTCGTCGCGTTTCACGTCGAACGATCTGCTTTCCAGCATATACGCTTCGTACGCGTTCATTCTGTATGTATGAAAAACAATTCTGCTAGTTTGTGCCGGGATGAAATGTCGTAGTAAACCATGGATGCCTGAAAACCTCCTCCATTGTGATTCTGTCCTCCGGACGGTATCGCAGCATCTTTCCCAAAAGGTCGCCGAGCGACTGAACCTCTTCTTCAGGCAACGCCACTCCCTTCGGTTCGATCATGGAGCCCAGGTCGGAATCCGTTCGTTCCTCATTCTCGGTCGAGCCTATAGCGCGCAGTTTTTTTTCGAGGGACAACTTGACAAAAATGGGTTCAAGTCGCTTAGAGCGACCATTCCCGACGCTTTTGAGCTTTGGTTCCCCATTTTCTTGGAACCATCGATCCCTGTCCTCGTAGGCTGCCCACCAGGGATCGGGCAGTCGCCCGAACATCCGAACCATTAATTTGACGAGAGCCGAGCGACTGCCCAACAACCAATCAAATAAGGGTCTTCCAGCACGGATCTCGAAGATCGTACATCCAAAAGACCAGACATCCGCCTCAGGACCAGCACGGTTGTCGAACAGTATCTCGGGGGCCGTACAGTTCAGCGCAGCCCCAGGTCGATAGTCGCTAGGAGGCTGTCGGAAGTAAGACTGGCCAAAGTCGGCCATAACGACCCGTTCTTGAAGTACCCCTTGGGAGTTGCGCCATTTGGAGCTGCTGACAGGCGCGACAAGACATCTCGGTTCGTGTGGTGCTAGTTCCTCCCCGCTACGAGTCTTAACCTTGGATGAGCGCGGTTGCTCCAGGTTGTCGTAAACATCCTGGTCCGACCACCCGTAGACACTGTCGGAGACGCGGAACAGGATATTGAAGGTAGTGAGATCTAGGGAAGGAGCATTTAGTCATAGACATGCAATCCTGCGGGAGAGAAAACAATTCACCACCATGGACAAACCCAGCACCGTGCATCTGATGCAGAGCATCTGCCACTTGATACGATACGCGGCGGGCAAGATCTGCACGCAGTCTACGGCTCGGAAAATCGGAAATATCGAACAAACTTGGACCTGCCATTTGCATGACGATCACTTGGTGCTCGCCACTGGGCATGATTACCTTGAAGTTGTCTTTTACATCAACTGAAAGGTCACGGATGCGAGGAAGCATCGTGTGAAGCGAATGTGGAATATGGATCTCCGCAAGCTCGTCTGACGGCTTCGACGAGGCGTTGGCTTGCATGATCTTGAGAGCTACCAAACCCTGGTTGGACCTGTCGCGTGCCAGCCAGACAGTAGAGAAGGCACCATATCCAAGCTTGTGGATGACCTTATAACGTCTATTAACAAACTCTTGTCCTAGAGAGATTGGTGCAAAGCCGCCATGTCGATAGCCTTGAAGACTTTCGACGTCGTCGAATGCTAGTCCGTAGAATCGTTCCAAGTGCCAGTGCGCTGCCATCGGTAGATCGGACAGTTGGTTGTATGAGGTTGTATGCGGGAGGTGCGCGTTTCAGTTGGAAAAATGCTAAACGCGTAAAGCTGAGAGTCTGAGAAGCTAAGAAGACTGCAGCTAAAGTGCCTGCAAAAGTTTGGGGTGGTCCTCAACAAATAGACCTGTAAGTAGATTTCTGGAAAGTTCCTTTTCAAGTTTTCTATTGCCTGTGAGCAGAACCTGAACAGAAATTGGATTTCGGGGCAACAGGAGCCTAAGGAAGTAGTGGGAAGCAGCCTCACTGGCAGGATGAGTGAAGTTACCGTTTAGGAAACTTGTGTGTGCGCGTTTGGCTGTGGCTTCCCCCTCCTCCCCACCGCCAACGATGTGCTGATGATTCTGCTTCTTGTTGCTTCTTTTGACTCTCTGCGTCCTTGGCTACGCTCTAGTCGTCTTGCTCGATAGATTCCCTTTCGTTTGATACCACTGAATTCGCACCTGGAGAACTTAATATCATGGCGGCAACTTCTCGTCCGGAGCCTATGAATGCGACCTCGCACCATGCAAAGGTCAATGTATCCTTGACTACATCGCAAACCGTTTTTGTGGCCGGGGGACACATTACCGGCAAGATGGAGATGGAGTGTAGAGCTGACAAGGGTCTTGGAATCAGCGTTATAATGGTCGAGCTGTTTGCCATTCAAGGTTCCTCTAAATCTGCGTACTAAATAAGCTGGGAGCTCATACCCGTTTAGAGTTAACATCCCGGGACCACTCCGCCACTTCTACCTTTCTCCACAGTCGTCGCTTGTTCCAGGGGCCGGGTCTACCTCCCTCGAATGCAGTCCAGCCCCATCCAGTCCCCGGAGAACCCCCGCTACCGTCGCACTACCACCAAGCCCGCCGCGGAAACTCTACCTTTCTCTTCAAATTCCCTCTCCCCGAGACGTCCCCATCATCCATCACTTTTGGCGGAGATTTGGCCCGCGTAAGGTATGAACTCCGCGCGGGTGTCGGTGTCTGCTGGAAGGGCGAGAAGAGGCTCGTCACAGACCGCGCCGACCTCCAGGTCGTCGAATGTTACAGAGAGGACCCCTTACTAAACCCGGAACCCGAAGGCGTTGTCGTTGGTGAGAACGGCAAGATTTGGGCTCAAGGCAAGATTGTCGGCGGTGTTGTTGTGGCAGGGGAGAGCGGATGCGTCGAGCTTCAGGTCAAGAATCATTCCACCAAGAAGGTGCGTTCTTCCTCGCCGTTAACTTCGTTCTTTTCATATTCCACTCAGAACACCGGACTCGTTATCACCTTAACGCGAACTCTGGTGCTATCTGGTATCCCTCCTTCAGAAAAGCAGCCCTTGCAGATTTCCGATACCCTCGTTACTGTACCATACCGTGGTCAAGAGTACATTATCCCTCCGGGTGCTGAAGGTGTTGCTAGTCTGGTTTTTGACGTCCCCAAGCACGCAAGGGGCGTAAAGGGCGGCCTGCTCAAGGGCGACGTGTCTGCTACCAAGCCCACTCACGCCATCTTTGAAGTTCGCTGTGTTCTCGGGATCAAAATGACCATGGGATTCGGCAGGTTAGTCGTGCTGCTTTGCCTCCTCATATGATCCCGCTGATTTTGTTGAGCAGCAAGGACATCGAACTAGATCTTCCTGTGACGGTTGTCCATCCAATGGCTTTACCTGAGATTGCGCCTCCTCAACCATATCCCGTCGGTTACCCAACGCCCTATGCGGACCCTCGCGCCACGCCCTATCCAGGCTACCCCGCCCCTCCCATGTCACCTATTCCTACCGCCTACATGGATCCTCAGCAGAGCCAAGTATGGCTACCTCCGCCTTCACAAACACCCATGCCATATCAATACTATTCCCCGGGTCAACCACAAGCGCAGTACTACTTCCCTCCGCCTCCCGCCAACCCCGTCTACCAACCTCTTCCTCTCAATCTTGCTCGTCCATTGAGTGCAGATGGCACCCGCCCTTCCTCCGCCGCGAATTTGGCCCCTCCTGGTCAGTCGCCCGCCACAGCCAATCCCGCAGACGGCGAAGAAGGCAAAGGTGAACGCGCTTCGAGGATCACAAAACACCTCCGTCAAAGCACGCGCAACCGTTCCGCCTCCCCCCTCTCCCATCGCTACCCCCTCACGTCCTCGAACTCTATCCCGATCCCGCAGACGTTGCGTCATCCCCCTGCAGGCCTGCCAGACCCCAATAACCTCTCTGTTTCTCCTGCCGCGGGTCCAGGACCGGCGGTCTTCTCGCCGCGGCCGGTATTGAGCCCCAAAGCGAGTTTCACGAGTCCGTCGTCGCCGAAGAGCGAGCGCGTGGAGGTGTTGGAGAGGATGGCAGACGAAGTGGCGCTCAAGACGTCGAATCTGTCGGCGGATTTGCCCAAATCGAGTTTCGCTGCTGCGGCTGCTGCAGCTGCGGTCACAGATAACCTCGCGCTGCCGGTGAAGGGGGAGAAGGAGAAGAGGCGGAGTAAGTCCAAATCGCCTTCGAAACATAGGAGTCGGAGTAGGAAGAGGGAGAAGGGTGATAGAACGCCCGTCGCCGAGTCTGCTGAAACAGCAGCTGCTGCGGATATGAACAAGACGCTGCCCGGCCCTCCGGTACCTTCCGGGAAGATTGCGCCCCCTTCTGCACCACGCACGCGGGTGGACACGTATTTCAATATTCCCGAGGCGGTGAAGGAGGATGTTGCTGGTCTTTCTTCCGCTGAGCAGACACCGCGCCTAGGCAATAACCAACCTCACTTCCTTTCAGTATTGCCGGCCGAACAGACGCCCAAGACGCCGACGTTGATGGCGATGCGCGGCCGGACGCAGGGGCAGGGGTTGTTGAGTTCAGAGAGTGGATTGGATGCGCTTGAGAGGCGGTTGTTGCAAGAGGTGGGGACGCGGAAGGTGCCGCAGGCGCCGAGGCCGGATGTGAGGAGTGTTGTGGCGCCGATGGATATCCCGGGGGCGAAACGGGGGGACAGTGCGGATGAGTCGGCGATTTCGAGTTTGACCCTGGCTGGGGAGGTGCAGGAGCGGGAGAGAGAAAGGGAGAGGGAGAGGGAGCAGGAAGAGGAGAGGGATAGGGATTCGGATGAGAGGACGCAGGGGGCGGGGGCGAAGAAGAGTTCGTCGGGGAGGACGGAGCGGGGGGATGGGGAGCGGAGGAGTGGGAGGAAGAAGGAGAAGGAGAAAGATAAGGAGAAGGGGAAGGATAGGAAGGCGATGAAGGGGAGGGTGGCTGCGTGGTTGGGAGGTATAGATCCTGAGGTCCCGCCTGATGCGGAGCCTCATCCGCCCCCGAGTCCGGACATTGAGGATCTCGTTACGCCGCTCGATAAGATTGCGGGGTTGCCTTCGCAGTCGACGATCAAAGCCGTACCAGCCCAGGCGGACCCCGCTGATGCTGCTCCTGCTGTACCGAATCCGAGGTCGTCTGGATTCGTTCCGGTGAAGACTTTTAAGCGGGATCCATTCCAGCGGAATCCAGCCGAGGAAGCGAGGCGGATCGCGGATTTGTGGGCTCAAACCCCACTAGAGGACAAATCGCCAGCTTCACCGCGCGTCACCTCGCCGACCTTCACGCCTCAGTCTGTTCATACGGATCGGAAAGTCTCGCCGCCTTCGTCGCCTCTGAAGATGAACGGTATGGCCTCGGCGACGAATGTTTGGAAGGCTGTTGCTTCGCCCGCGGCTGCTCCGCTCAAAGTCGCTGCTCCTGCACCTCGGTTGCCTGTCTTCCCTCCACCGTTGGACCCTGAGGTGAAGTACGATATTCGTTCGGCGCGGGGCGGTCGTGGGGGGAAGGTCACTGCTGTTGCGTCGCTTTGGGCGTCTGGAGCTGTTGCAGATAAAGCGAAGGATCCTGTTCAGAAGCCGCTTAACTCTCCCAGAGCTCTTACTTCGCCGAAACCTATCCCTGCGCCCAAGCCTGTTACTTCGCCGAAGCCCGCGGTTGCGCCGAAGCCTGCTGTTGCTGCTGGATCAAAGCCCGCCACTGCCCCCAAGCCCGCTCCGAAACCAGCTGTTGCTCCAAAGCCTGCTACGGCGGCGGACTTTTTGCGCTCGCTACCAAAGGAGAAGGTCTCGGACGGGGCGAAGCCCATTGTTTCTCCGAAACCTGCTTCGGCGACGGATTTTCTGCGCTCGATCCCAAAGAGTGTGTCTACCGACAAATTCTCTGCGGCAACAGCGTCAGCGCCGCCCCTTGAGCGACGCGCTCGGGGTCCAGTGATCAAGTCCGCGAGTGTTCCCGCGCTCATATCGTCCTCGCATGCACGGCCAACGTTATCATCCACTGCGTCGCTTGCCCGCCCGAGTCCCACTTCGCGCACGCCACTCAAACCTGCTGTGCCTACTATAGCGGAGAGTGCGAGTGAGGTGGTTGCGGGGTTCAAGGGTCGGGTGCAGGCTTCGCTGTCGTCTGTGGCGCCGAAGTCCCCGCCGCCTCCGCCGACGTCGCCTACGTCCAAGCCTGGGGAGATGGCGTTTGGGCAGGCGAAGTTGCGGGATTTGATTAAGAAGTATCAGGGTCAGGCTGCTGCGTGAGCCTTGACCTTTCTTTCTCTCCCTCCGTCTTGAATAATGTCTGTCTGCTCCTGTGTCTCTTCCGGCTGCTACGCATCATACCTTTGTCCTGCATCATACAATCTCGGACACTCAATTTTCCCGCTGCAATACCTAACATTATTGATTTCTTCTACTTATTGACCATACCACATATACATACACATGTTCCAGTTCACTGTTAGCTTTTCGTGTAACGATTTTATGACTTTTACGAGTAATCCATCCCATGCCTTCAAGGAGAATGATAGTATTCGAGCGAAAAGAAGTAAATAACGAATAACACCACAATCTTGGTTGCACACTACAAGCACAAGCTATATCTGGGTTCTATCTTCAGACCGTCGCCGCACTCTCAGCACGCCCTACTATCCCCGAGGTTCTTTCTCCCATGCCGCCGTAATCGTTCCTCCTCCAAGTTCTAGGGCCTACTTCACGGAGAGCTCACCATTCGCCGAAGCCGCGCTCATACTTGCTTGGACTTGGCCGTAAATCCACACCAGCGGCCCAACTAGTGTATATCTGGGATAAGGTCTCCATCGCGCAGAAAAGAGCTGCAAGGAACTGCATCACCACTGTAGGCGTTGTCTTTGGCCTGCTGGAGGGCAACCCCATGGCGCCGAGATTCCGGGTGCAAAACGCCGCTGTAGATGAACAGGCAAGTGAACAGGCAACACCTGAGTTGAAAGGAATTGGCGGGCCCACCAAATCGAGTCTTTTGGACCGTTTGGCACACTTTACGTGGGTGAGTTGCGTGTTTTTCTCATTGAAAAAAAAACTTGTAGTTGAGCGACCTATGCAGGCATGGTTCACGCTGCCAATGGCCACGGGCGGCATGTCTCTGCTGCTCTCCTCTCAGACCCAGCCGCATGCATTTGATGGCTTGCAAACGATTGGAAAAATCGTGTACCTCTGGGCCCTCTTCCTCTTCACTTCTGTTGCAATCTGCATCACCTACCGTTTCAAACGGTTCCCGGGAACCTTCACCGCATCACTCACGCATCCGACGGAAAGCTTGTTCGCTGCTACGCCTCTTCTCAGCCTCGCATCTATCATTGCTGCGATTGCACGCTACGGCATACCATCCTGTGGACCGTGGTTGATAGTCGCTTATCGCATCCTTTTCTGGATGTACTTCGCCATCAGCTTCGTCGCCGCTGTCGGCCTCTACTTTCTTCTCTTTACGAGCCCAGCCCTCAAGCTCAGTGACATGACGCCGGCTTGGGATCTCCCGATTTTTCCGTTCATGCTCTCGGGGACCGTCGCGTCCGTTGGCGCACCCTTCCAACCTCCAGCGCACGCGGTGCCCATGATCATCGCTGCCCTTGCCGCGCAGGGGCTTGGGATGCTCATGAGCATGATGATGTATTCCAACTACATCCACCGCATGGTGCAGTACGGTTTCCCCTCTCCCTCCGCGCGCGCGGGGATGTTCATCGCCGTTGGTCCGCCGAGCTTCACCGCGCTCGCGCTCATAGGTCTCGCAGAAGCATTCCCGACATCATACCACCCTTATTTTGGCGACAACGGGGAGACTATTACGGTGGTGCTCAAAGCGGTCGCAACGATGACCGGCGTATTCATCTGGGCTCTTTCCCTGTGGTTCTTCTGCATCTCTGTCCTCGCGTGCGTCGCAGCGCGTGCAGAAATGCGTTTCCGCCTCAATTGGTGGGCGTTTGTGTTCCCGAATGTGGGGTTTACTATCGCGACGATCAGCATTGGAAGGGTGTTTCGAAGCGAGGCAGTGGAATGGGTGGGGAGCGGGATGACGCTTTTGCTGGTCGCTACGTATCTGGCGGTGGGAACTAGCCATGTGAAGGCGGTATTGAGAAGGGATATTCTGTGGGAGGGGAAGGACGAGGATACGTATTGGGGAGAACGGGATCATAAGATGGAGAGGTTGGTTGAGAAGGGCGGGGACATGGGTCAGGGAAGGGTGTAGGTTTGCGAGCAGTTCTGCTTGTCATCGGCGCCGGAACTCGAGCGCAATTCGTGCGGACCTCCACGACGCTTGGGAATACCTGCTGCCGCCTCGCGTACGTCGAGGCTCAAATTTACCGCTCCGCGACATTTCTGCTTGGACGGGAAGTTCCTTACCGCTGCATATGGCCGCCGAATGTAACGCAGGACAGTATGTGTAATGTCAGCTATCTGAATTAGAATTGCGTTTACTGTCCTTTCGACCACCAGTGAATTCGAACTCGAAGACCCCCCGTTGTGGCGTCGACTGATCAAAGCGGGCGAAACACCCGCAAATCGCGCAAAGCTGCTGCGTTGGGGCCACAAACTGTCGGCAAGTCAAAGCATGTCGAACATTCAAAGCGGTTGGGTTGGAGTTGGTTAGATCGACAGAGAAAAGACCGCGGCGGCGGCGGCGGTCCAAAGCAGTGGCATGAATCGAGGGAACGCTTGGGCCCTGATGGTCATGGAAAGCAGGCTCCGGCGCAACTCCCCGAACGATGAAGATGAACGAACAAAGGACCAAGCGTAAAGCGGTGGCACCTTGGAGGTCCAAGCCGCGAGGCGATGACGACGCGACACTCTCAGAAAACTTGACGTCGTCTCCGCCGTGGCTACGAATCATTCTGGATCAGCGGCGAACTTGTGCTGACTCGAGATTAGGCTTTCGAGCCGGAAGATGGACATCGAAAGTTCCCGAATTTGGCAAGTTCCATTTTCCAAAGCGCCACGAACAAGCGATTTCCAACGGAAAACTCTGTCCGCAAGCAAGTCTAAGCGACAGACCTTCAAATCGCTTTTACCAAAGCGGAGCCAAATCGGGAAGATGGAGAGACTTTAAAAGAGTCAAGAAGCAGGATTCATGATACTCAACCCTGCACATCGCTCCTTCCTTGCCACTGCCGACTCCAACCCTTAACAACAAAACATACTTCTGCCCTCATGTCGATGTCTTCCGCAGAGAATGTCCCGCCGCAGCATACACCCCGTCCTCCGAATTCGTTCATGTGCTTCCGGTCTTGGTATGCGAGGCAGCTGAAGGAGAAGATAGCGCAGGCTCAGGCTGAGGGCTCGAAGATCAGCAAGGCACAGATGGTGGACCTCAGTCGTCTGGCCGCCGCGAAATGGAACAGCATGAGCGTCGAGGAGCGGAAGCCATTTGTCGAGATGGCTCATCGGGCGAAGGATGCACACAAGACGACGTACCCCGACTACAAGTTCGCACCGAAGAAGGGGACTGGTTCTAAGAGCGGCGGTCGGCCTCGGCCTTCTGGTCGTGGTGCTCCTTCTTCTCCCAACGACGCAGCGGTGGAGCCGGAGCTAGTGTTGAGCTCGAATTCATTTGCTGGTCGGGGCAACGCGTATCCTTCATCGTCTTCCCCGTATTATTCACCCAATACTCAATACGGCGGCGTACCTCATGGCTCTTACGAATCTGCACCACTGGCAAGGGCACCGAGCGATGTACGTTCATGCTCTTTTCTCTCCCTCTATGCATGGGGCTTATATTTCTTTTGCTTTAGTTCCAAATTGCCTCGGGCTCTTATCAGCATCATCCTTCTCACCCGAATCCATTCACCGCTCCTCATCCATCCCACTTCATCCCTGCTCCATCCAACCCCGCCCCTCCGTCTCCGTTCCAGTCATATTTGATGCCACCGGACGCGTACGGGCGCGCTCACGATCTTACCGCAGCTCCCTCACATGAGCTGCCACCGGCGGACTTTTCGTCTTTCTGCCAATGGGACGATGACTTTTCCCATGCCTCCTCTTCTTCCTACGCAGGAGCACCTCAGAAATCACACTATCGGCCGTACTGATTTGCGAGCGATGGCCCTCACTGCGACTTCGACTGCGATTATTAATTAAGGATTCCATCATCTCACGAATTAGACAAACTTATGCTTATGACTTATATGTTTACCCCGCTTATGTATCCATATCTACTGTATTGTATGTATTCTGCGACCTCCGGAACCACTTTTACTCGCTTTTCAATTTATTAGAGATTGTCTGTCACTGTGGACGCGACGCGCACCTACCTAATCCAGTAATGCCGAGCATCAAAATGGATGTTATGCGTGACTCTGTCACAATTTTAACTTACTCCCCACCATCACGACCTCTTAATCTTTCTTGGCTAATGCTGAATCAAGCCCTTCCCACAATCGACGAGAAGAACCCTCTATACTGCCCAGGAATCACCGCCTCTAGCTACCTCAGCTCTCTCCGCCGTCAAAACCGCCGCCGTCGCAAGTCGTCGCGTTCTGAAAATCAGCCGCTGAAGAAACAATTTCTCTCGTCTTTCGCTTCCGTCCTCGAGAAAGCTTTGCAAGAAGGGAACGATGATACCCTGGGAAAGATCTCGCAACTGGAGGACGACTCTACTACTACAGCTGCATCTTCCACACAGGCATCTTGGAATATCTCTGCCTCTTTCGAGCATCGTGGCACGCTCAGACCCGCGATCTCCCGTGTACCTTTGAAGCGGAAGCGTTCTAGCTCGTCGTTCAGCGATCTCGTTGGGTCTCCGAAACACATACGCTCCATTCAATCTGTCCACGAAAGCTCTTTCGAAATCAGCGTCAGACAAGACAAATTGAATTTCTTTCCTCAGAGGGCTCAGTTCTCGCCCACTGCTTCCACGAAGAAGCCGTTTCCCAAAGCGACGCTCACCGAAGACTTGAAGGCCAAGGTTCGCATTCTCGAAGGTCAGGCTCCTCTGGCTATCAACAAGATCGCATACAATCTAACGACTTGCAGACGAGCTGTACGGCCCGCCCATTGGCACCGAGTCTCCGCGTGGTCTCAAGCCCCTCATCAAGCACATCGATTCTCTCATGCCTGGCATCCGTCTCCAACAGCGCCTTTCGAATCTTCCCGACTTGAGCCATCAAGCGATTGCGGACTTTCTCGGCGAGCATGGTGTGTTATGAGCAGGTGTATGCGCGCATTTTTGACGACTGAAATATCCTCTCAGGTCTCCTCAACGTTCGCATCCTTGCCTTCCTTCGGACTTCGGAAATATGGCGGCTCAAGATGACCGATTCTTTCGACGATGAGGACGGCCTCAATCTTGGTAGCAAAGATATCTTGACTGGTGCGCGCCGTGGGGCGGCGTTATGCTTGTTCTCTGACTTCTGGCGGGCTCGGCAGTTTTCAGCAAACCTCACAGTTTTCTATTCTTGACCGAGCTCTCGTTCAGCGGTACCCGTGTACAAGACCCCGACATCGTCCACATCCACCACCTCCCGCGCCTTGTGACGCTGTGTCTGAACAACACGGGTATCGGAAACGAGGCGTGAGTATTGATTCCGACCTCCTGGCGGCTACTTACAGTCGGCTGCCTAGCGTCTTCAATCTCCTAGCTCTCAAGCGCTCTCTCCTTCAGCTTTCTATTGCCATCAACCCGCACATCGACGACGACGCAATTCCCGCTATCATTCTGCTTGCAAAGCTTTCGTTCCTCACTATCCTCGACACCGCCATCGACATGCCTGGAATCCGCCGCCTCGCTCAGACGATCTATGACGAAGCCCGCATCATCGACATCGAGGTGCCCTCGGCGTGCGAGCAATACGTCAAGAGCAAGTTCCTCTTTCTGCATATCGTCATCCACCTCTGACTGTGTTGTAGACCTCGAGTCCCACTACCTCGTCGACCCCAAGCCTCCGCTCATCGACAACCCCGACATTGTCGCCGAACTCTCCGCCGCCGCTCTCAAGCGCAACCTCGCAGCTCATGCCGTGCAGAACTCCTCCATCGTTGCTGCGGGTACGAAGCCCGAGCTGGCCCTTCGCTTGAAGACGCTGCTCCAGACGCGCAAGGCGGACCTCCTTGTGCGCGAGATGCTCGCGGATGGTGACGAGGTTGCGGGGCGGTGATGGATGTCGGATATGTCAGTGAATCTGATGTCCTCCTGGTACTCGATGGTGGTCTGTCTGTCTCTCCCTCATACCTTGATTATCGTTGGTCACTATGTTATCGTCCGTGTCATTGTACTGTACTGTTCTCACTAAATCCGCGCGCTACCCTAGATCCTCCCTGTAATTCGCATTGTAACCCGTATAATCCAAGTCGCTTTATTACCAACATTCGAGGGAGCTGCGAGGGATTCTCATTTGTGTTGATGCTCTCAAATTCTAGTTGAGTAGATGGAGAAGACGGGGCACAGATGCCAGGACATCGACTTCGCGCTTTCATGGGTCTGACCTTCCTTTACAGTACTGCTGCTACAAATTGCCGTTCATATCTCGGACTGTAGATACTGTGTCTGCGGTCCAACCAGCACAAGATTCGAAAGGTCAGAACAGACATTCTTGCTCGTATCGTTCTCGAGTTGCATTCTTTGTAGGTGGATTATACTCTAACTGCCTTCAAATCTGCCCGACTCTGAGCAAGCAGGCAATGCTTTGTAGGAGGAGCAGCAAATGACGACAGTCACACGAGTCGCCAAACCACATAATCATTAAAATTTAAATCAACAAACTCACGTTGAACTCACGGCAGATTGCACTCATATGAAGTTTTATCTTCATCCCGAATGATTTGCACCCCGGTATAAGTAACTGCAACACCGTCAACTGTCATACGACGTTCCTCTGGACGCACGGACCTCTTCGCCTTGACTTTGTAGCCGCTCTTTCAAGTTCGAGCTCTTCTCGTACCTTTGGAGGTCTTCAGCGCTCGGTGATATTGAGAGGCATTCGTTCTGCTTCGGAGAACGGTTTATACAACAACTGTGCTTATGCGGCTGCGTCTGTTTTCGAGCCAAACACAGAAACTCAAATTCAAAGCGCAGGGCCTTTCTCAATGGTCGCATTTTCTTGAAGATTGTGCAAACACCCCAAGTTGACCCTGAAAGCTGGGTATTCCTCATGATTCGCGTCAAGACTCGACCCTTCGATCCATCTCAAAATCAACTGGCTCAAGGCAGTTTGCTTGGAGGAGGTGGAAAAACGACGTTCGGCCCTTGAGTCGAGTCGCGCCATCTTGTTTTACCCTCTCCTCGGAGGGTCACCGTAGCATGTTCTCCGAAGTGGCGACCAAGACGAGGTATTCCCCCTCTCGCCGCCCCATCTGCAGCTGGCGCCAGCAATATAAGGCACACATCTCTCCGATTTGGCACTTCAAATAAAGATATAGTACTCAGGCTACAAAAGTTCATCGGCAGCAACAACAAAACACAAATTATCACCACCTGCTCAACTCTTCAACGGCTTATACGCCACCTTCGTCGCACACCCACAACACCTCCCAAGCAAGAACATAATCGGCGTCACAAACAGCAACAACATCGCCACCACCGTCAGCCAAATCGCGTTCCCCATGACCGCGCTATTCACCCCGCTCTCAGCGTTCACCCTCTTCTTGATGATGAAGAAGAACGCGAGATCGAAGATGAATACGGTGAGCCCTGTGGCGCCGGCGAAGCCGGAGAAGCAGTCGGCGCAGCATTCGGCTATGAAGGGGATGCCGAGGAGGGCAAGGAGAGCGAAGACGAAGGCGATGAGGGAGACGACGAGGGCGACGATGTGCAGTACGAGGGCCTTTGTCAGGGCGGCGGCGGCGACGTTGACGCTGTTGGTGAGGACAGCGGGGAGGGAGCCGTTGATGTATTTAGATGCCTCTACAGTTTCAAAGAAAAAAAACAGTATTAGTGTCGTTTCGTGTGCCAACCAACAAAAGCGAGAAACAAACCGCCAAGGTCATACCCAATCTTCGCAGGCGAGCATTGCAGACCCAAACCATTCTTGAGGTCTGTGCAATAGCCTAGTACACCCAGATCAACGAACGGGGTGGTCTGGTTGGAAGAAGCCGTAGACGCAGCAGCGCCGGCGAGGTCAATGCGGAGAAAGTAGATGGATTTGAAGTAGGGCACGTCAAAGGCGACGAGAGCGAGGAGGACGGAGGCGGCGGCGATGGAAGCTACGCCGAGGATTTTGTCGCAGCCCATAACACTCTGAACGAAGTGAAGGAGAGTGGAGAAAGGGTTTGAAAGGGTTGAAGGGGGTGAAAGTGAGGAGGAAAAGTACGGGGTTCCATGGTTTTCCGATTATATATGTAACTGGACCGTCGGACGTGAGGGAAGCGGTACAAATCTTGGCGCTGCACAGCTCGGCATGATCACCGCCTCACATCGCCCGTCGCCCGACTGTGCGGGAATGCAGATCCTGGGATCCTCCTGAAAGCAGCCTTGACAAACTAGAGCTTTTTATGACAACATTAATCCTCGATGCCTTGTATACCAGTCGGTCCTTTCAATCCAATTAAAGTAATTGAGTTTTCCCCCCATAACTCTAGAGCTGCCTGCGAGCGGCGATCTGGGCTTTGGAGCAAATGATAAAGATTGTCCGTTTCCCCGTGTCGGTACGCCGTTCCTCATCGGCTGTATCAGTTCTATGTTGAAGAAGGTGGAGAATGTCTCGTTTGGCTCAAGGCAATCAAGAAATTGAACGTCCATTATCATAGCAGTGAAGAAAACGAGTAAATACAGGGTACGGATGGACACACAGACACACATAACGCGCAAAACAAACCTACCAATCTAAAATAGGAATCGGTATCACGACGCCCGCGCCTCCAGATCTTCCAGCTTCGCCACCTGTCTATCATATTCCAGTCAGCATGGAATGCAAGAAAGCGGAGAGACAAACTAACCGATCCCGCGTTGCCTCCTGCCACCGCTGGAGCTTCGCTGTCTCATGCAGCTGGAACCCATAAATCCGTGGCCTATACCTCTCCGCCTTCAACGCGACACTCGCCGTACTGATCCCCTCCCCAACGCCCTCCGTCCCCGTAGCATCCGGCAACAGCTCCTCGCCCCTCCCCCTCCGCTGCCGCACCTTACTCCCACCCTCACTACTATTAGCATTGCTGTTGTTATTCGCAGACGAAGGCCCGTCGAGCGGCGGACCCGTCTTAGGGGGGATGAGCGTGGGGTAGACGAGGAAGAGGAGGTGGGGGAAGGTGGTGCCGAAGTACGCGCCGTCGATGGAGCCGTGGCGGGAGGATTTGGGGGAGTAGAGGTCTTCGCAGCGGCCGCAGTAGAGTTTGACGGATTTTTCGTAGGGGATGTCGATGAGGCCCACGGGGAGGAGGGATTGAGATTGACAGAGGACGCGGGGGCAGCGGCCGAAATCGCCGCGTTTGTATTTCTCGACCTGGGTAAGTGTTAGCGACTAGTGCGAGAGAATCAAGAGCGACGAGTTGGTATAAGCACAGGAGGATAAGCAGGTAGCTGAACGCAAGATATCCAGAAGAAATCCGAGAGACATTTACAATGGCTTCTCAAGAAGGAATACAAAGAGAGTCACAGTTATCCCCAGGTCACGCGAAAGACATGCCTCGATGAAGATGTTCTTTGCATGCCTTCCCAATGACCCCCAAAAACATTGCAACTGTGATTCGCATTTCTCTTGCATATCTGGACGGGAATTTCTCCGCTAGCAAACGCATGCAAGACCTCCCCTTGCGTCCAGGACAGAGGGGCCGCGCATCGTAACCTCGCGAATCCAATAACGATTCGAGATCTACGCACCATCTTTGCCAGCCCTCGCGCAGTCACTATCCACCTAGCATGGATCAACCCATACAACAGCCGCGCTTGCACATCGAGCGACCCCCGCAACTCGTCCTGCACTTCATCGTCTGCAATTCACACACATTCACACGATTTTAGAGCCAAGTCGTCCAACCGCCAGAGCAAAAAGTGCGTACCTAGCTGGTCCGTTATAAGATCCAACGCCTGCGCATAATTGGCTACCTCATTGTTGAGACCCGTCAGGTTGAATCGGTCGAGGATAAAGTCTTCGTCGACTTCGCAGAAATACTCGTTGCCTTTAGAGGAGAGGAACCACGAGATCCACTAGACGGCACACATATCCGTCTCAGCATAGAGATACAACAAAACTGTTGAAGCGAAGGTGCTCACTGTGCTATTGAACGATGTGGTGAGCCACGAGGAGAACGTGTGGAACGACGACGACGAGAAAGACCAACCTAGAATAGTCTGAATCCGAGCCCGTCGAGATATCCTCCACTGCGCGGCGAAGCATTTTCAGTTTTGGTGGGTCAACGGAGAGGAGAGAAATGACCGAACTTTCAATCACACAATCGCGCCCGGCTGGAGGAGAGTGACGGGTGTGATATGTCACATTGGCAAAATGGAAGATGACGCGGTCACGTGTAAAGGTTCCGGTTTACTTCCTTCATCGTTCGCCGCGCTCAACGCGCTGCCGGGATATTATTGCATTCATCCATATGTTTAAAGAGGATGGGTATCTATAAATAAAAAGCTATCCACCTAGAATCTGATGGGACGGTGAATTCAAGTTATCGGGTTGAACGGGCAATTGCAGCGAAACTGCACTTTGTTCTACCGCTCCAGTAAAGAATAGAACTCAGGATGTCACAGATACTTCCAAGACTGGAGCTCAGGAGCTTTCCGAGACGGTCACATCTTCAATACTCGCATCAACATTACCTTGGACGTCTAAAAAGCTCAAAAACCTCGAATTTTGACCAAGTCCGAATTTCGCGTGGACTTAGTACTTTTTTACCATATAGCATTATTAGCTACTCAGATAATAACTCCGGATTGGTGTAGGGGTTAACATTGCCGCCTCTCATTCGTGGCTGTGCAAGCAGCACGTGACAATCGCGGCAGCCCGGGGTTCGATTCCCCGATCCGGAATGTATGTTCGCAGTATTTTTAGTACATTTCTTCTCTGATTCTAAGTTGCTTGATTTTGGCTACCCCCCTCAGCATGCGTTTGAATTTGTATTCATTTTTGAATCCCATGAACGTACTATCACGAACCACTAATCCTATAATTACTCCCTCAACGGAATGTTGGTCCAGTTGTCGCGTGAAATGTCACATGTGACCGGTTACACCTGTTCTCCTTCTCCCTCCACCATGATATCGACTCGCGCTGTTGGCCTGGGCGCGCCTCTACGCAAGGCGATTCTTTCTACAAATCTCGGTCGGAATCAGACCTTCAAGTCGTCTACTCCCGCTTACCCCGTCTCCAGCTCGTAACCAGTCCCTTCTACGCACCACTCTGTTAAAACGGTAAGAAAAACCTGGACAAAACCGGAATCTCCGAAGCTCAATGAATTGTGAAACGTGAAGCACTGTCCAAACGGAATCCTTACCTCCCTCGGCGTCGGTCGATATCCTCAACAAGCAGCGTCTCCTGCGACCTTCGAGCCCGCACTTTACCATCTACCAGCCTCAGCTCACCTGGATTGCGTCCATCGCCAATCGCGTCACCGGTGGCGCTCTCAGCGCTCGTGCGTCTCATTCCATCTGTTTCCATTCTGTTGTACTCAAATCTCTCTATAGTGCTGTACGGCTTCTCCCTCGCCTACCTCTTCGCCCCAGGCACCTTCGATAGCGTGCACGTTGTTGAAGCCGTAGCGGGTCTCCCTGACGCCGTCAAATACACCGGCAAAGCCCTCCTCGCTGCGCCCTTCGCGTTCCACGGTTTGAATGGGATTCGTCACTTGTCGTGGGATATGACGAAATGTGCGTCCTCTTTACATCTAGTCCCGAACGACGCTCATACCGTGCCCTACTTCGCAGTCATGACCATCAAGGGCGTGTACCAGACGGGCTACGCTGTTCTTATTGGCACTGGCGTCGGTACTGTCGCTCTGATGCTCTTGTAAACGCTGTTAATAGAAAGGAGAGCAATTTGTAATTTTCTTTGTGCGACCAGCCTTCAATATGTGCGATGGTCCCAGCCCTAAGCCAGCGACGCTCTGGACCATGTACGTCCTTTGTTTCCCCGTCCCGCTGAGCGTTGTCGATGCGCTCTTACTCTCCGGCCCACGACTGCGAGCAAGGCAGAATTCATGGCATCAAGATCGATCATCACTATTCATACAACTCATGCATACACCTGCACCAGCCCCTTGCTCTCTCTCTCTCTCCCTGTCCGTATCCTCACAAACATGTCCCCAAACTGCCGAATATCAATCTCATCTCACCCCGACCCGCATCTAGCTCTAATGCGAATTGCGGCGTCCCGGCAACTACTGATCCTTCAAGCTCTGCGTGTTCAGCTGCGAACCGCGTAGGATTGCGCCATCGCCTTAGGTCTGACCCGCGTGTCCCATGCTGCCAGAGGGTTCCAGCTTGACATTCGAAAAAGGCATGCCACGGTATGAAAGGGTATGATTTGGGAAAGTACTCTGAGCTAGGTCAGTATACGACGTCTTATTCGCTCATATACATGAGACCTCACCGCCGTATCCGGGCTGGCAATGGAATACATTCCGAGCAGACCAGAACCGTCCTTGTTGCAGATAATGTCGGTCCCCGGCTCAACGCCGCTGCATTCGTACCAGGGCTACTCGTGTCAATGTCCTCTGGCCACCGCTGGGATGGCTCGATGTCGATGTAGAATCCTGAACTCCAGTGACTTCCTCTAATATATTCATACAAGTTCTTTACACGGTGATCTGATCAATTATTCTATGGTAGTCCACCATAGAACCATGCATTCCAGAACAAAATCACTCAGTACCGAGTGCTGAGAAGTCGAACCCTCTCATGGTTCAGCATTTGGACAGACGACTTGGACGAAATACAACATCTTACGAAGTGAAAACAGAAATCCTACATATGATTCGTCAACAAATGAACTTGATCATCTATCTATTCGATCCAGTATCGATACCCCCAAGTCTACATCCCATAAACTTCAAGCACATCCCGAAGCTCCATCTTAACCGGGCGTTTATAATACTTCGCGACTTTCTCGAGATCTGGATGACCTAAAGAAATGCTCGCGGCGACGAGGTACTCTTCGGGTATGGGAAGATGTTTCCTTATGATTTCGTCGAATTTTGGGACGCTTAGCTGTGAATTCGTGAGCGAAGATCAACATCGTAAACACGATAGTTGCACTCGACTGAACGCACCTGGGTGACGGATTCCAGACCGCGCGCGCGGGCAGCGATGGTGATGCTCTGCATGAAATGTCTAGTCAATTCAGTATTGGTTAGCTCCGCCGAGGTGAAATAAAACCGCGCACCCAAGGTCCATCCAGGACCCTTGACGCATTTCACTGTGCATTGTGAATATCAACGCAACCGGGGCATCGAAAAATTCGCTATTCAACGTTGATCAATTCAACCCAAAAGATGTTAGGTGATTGGAACGACTCACTAGTTCCGCGTATTCGACGCCTCCCTCGCAGCAAAGTCGTCGTGATCAATGCCCAAGTGGCCGTACCAAAATTTGCCGAAGTTGAATTTCCGGACTTGGTATTCGGAGGGTAAGATGGGCGGGTAGTACGCGTAGCGCGCTTCGTAGGGTTCGTGGTTATTGTGTGCCTTGACCATTTCGTTGGAGATGGTGGCTTTGATAAGGCCGGAGATGGCGTAGACTTTCCATGGTCTGAATATGGGTAGGTTTCTCGGCGAAGAATTGATATTGGAGGCGAAAAGAGAACACACTGCATGTTATTGCCAGAGGGCGCGTTGCTAGCAGCGTCGACAATGGCTTCGATGGTGGCTTTGTCGATTGGGGTTGGCAGGTAGTAGCGCGCGGAGTATCTTCCTTTGAGGACTCCATCCACTACGCTTGCGACGTTGACTGCCAGTAAGATTAGTAAACAAAGATTCGGCGAGAATTGATAAAGAAGGTCTAACCTGCGGTCGAGTTTTCGGACGATTGAGCAGAGATCACTTCCATTGAACCCTGAGACCTTGTGCTATTGATTTAATCGAAGAATAGATTGGAAAGTTCGTCACGTTAGATAGCACAGAATTGAATGCGAGGAGAAATGCTTCCTAAGCCTGCAATCCCAAACCTCTATCACTCAGCTGCGTTGCGACTATCTTCGCAAGAGCTTGAAGCTGCCGCCATTCAATCGGTGGGGTTCGTGGGACGTAGCTCGAGTTCGCCTACCACAGCTTTCGACGATGAATCGGCGCCCTTGTAATGAGGAAGTTTACAAGCAATACAATTCTTGCGAAGGCGACGCGGAGAGGGAGTTATAAAGACTCGAAAGTAGGCCAGCGAGGATTTGGAGTCGTCAGGAATGACAAC
Source organism: Favolaschia claudopus (assembly GCA_037176885.1). NCBI lineage: Eukaryota > Fungi > Basidiomycota > Agaricomycetes > Agaricales > Mycenaceae > Favolaschia > Favolaschia claudopus. The sequence continues at coordinate 957,865 of JAWWNJ010000048.1, read as the reverse complement.
GGGTGTTGGCGTGTGTTAGGGCGCTTGCAATTGGAAGTGGACATTTATAACCACGTCGGGCATGATTTTGAAGACTAGTGGAGCTTTGGAAGCAAGGCCTTCAATCCGCAGGAAGAGGGAGCTCGCATTTGCATAGTAGAAAAATTCCTGGTACCGGTAGGTATCCAGGTCTCCAAACCGAATTAGTGATGGCCAAATCTCGTCCAGATCATGGATTACTTAAGGATTTCTCACACTCTCGTGTTTCACCCGCTCGTACCTGTAAGAACTGCGCCCTCCTGCTCCAGCTGCATCGCTTTTGTCGGGATTCATCGTTCAATCATTGTGTTATAACTTTAATTTGTTCACTGTAACTACTTACTGACAGAGCTAGCTCAGTAGCTATCACGACGTCACTGTATAACAACTTACAAGTACTTGGTCTGCTGCACCTAGAGGCCTCCCACCTCTCAATGAGCAGCAATGACCGATCTGCTCGTTATCAAAACCGCCCAGCAGAATGTCCACGATTTCCCATACCGCTAGGCGGGATACTGAACTACAAATATATCAGTAAATTCATGGCAAGAAAAGTTAAAACAAGAGACGGACGTAGTTGATGTAACATGCCTCCGAGCCGTCGCAACTAACCACACACACTGAACTTTCCTGACGGAAGGTTGAACCGTATCGGCGGCGCAGGCACCGACTGCTGATCTACACCGGTCCGCAGCCCCGCCTGAATCCAGCGCAGGTGAAAACATGGTGGCCAACAGCGATGCCGCCACTGACATGACTGCGAAAATAATTGGATGAAACACTCACCATTGAACGTCGTCAGAATTCTCCCCGTGATTCTATCGCAGTGCGTCTCAGAGGACGATCACAACTCGGGATAATCAGTCACTCACCAAGCCAACCCCGAAAAGCGTCCAGAATCAATAAAACGAAGGCACGGAACAGGGCTGATTGTGAATCGAGATCAGAATGCTGACATCGGTGGAAGCGAAAGATTTGCGCTCAAAGGATCTCGTCAGTGCGCTCACCAATAGGGAGGGCAGAGCGACGCACGTTCGTCGGCGGCGTGGATGGGATGGTGGTAGGAAGTGAGGCGGGCATCGTGTAGTTGTCGAAGTTGAAACGATGAGCCGGCAGTCATCGAAGTCGGGAGAGTTGTTGGGATCAAGCAGTCGGCGTTGAGAATGAGTAGTTAACAACGCGTCAGCGTCGGGTTCGCGACCGCTGGCGGCGGCGGAACAGCGAGTCGGTGGGTGCTGAGGTGGTGGTGCCATTGCGTTAGCGCGGGTACGAAGAAAAAAGCGGAACCCGATGCACATTCGTCGGCATTTGCGCTCGTCGCCGAGGCATAGGGAATGGTGTTGGGGAGGTGGAAGAGGTGGCGGGTGTACGGGTGAAGTTGGCTGTAGAAGAGGGGGGATATTGGTGGCGCCGAGCCGTAGAGTGGAGACGGAGCTAAAGGGAGGTAGATGAGACCGATAAGAGGGAGAGAATGAAGAAACGCACTCTTGATCGCTATATAAGGTTGCTGGTGGCGTTAGGGGGACTGTCGATGATTGAGACGAGGTGGGGGCGGGGTATGAAGGGTGTGCGATGCGCAGAAAGGAGCGGTTGACGAGCCCAAACGTGGTGGAGAGTCGAGGCGCGCGAAGCTACAGTCCCCGCATATTTTCCCACCAAGTGCTGAAGGTGGTAGCAAGGTATAGACGGGGTAGGTTGCGCGTGAATCACCGTGGAAGATGACAGGCAAACAAGGGGGAAAAGACCTAGGTAAGGAAAGTGAGAAAGAGAATCAAAGCAGCGGTAGCGCCGCACCTGAGATGTCCCATCTTCTGTAACATGTTCCTATAAGGCGCAAAGCCTGCCAAAAAAAACCTTTCTGCATAAAGTCGCGTCAGTCATCGGCATTCATAGCGCAAAGCTTTGAAGAAGGACTCGCAGTCATACCGTCTCCCTCATTCGAGTCAAAGAAAGGTGGGAGGGAATAGCCGGCAGGCTCGCGGCAATTTAAAGCGCCATCATAGTCGTCAGAGCACCCATTGAAGACGATCGAACGCGTCGAACGCGTGCAAATTGCGGCGACGACGTAATCAAGCTGGAAGGCCGCAATCAGAGCTTTATCGATACATTTCGGGAGCGTAGAGCGTGTACACAGGTCTTTTGCGTTGTTTTGTATCAGATTCCGGTGTGTAAAGGCACGGGAAGAGGCGGGACAGGCCGGAAGGTGAGCGAAGAGGGAAAGGAGCAATGTGTGACATTATTAACATGTCACACATCACATAACTGACACGTTCGCGTTGTTCGCACGACTGTCGGTCGACAGTCATGTTTTGAACGACTCGGAAAATTCCAAGAAAATTCCCAAAATTACAGATAAATTTCGAAATTATTTCCGGGCACTACACTTGGGCTCTTGTACACAGTGACCAGCTTCTTCCGCTGATCCGACTTGGACTCAACTGTTGTAAATCAGGCGTATACGGCGTTTTGATATATCAAATCACTCTCAACGAGAGTAAAATTTGATATATCCTGGCCTCTGGGTGAGAGTCAGAGCCATCCCATCAATTCCGTTGAAGCGAGGTTTACCGGTGGTTGTCAACCATCAATCGCGGGGATTGATGCCCGCCGATTGCGCGCATCCGCCTTCCCGTCGCTGCGGGCGCGATTCCACCGCTCAGCGCACGCGCCGTCACGAATTGCTGCCGTGACATCAAGGATCACATCATTGCTTGCGCGTATTGAAATCACACCGCTCTCCATCACTCTTCCTCCTCCCTCGTTCTCGTTCCTTCCCTGGCGCTCCGGCCCCTTCCTCCTGGGCTACAGCACTGGCTCGCTATCTAAAACAGTACTCTATCTCTCATATCAACGTTCTCGGCCTCAAATATGCTGTGTACTCTGTTACCTGAAAGCTTCGCTGGCACGGATCGGGACCGCGATTGGGTATAAAAGCTGCGCTCGTTGGTCAATTCTTTCGTCTTTCTGCATCGACTCTCTTCACCTGTGTCGCACATGAGCATGTCTCTTGATATCTCACCCCACCGTCTCGATGCCCTTCAATTTCCGCGCCATTCGGAATGGCTTCTGGGCGCGGCCCCCTCGCTTGAGCAGGCGCAGGGCTTCCAGCATTGCAATTCATCTATACACTACTTGAAAGACTCCATCCAAAACAATTTTATGCGGGCACGACATTATTCTGGCTGTATTTGTCACCATTCTTCTCCGTTCTTCATACCTGCCAATATTTCCAATAATTCACACCATCCCCCACTCTGTCGTCTACCTACTCTCAGTTGAATCTCCGCCCTTGTATCTAAGTTCTGCTGTGATACCGACCGCTTCTGGCTGACGACGCAGAATTCATGAATATTTTTGTTCCTCATAAATTGTCCGCCTCTTCTTTTATCAATCAATAGTCTCATGATTTCGAAACCTTGAATGATCTGATGCCCCCCTCGATGTTAGCCTCAACCCCCGGCATGCTTTGCCTCTGCCGCAACTTGTCCATTCACAAAACAAAGAAATGGAAGAAAAGGATTGGAAAACGACGATGCATACCTTGCGTGATGGACCCCGACGGCAGGTTGCCGATTCGCTGCTGATGGGTCTAGATTGCTCTGGACTCTCCGGCGCGGACAACCCGAAGAAGACCGAGGTCTCCGAGTGAGCGCTTAACGGGCGCTTGTTTGCGTTTGCACAAAAACCTTGCAGAATCGACGCGTTGGAACATTCACTGAGGATCCAAAATGCCTGGGGCAGTCTCAGATAGTGTTGGTTGACCCCCATGTAAAAATATCTGAGAGATTCCAAGCAGACAAGAAAATACAACAAGTTGCCCAAGTGTGCAGTAGTTGCGGCCTAGATATTAGTGCAACTCTCCCTGTCAATTCGCGAATCCACGTTTTTCAACTCAAATATTTTGTTCCGCCCTTCAATTCCCAAACTAAAGGCATAATCAGAATTGGACAGGCTCCGAGAGTCTCGTCACCCCCCCACACCGCCAGATCCCCGCAAAATCAGTGATATCGACACGATTTTCTCTGACAGTGACGCCATTAAGCGCCAATTAAGCGCCGGTCAACGACTTTTGTGCTCGTTTTGCTTCACAGAGGAGTGAGTTCCGTCCCGGAATCTTTCAGGTACATTGGCATGCGAAGTCCATATGTTTTGCCGACTCAGAATCTGTCCAACGCGTTTCCGCCTCGTACCCGGACGCGATTTCGCTGACAGTGACGCCAGTTCGGCAATACCGGGATAGTGACCCGAGGTGACATATGTGACACTCTTCTCCTCTACCTCCACCATCTTCCGTGTCGAAACAGCCTGCTCGATGTTTTCAGCCGCGGTTTACAGCGTCAATCGACTATAACATGTCTTAGGCAACATGCTGCTGATTTCTGGCCATTTCTGCCCGGTCAACTTTCGGTCAACAGCTGCTATTTCTTGGAGTCTACACTCAGTTTCCCCGTTCTGTATATGCGCTGGAACTCGTCGACTTCCGCACCTCTTTCTTTACTAGGGTATATAACTACTTCCTGAATGCTATCATGAGCTCTGGATGCTCAACTGCGCTCTCAGCTGCTTATCGCTGAATTCTCCAAAAAAGCAATATTCTCGTCAATTTCCGGTGCGTCTGCGATTCAACGACGGTCACCCTTGATTGACATACTAGCACGTCACAGCATCAGGTATAGATTGTCGAGCGGAGAGGTGCCGGCGGACCGGGACAGGCGGCCGCGCGACGCAAACAGGCTGTATATGGCAGGTGCGATACTTCTCCGCTCCATTTCTGGCTCGATCCCTTTTTAACGAGTCCAGCAGATCCTTCTGTCCCCGCACTCGACAACTGAGTCACCATCAACGCTTCTTCATTCGCCGCGCCATTATCTTTTTCTGCTCGGAAAGCCGCACGACGCCGCCACGTCATGCCAACAGCGTTCGCAGGTTCCCAGCCGTGCGAGGCTCCATAATGTGAAGGACATCAGCCGCTCTGCCCACGCTAGATTCTCCCGGCTGCTGTGCCGGTTAATTGTTATTTTTTTTGGTATTATCCTTTTTCTAGTGTATCCTTGCTATGCTTACGCCATATATTGAAGTCTTATGTTGCACCATGCTCCCCCTACATGTCCAGAATTTATCGCATTTTAATTGATTTTTTTTCGAATTTATTTCCGCGATGTCGTCGCCGACGACGTCGACAGCGTTCCATTGTCGTTGATGGCGACGTCGAGAAGCCTTGATCGACGCCGTCCGAATGCGGATTTCCGCCTCATAGCAACCATCTCTGACCCATCAGCATCCCATAGCAGCCTTCGGACGATTCTACATCATGATATACAGCTTCAAAGCCGAGGGTAAGTCGATATATCAAAATCGACTGTCGACGAGAGGCCAGGATATATCACCAAAAACTCTCGTTGAGAGTAATCTGATATATCACTCCCCCAGGCTAAGGTGTGTAAATTTTAATCAAACCACCACTGCCAGCAGCAAGGAGTTTTCGGCGGTCCAGCTTGGTCCAGCGGCCCGACAACCTACATCGCCGAAACGTGAAGTCCAGCAAGGTGCCGAAGGCCCCAACCTCGAAGCCCGGATAGGTACTGAGTAAGTGCTTACTTGATTTACTAAGTTGATTATTTGGTGATTATAAAGGCATTGGAACAGTGAGAAGTCCTTTGCAACCGATCAATATAGGATTCAGTTTGAATAGGTATACTTACAGTCGCCAAAATTTACGCCAGTACGGTACCAGGGCGGCACCGGAGGGCATTGTGAATTCATCGTTCTCCCAGGCCAGTTGACTGTTTGAGTTGAAGAGTTGGGTCGCGTGAGAATTTCGACGAGGCGGTGCGAACGTCAACAAGCAAGCCTTTCTCTTATCTTCAACCCAACCACCGACTCGACAGAATTCAACGTCTTCCGTTATTGTCTTGAGCTCATAGGGCTTATCCTCTCGGTCAGGCAATGGTCGGGGATGATTCATTCAAGAAAGCGCCACTGTCAACTAAATTTACCTGGAATTTTACTACTCTTGGATCTCAAGTTTGATGAACCACAAACTCCTACCTCGCCGCTACTCGTGTACCCAATCGACGCGCCAAGTCAATGCGACCCTTTGTCCTCGCTCTGTCTCGTTAAACCCTTAATTTCGCTTGCTCTCATTTGGCGACCTACTCAACCCGCGGCCGTTGGTTGCCGACTCGCATTGGCTGCCATAGGCCGCCGGCCTTCCCCTTGAGGTTCCGTCTTTTCTCATTTGCTCAAGACGGGACCGGATTGTCTCCTTGTTCTCCTTGGCGACGACCCGAATATTGCATCATGCCTCGTCAGGGACATTACTCGGAGTAAATTCAGGAACCCGTACGACTCTGAAAATAACTCGGTAGTCGTCGAGGTAAGGCTGATATTTTCTGTTGAAACCAAGTTGAAACTCTTTATCTTTTGTTCAGTTCGTTGGCTCAAACAGAATTGCTTAGGACTAGCAACAGCCAGCCAACCATCTCGTTCTTGTCGAGGATCAACGCAAACGCGCCGTCGCTGTTCGGCAGCACGCGTAGCAACTTCACGTGGTGCTTCGACCGCCTGAACCTTTCGACGGTGAGAGAACACCGAATGATACCGCTCCGTTCGCGTCTTTAAAAGCGTTCCAGAAACCTCAAGAAACCACTCAGTTTTCGCTTGGTTTTCGCTGACAGGAGGCATTTTTATCAAGTGGAGCCAGCGCATCGGAATCCAAGGATACCATTCCCATGGCTGTGGATTGGATCGGTTTCAGCCCGCGTTAGTGGACGAATCAGAATGTTCTATCAATGCCTCACGATTGCCGAGTTCGGCTCCCTTCAAAGTCGATATGTTTTCGTGCGTTTTGTAGCTCTTTGTGGGCTCAAAAAACTTGTGAATCCTCCGCTGAATATTTGTACAGCTCTCTACGAATACTGCTATAGCTCCAAGCTCCAAAATGTGCAATGAAACGGCTAGCGGACCGACCCGTAACTATGGTACTTGATTACTTGATCTTACCATGTCCACGGATCTTAACATCGCAAAACATTCGGACGCTAAAAAGGCGCAAGGAGAGCTCGTGCCCCTTAGGTCTCCCTCCCCCGCATTCTTTCCAACAACCTTGCAACTGTTCGCCAGGACCGGTTCCTCCCTCCATTCTTTCTTACACTTATCAACCTATCGTTCAAACGTTTTAACATCCTTTAACCATGTTCACTGGTGGAAAATCTGTCTTGGCTTGTGCCTCTGTTCTCCTTGCGCTAGCCGCTCAAACTACGGCTCATGCCATCCCCAGGTGCGTAAATCGCACTTCCCCCCTCCTCTGTAGGGTAGCTGATGTTTGTTTTTAAAGCCCCGCTCTCGGTGTGAAGGGAACCCCTGCTCGCAAGGACGTGCAGCGCCCCTCGACCGCAAAGCCTTGCGGCAACATCGACCCGGCTACCACCATCGACGGCTCGACCGCCACCCCTGTTGGTGCGGACGGCTCGGTCGCCATCAGCGTCACCAACTTCAACGCGTATGTATCAGTGCACATGGGAGACGGACTGCACCTCTGATCTTGATTTTTCTCAGCGGACGCGACGGCTCGACCTCCGTTTCCGTCTCGGTTGATGCTACTGGAAAGGGCACGAACTTCGTCGCCGGAGCCGTCACCACCAACGGCAACGCTGTATGTCTTTCTTTCCAGCTACGGAAGAAGTCGCGTTTCTGACTTGTGTGTTTTGTCCTGATGTGCAGGCACCCACGACCACCGAGACCGACAAGGTCGTCTTCACCTTACCCGCAGGCACCAAGTGCACTGGTGGAGCTGCAGGCAACCTTTGCCTTGTGGTGCGTTTTCCGCCCGTCTGCCTGCAAATCAACAAGATGATTGACCCTGCGATATTTATATAGTCTGTAAAGACCACCGCCGGTTTCGGCGCTTGCACCGTCGTTTCTCAGGGTGCTGCTGCTGGTGGTGGTGCCGCCGCCGCTGGTAACGCTGCTGCCGCCGGAACTGCTGCTGCTGGCACTGCTGCTGCCGGAACTGCTGCTGCTGGAACTGCCGCTGCTGGAACCGCTGCCGCAGGAACCGCCAACGCTGGCACTGCTGCCGCCGGAACTGCTGCCACTGCTGCGACTGGCAAGGGCAAAGGCAAGGGTAAAGGCAAGGGCAAAGGCAAAGGCAAGGGTAAGGGCAAAGGCAAGGGCAAGGGCAAGGCTAATGGTACGCTATTCACACTCACTTCTTCCTTCATATACTGATGTCCTTTTCTCCCTGTTAGCTGCTGCCGCTCCCGCTGCTGCTGCAGGCGCTGCTGCCGGTACTGCCGCCGCCCCCGCTGCTGCCGGTGGTGCTGCCGCTGCTGGTGCTGACGCCGCTGCCGCCCTCGCTGCCAAGGTCCCGAAGAACAAGAAGGTCGGCACCCGTGCTGCCCGTGCCCTCCGTCGCGAGCTCTTCGCCGCCGAGATGGCCCGCCGTGGAATTGAGGCTGAGGTTGATCTCGACTAAGCTAGTGCAGCTGGTCGATGGATGTCCCTCCACCTGTTCCATTTCTCTCTTTGATTTGTGTTTTATACGATTTCTACGTACTATACCCTCCTAAGTACGTAGTGGCGATACAGAAGCAAGCGAACAAATACCAGAATGATCTTGACCTCACCCTTCATCTTCGTTAACTTGTCTGCGTCTGAATCCTGCGGCTTCAACAACTTCTAGCTCACCGTCTTGAGGACTTGAACTGCGTCGGCGAATATCCATTTTGACCTCACCCTTCATCTTCGTTGGATTGTCTGTGCGTCGTTGCGGGCGGCTTCAACAACACCTACTCTAGCTCATCGTATGTCTTGAAGACTTGGAGGCGATTTGCGTTGGCGAATATCTATCTGACAGTGTGAGATAATTGCTTTAAGCGCGCCTCGCGCCTTCCGCGTTCCGTCGCCACCTATAACCATCTCGAAATTCATTCAATCCACACCGGATTCAATGCCCACCACCAGCGTGCAGCTCCCCGACCTCCTCAGCGTCGGCCGCCCATACGAACTCCGCACGAATCGCCACTGCCGCACCGTAACCTCCGCCTCTGAAGCCTATTTCCATGCCCTCCCATTCTCCATCCTGAACGATGCGGAGAAAGAGCAGATAGGGCAAATGAAATTCGGCTTGTGGGCTTCAGTGTGCTTCCCGACTTGCGATCCACCGCAGCTGCGTCTTGCGACAGATTTTCTTACGGCGCTTATGATATGCAACGCACGGTTTGGTGATGCGAGGATTACGACGATGCGAGAGTGTGGATGGAGGGATTCCCATCCGGAGGTGTTCTTGGATGAGAAGGATTCTGGATTTTCTTGTTTGGCGCAACATGATTTATTCCGCCCGTGAGTCTCGCTGTGTGCGTAGTTAACTCGTTCTTAGTTGTTCTGGTAGCCTGATGCCGCAGCTGACTCGCGCTATGCCCTCAGATTCTTCGCGGAGTAGATTCTGTGTCTCTGCGGAAGCGTACCATACGTATCAGGAACACATACTTGCTCATCGACGCGCAAACACCTTGCCTTCGCTCTCAGCGTATCTCGACCTTCGGCGGGGATTCAGCGGGGTGCTCATGGTTCTAGACCTACTTGAGATGGTCGAGGGCTTGCAAATCTCTCCGAATCTGAACGAGATGAAACTAGCTGTGGCTAATATTCTTGCTCTGAGCATGGTAAGAGTATTTTCTCCTACGATGCTGCTTTGGCTGATTACGAATGTACGTAGGACATCTTCGCGTACAACAACGACCAATTCATCGGGAACGCATTCAACATCGTGTCCATCCTCCGAGCACACGAGGGCGTCGCAGTGCAAGGCGCCATCAACCGCGCCTACGCACTGATTGAGCTCGCGTCGCGGAATTTTGTCGCGGAAGAGGAACGTTACACGAAGAGACATGCTACGAGTCCTTCTTCGAGTCCGACCGCATGGGTCTGGAACCCTCTGGGCGGCAAGGGAGATGGCGTTGCGGCACGGAATACCGACAAAGAAAAGGGGAATGAAGGCAAGGCACGCGACTCGCAGCTGTACATGCAGGGGTTGAAGGACTGTATTGTCGGCACGCTGAATTGGAGCTACGAGACGGAGCTGTTCTTTGGGTCGAAGGGGGATGAGATACGGCAGTTTGGGTGGGTGTTTTTGAGGGAGAGGGAGGTGGGGGATGCGGCGCCCGGGTGACATTTCGAGTCGAATTGAATGTCTTGTAAGTATAGGTGAGGATCGGTATCGATATACGTTTCAGCGGATACATTGTGCTTGTAATTCATTATCCTCATCTCGTCTATCATCAAGCTCGACTCGATAATAGGATTTGGTCTTACCAATCCGCATTCTTCTGCTTGGAACTGTGGCGCACGGCTCAATCTGTCCTTCATCCCGCCCTCCGAGTCGGAATTTCCCTTCGAATTTGGACCTCTAGGTTATACGCACTCTCTTCGCTCTTCAAGTTCAAATCCTCTCCTCCTACAGGCTCAGCTATCGCAATGATTCAAGCTCTTCCGCATATGACTCGGGCTCGCAGTTATGTTTCTTTTTTTCCCCGATCGCGCTAGTTGTGACCACGGAACCATCAAACACCATCTTGACGAACCCGCTGGGTCCCGCCCGACTCTTTTGTCTCGGGCTTCTTGGATTGCCTTTTCAAGGCTTCGCTTGGACACGCTGGTCAAAAAAATCAGGATCCATCAGCGGCGACACTTCTTGCTTCACGCATCGAAGCGGACCTCGAGGCGGTATCTTATTGTTTCGCTGTCTTTCGGATAGACACTGGCAGGTCACAGCGGCGCATCGAGAAATGGATCTTGCATTGTTCGAAGAATCGGTGAACAACGGGATTGAACGCAACTGCGAAATTTTGGCCGGAGCTAGTCCCTTTCGCGGTTTATTTTCTGTATGAGTCAACCGCATTTTCGTATTTTCACCACTAGACAAAAAAACTCCGAACGATCAGGCTCGAGTTGATGCGGCACAAATGTTGCAGTTTCAAGGGCGTAAAATTTTCCTATTGTCTTCCTGCCTGTCGTTTCGACGCATCCTCCCCGCTTTGACCGCCGGCTTCTTTTTATTGGCTCAATTCCTCTCCGCCCTTCCGGTCCAGTAGCATACATATGGTCAATAATGGAGTTTACCTCCAACTTCGAAAAGGTGATTTCTCATCGTTCATTGTTCTCTCACGAAAATATCCTGAAATCAGGCGCATCTTCTCCCAGATCCGACGTTATCACCATCATTGACCGCGCAAGGCACCGCGCGCGGACCCACTCAACGCGCTTTTTGTCTCGACTGACATCTTTCCCGAAAAGGGTTCCCATCAATCTCCTTATTGTGACCTGTACGACCCGCCTTGCCTCGCGCCTTATTGTAATCCGTGAATTTGGCGAGATGCTCAGGCACCTTCGATGGCGGTCGGACCGTCTGACGAATCCTAATTGTGAAGCAGAGAACAATTGCGAGGACAGGTATAAAACCTGCTCACATTCGTTGTTCTGTCCACAGTTCGTTCATTCGAGTCGCGTCGCCGCCCTCCAGCAGCTACTGCCTATCGAGCTTTCTCTGCCTCTTCTTGCGCTACCTCCGCCCTCACCCGCGCTACCCTCGTTCCACCTACAATCACACCCCACCCTCATTCTCAATGGACGCTTTCGCATCAATCATCTCCTACTTCGTCGTCGAGCAGGTCGAGGACGGCCCCGAGTTGCCGACCGTCGACGGAGACAAAGCTACCGGCTCCAGTGGCTCGTGTATCGTCGCATGAGTTCACCCACACCATGACTCACATGTACTTCACCGCTAATCATCCAGTGAGTCATTCCTTCAGTCCTTCATTCCTCCGTATTCCCTTACTTCGTTGGAGCCGAAACTGACTATAAGATTCCAGTAAAGCGATATCATTCATACCATTCATTACGTTGCATTTCACGCACCAATCATAATTACGGGAACTAGGCTTTGGAGGATTCGAGTTCTGGCAATTTTGTATCTAAACGTCCCCCGTACTTGGCTATACTTATATGTATCTTCGTTTGTTTCTGTCGGGTTGAGATTGTCGAAGAATTGATAATACTGTTCATACACGACTTTGCGCCGGACTTGGTTATGAGCACACTTCTCTTTGCCGCGAAAAGATTTCCTCGGCGCAGGCTAAATGTGAAGAGAATCCTAGGAAACGACGAATGATAATATTGACCAAATGAGCGAGCGACTCGAAAACGATCTTCACGTTGATTCCATTTTCTCGCAAGACTTCCATCGCGTCGCGGCTTCCACATCTGCCAGTGTAGGAAGGATGTTAATATTGGCAGTGCCAGTGGGGAAGTGAGAAACAAGTCGAATGAATCCCAACCTCGCAATTGAGGAATTGGATACATTTCTCAGATTTCCCTGACTCGAACCCGCGACGGGGCGTGGCTCTCCGAGTCGGAGAGCTGTTCACCTAACCTGGCACCACTGAGGGTCGGGATGTAAGTAAATTTTGAATCGGTGGGTCGCTGAATGAGAGTCATATAGCGCAGCTAGTACTGAAGAGCTGACCCAATAATCGCAGAGAATTGAGGTGTTCAACGGGATGAGGCCGTCTGGTCAGTGGAAATCTTGGTGGAAATCGTCAAAGGCGTTAACGAAGGTCGGTCGGAGAGTGATCCGATCATTGAGACGCATTGACAATTTACAAACAACCCATCTCATCCATTTATGGGAATTTCTGACAATGCGTCACACGTCAGGTCACATCCGGTGCTGTGTGACTGCAACGTTCGAGTAACGCTTTGGCCCACCACCACCTGAATCTCTGCTCATGGCTTTGACTCTACTTTCTGAGGAACTTATTCTCGCTATATGCTCTGAACTCTGTGTAGAAGATATCCTACGCCTCAGGCAGGTAAGGAGTGTGAAATTGTCGCCCCAGACTGGCAGAAACAAATTCTCAAGTTGTCAAGTTGTTAGACGTGTTGCGTGCTTAGCACAGTGACCAGAACGAAATTGCTATGGAGTTGTGTTCTCAAGCGACACGGATACATCCATGGCAGTCTTTCGGGATACTTGGGAGGTTACGAATGTCTCGAAGCCTCCGCCCTCGAAAATCTGGCCTGCCGAATGGCACGTCTTGATGCGAAATGGAAAGCACGAGATCTCTCGCCGGTTCGCGACTACCAGCTCCGTCTACCCCAATCCATTACTTGGCTGCGTCTCGTTGCCGGAACCTGGCTATTCGTCGCGTCTTCCGACAACTACATCAGCAAATTGACTTGCTGGGACGTCCATTCAATTATCCGGGGTCACCACGAACCTCTCGCCGAGGCATACCTTCCCGGTCAAGTCAAAACTGGACAGTTGGAGGTCCAAGACTCAGGAATCCTGTTAGCGCTCGGCCTTGGCCCCGAGTACGTGCATTCGTCGGGTTCTCTCAAATATACTCATGTCTGTTAGATCGCAAGCAGTACATGTCATAACGTTACGGGAAGTATCTGACGGTCACGTCTTTTCCGAACTTGCGCGCGTCGACAGCTCCTCTCATGTGCTGATGTTGTCTGGGGATTTTCTGGGATGCGCTTTGCGTGGCGATGCAATTGTCCCGCACATAATAAATTGGAAGGAGAATAAAATACATCTCATCACCCAGTCGGATGTCCCTGGTGAACGTGTAAGACATTGTACACCTCATTTCCATTCATCTACTCACGTCAAAGTCCTATAGAGCGTCCCACATCTCATGGCGATCCGAAAAAACAGCCTTGTACTCGTCAGAACGGAATCGATCCAGGTCTATAATCTTCCCTCAGTGACAGATGACCATCTCGATCTCATTCAACGCATCAACGTGCCTGCCATCTGGGAGGCCGTTGTTAGCAACTCGCTCACAGAACCATCGATTCTACGTCTGGTCATCATCTCTGCAGTCGGCATTGAGATGTGCCTGATCGATGTAGGTGGCTTGACGGAGATTGATGACGAACCAATATGCCCTCGGTTCACAGTCGCAACGCGGCCTAGATTTCGTCACTCCTATGAGGCACCTTGGTATCGACTGTGCGGGGGTAGTCGGCAATGCCTTTGGCTTTCCGCGAGCGAAATAACCAGAAGGGCTGGCCCGCATTTCAAAACCGTCCGCATCCCTTCACAGCCTCTCACGGAAGAGGCCCTCCCGATTGCGTGGAGCCAAGACGGCCCAGAGCAGCCAGCATTATGGGCACTTCCGGTCTTCGACATCGACGATATTCTTGGGTTAACCGTCGTCGGAAACTGCTTCGGCGAACTGTCTATTTATGATCACGTCGGAAACCATCCCGCTCAGTCTGAAGACCTCAGATTCGACCCTCCTCGAGGACAAGATTTGATTGTTCCCCGGCTACCCACGGTGAGCACTGCACGTTCTCAGAGTGGCTCCCGCCTCACCATTCTTGTACATAGGTGTCTATCCCTCTCAATCTCTCCTATATGCCGCGCAATCCGGAAAGCATGTTTGCCGAAGCCAACCCTGCCGTGTTGTCCAAATGGACCCCGGACCCCATCGACCTCGGCGATTACTGGCGTAGAGACTGGTGGGACCACGAAAAGTGCTCCGGCTATCGGTATTGCGATGAGTGGGAAGGCCTGCTCTGTGATCTTGCATGGAAAGTGGAGCACGCGTACGGCTTTGCTGGGAGGATAATACCGCAAGCGTGGATAGACGACGAGTATTATCCCGCTCAACGCCTACTTTTCCGCATTGGGAATCGCTACCTTGTCTATACTGCCGAAGCCGCCCACAACTCCGGCATGGAGCTGATGTCGTGGCCAATGTACTCATCAAATCGGGACAGATTCTTCAATGTTTGCGACGCAGAGACCGAGCGCTACACGCGTCTGACAGCGAAGACAGAGGCCGAAATGTATCGGCGCCTCATCCTCACCGAAATGCACGCGGAGCGGAACCGATGGGCTGAGCAGGCGGAGCGGGGAGGACGACCTCATCCGAATTTGCTCGTCGCACCTCGACTGTTCTAGCAACCTCTCGAAGTTATGAATTCTCCCAAATCTCTGGAAACTGAATCCGCTTACGAGCTGCAGTATACACCCACCATTCGATAAGAATAATCTCGTACGCTGGGGAACGAAGTTAACTACACTTCATCAACGTTGATGGCGCATGGCGCATCATTCTTTCCTAACTGCCAGCATACAGCTCCGAAGCTTCCTAAAACCTGATTGACTTGACTCAATCCCGCAACGGGGAGTGGGCTCGTGGAGTGCTCGTGGAAAGCTGTTCGCCTGACCACCAACGGCCGGGATGCAAGCAATATTGTACTATCGGGTTCAGGGGTTTCATGAAGCGCTGTTCAGGCGTACGAGATGAGACCGTGTGCACCAAATGCGAACGAATCGGGCGTGCCAGTGATCCGATTGAGAAAGCATTGACAAACAACCCATCGCATCCATCTATGGGAATTCTTCGAAGACAGAGAAAGCAGCGTTTCTGGCGTAACTAATTTGTGGCATGTACCCGGTTACTTTCCGGACCGCAGTGTTACATGGTCGATACATTTCATTCATTGCTCATGAAAACTCGTAATGCGACTACATGCAATCGTAGAAATAGAGGGGAATGAGTGTAGGGCGTATCAAACGCGACAAGAAAGAGAAAGGGTAAGTAGTGAGCGTGTGATAGAGTCGTAAAAGTAGAAGGAGTGCGTGCGTGTGAAAGAAGGAAGAAAAGCAAAGCAAGTCATAAGAGAACCGTGACTGTCTGCGAACTCAGACTTGAAATTTGAACCTAGTCCATCTGCACCATGTAACCTGCAGCGACAAGCGAAGGCACCAAACCTTTGTTATTTGCGTCCTCGCACCACGGCCTATGATTTCCCAAGTCCGCTGCTTTATGTGCACTCTGCCCATCCTTTCCGCAGTAATGAGCCGGGATCCGTCCATCAACTTGAAGGCATTCCACGCAGACATAGCTTGCATGTTCCGTGGTGCCACATTTCGTGCAAACATAGAAATGCGGGCAACGGACTACATGCGCACCCAGAGAACGAGTTTTGCACTCCTGGGAGCACCACCACCGGATCCTACAGTTCGGGCACTCGAACTGTTGCTGAGTGAATTTCTTCCCGCAATCCGAGCAGAGCACCCCTCCCGGTAGATTGTCCTCTCCAGGCCGGGCAAGGTCACAATAGTAAAACCCCAGCTTCTCTTGGGAACCTGGAACTGCCAGGCACATGGCGAATGCATGCAAGACATACTCACAGTTATCGCATGCGGGTTTGAAGAAAGAATTACCGCATGCGGATTTGGACAGAGGACCCTTGGCCTTCCTACCATGTATGAGTTGATCCACGTCTATGGTCAATCCATACAGATAGTACGTCTCCGATTGGGGATTGCGTACGAACATGCTGCGACAGAACTTGGGTGAGTGTATAGGTAGTAAGGTGCATCATTGGACGCACCATAACAGAGCCAAGGTCTCCGAACAATCAGCGAACTGGATCCCGGTCCCTTTAAGCTGCATTGGAGATTTCCCTTCGAACTTGGGTCCGCCGCGGAACGCGTTGTTAATATTGGACTTTTGGATTGCTCGTCCCGCTTCATAATAGGGGCCGTGAACAAGGTTGGGGAAAATGGCGACACGTAACTGGTATGTGTATGGTGAGGACGAGGTTGACGGGCGGATTGCCGCCAAAGACTTCCCCATGTACATGACACAGGCGGTAGTTGGTGGCACTTCCCGGAAACGCTTGGCGCAGATGCTCATCCATCTCCCAAACGTAACGAGCATCTTCTCAACAGCGAGTTTTACATCTGCGTCACTCGGGGACTCACGTCCCGCAAACAGAATCGGGTCTGTCTCGGTGATGATCAGACCTATGAGCAAAGTCAGTCGTGCAATGTTGAAACGAAATAACCAACAAGCCACTTACCTAGAGCGCTGTAAAAGTCGCCGATTTCCGCTCGGACACCATTGGGCAGGGTCACCGTGACCGACACGACGGCATCGGGGTCGGACTCTGAAGGAAGGCGACTCGTACCCGCGTTGCTGTGCCCGACATTTATCAATAAGTGCAATATAAGAACGGTTGTACACTGACAAGCAAGGCAATAACAGAGTCTCCACGACGGAGCGGCGAGCGGGGTCCCCGGAGAAACGAGGAGATTTAGCGCGGGTTTCTGCATACTTCGCAATCTGTGGCGGTCATCCATGAGAGGTGACAAACGACAAGGCGAAACCGACCATGTCCGGCATGATGGAGTTGAATTTCATATCATCGTGGATCGAATCGATAACGAGGGGCGAGGACATGACGAAGACGTGAAAAAGTAGAGAAATGAAGTAAGGAAGGAAAAGGTGAAAGGAAGGAATTGTGTAGTCCTGTTTATACTTAAATACCAGGCCGTCAAGTGGCATGCATGGGTGGCATCGGTGTTTTTCTGTGGGTCAGTCACGAACGCGGCGCAAGCATATCTCCCACCGTTTTCGACTCACGCTTGGATGAGATACGATGAATCAAAGCGTTTTGAAGACAGATGCCACCCCTCGCCCTTTTCCTGATTTCCTTGACATTTTGGTTGCGAGCCTACTCAGTGACACCGTACATGTACGGACAACCAGCATGGTGATAGTCAGACCAAATTATTCCGCACACTTCTTAGAGCATGAGCACCCACAAGCACCCACAGACGCTTATATGGGCTAGATAACCCAGTCGCTATGCGTGGGAAACCAAAACGCTTTGAAGGAACAATGCGCATTGTAGACAAAGCAATTTTGCCAGTGATCACCGCGGCGTAATACTATAGAGAAAACACTTGACTCCAACTTGAAGTCCGAGTCCGAGTCGAGTCGGAGCGGTCGCCCCAAAGATTTTCGTTACGTTCGTAGTTGAAGTTGAGTTTCGTGCTTGAAGTACTGCTCAGCAGAGTTTAACCAAGATGAAGGTAAATTTGGGCTGCACGTCGTGGACGTTTTGAGAACGAGGCTCAGGCCAAAGCCAGAGTTGGGCCAGGGGGTGGTCTCGTTCGAGGTCACGGTGTCACGGTGGTGACTGGGTAAGTCACATTCGGTCGGCCGTGACTGTGACGTTCTCCAACGCTTCCCCAACCACCACCATCACCTAAATCTTGCTCATGGCTTTACCGCTACTTCCCGAAGAACTGATTCTCATTATATGCTCTGAATTATGTGTGGAAGACATTTTACGCCTCCGACAGGTAAGGAGCTCGAAATTATATTGTCAGAAACAAATTCTCAAGTTGTCTGGTTAGACATGTCGCGTGCTTAGCACAGCGACCAGAACGAAATTACTATGGAGTTATGTGCTCAGGCGACACGAATACATGCATGGCAACCTTCTGTCGTATCTGGGAGGGTACGACCGTCTCGAAGCCTTCGCACTCGAAACTCTGGCCTGCAGAGTGGCACGTCTTGACGCGAAATGGAAAGCACGAGATCTCTCGCCGGTTCGCGACTACCAGCTCCGTCTACCCCAATCCATCACCTGGTTGCGTCTCGTTGCCGGAACCTGGCTATTCGTCGCGTCTTCCGACAACTATATTAGCAAATTGACTTGCTGGGACGTCCATTCAATCATCCGGGGTCACCACGAACCTCTCGCCGAGGCATACCTTCCCGGTCAAGTCAAAACCGGGCAGTTGGAGGTTCAAGACTCAGGAATCGTGTTAGCGCTCGGCCTTGGCCCCGAGTACGTGCATTCATCTTGTCGTCGTAAATGTACTCATGTCTGTTAGATCGCAAACAGTACATGTTATAACCTTCCGGAAAGGATCAGACGGGCACGTCTTTTCCGAACTCGCGCGCGTCGACGGCTCCTCTCATGTGTTGATGTTGGCTGGGGATGTCCTGGGATGCGCTTTGCGCGCGGGTACAATCGTTCCGCACCTAGTTAATTGGAAGGAGAATAAAATACATATCATCCCCCAGTCGGATGTACCTGGTGAACGCGTGAGTTATTGTACACCTCATTCTTAATTCACCGACTCACGCTGTGCTATAGAGCGTCCCGCATCTCATGGCGATCCGAAAAAACACGCTGGTACTCGTCAGGGCGGAATCGCTCCAGGTCTATACTCTTCCCTCAGTGGCAAAGGATCATGTCGATCTCGTCAAACGCGCCGACGTGCCTGCCATCTGGGAGGCCGTTGTTAGCACTTCCCCCGCGGAACCGTCGATTCTACGTCTGCTCATCCTCTCTGCAGTCGGTATCGAGATGTGCCTGATCGATGTTGATGTTTTGACGGAGATTGATGACGAACCCATATGCCCTCGGTTCACAGTCACAACGCAGCCTCGATATCGTCACTCCTATCCGGCACCTTGGTATCGACTGTGCGGGGGTAGCAGGCAATGCCTTTGGCTTTCCGCGAGTGAAACAACCAGAATGGCTGGTCCGCATTTCAAAACCGTACCCATTCCTTTGCAGCCTCCAACTGAAGAGGTGCCTCCGATCGCATGGAGCCAAGATGGCCCAGAGCAGTCAGCATTATGGGCACTTTCTATCTTCGACATCGACGATATTCTTGGGGTGACCGTCGTCGGAAACTGCTTTGGCGAACTGTCTATATATGATCACGTCGGTAACCATCCCGCCCAGTCTGAAGAACTCACATTCGATCTCCCTCGAGGAGAAAGTCCGATTATTTCCGATCTGCCCATGGTGAGCACCGCGCATTTCCAGAGTGCCTCCCGCCTTACCATTCTCGCGCGTAGGTGCCTATCCCTCTCAACCTATCTTACACGCCGCGTAATCGAGAAACCTCATTTGTCGAGGCCAACCCCGCCGTGTTGTCCAAATGGACTCAGGACCCCATCGACCTCGGTTACCACTGGCGCAGGGACTGGTGGGACCACGAAGAGTGCTCCGGCTATCGGTGTTGCGATGAGTGGGAAGGCGTGCTCTGTGATCTTGCATGGAAAGTGGAGCACGCGTACGGCTTTTCTGGGAGCATAGTACCGCAAGCGTGGCTATATAACAAGTGGCATCTCGTTCAACGCCTACTTTTCCGCCTTGGAGATCGCTACCTTGTCTACACTGCGGATGCTCCTCATGGCTCAGGCATGGAGCTAATGTCGTATCCAGTCTATCCGTCAAATCGGAATAGATTCTTTGACGAGTGCGACGCAGAGACTGAGCGCTGCACGCGCTTGACAGCGACAACGGAAGCCGAGATGTATCAGCGCCTCTGCGACATCGAAACGAGCGAGGGCGCGCAGCGGAACCGATGGGCCGAGCAGGCGGAGCGAGGAGGACGACCTCATCCGAATTTGCTCGTCATACCGCCACTGTTCCAACATTATCTAGAGCTTATTGATTCTCCCTAGTGACTGGAAACCTTCTACTTGCGAGCTATATACCCACCATTCGATACATCGCACCCTTATGAGCCAGTTGGTACATCACCATATTCGCTGTACATATTACCTTAGAATCTTGATTTTACTTCTCGTTGTCCTCTTCGTCCTGGTCCTCGTCCAATCTTTTTCCGAACCACGCTCTAACAGGTTCTTCAGGTATGGGACGACAATCGTTTGCTGCTATCCTGACTTAGATCTTGAAGCTTGAAGCTTGAGTGTCATCACTGTGTTAACGCAATTCCTGGTAATTGATGGCGCATCATTCTCTTTCTCTCCCTAAACTTCCATGATCCCCGCCACACACAACCAGAACCAAGTTATACTGTGCTCCATGTCACCAGCGCTATGTCAGTCGATACTCACACACGGCTCGGAGAGTGCACAAAAGTCGTCTGCGCACACATCGTCACTCGTAGTACAGAGCTATACATGGTGACATCAACGCCAACTTCGTCTTCGACCATCTGCTTATTGTCTCCCTTTCCTTGCTCGAAGATGGCGCGCGTCCCATGAATCTATTGGATGCCTTCACCGCTCGGCTACCAGATGAGCTCCATCTTCGCTTTGATTGTGTCAGGCTCCAGCAACCCCAGACCCTTAGTACCCTGCTTCGAAGGCTTGAAAATACAGCACCACTTTCTATATGAAGAGTTATCCGCGTTTTCAAGCGTCCAAAGTTCGAGTTACAAGGTAGCCAAGTTTTGACTTTCCTGCCTCCCAAGCTTCGGTCGGAACACTGGGTTACTTTGCGTTAACGATGGCAAGATCTACTCGCTCTTTGTCGGGCTCTGGCATTTGCATAGCATTCGTCTGCTCAGCGGGTTTGAAGGAAGGAATCTATCTCATCAAGCTCGCGTGGTGTCAATGCTCGTATGTTCGCATCATTACAGTGTGAAGGTAACATTTCTTGTGTACAAATTCGAGTCCATACTACTCACTACTTGCTACATCATTGCAGATACATTACATTACCATTGTCCGTTTCAATTCTCTCAATCAACGCCGCCGCTCTACGTCTTCAGCCACTTATCGATCCCAAGACCTATTCGCCACACGATGAATTCAGCATTAGATTTTGAGCCACTTCTCAAGACCAAGACCTTTGTAAATCTTGTCGAGGCCGGTGGCGGAGACAATGCCTTTGAGGAGGCTGTCGAGGCCGAGACCGCTGAGGAGGCGGCCGACGAGGTTGAGGACACCGGTGAGGAGGAGGCCGACGCCTCCGACGATCTGTGTGGTCGAGGTCAGTATCGATGTCGACAGCAGGGAGGAGAATGGGGTGGTACGAACCTGGGTGAGGGGCTGGCCTAGCGCATCGAGGAGGGGACCGAGGTCGCGCTGAGCCTTGGGGAACGAGTCGAGCTTGTCGCGGGCCCATTCGATGGTGCCGCCGACTTCCTGCACCAACTACACGAAGACATTTCAGCACAGGGAATGAGAAGGAGAAAAACTAACGTACGACTTTCAACGCCTCTGCGAGCCTTTGCTCCTCCGGCGTCGCCTTGTGGTCCTGCATGTTCCGCTTGGCCTTGTTGCTGAGGCGGTTGTCGGGGTCCGCACCGCGGATGGCGCCGTTGGTCTCGTTCAAGATTTGTTCGGCTTGTTGGAGGAGAGGTTTGACGGCTTTGACGAGCTCGTTCTCGTCGCGGTCTTCCTCCTTCTGGGCTTCCATGTTCTCGATGTGCTAGCGTGGGGCATGAGTAACGATCGATGGGGGGACAGAGAAGAGAAGGGAGGGGAGGGGAAGGAGGAAGAGACGCACCTTGCGAATCATGTTACAGATGGGAAGACACTTCGAGTTGGCGTCCTCGATGAGGGTGGAGAGACGCTCCGCGAGCTTGCGGTCGGTCTCCTTCTCCTGATCAGTGCGCGTGTCTTGGCCCCCCTGCTCCGGGACCTCCTGGCCCTGCTGGCCCTGCTGACCGAGTTCGTGTTGGTCGATGTCGGACATGTTCGTTTGGTTCGTGAAGGTACAAGTAAAGTGGGGGTGGGGGTGGGTGTGGTAGGTGGGGGGGGGGAGGAAATTTAATGGAGCGTTCCTCGACTAGGCGCTGCATTTATACCACGGGTTATTTTGACTCTCCACGGTGTCCACCCACAATGTGGCGACATGACGCAGAGACTCTGCGCGTGCAATTGTGAAAGCGGAGTTTTGTCGTCAGAGTGATGCAAGGCACCGTGTAATCTGCTGTGCCTTGGTCGTAATATACCCTTCCGTTCGAGCTTGAGTATCTTTGAAATTTCTTCGAGGTCCAGACACGTTCTTTGCATGGTCTGTGAATTCGAAGTGGAGATGTCCTAAAAAGGAAAATCCGCTGAGACGGAGTCAAACTCCCTTCGCTTGCTGAGTTCATTAGCCGCCGGCTTCTTCGTTCGCGTACCTGACAATTTTGCGGCATCTTTAGGCGGCGGGTCCGAATTCATCGAGGCACGACATGTACAGTGGTTTGATCAAAGTAATATTACAGGTATGGAGGAATAAATATCAAAGTCCATACAGAGCGAGGACTACGATCCACCCGACGCAGGCTGCTTCAAGATCCTCCTCTCCAAACTAATCTCCGTCACGTTCCTCTTCGACCTGCCGCGCCTTACATGCTGCAAATGATCATCGTCTCGATCATAATGCAGCGCCCAAACACCCGAAGACTCCTCCAACGCAACGAAACCCTCCCATCCGTCGAATATTAACGCCTGCTGGTCGTCCGTCCAATCCCACGGACCGGGCAAATGATTCTGACTCGCGGTCTTGTTCCCGTACTTCACTTCGAGCGTATTCTTGTCGATATAAATCCAATTTAACTCGGGTGGGTCAACGGAGATGGTGCTGACGAGCCCAAGTGGTTTTTGGCCTGCCGGGTAATCGAGGTAAAACCCTGAGAAAGGGTGACCGTCGTCGAAGTTGCGGTGCGCGGGGTCGGAATCATCGAGGTACAGCTGAAAGAAATAACGACGAATGAATGGACGTCGAGGGGGAAAATACATAGAGAGTGTAACGTACCTTCGAGTTCCGCAACACGATTATCTTTCCATCGAGGGCACGGGAATTCGAGCAGTCGACGCGGATGCTGAACTTTGCCAGCCTAGGATCGTCCTTCGGATCTCCGCCCCCGCCGCCGTCTTGGCCTTGCGCTCCGGCCTGTTGGGCGCTTACGCCCTGGGATATACTAGCGACAGACGTCGCTGTCGATACAGCAGCAAGAGGAATCGCGACTGAGCCCGCAGAGACACCAAGTATTCCAAGTACTTCCATGGTCGTCGTTGGTTATGTTGGACTAGAGATGGTGGTGAAAGGCAAAATATAAGGAAGCGTGGTATGTCATGACGGCGAAAGTCAATCTCGGTGGAGATTACGTAGTTCAATATTGGAGCGAAATGACATCACGCGTGGGAATTTCAACTTGGCCCATTATTTCTTCGTCTGCTCATTGCTCGTCCGAATACAGGTTCGCGAGGGGAGGGCCGCTGAACAACAGAGGATCGCTGGGGAGCAAAATTTGAGAATTTAGTCAGATTTTCATACCTGATTTTGGACAACAAACCATCGTTTCTTGACCCCCATCATTGATTCATATAACCAATCGTCACCACACCGAAATTCGACCAATGGAGGTAGAGGCCACACAAAGCAAAATGCTTGCTAGAAAATTGGAGAAACGTTTCGCAATGTACATCGATCGAAGCCATTAATTTCGAGCAAAATCGCGTCCTTGTCGGCGCACTTTATTGGAGAAAGAGCGTTCCGCCGTCGAACAAAGTGAGAGTTCGCATATGATAGTCGTCTCTTGCCAGAGATATTCGTTATGACGAGGGATGACGGATTTGGACGGACCGCGCCTCGTGCTCAACTGCACTGCGCACAGTGGAGAGAGCCTTGCCTACGCTCCAACAGCATCCAGCACACTTCAACAAATGGAGAACGCAAGGAGAACGTGAAAGACAATCACCAGTATGACGAGGTTATGTCGTTTTCTACATCATAGTGGTGTTGCCACAACCACGGCGCGTTCTTAAATAGCAGTGAGATCACGACGACAAGCCCCACAAATCTCTTACACTGACCTGCAACGCCCCTCTAATTTCACGACCTTCTTCCAAATCTCCATCTCGAAATACAATGTCCTCTGAAGACGCTCTCCCTCGTTCCGCTTCTCGCTCTTCCAGCCGCTCTCTGAGCCGCTCCCCCTCTCCCGAACCCGAACGCCAGCCCTCCCGCCGCCGCGATCGCGGTCGCCAGAGACAACAAACCGACGAACCCCAACAGCAGCAACAGCAGCAGATGCAACAATACCAACCTCAGCAGCAAATGCAGCAGCAGCAGCAGAACCCTCTGATGCAGCAGGCGCCTCAAGCGGGGCAGCTGTTGGGCAATACCCTCGGGCAGGTCGCCGGCGGTGGTGGTCAGGGCGGAAAGGATACCCTCAAGCTGCGGCTTGACCTCAACCTCGATGTCGACGTGCAGGTGTGGCCCATTTTCTGTTATTCCATGTCAAACTTCGTCTAATTCCGAAAAAAAACAAAAGATTAAAGCCCGGTACGACCCATTTTCTGTTTTTCCGTGACATTCACGTGCTGATCACGTGGATGTCGTTACACAGAGTTCACGGTGACGTCACGCTCAGCTTGCTGTGAGTATCCTTCTTGCCCCGACTCTGCCTCTGCCTATAAGTTGATTGATTAGGAACTAACAGCGACTAGTTCTTGACCGACATACCTTGTCTGCAATCGGTGACCGTAGAAGACCCATTATGCAGGCGGTCATCTGTATTACTACTGTCGATGGACCCAGGCCGCCTCTCGTATCGCGATATTGTACACCTAAAAGTTTTTGTATTATTTTGACGACTTATAATGACGGACTCTTAATACCTGTTGCGAGAGGAGACAGCTCGACGAGAATTGAAACGGGAGATATCCAAGCTAGTAGCTTCTCGTGGCACGCGCCGCCGAGGTGAACAAGATCGGTCTTCGAGCAACGTTGAAGAGGTAGCTAGCGTAGCATCTTCACTTTTGTCTTCCCGCCAAACAAAGCCAAACAACGCCGATGCTGATGCTCTATCGAAACGATATTGTAATTCCACAGCAGAAACAGCACGAACAAAATCCTACGCTTCCCCCACAGTCTTGACCTTCACCGGCATCCTGAGACGGTCATTCCGCCTCCAGAACTCAAGCAATATCTCGGCGACTTGCATAGGGTCGTCCTATACAGCGATCGTCAGCAGAGAGATTCAAGAAAGTACACAGCAGACAGAAAGGAAGAGCACGGCTGCCTTGGCCGCAGTCATGGCTTGTATAGGCATACAGGCACCGGACAAGCGTACTCGATGAGCTGCCTGACCATTTGATATGCGCAACAGACATGCAAAAGCAGACACCTACCTCGTGCAGGACATGTCCTACGCCAGGGACGACGGCCAGCTGGAACTTGCCTATGGGATCGATTAGATGAAGATCTTGCAGGGAGAGCGCGAGAGCAGAAAGAGAAGAGTCAAGGGGCATGACTCTATTATAAGCTATGAAGGCGTATTCGACACCCGCCACACTATGGGACCATAGAGTAGTCAGACGTCCGCGACGCCCCCAAAGGCAGCAGAGATCGTAGCCAGCATGATTACTGATATTCAGGCAAGACGGGATAGCCCCGGTCCGCGCCGCCACCAGACGCTCACAGAAAAAGAGGAGGACAGCGCACCTTGCATCTGCCCAATCATCAGCTCCTTGTCGAGCCTATCCGTCCCTGCAAGGATCAACAAGCGCGCCGTTCGCGCTGAGAGAAAGGCAGCGGATAAACCGGAGAACCACCCTGTGGATGCGACGTTTATGAGTGGGTGATTTCTACTGATAGAGTGAGAAACTGACCCTGCCAATAAGGCGCTGTGGACCGTAGCGGTGTACGCCAGAGATACGCATGAGGAGCAGCGGGGGATCCAGACGATGGAGCAGGAACGAAGATCCCGGGGACCGATACGCGAGCGGAGTGTGAATTTCGAATTGTTTTTGTCTTGAAGCTGGAGAGGGTGAGTTAGCATGCCCAAGAGAACGGAAAGAATACGTACTGCCACTCCACTGCTTCCTCGACACTGTCGAAACCGTCAGGCCGTGCGTTGAGTAGAGAATGCATGTGTGGGAGTGCGTCTATAGCAGTGCCTGGAATGAATGAAGTGGTGGTCAGTCGAGAACGACAAGTGATGGGATAAAATCACCTTCGACTACATCCAGGACCGCAATGCCGCTGACACGATATCCAGCCTCCTGAATACGCGGAACGGCACGAGTGACGACGGAGCCGCCCATACTGTGCCCTACGAGCTGCGATAAGCAATTAGATACGTGTCCCAGTCGAAAGCCAGCAGATGTACAAGTAAGGTTGGTGCGGTGGCGGCTTGTGCCCACACCGCGCGTAATATATGCACGAAATCCTCTACGAGAACGCCGATCTCGAGATTCTCATCTTCCTTGTCTTGCGTCGATTTTGTCTTGCCTGCGATTCGGATGATCATTTGGACTCGATTTCCAAGAGGGATTCACAAACTTACCATGCCGCCGAGCATCGATACTCATTACGCCAACTTCACCACGACTCATCCCAACCAGCTCCCGCGCCAAAGACGCGAAACTCAACCCGGCGTATCCTGCACCATGATGACAAACAAGCACAGTCCCATTCGCGTCCTTGGGCGGCGTATAATACACCCTACAATCAAGCTGTCGCCCAAGAACCGCTACCTGCAACGCCTCCGAGAAGTAATCCGCGCCCGAAATCGGCGCAAAGTCGGGATTCGGGGGCTTCTTCGCTGTACGAGTCTTGCTTCCACCGGCATGGCGAGGACTTCCTCAATATGAGAGAGATTCAATGCGACTAGAGACAGCGCGAGCATGCGCACATTGCGGGTGGCCCGAGACCGCGATAGCCCGGCAAGGATCCCAATGCATCGCCAGATTCTGATTCTTCCAGTTCTGCTTCTTCTTCCGCGCTCAGTGGCGGAAGATCCATAGGTAATTCGCGAGACGAGCAGACATGGTGGACCGTAGTAGATCAGACATTATGGCGGCGAGTAAGGAGCAGCTCAATAACAGAACCGTACTAAGAGCAGATGGTGGTTCGGAATAAGTGGACGATTGCTATATCGGGAAGTTAAGGGCCGGGCGAGCTTAGAATTGGCTTAGAACCTGACTCAAGCGTTGTGGAAGGATGAAGAGGCGGTCATAGTCAAGAGTGAGAAGAAAATCAAGATTCGAGTGTATATGTACAGTTGCAAACAGTGGAGGGATACGGATACTATTGGCAGCAATTTACCTCCCAGTCAGGGCTGAGTCAGCATCGTCAACGACATTCCCCAGTTCATGATCATCGAAGACGGGATGCACAAGGAGCAAATTCTGGTGAACTCGTCCACCTCGATCTGCCAGGTCAGCCCATCGGTTTCGCCCTTGAACGACCTTCCCTTTCCGTGCGGAACATGTGCCTATACATAGCCCTCTCCGTGTTCGCTGTCGGGCACGCATAGCGCTCGGTGTTCGCGTTGGCGATGATGAAAAACCTGTTTCTGTTTGAGATATGGACTGGCCACGAGAGCAGCTCCATCTCGGAAGGGACACCGACAGTGTAAAGAAGATAGCGGTTGCCCACCCGGCATAGAAGGCGGTCGACAGAGAGATACTCGTCTCGCGCATACGCTTGTGGGATAATCTTTCCGGGAAAGCCATACACATGCTCAACCTTCCACGCAAAGTCACCTAGGACGCCTTGCCACTCATCGCAATAGCAATAGCCAGAACACGAGTCGTGGTCCCACCAATCTGTGCGCCAGGTTTCACCGAGGTCGATATCATCATGGGACCATTGGGAGAGTACAGCAGGGTCGGCTTGGGTGTAGATAGTTTCTGGGTTTTGAGGGATATAGGACAGATTGAGAGAGACAGGTAGCTAGGGGCGCAAATTCAGACGAAAAGCATGGAAAAGAAGATCAACACGTACTGTAGGCAAAGGAGACACAATTGGCCATTGTCCGTTAAGGAGATTGACCACCAGATGCTCGGATCCCACGAGATTGCTTCCAACGTGGTCGTAGATGGCTAGCTCCCCAAAACAGTTTCCGACGACGGTCACCCCGAGAACTTCGTCGAAATCAAAGACCGGAAGCGCCCAAGCCGCAGCTTGCTCGAGCCCATCCTGGTGCCATGAGATGATGGGGGCCAGCTCGTCGTGGGGTTTTGAGGAGATACTGGCGGACACAAAATGCGGGGGGTATTGAAAGCCTGGTTCGCTTGCTGACCATCCAAAGACACCGTCGGCCAGTCTCACCAACGCACAGGCGATACCAGGGCACGGAGTGCGATGAATTTTCAGGCTGCTTTGCGAGGGTATATCTAGTGTAAACAGGTTCGTCGTCGATCTTGGTCAGTGTGTCGATGTCGAGGAGGCACATCTCGATACCGACAGGGGAGAGAACGACGAGACGCAACACTGACGGCTCCGTGTCCGAATTACGGACAACGGCCTCCCAGATGGCGGACACGGCAATAGCCTTCGTGGTCGCGACGAAGTCCCCGGGAGCCGACGGCAGGGAGTACACTTGAAGCAGATTCGTTCTGACAAGAACGAGGGTATTCTTCCGGATAGCCATGAGATGGGGAACGCTCTATGATACACGTGAGTCGTTGATGAAGACACAGCGAAGTGCAGTATTACGGGACCCTTTGACCTGGAACATCCGACTGAGGGATGTCATGTATCTTGCTCTCCTTCCAGTTCACTAGATGGGGCGCGATAGTACCATCGCGTAAAGCGCATCCCACCAAGTCCCCATGTAGCATCAAAACATGGGATGACCCTTCGATCCGAGCCATTTCAGTGAAGATATGACCCTTGTTTACTTTCTGTAGAGTTATGAGATGTACTGCTGGCGATCTGAAGAATTGCTAGGAGGATAAGCATGACCGAGGCTGATGGATGCACTTACTCAGGGCCAAGACCAAGCGCCAGCACGATACCAGAAGCCTGAACCTCCAGTTCCCCTGTCTTGACCTGACCAGGAAGATAGGCCTCAGCGAGAGGCTGGCGGTTCCCCCGCAAAATCGAAGGCACATCCCAGCAGGAAATTTTGCTGATGTCATTGTCGGAAGACGCGACGAATAGCCAAGTTCCAGCAACGAGACGCAACCAAGTGATACACTGAGGGAGCCGAAGCTGGTGATCGCGAACCGAAGAGAGCCTTCGCGCGTCCCATTTCGCGTCGAGAAATGCCACTCTGCATGCTAGAGCTTGAAGTGCGCAGGTATCCAGGCTTTGATATCCTCCATAACGTGCTCGAAGGCTTCTATCTTCCTCACTATATCTTCCCAGCGCTTTGACCCATAGAACTCAAGCGCTAGTCGCTCTCCAAAGACTACGGCAAGTCTGCCAGGAACTTTAGTCGCCAAAGATTCGTTTCATTGACGAAGGAGTCGGAATAGTACCTGTTGAAGCGAGACGGTATCTGCGACACTAAGTTCAAGGCATATATCCAGCAGTATATCTTCAGGGAGCAGCACTAAGCTCGCGGGATGTGAAGGAGGTCAAGAGAGCGTTCGGTGTCTTCCGTCATTGATGGTAGATCAGGGAAAATTGCGCTGTGACTCACCGTGGCCTACCATCCCTAAGCTCTTTTTGAACTGAAAGGCTTTGACGGAGGCAAGGTTGAGACAAGGCGCAGTTCAGGAGCGCAAGAGAAACAAAATTCTAGGGTATATATATGTACAGTGATATCTGAATACTAAGGGACTACTGAGGCCAGCTCAAGAGGACGGACGTCGGATATGTAGTAGTGCATGGAGCTCCCACACACCGAAACAATCCTAAACTGGAGGCATGGCGAGCAAATTCGCATGAGGTCGGCCTCCTCGCTCCGCCTGTTCAGCCCATCGGTTGCGCCTCGCAACTCCGTCGGTTTCATCGCTCTGGAGGTACCCATAGATCTCGCCCTCCGTTATCGCGGTCGGGCGCGTGTAGCGTTCAGGCTCAGCATCGCCAAGCGAAAAGAACCTGTCCCTATTTGACGGATATACTGGCCACGACATGAGCTCCATGTTCAGGTCGGGGGAAGCATCGGCGGTGTAGAGCAGGTAGCGATCCCCGAGACGGAATAGTAGGCGCTGCACGGTGTAATCGTCGTCATCCACGTATGCCTGGGGAATTATCTTGCCAGGAAAGCCGTACGCATGCTCCCACTTTCCATGCCAAATCGCCTAGTACGCCTTGCCAGTCATCGCAATGGCAATAACACACCCTGAGGTCGTCGGTCCACCAATCCGTAAGCCAGAAACCGCCGAGGTCAATGCCATCCTGAGACCATCCTGCTAATACGGCGGGGTCGGCTTCGCCAAGGTAGCTCTGGGGATTACGCGGCTTGTAGGATAGATGGAGAGAAAATGGGCAGCTAGAAATGAGGATGATGAGGCGTCAAGCCAGGTAAGGATTCACAAGGCTCACCGTGGGCATATGCGTAAGAATTGGTTTGCGTCCTTGAGGGAGATCGACCGTGAATTGTTGCGCGAGATTGTTTCCGACGTGGTCGTAAATAGATAACTCCCCAAAGCAGTTTCCAACAACAGTGACACCAAGAATGTCGTCAACATCGAAAATCGGAAACCCCCACAATGCCGACTGCTCTGGGGTGTCTTGGCTCCACGCAATCGGAGGCACCTCTTCAGTAAAAGGCTGTGAAGGTATGCATATGGTTTCGAAATGGGGCCCGATCCCTCTGCTTCTTTGGCTGGTCGACAGCCAAAAACATTGTTTACCGCCGACGCACAGTCGATACCAGGGAGCCTCATAGGAGACAAGATCTTTGGGTCGCGTGGCAACTGTGAACCGAGGGCAGATAGGTTCGTCGTCGATCTCCGTCAAAATGTCGACATCTATCAGGCACATCTCGATACCGACTGCAGAGATGATGAGCAGACGTAGAATCGATGGTTCCGCGGGGGAGCTGCTAACAACGGCCTCCAGATGGCAGGCACGTCGGCGCGTTTGATGAGGTGGAGATGATCCTTTGCCACTGAGGGAAGAGTATAGACCTGGAGCGATTCCGTCCTGACGAGTACCAGCGTGTTTTTTCGGATCGCCATGAGATGCGGGACGCTCTATAGCACAGTGTGAGTCGGTGAATGGAGGACGACGTGTACAACAACTCACGCGTTCACCAGGTACATCCGACTGGGGGATGAGATGTATTTTATTCTCCTTCCAATTAACTAAGTGCGGAACGATTGTACCCGCGCGCAAAGCGCATCCCAGGACATCCCCAGCCAACATCAACACATGAGAGGAGCCGTCGACGCGCGCGAGTTCGGAAAAGACGTGCCCGTCTGATCCTTTCTGGAAGGTTATAACATGTACTGTTTGCGATCTAACAGACATGAGTACATTTACGACGACCAGATGAATACACGTACTCGGGGCCAAGGCCGAGCGCTAACACGATTCCTGAGTCTTGGACCTCCAACTGCCCGGTTTTGACTTGACCCGGAAGGTATGCCTCGGCGAGAGGTTCGTCGTGACCCGGAAGACGGAATGGACGTCCCAGCAAGTCAATTTGCTGATGTAGTTGTCGGAAGACGCGACGAATAGCCAGGTTCCGGCAACAAGACGCAGCCAAGTGATGGATTGAGGGAGACGGAGCTGGAAGTCGCGAACCGGCGAGAGATCTCGTGCTTTCCATTTCGCGTCAAGACGTGCCACTCTGCAGGCCAGGGCTTCAAGTGTGGAGGCTTCGAGACGTTCGTACCCTCCCAGGTAGGACGCAAAACTGCCATGCATGTATCCATGTCGATTGAGCACATAATTCCATAGTGACTTGGTTCTGGTCACTCTACTAAGCACGCGACTTGTCTAACAAAATGAGTTGAGAATTGATTCTGAAGCTACAATTCGACCTCCTTACCTGTCGGAGGCGTAGAATATCTTCTACACAGAGTTGGGAGCATATACCGAGAATAAGTTCTTCGGGGAGGAGAGTCAAATTCATGAGCAAGATTCAGGTGATGGTGGTGGTTTGCGAAGTGTTGCGGAACGTCACCGTCACAGCCAACCGAATGTGACACTAATGTGACTTAAACAGTCACGAGCGTGACATCTCGAACAAGACACCCTCAGCCTGGCCCAGCTCTGGCTTTGGCCTGAGCCTCATTCTCAAAACGTCCACGACGCGCAGCCAAATTTACCTTCGTCTTGGTTAAACTCTGCTGAACAGTACTTCAAGCACGAAACTCAACTTCTACGAAAATCTTTGGGGCGACCGCTCCGACTCGGACTCGGACTCGGACTTCGAGTTGGAGTCAAGTGTTTTCTCTATAGTATTACGCCGCGGTGATCACTGGCAAAATTGCTTTGTCTACAACGCGCATTGTTCCTGCAAAGCGTTTTGGTTTCCCACGCGTAGCGACTGGGTCATCTAGCCCATATTAGCGTAAGTGGGTGCTTGTGGGTGCTCATGCTCTAGGAAGTGTGCGGAATAATTTGGTTTGGCTATCACCATGCTGGCTGTCCGTACATGTACGGTGTCACTGAGTAGGCTCGCAACCAAAATGTCAAGCAAATCAGGAAAAGGGCGAGGGTGGCATCTGTCTTCAAAACGCTTTGATTCATCGTCATCTCATCCAAGCGCGAGTCGACAACGGTAGGAGATATGCTCGCGCCGCGTTCGTGACTGACCCACAGAAAAACACCGATGCCACCCATGCATGCCACTTGACGGCCTGGTATATAAGTCAAAACAGGACTACACAATTCCTTCCTTTCACCTTTTCCTTCCTTCCTTCATTTCTCCACTTTTTACGTCTTCGTAATGCCCCTTCACTCCAAGACTGTCGAGATCGAGTCGATCCACGACGACGTGGATTACAACTCTATCATGCCGGACATGGTCGGTGCACCGGAATTCTCGTTTGGCGCGTCTCATAGTTTGTCGCCACAGATCGTCAATTATATGAAGTGCCGTGTTGAAGCTACTCCTTTTACGGACGACGTCGCCCGTCGCACCCTCCTGGACATCGTTCGCCGTTGCGTGTGGGTGTTTGCCCTTCCCATCAGACTACCTCGACTGATAAAGTTCGGTCATAGTGAAGAGAAGAAGAGTCGGGTGCTTTCAAATTCGGACCCCGAAACCGTAGCATCGGTCACCGTGACCACTCGCAATGGTGTTCGACTGGAATTCTGCGACTTTTACAGCCTGCTAGGTCAGTATCTTCTTGTTCGATCTAGGCGACATTGAATGCCCCACACCACGAATAGGTTTGGTCATCACCGAAACCGATCCGGTTGTTTTCCACGAAAGCCCGGCTTGGAAGGAGATAGATCTCGCCCATCATCGTATGCTCTATGCATTCGCGAGATGGATGGACATCTGCGCCAGAAAGCTCTTCAGGGAAACTGCGCCGCCTACAGCATGTCTCATGTATGTGAAGGGCACTGTTGAGCGAATCTCAGCCTCGACTCCTCGTAGCCCCCAATCGAGTATCGCTGGACCTTACAAATACTGGTTGCGTACCGCCATTTTCCCCAACCTTGCTAAACGCCACCACCACGCGGCAGGGCGGTTGATACAGCAGACCAATCTTCGTAACTTCATGCCTAATGGTCCCGACTTCGGAGGAAAATCCCCATTGCAGTTGATTGGAAAAAACATCCAATTCGCCGACTGTTCGGAAACGCTTCCTTTGATATAGTGCGTTTAAATACGCATCTGCCACCTGTCTAAATTCACTGAAATCCCGATGTAGTCTGCTCAACCCCAGGCCCACAAAGAATAAGCTCTATCTAATGGGAATGACGATTGATGTCGCGAAAGCTATCCTCAGGGTTCCCCACTTCGATCGCAACGCAGTCCATGTCCTACTCAAACCCGCTTGCGATAACTGTTCGTATACGATACGGGCAATCGGCACGCACTTGCGAGTTCCAGACGCTCCGAATAGCCTGCCGCTTTACTATCGCGACCTGGCCCTACCCTCCAACGCGGACTCCCTGCCGGTGAAACCGAACTGTTGGCCCTGTCCTACCAAACTTGCTCACCAGGAATTTGAGTGTCGCAACTGCAGGTGGAGGTGGTGGTGCTCCCAGGAGTGTAAAACTGAAAACCTGAGTCAACATTTGGTCACTTGTCGGCACTTCCATGTTTGCACGAAATGTGGCACCGCCGACCATGCAAACTCTGTCTGCGAAGAATGCGTTAAAGTTAATGGACGGATCCCGGCTCATTACTGCGGAGGAAAGGACGGGCCTAGTGCGCATAAAGCAGCGGACCGGGAAAATCACAGGCCCTGGTGCGATGATGCAAATAACAAAGGTTTGGTGCCGTCTCTGATCCAACGAGGGTACACGGTGCAGATGGATTAGATCCAACTTGTCCAAGTCGCGAGTCTTTCTTTCACATACATTCACGGTTCTTCAGTGGTTCATGTTTGTTCTCCTTTCACATACACACTCCTTCTCGCTTTACGACTCTATCACACGCTCTTTACTTACGCTTTCTCTTTCTCGCCCGCGTTTGATACGCTCCACGCTCGCTCACCTCTATTTCTAACGATTACATGTAGTCGCATCACGAGTTCTCATGAGCCATGAATGGAATGCAATGACCATGTAACTCACAAGAGTGAACAGTTGCCTCTGAATATCGCTTCCAACACCTCATTTCGATCTGCCGCCGAGGATTACCATAAGTGGATGCGATGGGTTGCTTGTTCAACTTTGTTGACGCTTGGCTGTTTCGCAGTGTCGTATCAGTTTTCCTAATCCCAAGCCTCCACTGGCAGGCCATCCCGTACGCGTGCACGACCCGCTTCTGGTTCTGCGATCTCTACTTACTGACAGACAAGAACCTTCGACTGAATTCACCTCTGTTCATCGACCTTTTTTCTCGGCTTCTCTATCACCTTCATGATCAGATCAGATCGTTCAAATAAAATACCTTTCAGGGAAAACGTTGACCTGGAGGACAATCCCTTCCTACGAACCGATACTGGCTCTTTTTGCCCATGAGCTTCCTGAATCTCCCCTTCATGTCCTTGCCACAATACATATACTCTCCCTTCAATTCATCAGCCACGCGCTAAGACATTCACCAATGAGCACAAAACGGAGCTCAGCATGCATAAAACAGCAAGCCCCAATAAAAAAAGTTATACTTTTACAGCGAGGTAGCTATCTACACACCGCGACCGTCAATACAGTGCGCGCAAGCTCAGTTATCGACCCCCCAGCACAACTAAAAAGTAATCAATCATCCTTACTCTTATCACCCGCACTTCCATTGGAACTCATCCTCTTTCCCGATGGCGGCGGTGGCGGCACATTGAAGCCCGTCTGTCCCGGCCCAGGCGTCGGCGGGAAAATTCCATACTACAAACCACACAGAACCGCGTCAGCACAAGCCACCACAAAAAAGAGAAGAAAAAAGTGCGTACCTGAGGCGTCGATGGCATCGGCAGATTCCCCACACTCTGCGGCCTCGGGCTCCCCACCCCAGGCGTCCGCGGCGGCCCGGGCACCAGCCCACTCGTCGACCTCGCGCTCATCGGCGGCGGCCCGAACCCAGGCGTCCCAGGCGATCCGGGATATGCTGGGGAGTACGGCGACTGCGGGAACGTCCCCGACACAGGCGTCCCACTGTACGGCGATCCCGTCCCCGCGTACGGCACGGGGGACCCTGGAGCGCTTTCCATGACCCAGCCGTTGCCTTGTGGGATGAGCCGGCCGGAGGTGGGGCGGGCGCGTTTGGTTAGGCTGGCGCCTGCAAACGATGGTTTAGTCAGTTATGGATTGTAAGTGCAGGATAGAGGAGGGACACCACGCACCGCTGAACTTGGTCTTGAGAGCGCTTGCGCTGGCTACTGCTGGCGGGATCTCATCCGTCGGCTCCACAAACGCAGACACCGCCGCAGTGGTCACCTTCAAAGCGTACCCCATGCACACGAAGACACCGCCAATGACACCGACGCAGCTATGGAAGACGTCAGCAAGGACCAAGAAGGAGGAAACGAGACGCACCGAATGATGAGTTGTATGAACCCAGTCGTCCGCTGATGGATCGTCAAGCTCATCGGGTCAAGATCGAACTTGAAAAAAATTCCAGGAGTGCCGGTGTGGTGCTGGAGCACGCGGGTATAGTGGGTTACACTATACTGGTTGGTATACAGCGGGGACGAGCGCGGTGCGATGTACGTCGTCGGGACGAC
The DNA here is from genome assembly GCA_037176885.1 of Favolaschia claudopus. Taxonomy (NCBI): domain Eukaryota; kingdom Fungi; phylum Basidiomycota; class Agaricomycetes; order Agaricales; family Mycenaceae; genus Favolaschia; species Favolaschia claudopus. The sequence goes on along the minus strand of JAWWNJ010000048.1, from coordinate 921,290 downwards.
GTGCAAAAAGTATTGGTAGGCGACGAAGGCTGGAGACGAGGTTAGCTTGGAGTAGATCATCTCAATGAAATACTTACGATCGTGCGTCACCTCGAAAGAGTTGTCGAGGGGCTGCGTGATGTCAGGGAAGTAGGGGCCGAAGGAGAATTCCGTGATGACATGCGAGAGGTTCATCACTGCAGTTCGTTAGCGAGCAGAAAAAAAGAGAAAGACAAGAGACGTACTGCTATGATCTACATGCTCGTGCGACGCGTAGCCATGTCCGAGGGTGGTGATATGCAGGTTCGCTATTCATGTAGTTAGCACGCGAGCTTCAAGAATAGCAGGGCTCTGACCTGTAACCTTCTTGACCTCAATTTGACCGCTGACCCTGCAACCTCCAGCGTCGGGCTCATGCCTGTATCGAGGCATATAAGGCTGTACGTTCGTCCACTGGAACATGGTGGAGAAGAAGCCGCGCGACTTCCGGGATTGAGAAACAGCCTGGCGGACGGAAAGAGCTTCAGAATGCTGCTTCAAAGTGGTTGCCTGGCCGATGTCGAATTTGGTCCCGTCACGGCGAATACCAACGCCTCCTCGACCGCGGGTGCTGCTCAAGAAGAGTCTGTCTCCGACTGCGTCGCGCAAATCAACGCTAATGACTACACAAGAAACATTAAAACTTGAGCAATTCGGAATTTGAAAAAGACGCACAAGAGCAAGGCATGGCAACGACCATGTCGACATTGATATTCATGAAGCTGGCTTGCCTCGTATCGACGCTAAACTCGTGGTCCGGCCACCCAAAGATAAACTCGCCGATATCGTTGAGCATGAGCAAGAAAGTGACAAAGCCGACGAAAAGAGTCAGGAAACCGCGAGAATCAGACCGCTGCTTGTATGTCGACGGGAGTTTCGGGAAAGCATCGAACTGGGCGAGAGGAGCGGGCACCGCGGCGTCGAGCTTCTCGAGGAGAGAGGACTCGCCGTCGAAGGACATGGCGACGAGAGTCAAGGAGAATACGTGTCACAAGTTATCACGTGGATCGGAGAAAACTGGGTCTTCGCTGGCCGAGACGGAGTAACCCAAGGAGAAAATTGTAGGGCCGGCCGGGGAAGTAAACCGATGAAACTTGGGGAGATTGACGTGGAAGAAAAGATACAAAGTTTCTTGAAGGTAACGCAAAGCATGAGCAAACAACCCATCGCGTCCATTTATGGTAATAACGGAAATTGGGTACTTAAGTATTGTCGGGGGATAACTATCAGATTCGTCGTGGAGGTAATATTGACTGATATATAGAGCCCAATACTTGAGAAGAGAGAAAGCTATATCTCCTGGAAGCTTCGTCGCGAGATCTTAGTCGCGTATCAGATGTATATATTGTGGGGTGCGTGCATTCAGGATGTCGGCGCGGGTTCTGACTATAGATTAAAGACGGAGAGGGCGTTGAGAGCAATTAAACTCGATCTCGGTACATTCGACGAGAGTCTGGGTCGCGACGCGAGCCATGCAAATCAACCCCGGATTGACGAGTCTTCGCATACTGTACATTTCAAGTTGGGTCCATCCCATCTACAATCATGTCTTTGTTTTTCCTAAAAAAATATCTGTATTTAAGCAATTTAATCATGTACTCGAAACGACCCGGTCATTCATCGTTTACTGTCGATTGAGTAATAGGAACTGCTATCGCTTTCTCCCGTAAGCTTTGACCTTCACCTCTGCCAGTGTGGATTGGTTCGAAGATATCCTCGAGGCATTTACTGTGATAATTTGATCAATAAGACGCAGCCACAGAGATGGAATATAAACCACCCTTTGCCGAATTTCCTCAGGTTCAAAAGCCTCAGGTGGCGGAGATTCCGGTCGAGGGGGTGTCGGCGGCCGAAGAAACAGTCTTCGGTCCCACTCGTGCCAGACGACTACATCGAAACCATACTGATACCAAGCTTGCTGCCACGAAAGGCAGAGAGTGCGCAGTGAGGGAATCCCACCCAATAACCAACGCGCGGCACGCCGTTGTGGGCCCCATGGATCGTACTCCCAATCGTCGAAGTCTAGTGCAATTCGCAAATGCTGAAGGCAAGGAAAGAGCTGAAGGGATTCGAGTAGAGCAGGCTATAGAGGTGAAGATCATGCATCTGGTACAGATATACGGCGGGTAGACATACATCGCAGACATCCCGGCGTCCAGGCGCCCTGATAAACCATGCATGAGACAGCTCCAGTACTTGGAGCTGAGGAAAGACAGCGACAATACGCTCAATTAATGCTGGTTGGACGAAGTCATTGAGAGTCAAAGACAATTCCGTTAGACTGGTGAGATGGGAAACTCTTTCCAGCGTGAGGGGAGCGGTGGAATCGGTCAGTGGAGATTGTCTCAAGTTCCAAGGCGAGCCCTCGATAGGATGATACCCGTCCGCCATGGCGCGGAGATGGAGAGACGGGAGCGTATCGGGGAGTTGGGAAAACATCGAAGATCTCATGGAGTATGTCGACAGGGACAGTGGTTAGAGTGATTTGACTTGTTTCCGACACCTGGTGGAGAGCTTCAAGATTCTCGCAAAGTTTCAACGAAGCCCGCTTGTCAGGAGTCTGAGGAGGCATCGTCCTGTCGTGACTCGTCTCAACCTGCAGGTCTCGACTCGGATACACAGAACTTTGAAGTGTGAAGGAAAACGTCGATGACCGAAAGGTATATCAGATCAGTGAGATAACTTGGTTTGTCGGTAGAGATTGCAGAGTTAGAAGCCGTGGCCTGGAGGCTTAAGCTTGAGGTGATGCCACGACTAATGAGGGAACAGCCAAGCGTCAGCAAACAACCCATCGCATCCATTTATGGAGATTTCTCGCAACAGGTCACACTCTAGGTCACAGTGACGATCACGTTGAGTAACGCTTTATAAGTTCATTGACCACCACCATCACCAATCTTTGCTCATGGCTTTGACACTACTTCCTGAGGAACTTATTCTCGCTATATGCTCCGAACTCTGTGTAGGAGACATTCTACCTCTCAGAAGCTCTCAGACAGGTAAGAAGTTTGAATTGAAATTGTATCCTCGGAAACGAATTCTCAAGTCGTCAAGTTGTTAGGCATGTCGCGTGCTTAATGCAGTGACCAGAACCAAAGTACTGTGGAATTATGTTCTCAAGCGACACGGATACATGCACGACAGTCTTGTGTCATACCTGGGAGGGTACGAATGCCTCGAAGCCTCCGCCCTCGAAAATCTGGCCTGCAGAGTGGCACATCTTGATGCGAAATGGAAAGCACGAGATCTCTCGCCGGTTCGCGACTACCAGCTCTGTCTACCCCCCCAATCCATCACCTGGCTGCGTCTCGTTGCCGGAACCTGGCTATTCGTCGCGTCTTCCGACAACTACGTCAGCAAACTGACTTGTTTGTCGGAAAAACACGCTTTTGCTTGTAACGGATTGAACTGGATTACGGCCTTGTGGAGCCTTGAGACGTCTTGCAACCGGTTGGCGGGGTGGATTATAAGCCGCTTCAAGTTGTTCAAATCCTTTGTAACTTGCCTAGGTAAGACCTAGCACAATATGAAGCTCTAAGCATGCTACATCCTGAGATCATACTTACCTTCCCTGAATTCTGAGCCATTCATACTCCTCGTTTGCAGGTCCCAGTCGCGCAAAAGTACTCCAAGCTCAACCAGAACCGACCCTCAAGCATTACGGCACGATGACGACAACGCCCCACAAAGGTGCTGCGGAGCGCCAAACACAACCACCACCCTTCTCTCTTCCTACTACGATGTCCATTCTCGCCAGCACAAGTCATCTTCACCCACAAGACTCCCCTCGTCGTCGACTCGGCCACTTTCTGCTCCATCTTAGCCAACTTGTCCCCTCCGAGTCTCAATACCTAGATCTCAAAAATCCTCCAGTGCGTCGAGGGCGATGACTCGATGACGGATCGTATGTGCGGTGTTGAGCCCAGCAGAGGAACAGGCTGTAGAGAAGGTTGTCTTAGTACCTGAGGTAAGTGAAGTCGAGCGGTGTCTTCTTCATCTTGCGTTTCCGCGCGTCATATCGACGCATTGATGAAGAATCAAGATGCATCTGGTGAGCGACTTAAACATGTAGTGTTCCCCTCTCTTACTTGCGATAGGTGTAGCATTCCAGCATGTAGATGTGGTAAGTTGCTCGAGCGTCATTTTAGAATCTTCTGCTCACCCGTTGTCTCGCAGAGTGGTGTTGTCATCGAGCGACTGAATTTGCCGAGAGGGACGGTACGGTAAATAATATATTATTGTCTCGATTTCGTAGAGGTCATATAAATGTTCGTTCAAACCATTGTTCTTGTTGTGAGTACCTGGCAAATATGTGCCCAAAGGTGGCGATATCGGACGGGGGAGGTGGATTGCGACCTTGCAGCGGCTTGAAATACCGTAATCCGTTGGAGTGGATTAGAAGCCACCGCGTGGATTGGGAGACTCCATAATCCCAAAACTATGCGTCATAAGCCACGCTCCGCTTACGACCTTGTAGTGGCTTGGGACCCAGCCCAAGCCGCCACAAGCAAAACCAGATTTTTCCGACATTGGGACGTCCATTCCGTCTTCCGAGGTCACCACCAGCCTCTAGCCGAAGCATATCTTCCAGGGCAAGTTAAAACTGGGCAGCTGGAGATACAAGAATCTGGGATCATGCTAGCGCTCGGCCTTGGCCCCGACTACGTGCATTCGTCGCGTTCTCTCAAATATACTTATGTCTGTTAGATCACAAGCAGTACATGTTATAACCTTCCAGAAAGGATCAGACGGTCACGTCTTTTCTGAACTCACGCGCGTCGATGGCTCTTCTCATGTGTTGATGTTATCCGGGGATTTCCTGGGATGCGCTTTGCGCGCGGGTACAATCGTTCCGCACCTAGTTAATTGGAAGGAGAATAAAATACATCTCATCCCCCAGTCGGATGTACCTGGTGAACGCGTGAGTTGTTGTACACCTCATCCTTCATTTTCTCGACTCACACTGTGCTATAGAACGTCCCGCATCTCATGGCGATCCGAAAAAACACGTTGGTACTCGTCAGGACGGAATCGCTCCAGCTCTATACGCTTCCCTCAGTGGTAAAGGATCATCTCCACCTCATCAAACGCGCCGACGTCCCTGCCATCTGGGAGGCCGTTGTTAGCAGCTCCCCCGCGGAGCCATCGATTCTACGTCTGCTTATCATCTCTGCAGTCGGTATCGAGATGTGCCTGATCGATGTCGACATTCTAACGGAGATCGACGACGAACCTATCTGCCCTCGGTTCACAGTCGCAACGCAGCCTAGATATCGTCACTCCTATCCGGCACCTTGGCATCGACTGTGCGGGGGTACCAGGCAATGGGTTTGGCTTTCCGCGAGCGAAGCAACCAAACTGGATCCCCCGCATTTCAAAACCGTACGCATCCCTTCACAGCCTCTCACGGAAGAGGCGCCTCCGATTGCGTGGAGTCAAGACGGGCCAGAGCAGCCAGCATTAAGTATGGGCACTTCCAGTCTTCGATATCGATGATGTTCTTGGGTTGACCGTCGTCGGAAACTGCTTCGGCGAACTGTCCATTTATGATCACGTCGGAAACCATCCCGCCAAGTCTGAAGAACTCACAGACAAAATCCGATTATGACCCAGCTACCCATGGTAAGCACTGCGCGCTCCGAGTGGCAATTGCCTCACCGCCTCCGTGCATAGCTGTCTATCCCTCTCAATTTATCCTGCACGCCGCGCAATCGACAGACTATTTGGGGTGTCGAAGCCAACCCCGCCGTGTTGTCCAAATGGACCCAGGACCCCATCAACCTCGGTCATTACTGGTGCAGGGACTGGTGGGACCACGAAGAGTGCTCCGGCTATAGGTATTGCGACGAGTGGGAAGGCGTGCTCTGTCATCTTGCTTGGAAAGTTGAGCACGAGTACGGCTTTGCTGGGAGGATAATACCGCAAGCGTGGGTAAACGACGAGGTCTATCTCGTTCATCGCCTATTGTTCCGCCTTGGGAATCGCTACCTTGTTTACACCGCCGGCGCAGCCCCCCAGCTGGGGCATGGAGCTGATGTCGTGGCCACTGTATCCATCGAGTCGGGGCAGGTTCTTCGATGTTCGCGAGGCAGAGACTGAGCGCTGCATGCGCGTGACAGCGGCAACGGAGGGCGAGATGTATCGGCGCTTCTGCCGCACCGAAATGAGTGCACAGCGGAACCGGTGGGCTGAGCAGGCAGAGCGAGGAGGAAAGCCGCACCCAAATTTGCTCGTCATACCCCCACTGCTCCAACATCATCTCGATGGACTCTGAATATTCGGAATGACTAGTACACTCGCAAGGTTCGAGCTAGTATATATAGCTGCTCCTCGATACATCGCACCTTAACTGTACATATTCCTTAGAATCTTCATTTTATTTCTCGTTATACTCTTCATTTTCTTCCTCATCGGTCGTTTCTCGGACCAAACTACAAAAGCTTCTCCTTGGCTTCTCCAGCTACAGAACGGCAATCGCCTTCGGCCCAACCTAGGTGAATGCTTGGGGTTAGGGTCAGGAATCATTTATCCGCTGCCGCCGAACACTCAGCACTGGCGAGCGTCCTACGGGTTCGACATAGTTCTGTAGCATCTAGGAAGGACTAATAGCTTCTCTTCCGGGCCAGGATGAAGTTTAGGTATGTTGTTCAAGGCTCAAGATCGCAGGACGCTGTTGCCAACGTCGTAGACTAGCTCTTCCCTTAAATTCAACGCCGTTGCCGAATGGTGGGACGAATACATCGCATACGATGCTCTCAAGAAGTATATCTACCAGTTGGAACGAGCCCAGCACGAACATTCTACCTACCGCGACATCGAGACTAATGAACGAAGTGCACTGGTGGACAGTGGTTCTTCATCCGATACCGTGTTCACGCCTTTGCTGGATAGAGAATTGAAGAAGATATGCTCATTCTACGAGGTCCAAGAGAAAGAGCTGAAGGAAGAGATTGCGGAGCTAGAAGAGCTGGTGCGGCAGCAGGATGAGGCAGGAATGTCTGGCGACCACTATTTCGACGATCTTGAGGAAGAAGAAGACGAAGAAGACGATGATAGCATTTCACGGAGTCCGCAGCGGCGGCGAAGAGTATCTAGTTCCGCTGGTCCACGAGTCTCGCTGTCACTCGCTGGTGCGTATTCAATTTTCTATACTCGTTCTGACTTCTGAGATCACTCCAGCATCGCAAACTATCCCTGAAGATGCAGCAGCCGACTACCGACGACACAGCGTATCGTCAGTCTCCTCAGACGGACACGGAGAAGCCTCCCAAAGCCCAACTTCTCCAGTTGGCGGCACCACCACACTCGGTCGGCTGAAGAATAAGCTGACCCCCGATTTCATGCGTAGCAGCCTTGTATCTGCGTCATCTGGTCATGAGAACGTCTGGACCTCGAAATCGGACTATGCCTACGACACCCGTCTGCTCTACAAGCGGCGAATCACGACTCTCTACATCTCTGTCACCTCGCTCAAGTCCTACGTCGAGATCAACTACTCCGGCTTCCGCAAGATCCTAAAGAAGCGAGTCTCTCCTCATGTACCCCGTACCCGCTAACGCCGCCAAAACAGGTACGACAAAGTCGCAGACCGCGAGGTATGAATCTCTCTATTTTTTGTCTATCCGCGCTGATCTCATTCCGGCAGCTCAAAGACGCGTACCTCCACGCGTCCGTCGAGCCGTCAGCGCCCTTTACACAAAATTCGAAATCGTCGCTAACCACACTCACCAACCGCCTCATCGACCTCTACGCCAAATGCGTGACGCGGGGCGACCGGTCCCTCGCGAAACAGCAGCTGCGGCTGCATCAGCGCGAGAACATCGCGTGGGAGCGAGACACCGTCTGGCGGCAGATGATCGGGCGCGAACGGCGGGGAGACGGAGACGACGGCGGCGGGTTGGGCGCGTCGCTGATACAGGAGGAGGACAACATGGCGATCGGCAAGCCTGGGGTTGTGGTCGATCTGCGTTTCGCGAGGTTCCGGATAACGAAGAAGAAAGTTGCGCTGCTGTTGGCGATTTGTGTTTTCGTGTGGTTACTCAATACGCGAAATATCGATGGACCGGAAGAGGCGAATCGCTGTTATGCGGTGCTGATCTTTTGTACGCTTTTGTGGGCCACTGAGGTATACATTCTGTCTCTCTCTGCCATTCTTTGAGCTCATGATTCGCAGGCCATACCTCTTTTCGTGACATCGCTCATGGTACCTCTCCTCCTCGTCTGCTTTTCGGTTGTCAGGGACGAAGACGGAGTGACCTTGACGGCGCCTCAGGCTACCAAGTAGGTTCCTCGCAACATGCATATATGTACTGTACGATGATTTATGCGCTTCCAGGTTCATATTCTCCGTGATGTTCTCCCCGACCATCATGCTTCTCATCGGCGGTTTCACCATCTCATCAGCGCTCAGTAAGACGAATATCGACCGCGTCTTGATCACCCGCGTGCTCAGTCTGGCTGGTACGCGGCCGAGTACGGTGTTACTTGCCTTCATGGGCGTGTCGTGCTTTGCTAGCATGTGGATCAGGTTTGCGGTTCCACCATGACCTTGAGGATCTTCTGACACCCCTCACCAGTAACGTCGCAGCGCCTACCCTTTGTTTCGCTTTAATACGGGTGCGTCGAGTCAGTATTTTCTCATAAGATCCTGACCTTAGTCATGACAGCCTATCCTACGGACTCTCCCGCCTAAATCAAACTTCGCCCCATGCCTGATCGTCAGTTTCTTGTCCTATCACTCCTCTGACCGGCGTTCTCATGCTCTACAGCTCGCCATCGCTCTGGCCGCCAACATCGGTGGACAAAGTTCACCCATCTCCTCGCCGCAAAATCTTATCGCCCTCCAAGCAATGGACCCGCCCGTCTCCTGGGGCCAATGGTTCGTCGTCGCCCTCCCCGTCTCCTTCGTCTCCATCCTCCTCATCTGGGGCCTCCTTCTTGTGTCGTACAAACCCGCGAAATCCCCCGACGGCGGACGCGACATCGAGATCAAGCTAATCAAGCCCACACGCGAGCACTTCACCTTCAAGCAGTGGTGGGTCACCTTTGTGTGTCTTGCCACTATTGTGCTGTGGTGCTTTGCGCGCCAGGTGGAGGATGTGTTGGGCGATATGGGGGTTATTGCGATTATTCCTATTGTGGCGTTCTTTGCGACTGGGGTGCTGAAGAAGGTTTGTATGGCTGCAGTAACTTCAGGTGCTGGGGCTTCGACTGATTGTACTGCGCGTAGGATGACTTTGAACAGTTTGCGTGGACCATTGTTTTCCTCGCCATGGGGGGAATTGCATTGGGCAAGGGCGTCACTTCGAGTGGCTTGCTTGAAGTCCTTGATACCATCATCCGGAGGCTCTTGGACGGCGTTGAGCTCTACAATGTTGTGCTCATTCTGTCGCCGGTCGTGCTGGTATGTTCCTTCCGTTCCTCCACTCTTCTGTGTGCTTCGCTGACCGCAATCCTCAGGTGATCTCGACCTTCATCAGTCACACCATTGCGAGCGTGCTATTAGTGCCCATCGCGAAGGAAGTAGGGTCTAATCTCAGGCACACCGGGGGAAACCCAGCGAATCTGCTGATCTTCATAACGGGTCTTATCTGTTCTGCTGGGATGGGCATGCCTGTGTCGGGTTTCCCTAATCAGCAAGCGTACGTCCCCCACAATGCCATCCCTTTTCATTGGGCTCATCGCCCGCGTACGTGTACAGGGCCACGCAGGAAGACGATCTGGGGGTTCTTTATCTAACCAACATCGATTTCCTGAAAAATGGTGTTCCAGCAAGTATGATCGCAACTCTGGTGAAGTCTTTTCGGCTCCCCTGACCGCTCACCCGACAGCTAATGGTGTTTTTTGTTCTCTTGGTGATCAGGTCGTCGCGACGATTGGATACCTCCTAATGAGAGTCATTGGGTGAGCTGCCCTGTTCTAGATTCTGTTCGGGATCATACTGACGGGTCTCTGTGCCTGTAGCTTGTGAAATTACAGTTTGTCCTGTCCAACCTCTCGGGACTCCGTCCGCTCGCCAAATATATATTAGCGGAATCTTTTTCGATGTATGGTATCTGCGTGGTTAATAGAGGGGCGGATGGTCGGATGAACGAATAGAATCCTCGGATACAAACCATATGTCACAAGGCGAGAGGGGTGGATGGATCTCCGTCGTGGCGATAACAAAGTCATGACGGTATTCTTGTATCCAATTCGATGCATAGATCTCCGACATGTGCGAGTATGAGTGTACCCATACAATGTACTGCAGGTCAACATGACGAGAACGTCTCGACCCTGAGGCCGTCCGATTGCTTAGGAGTCTTCTTAACCGACCCGACGTCCATTCGTTCGGTATCTAGTATACAGAGGCCGGTCACCATAACGAAGACGACAAGGCCGCGCTATTTCGTCCGAAGACTGCACAGAGATTCGAGAGCCGCTGACGTCGTGATCGGAATACAAGTGCAATTTATTTTGACAACATTAGATACATTCGCGGGTGTGCATAGATACTAACTATTACGTTCGATAGGGGAGCGCAGTATGTAGGTGGGTATGCGTATGCGGGGTAAAACAATCTTGAGTACGGTTACACATGCAAGCAGGTAAGAAATTACAGAACTTGAAGCGATTACAGGAAGATAAGTGTATGGTTCATGATGGTTCGACAGCAGGGATTTCACCAAGAGGAGAGGTGTACAGGAAGGACGTCGCCAGAAGACGGATGGTCCTGGGTTGTACATGAATATCTGCAGGCGGATATCCGGGGGTCTTGGTCTGTGTCGGAGCGAGGACTATCCCTGCTGTCTGACATCCAGTCATTGTGGAAGGTGACGGGAAATGAATAGGCGGCCGTGCGGCTCTGCTGCTCCTTCAGCACGGAGAGCGGGACGAGGGCGAGCTGGTCTTTGCTGCCCAGGACAGCAGAGCGAGGCGTCGCAGGGGAAATGGGTGATGGGTCGCAGGTGGAATCGCTATCCCGCGAGATGTCTGAGGGGACGGAGACGCTGAGCCGGGGGTGATCCATTCGACGGTGCGGCGAAGGGATTTGTCCTAGGGAGCGACGCGGAAGCATCGAGGGGAATCCAGGTTTTCTGGGGGGTGATCGTCAGAATCGGCCACGAACGGTGGAAAAAGAGAAAAGGAAAACCCACTTTGTGGCGGGAGCGGATAGCGAGCGGCGACCTCGTCCGGGTCGTTGCACCTCTCCCATTGAGTACGAGTAAGGATCTGAATACAAGTCGTCGTCTGAGTCTGATTGTAAACGACGCAAGACGGCAGCTGAGTCCTGTGTGTCGACGCCCCGCAGATCTTCCAGCGCGGAGATCGGGGGCAGAGCGTACTGCGAGTGGGTCTCGCTCTTGACAAATTGCTGAATGGCGGGAAGCTGAATCCGCTCTGCAGGACGAGTAGGCGGCGTCCGGGTACGAGAGTGAGCATCCTTTTCGCGTAGAGACAGAGCTGGGATGTCCAAGGACAAAGAGCCGCTTGAAGACGTCGATAATTTGCGCGGGAGAGGCACCGCTGAGTGGTAAGGCGAGTACCGAGTGTGGCCAGCACGTTCCTTTGGTTTTGGGATATCAATGGGACGAATATTTGATGACGACGACGAGTAAAGGTGGGGGGAGTGTGGCAATGTAGGGGCGAACATAGACGGCTGGTGAGACGGCGGTGCATGCTGCGTATGGACGGGTGGGGTTGGCATCAGAGGGGCTTGAGGGACCCGCCTGGCTCTCCGCCGGCCCGTGGACGCAACGACTTGGCCGTAGCCTGGTTGGTCGGGTGACAAGCAAGTGTTAGGAAATTCCGGGCTAACGAATCAGGTGGGCATCAGATAGAGTATGACCGGTGGAGGAGCTGCGCGTACCCAAAGAGAGGTATCAGGTCGTCCCTGATATTCCAAGCCACTCTGTGAAAATATCAATATGGTTGTTAGAGAGGATATAGGCGCAGGGACTAACCGTCGAGCAAGTTTGAGAGCAGTCTACACGAAGAAAGAGAACAAATTAGAATCGAGACCTTGCAACTAAATCGAGGGAGTCCTGACCTCGTAGGGCATCCATGTCCCTTGAATTTTGAGGTACCCGCCGCGCACCCGCCGTATTACTTGCGCAAGCTCTGGCTGCGAGTCGACCATTTTAACTATGTCAGCTTGGAGAATTAAACGTTAGTCGACCAATTACGCAGCAAAATCGACGAAATAATCACCTTTTGAATTTCCGAGAGCTACATTACGAGCAGAATGTCAGCGCTACGTGATAAGAAAGCAATGGATGTCCTCACCTTTCCAAATCCCTGTCCATAATATATACCCATCGTCGATGTCCATCATAATCCATTGGTTATTTAGAGGATACTCGTATACTGGACTGGATAGAGGTGAGACGAGGGCAGACGATGGAGATTGAAGTTGCGCACATGTAGCCGCGAGGGTCATTGCTAGTAATATATCTGCCCTTTGTTACATGGTGCACGGAACTCGCATATGGACGAAATCGAGGGGTCTGGCTACTTGAAGGCTGAAGAGTCTGCATGGTGTCCTTCGCAGCAAGATTAATACAAGGCGAAGGCTGAGCCAGGAAACAAGTACTCACAAGAGTCGTTGTCATGAAGAATTAAAACGCGCCGTAGACGGAGGAGAGCTTCCTCTGTAGGTCCAGGTGTTTGCTAAGGGAGAGCAAAATTCACAACGTCGCAGAGATGGGCGGTTTTGTTGTTGGGGGGGAAACAAAGGAATGACGGATGAGACCAAGACAAGGTACAAATAGGTCCGCGCTAAATTGTGAAATTGAAAACTGCTGAGGACGGTCTAGATTCCCGAAAGCGGAGCCAGATACCCTGCAGATCGCATCTGATGTCCAACTTCTTTTATTATTGGTACGCGGATTAATGGTCCCGGCCGCCGCTAAGTACAAGAAATGTCAAGAAGCATTTTGGTTCCACAGCCGAATCGTTTCGGTACAGACGCGCCAATGACATACGTACATACCTGTTTTTCTGTCTCTTCTCCATTGGATGTCCTGCAGACGACCTCGCGGCAGTCGTCCCTATACGTACCAAGCCATGATTGCACTAACCCCTACTCGAGCCTCGACTCGACACCGATAACGGAAGCAGAATGATGTCCTGGGCTTCCCAACTGAGATAACTTTTCGAGGGGACCCTCCCACGCGTTCCCCACGTTTTAATTTGTCTTCTTCGGTCCCATTTTGGCATTTGTCCTCGGTCGTGCGATGTCGTTCCTGGAAGCTTGATGTCGTCTTCGATACTCACTATTAAGTGATAGTCTACCCCAAGGAACCGGGCCCGACGTACCGCACGCACGGAACACTATTGCGTCACGGTTTTCGACAGGGTAGATCTCATCATCCGGACTCTTTTGCAGTGGGGTCCCTGTGGCTCAGAAAACATTCAAATTTTCTTGAAGGCTAGAACGCTACTCCTGTCCGCTGAAGCCTGGGCTTCATAGGAGAGCTTTGAGAGCCACCTCTTGCATTCAAGTCTGGCGCAACATAGAGCCGGAACGGAGGAGCAATTGAAAGAACGTGAAGAAGTCGATGGAAGCGGAAGAGAAAGAATTTGAAAATTCAGTATTGATCTCCATCAAATATTGATTGTCACTGCGAATCGTCGACGTCGGACATCCCTGCATCCCGTACTCAGTAGTAGCGAGCGAAACCAATGAAATGTCAACAGCTCCAACGATTCGAATAAACTATGGTTCCCTTGATACGAATATGTACGGGACCCCGATTTACCGCTCAATGGCATGACGAAATTCATTCTAAAAAAATCAATGACCTGTACAGACTCTCGACGCCGAACGGGCCGCGACAAGTATGTCCATTCGGTACCGAAGACAGTCTGGGAAGGCAAGGGAATGAACACCTCGCAAAGGGCGTTCGGCGATTGCAATGCGTTGATGAACTTTCCTCGGTGCTTCTTTCTCTCGTCAGATTCAGATTCACTTGGAATTTGAAATTTTGAAAGCCCACTGTCTCGACCATGGCATTTCAGAAACAAAATCATTTCTGCGTGTATGTGTGGAGATGTTTCTATCTACTTACGACAAAAGACAGGTTCTCCGAGATCCGTCGTCGTTATGTGTCTACGAAATGGTATGTAGTGCTGGCAGTAAGATTGCCAGAGAGCGATAGATATTAGAAAGTCCGTTAACCCTCGCCAAGCAACTCTAATGAGTAGAGAAACAAAGAAAGCGAATGAATAGTATGGTGTGTCGTGAATCGGAACGTTAAAGCCCATGACCCTCGGCAGCGAACTTCTCTAGTGCGCTCCTCGCCTCCGCTGCCCCATACCCAGCCGTGGTATAAACAACCTTGCTAACCTCGAACCCATTGAACTGGCTCGCGGCACACGAGGTGTACGCGCCCATGTTGTTGAAGCCAAGCCAGTCCCCGACACGAAGTCCAGAGGGCAGCTCGGTCGTGGGGCAGACGCAGTCAATAGAGTCGCATGTCGGGCCCCAGACACTGCACTTGGTGAGCGGCTCCGACGATGCGACGTGGAAGGAGCCGCCCATCGAGAGGACGTAGGGGTGTACGACTTGATGGTCGAACAGGATGCAGTTGAAAGCGCCGTATACACCGTCATTGATGTAGTCTGGAAGCAAATACGGAGTGAGCACGGCCGCCGTAAAAAAGAAGAAAACTCAAGACATACACATGACAGGCGGCCGAGCCTCACCATCCTTCTTGTCCAATGCCTCGGCCACAGGCGCCCTCCGCGCAATGATGTTCGTCGCCAGACTAAACGCCTTGGAGACATAGAACCTTCCCGGCTCGGCAATAATCTTGATACCGCGTCGATCGGGGAAATAAGTACCGAGTGCCTCCGTCAAATACGTCGCCGCCTGCTCAAACAAGGCGTCCTCGAATCCTCCACCAACATCTAAAATGGAAAACTGATACCCAGCCTCGGCACCCATCTCGAATGCCCTCTTCGCACGCATCACGGCGTCCGTATACACGGAAGGGTCGTAGCACCCACTACCGACGTGGAAACTGACTCCCACCACGTCCAGGTTTAGCTCCTTGGCTTTGGCGAGCAGGCTGGGGACGGTGTCGAGCGCAGCGCCGAATTTGATGTTGAAGGCGCAGATGCTCTTGGAGTCGTCGGCGAGGATGCGGACGACGAGCTTCGCGCCAGGATGCGCACGGGCAATTTTGTGAAGCTCATCGGCGTTGTCGAAGGTCATCGTGTGGACGCCCACCTTGCCGGCATTGCGCACGAATGAAGTCGCTTTGCAGGGATTGGCGTAGATGATCCGCGCAGGGTCCACTCCGATGTCGAGGACCTGGGAAATCTCGCCGTTCGAGGCGCAGTCGAAGCCGGCGCCGAGGGCGGCAAGGAGCCGGAGGACGTATGGGTCTGGGTTGCATTTAACCGCTAAATAAATGGGAGTCGTCAGATAGGTTAATAACAAGGATGGTGACGCGGCTTACCGTAAAACGGCTGAATGTCTGGCAAAAGAGTCTGCCAGCGGACATGCTGTCTATAGACCTGCGCTACGTCGGCGACGAAGAAAGCTCGCTCGGCGTCAGGGTCGTGCTTGGCCGCGGAACTGTTGGCCTTCATGACACCATTACGGAGATGAACGTCAGGGTGTCCGTGCAAGAGCGGAGGGAGCGATGGGAAGATATCCTCCTCGCTGATAGTGGCCCCACGGAGGTCGTTGGCAGTCAGGCGAAGAGTGGGAGAGCAGGACAGATTGGCAACCAAGGCGTTGAGACGTTCTTCCTGTCGACGATAGTTCGTGGACTCGGAGAAAGAGCGCCGGGAGACAACCGGGAAAGGAATGGAGATGACTTCAACAGATGACATTGTGAATGGATTAGGATCGATGAGGGGTAGGTAAGATGGAGACTTTTGAATAATCGCGTAGATCGTATTTGTGTTTGGGTGGCTTGTGTAGTATTACCGACCTAAACCGCCACAGTCACAGGTACCGGGCGGAGAGGAACGGTAACGCTAGGGTAGCTCAGTAGAAGGTGGTTCCTCGCTTTTTGTATAGCGAGGACAAGACTTCAAGGACGGAGAGGGTTGGTTGATGAAGGGGTAAGGCACAAAGTAAGGAACCAAAGACTTGAGATTTATGAAAGACCAATAAGTAGGTCCTGTTAGGGAGGTTCTCCTGCGCAAAGCCAAGGCATTTTAGCACTCTAATACAAGACGAAGTAGCAAAGAAAACATACCGCGAACGGCTGACCACCTATACGAAATTGACGTCAATTTCACAAAATTTTTGGTGATTAGACGCCCAGACGTACGCAAGGGTCAAGAGACGAAGGTCCTTGTTTCTTTCTTGGTCAGTAATCTTGTAAGCTTGCTCTCCGAGGTCGTGTACTGGTCCACGACGCCCGATGAGTGGTCGATGAGGAGGATGAGGTCAACGAAAATTTTTGTCACAAGAGTCACACTATTTATAACACTCTCCCTCTTTGGAGTGAAACCTGTGCCATTGCACCGAGCTGGCCCCGAGATTTCCGACTACATCTGAGTCGCTTCAGCGGAACTTGTCGCGCTCCCCGGGTTCGCCGTTATGCCCAGCGGTGCGGTCATGGAATCTCCGATTTTCTTCGATCGCAAGGTTGGTCGTCTTGTGTCCAAATTGGGCTTTCAGTTCGAATTTTTTGCCTGCTTCGAAGTTCAATATTACTCTGGCGTTCATCTCGGCCACAAGCGCGCTCTTTTGTGGCTATGAAACATCCTGTGTCTCCCCGTGTAAGTTCCGCGCATGCGCAGCATTCATACAGCTGGAAGTCCTGCAATAATCATCACGAAACGTGTTGTAGGCCAGCTTTTCATAAAAGTCACTCTTCGAGGACGACTGTCTCTATCGACGCCGCGCTAAAGCCTTCGACAGCCTCCGATCTGCGGTCTTGTCAAGAAAATAGTCTCATTGATATGATATTACTGAACTTCTTTGGTTGGCCGCCGCGAACTCAGACTTGGCACAAGGTGGAAATGAAAGGCAGCATCAGAATATTATTGTACTCATTCTATCTCGACAGCCTAGCTACCCCCTGCAACATGAACGCCCACCAAACTATGGTGGTCTTCTTTTCTCTAGCACAATCAACTATAACTACACAAGCTTCCCCGTCGGCTTCATTTTCACTGTGATACCGCTCATTTCCCTCAAGCTTCGGGTCACCGTTCATCGAGCGACCATATTCATGGGTCTGAAAAATATTCTCTATAGGTTTCTAGACATGCTTCTCTGCCTATTCAATTCGAAGGTACGACACATTTGATCTCCATCTTCGATTACTTTGACGAACTATAACCTTCCAGGATGGCTCGTCGATTGACCGAGCCCCAGCCGTTCTTGCAGACGTCGATCGATTCTGAACTCAAAATCGCGGCCTCTCCAAGTCCGATCACGGTTTTCGACTCGGGAATACTGCACCGAAGGACCCCGCCTCCGTGCGCCATCGACCCTGAATCCCATTAGATGCGATTACGACTTGGAGGTGCGACCAAGTCCACCGGCTCCCCAGTATGTTTTTTTTCTATTCCGAGTTGCAAAAGAGCTGAGGTCACAGGAACTACTGTACCTGGAGCCCTCACTTAGTCTACTAACTCCATAACCGTCGACTCTCTCTCTCAGACTGGTGTCCCCACCTCAGTTTCCTGCGCCAATCCTTTTTCTCTCTTTATTTGTCTCCACTCTCCACAGTTGTTGTGTTCCTACGATCTGCCATCTCACATTCCACCACAGTGTCCATGGCTAACGGGTCCGCTTTCAGCATGGAGGCGGTAGGATCCGAAAGACTGTTATGTAAATTATATGGATCCAGCCGGCGCTGAGAAAAACAAGTTATGTTTTCGACGACATATACCGGCATCGTTGACAAGGTGGACGGTGTGTCCTTAAACCTTCTTTTAATTACAGCAAGGCGACCGCAGCTCCCAGGCAACTAAATGGCTCTCCTTGATATTCGTCTCTGCCGACACCCTTGAAGAAAACCGAGGAATGGAATTATTCCATTTTCCGTCAATTGTGTTCATAAATATATATGTCAGGCGCAGTCCTAGAACCAAACCCTTCTCGTTCTTATTCTTGGCTTAATTAATACCAGGACCCTTTCATTTTCATTCAATGATCTCGAGTCTACTTCCTTCCAATCATCATGCTGGATCTAAACTAATCTCAGTCCCCTTCCACAGGACCACCCGGCCCGACACGCTACCTCCTCGATCAAAATTCTACCATATCAAGCGCTCAATCGTCCACGAGATGTCGGGGAGGCCAAGTAAATACAGACGGGATTTGTGAACATCCGACCTGTCTTCGAGTTCCAAACTGTCAAAGTTCGAAGAAGATCATGAGAATCCCTCCACGAGTTCTCCACACGACGTCGTCGACGACGACGGGCGAGCATACTTATCCGTTTATAGCTTCTCTGGCGCGCATACCGTTTTCCATGCAGGATCGTGATGCCCGCCTTGCGCAATCCTCGAAAATTCAAATTCTCTGTCCGATGTCGAGTTCCTCAAAAGATGGATCATCGTCACGATTTCATTTGGCAACGATGATCCCGATGTCGCTGAATCTCGTTCCTCCCGCGTCCGCATGACTACTTCGCAAGTGCGTCATCGAGCCCTCGTTTCGGTACAATATACACACTGAACGGAAGACAGTAAGTTCGTCCTGTATTTTAAGGCACCCTCCGGCACCGGCTAACTAAAACTAAAATCAGCTCCCGGCAGGCTCCAAATACCCCAGCAAGCTTCGGTACCGAAAGGATATATGATAGCGTCCTCGACGGACGGCGTTCCGCTGTTCAAGTTCTCATCAAACGCCGCACTTTGCTACTCCTGCAAAGTAAGTTCTACGCCCCGGCCACCGGCATGTATGTAGGTGTAGGGTCGGACAGTCGTGCGTCCAAATTCAATGCAAAGAACCCTTCCTTAGCTTTTTTCTGACACTACTGGACACTGGACAGCGCGAGAACGGATTTATCCCTTGGTCGCCGTCGGTGCTTCCGCTTCCCTCCTCTTTATTTCCCTTTCCCTCAATTCATCGACTCTTTTCCTTCTCCGCGCGGTGGTCGCGCGAAGTGGATGTATATGTCGGGAAGGGGCCCGCGAGGAACTGGCTGGCGTGTGATTTTGTTTTTGTGTTCGAGTTGGTTGAAATTCGTTTCCGGTTCCTGAGACGTCGATTTAATTTTCCCTCCTTTAGGTTAACGTTCGCGGGGTGGAAATGTAGCTGGTAATACGGAATGACGGCCTCAAACTCAATCTCAGGCTCTCGAGGTCGAAGTAAGTATGCTGATTTAGGCCGCTCAAAATTCACTGGATAGATGAATGTTGATATCAATTTTGTGGCAGGTCCCGGCACAGAGTGTAATGGACGACACTCGAATTCGGACTCGAGCCTCAATGGGCAGCCGGAACTTGAGCAACATCTAACCTATTTCCGGGTCCCGGTCTCAAAATACTCCAAGTTCAACCAAGATCCTCGCGATTTACACTCAGCTCTCAGGTCCTCCACGCAATTTAACCAAATTCGAACGGTACAGTCGCTCCGCAAGAATATTTCTTCCCCTTGTCATCGTACAAGAATCTAAAAATCGCGGGCCAACATCGAGGAAGAACACGTGTTGTCCTCTTTCAGCATAATTCGGGCCGCCTTTCGGAATTCACGGATTCTCTCTGACGACCAGATTGCTGGAAACGAAATTTGAAAGGGATACTATCTTCGTCGACGATTTGTTTTCACCACAGAACCCTCAAGCTCCACTGGCAAGAATTAGTACCGCGACCTTGTGCCGTTTTCAGTTTGTTTTAGTCCCAACACGAGGCTCGCTCAATCGTGGTTCTAGTTTGTGAGCTCCGGATCCTTCCGACGCCTGAAAAAGTATGCTTCGATGTGGCAACGACTCGTCGTCCAGTCGCGAAATTGTAGATTGCCCTCCTCAAGCCCTTCTGCTCTTTTGGCCGCAGAGCAAATTTTCACTGGCGACTGACCCTCCTTGCGACATTGGCTGTATCTGGACCGTCCAAACCTTCTCAAGACATTTTTGAAGCTGACGGCCTATTCTTCTTTCCTCGAGACTTGGGCTAGGCGAATATCCTGAAAGACTGGAAGGACTACAGGATGGCTTACTACTAATCAACAGGATGGATCCCTAATCGTAGCTCAACATTGACTCAATATTTCGCGCGGCAACGAATGCTACCAGGCCGGCCTCCGATTCTTCATCTCCCGACTCAGTAGCAGAGTGGATGTACAGCACCCCTTGCACTTTCCAATTTCTGCCACGGAGAGCAGCGGATCTCCCTACCGCCGGGTACGTCAAGTTGAATGTTGCGATTTTTGGTAGTTTTTTACCAGCTCGTAACAGCTCGTCCACCAATTAACCTAGAACGTTTGTGCTAGGCCTGCTCCGGCCTGTTCTAGCTGGGATATATGTACTCTATATAATCTGCAATCCCAGCACTCGACGACGCCGTTGAATTTAGGTTGGAAACGGCTGCCTGTGATTTTCATCCGCGGACAACCACACTCGAAGTATGTAGGTTGTATCAGGAACGATTTCGGTGAAGCTCGAATAAACAGCTGCCAGTACGAAACCGCAAGTGCATCGAGAGCGAAAATCGAGTGTGTATCGAAGATAGCCCCGGAACCCGAAAAATTGGCAAGAAAATATCATTATATGTAGAGTGGCAGCAATAACGAGACAAACATCATGCAATCTTCTCGCCAACCTGAGAAGAGGGTCTTGCGAATTTCTCCTCGCCTTCTTAAAGTTTCAAGCGAACATACATGTACATTGACATATAATTTTGATATAATTGACTGAACATCGCAGCATTTCAGTCGATGTCACGAAAGGGTGAGTCCCGTTCCGCTGGCTACGGCCACCATTTCCATCCCGGAGGATACCCAACTATGTACTTACATCTCAATGGGAAGGAACTGGATGGATGACCTTGGAAGAAATATTTAATGTTGCGACAATGACAATGTCTATGGAAATACAGTAGAGACTCAGGTTCCACGACAGAAACTGGAAGAGCGGCATATCCAATACTTACAAGCTGTACCCGCTGTACTGCTGAATGCAGGGTGATAAAGTTTGTTCAAAGTTTAAGCTTGTTACATTTGAACGCGTCGCGTCACATCATGTGTTGATCACTGTCACGCGTATTCTGCCTTGGCCCGCCATGTCCTTTAATTCCCGCTTTCTTGGAAGGGGTTATCTCATGGGCCTGCACCTAACGGTTCACTTCAAGCATTAGTACAAGCGTCCCCCGCATCAAAAAAACTCAAGTAAAAACCCATCCTACTCAAACGAACAACTCAAAGGATCACACAACCCCAACGCCCCCCTCAACCCATAGAACTTGGGATTTCCCACCCCCGTGACCGGATCCCACCCAGTCCCAGCCGTAAACCCCGCCGTCCCGCACCCCGGATTGCTCCCAAATCGCACATCAGCGATCCCAAACGACCGGACGGTGGCGTTGTAGAGGAAGGGATTGAGGAACCCGAGCGGGGGCCGCCCGTGCCCGATGAGCTCGTCGTTGAGGAGGGCAATCATGGAGGCGAAGACGGGCGCGGAGGCGGAGGTGCCGGAGACTTGGACGACTTGGCCTTCTGGGGGTGTGTTAGGGAGGCGAGGCAGTGAGGGGAGATGAGAAGACGCACGCCACACGATCTCGAAATTATTTCCCGTTGCCGAGACGTCGGGGAACGCCCTTCCGGTGCTGTTATAGAGCCCACTATACTGGTCCCCGAGCATTTGCAGGAACGCCGCCACATCAGACGCTTGGTAGTCTGGGGTCGGGAAGTAATTTGAGAATCCTGCACACCAGTCAATTTCACGATTCAGGAGAGATAAAGCAACTACACGCGCCTCCTCCGGAATACGACGCCGCCTGGTCCCCGTACCCATTCACCGCACCCACAGAGGTCACCCAAGGGCAGTTCGACGGCAACGTAGGGAGGAATCTAGTGCACGTCAGCCCGCGTGTGCCGCCCACGCCCAAGTCGCCTGACGAGAAGATAACAGAGGTGCCCATGGCGCCGAGTTGGAGGTACGCGTTGCACAACGTTCTGTGAGGAAAATCTTGCTTACTACCGTATATAAGGAGAGAGAAGGGCTAGACGTACGTCGCCAGACTCTGCGGCAAATCTTGCTCGTCGAACGCATAGCTTGTGGAGAGGACGTTAGGCCGCGTGTCAGAGGGCTCAGAGATGAGCGTGTTGATGATGTCGAGGAAGCCTGAGAGGCCGTCGGGCGCGTCGGGGCCGACTGAGATGAAGGTGACTGGGACGCCGGTGGCGATGCCGATGGTGTATTGGATGTCGAGGTTCTTGTATGTGTATAAGCGCAAGTTTTGGGTGATAAAGGAGTAAAACTGACAGCCTCAATGCCCGAGAGGCTCGGGTCCTGCGGGTTGGAGCCGTCGTAGAGCGTCTGAAGGGTGAACGTGGTCGAGGGGTCGATGTCAGGACGTTGACTGGCGAGGAATTGCTGCAACAGAGGAAGGTCAACTCACACCAAGAAACGAGCAAGAAGTAACACTTACCTTCAAATCGGCCTCATTCGCATACTGATCGATGAATCCCGCCACACCAAGGATATTCGTCGACTGATTTGCCTTGCGCTTAGTATTGATGTCATAGAGCCCGTTGATGCAGGCGGGGTTGTTGACCAATCCGCAAGCCTGTCGTTTCTGCGGCGACGAGTCGACGGCGGCGAACTGCGGGCCCACCACCGGGGGCAGGAAACTGGTGGTTGGTGTGATGTTGTCGATGTGTGCTTGCAGGTCGACGGGGAGGCTGTATGAGAGTGTGCGGATGGAGGTTTTACCACTGTCGAGATGGGTGAAGACGGAGAATTCGGTGGCTAGCAGAGAGTTGGCTTTTGCTACCGGAAGCGTGATTTCGAGGATGTCGCCTGCGTGGGATACGGGCTTGGCAGAGAGATCGTGCTCTGTTAGCCAGGCCGTGACGGAGGAGAGGGTATCTGATGTAGGCTTGACGAATTCGGCCACCTATACGAGAAGGTTAGTAGTCACTCATCGTAACAGAATCTCGGATACTGTACATACCTCGTCCGCACTCAAATGGTGCCCATACTCGACGCTCGCCGGGTCCGACACAGCGTAAAGCCTTTTCTCCAACCCGGCAATATTGTTTTGTTTGAGCGCAAGTCTCAATGTGAGCTGCTTCCCTGCCGAAGGGGCGCCTGAGTTAACGAAACCTCTTGCCGGTGCTGGTCGCCTGTCGTATACGGCCATTGCGCGTTCGCTCATGGGCTTGGCAAGAGCCGCGCAAACGAGCGCCGCCAAAGCGATGAACTGCGAAACGAGGCGAACCATCGTAGTTGCGCCTACTTAGCCCACCGAAAGGGAGCCTAATGGAGGGAATTCCAGGAAACGGCAGCGACAGGACACATAGACGATGCCCCGCGTGGTTTATGTAGAATCACGGAGATGCAACGCGATGCGGGTGATGGTTACGAAGCTTACCTGGTCGATGGTGAAAAGCAGCGAAGGACGGCAAGAAAATCTGCATTCTGGCTGTTCATGGTATATTCATCGATATCATGGTAATCGCAAGAAACACCATAACGAGTCCTCAACCCAATGAAGTTACTTGCAATTGGAAGAGTTCCTTACAAGTAGCCCTCGGAAGCGTCTTCCGGCGTTTGCTTTATTCGAATTATGTCTTCACGAACCTGAACAAAGCCACGCCGAGGGTGGAATGTTTGCACGCCCTCTACACTCAAACCCAGCGATGTTTCCAGGCGTTTGGATACCTTGACTTTCTGGACATGTCCATTAGCGGCGGAAATGACTCGAAATGCGTCAAAGAAAGGGTCCAAGGAGAAAGATAAAGAGTACTAAAAGGTAAGAATGAGATCTGCCTTGAAACAGAGACAGACATGGATGTCGAGAGGCAAGAACGCAAGAAGTGGCTGAACAGTGGTCGAAGTTGGGTCGAAGGTGGGACTGCAGCGTGTTCGCCGCGGCGAATTCACGTCCACAAGTAGGGTTAGGGTTAGTGTTTGCTACCTTCCTCCCTCCACGACTTTCTCTCCCTGGGGCCTGACTCTCCCTGAACTTAATGGTTTTTGGCGTTTGCGGTTCAAATTCTCAGCATTTTAACGTTATACCGACGCTGGTTTGGGGTCTCGTTTGTCGGGAGGCCGTGCGATTTTGAAGAGCGAAGAATTCGGAGGCACTGGCCGAGTCGCCGTACCCTACGCACCCTACTACTATCTCCCACTTTCGCCACCAAGGTCGGGACTTCTCTAGAATGTCTGCAGATGACTTGGGTGCCGAAACCCGTTCAGACTCAAGAGACATGCCAAAAGGTTCTGTCGTGAATGGAGCAATCGTTCGAGAGTCAGGCCGTGGTCCTTCAAGTTGTATTGTTTCCCTCAGCTTTCGAGAGAAAGGGCAAGTTGCGCACGGGCCAGAACCCGAGTTAGTTTTACGCGTGGGTGAGTAAAGACTATTGTTTGAGGATAATTTTGCTGCACCTAATTATGCCCCAGCCATGGAATCGTGGCAGTCTAAGACTTATCCACTGCGTCTCAGAGCATCGGACCGGTCGCCAAGACCGATACTCAACTGGGTTGTCTTTCCGCCTGAGACCAGTCAGTCTTTTTCTGGCCTTGCATCAATAACAGTCTAAGCGCGTCTACCAGTCATCGACGTTTGTTCTCAATGAGTTAATTGTAGAACTTCGGTATCGAAATACCGGTTATTTCCCTGCGTCCCTCGATGGCTACTAACCCCGATCACCCAAGAGGGGCTCATAGTCTGTTGACTCCCGCCCACCACCATGGACGAAGGCTCTGCGAGCTCCTCTACGAGCACGGTGTCCGATATCCTCCCAATGACGCCAATAAGCGAGAGTCCACCTAGCTCGGACCTTGGTGAGTCAATATACTAGCCTTAGTCCCATTTTCATTCATACTATGCCACGTCCTCAGTCCCCGACTCTACCCCCACCATGGAGCCGAACCCGGAGCGAAAACTCACAATCCGTGTACCCATGGAATACATCCCTCCATCCCCGCCTCCCTCCGCCTCGCTCCCCGCCATCCCCGCCTCCTCCCGGCCCCAATCTTTGACCCCTGTCGCCACCACAATTCCACAACAGCAACAGCAACAAGCTAAACGCGCGTCGGTTCCAATCTGGGTCGCAGCCGCTGTCGAGCATCGACCCTCTACGCCGCCTCCGGAGCCGACTTCTCCATCGACTACTGTCGAAGCGGAGAATGGTGCGAAAACCGAGACGCCAGCTGCGACAGCAGCGGAGGCCTGCGAAACCCACATCAAAATGCCCTCGAAGACGATCATCATGACCTCGTCTCACAGCGCAGTCCACCTCCCCTCAGCTCACCCCTCGTCGCAGCCACAGCAGCGGAACGACAACTCAAACAGTGCAGCTAAATTCGGCACCACGCTTCTCCCAACTTCCATCCCCGCAACGACTCGCCCACGCCGAAAATCTGCCCCCGGGCAGCGGAACACGAGTTTCGAGCTAGATGGCATGGTACCAGATCTCCCGCGCATGCGGAAGTCGCCTTCGTTCATCCCGCATGTGTCCCATATCGACTTTGACTCTTCGTCATCGGAATCGGAGGACGAAGTGGATCGTGTGCCCGACAAAGGTCAATCTGCCGGAGGCGGGTCACGACGACGGTTGTTCTCGGAAGAGTCAGATCTCTCTCGCTGGGCGCCTGAGCCCGCTATGACTCTGAATACGACCCTCGCTTCCACCTCACAATCCTCCTCACCCCGCAAACAATGGTCCACGCGCTCCGCACAATCCCGCTCCTCCGCATCCGCGTCGCACTCGCTGCGGAGTAAGGATTCCGGCGTTTTGGGTATGGGCATGAGTGCGAGTGAATTCCGGGCAAGACCTACGACGCCGGTGCGCCTTGGCGCTCACAGCAATCTCAGCAATATCAACGGTAATACCGACAACACGATGATGATGGGGATGCCGAAAGAGTTTGTGCAGCGGGATGTGGATTATACGATGCGGGCGTTGATGAGTCGGGAGATGTTTGTGAGGATGTTGGGGGAGCCGCTTGCCAGACAGAGGTACGTTTTTACGTTTCCATTACATTGATATATCCGTTGTGGTCGCTGGTTAGGTGTAGTGGCCGGTGGCGTGTTTTACGTTGATGCTCGATGCTGACTCTTTATATGCGTAGATTCCGCGAATTCCTCGCAGCTGACGGAAGCGCCGCTGCGCTCGATTTTTGGACGGATGCGCAGTGGCTTGCGCAGGCGGCGGGGAGAGTCAGGGCAGCTGGGGTGGCGTTTCGCGGTGCGTGCCTGGGTCTATTCCCATCTATTTCGTTGTCGTGATGCTAATACCTGTATATGTAGATCTATATGTCTCCAATTCAGGTGACTCGCACGTCACTCTCGCACCGGAAGTCCGACGCGAGCTGCTTGCGGCGCTACAGCATATCGTCGCGTCTGACGCGTCGTTTGGGAGTACGCAGACGCAGTTGCTGGATGGGATGTATCAGGATCAGTTCCAGGTGCGTATTCTCTTTGCCTTCACTTATATTTTGTCTTCGACTATACAAGACTCAGTGAAGCCTTGCAGCGTTTCATTAAACACCAAATAATTCAGGAAACACACGTCTCGCTGGAAAAGTCGAATCTCGCGGCGCAAGAGCTGAGCGAGGGGCTGGGGGATACGTTCGTGCTGACGAATCCGCGGCTGCCGGACCATCCGATTGTGCTGGTTTCGGATGGGTTTGTAGATGTGACTGGGTATCCGAGGGCGTTGAT
Organism: Favolaschia claudopus; assembly: GCA_037176885.1. Lineage (NCBI taxonomy): Eukaryota > Fungi > Basidiomycota > Agaricomycetes > Agaricales > Mycenaceae > Favolaschia > Favolaschia claudopus. Next base: position 894,482 of record JAWWNJ010000048.1, on the reverse strand, counting down.
CGTTGGGAGGAATTGTCGTGCGTGTTTCTCGCTCACTTTTGTGTCTGGTGGGTGACGAAGAGCTGATCTGCTTTGTGAAGGGTTTCTGCAGGGACCTGGGACGCCGCCTGCGAGTGTTCAGAGGATCAGGGATGGGCTGAATTCGGGGAAAGGTGTGGGTCTTTGTTGTATACAGCGTTATCCACCGTATTGATCTATCGATGCATAGGCTGCACTGAGCTGCTTCTCAATTATCGTGCGTGTCTTGCGTTTTCTCTCCAGCGTGTAGCTTATCGAAGTTTTGTGGGTAGGGCGAAATGGGGAGCCTTTCTACTGTGTGAGGCATCTCTCCTCTCCACTCGTGTGAGGGATACTTACCTCTTGACTTTCTGAAGCTCTTATGCATCATCCCCGTGCGTGACACATCCGGGACGATAGTCTACTTTATCGGAGGGCAGACGAACGTTACCGGACTGCTCGCCACCGATCAAGGGATCGGGATGCACGGGGCTGGTGGTGGCAGGGGGAGCGACGGCGGTGTACCTTCAGCGACACTGACGCAGATGTCGCCAGCGTTGGCGATGCGTCTTGAGCATCCGAGGCAAACTGCGCATCGGTCGTCCACGGCGGATTTGCTAGCTGGTCCTACGGGGAGTCAGCGTCGGGGCGCAGCGGGCGCGACGGAATCACGGCAGTCGCAGGCTCTGAATGGGCATACGAGTCATGGTGGGAGTGGATTCTTTCGGGGGTTATTTGGGCGGGGTGGCCAGGCGGCGGCGGGAGGGCTTGGAGTGAAGCCGGAGGGGAAGCAGGTCATTGCTGGGGCGGAGGCGATGATGAATCTGCCTGGGGCGAGGGGGTTACAGGTTAGTGATTGATCGCTGTTCGCGAGAGGTTCGGATGAGCGCTGATAAAGGTGCTTTGCTAGGATCAATATGCGTTGTTTCAGAATACGTACAACAAGGTCATTGTTTTCAAGTTCAAGAAACGGGAGATTACTTTTGTTTCCCCGCAAATGCTGGGTATGTGCGATTCACCGCATCTTAGAGCGTATAATGGATTGAAACTCTGTGCCATTGAACCAGCGTTTCTTGGGCTTCCGACGCGAACACAGCGGGATCTGCATGCATCTTCGCTCATCCGGAATGATATGGTGAGATTGGTGACTGCTGGGGATGACCGAAATGAGACGCGGCGGCTACGGGAGGACCTGAAGGATAATGTACAACGGGGGACTCCGTGCTCGTTGTATTGCGCCGTGAAGGTTCCGGGCAAGGGGTTATTGGTGCGTCGGGGTAAATATCGTGCGCACTTCATGAGTACCGACAAACTTTGTAGCCACGGACCATCGACAACTCTCGGCATAAATTTGGGATGATGCATATGACTCCTATCAAGGTGTGTGGGCTCAGTCAGACTTCCAAGGTCTCTCAATCTATCTCACTGATCGTGTACAGGACGGGGACAATGTCGCTGTAGCTTTCGTAGCGATCTTTGGATAGATTTTTCTTCTTTTAGGTCATTTTCGGCAGTTGTATCAGATAATGGATGGGCGATGGGCGCTCGGTTTAACCCTTATCCCTCGTTGTGTATTTTTGGCCGGTGTCTTTGTATCTTCAGGCTTTGTTCAGTGCTGTACTTTCGTCTCTGGGATTGGTGAATTTGAATGATCGGCTGGTGTCACAGGTGTGGGTCTTTTGTAGCTTCAGCAAGGATTCTCTGAAACTTTGCAAGTTATACTTATACTTACATGCATATACGCTGCCGTTTCTCTTCGTTTTCCTCCAGTACCGTATAACGTCTCGGTCTCATCGGGTCCTAGTCCTTCTCCGACTCATGGGTACATAGTGTTGCAGATTTAAGATATTTGGCAGGCGTTTTGAAGTGCTTAAATTTCACACTTCGCTTGTGTACCGTGTGATGGAAGCAGTTGAGTGAGGCGTGATTCTTTCACGGTTCTATTCAGGTGTTGGTTTTAAACAGCTGAATTCCGCGCTCAACTGTTATAGTTATACACTTCGACTGTGGTCTTGATTGTGTGCTGCAAACAGTTGCTCTTGTATCAGCCTTGGTCCAAAGCAATAAAAAGCATCCAAATTATTATTTAAAAATTACCCTTAGAGCTGCGGGAACTGCAGGCAATATTTCAAGCATCGTCTCAGTCAGAGGAGTGGGTGCGTGGTGTTTTGAGTTTGTACTATCCTTAAATCAGTTCCTAAATTTTCCTTAAATTCTCACATAGTCACTACATATCCGCCACATAGTTGATGAAGATTTAAGCACTGTAGGAAGTGTAGTAATTTGGCACTATAGCCAAAGGTGTAGATTTTATACATCCCCCAAGTGTTCACATTCAACGGTTGAATAATGAGTGAAGTGTGAAAATCACGCAGTTGATCTTAAAGTGTGTTGATAAGACGTCTCTGAACTGTGTAAATCAAGCAGGCTATAAGGAGAGCGAACTGTGAAATTTCAACAATTTCTTGCAACTGTGTAAGTTAAACAGTCGAGCTATGTTTAAATCTTGCAGCTTGTACGGCTCCTTCCCCATTGGGAACTGCTTAAATCTAACGCTTCGCTTCGCTAAATTTCCCCCAACTATGACCTACGTAGTTACTCAAACGGGATTTTCTACCATCAGGTGGCAGTGAACGAGTCTTGTTGTCTCTTTTCGTCCACCGTTGTGATTCAGAACGTCCAACAACAGCTTTGAATGTGACTAGGACTGGAATTCACGAATGGCGACGACTCAGCGTCGGTCAGCGAAACCTCTTTCTCTAGCTGGTTCTTGGGCTGGTCATCAAACTCATACTCACACCTTACATCGAGCATTGGTGTGGGTCGCTAGGCCATCTTCCGAGTCAGCCTCAAGCGCCGGGCGCCAGCTGTCAGACGTTCCCGCACTCATTGTCTCGTTGCGGCGCGGCATTCTCAGATGGAGTGGGAGCCCGACTGTCGGCTGTATTAATCTCGTCTGAACGAGTGCATCTCTGGCGCTCGAGCTCAGGATATTATCCACAACCGTCTTCACAGCTATCCCTTCGAAGCCTATGCCTTGGATCGGAAAGTAATCATGACATTCTCGGAAGCGGCTTACTTTTGGCCTCACTCTATGCACAAATTTACTCATCACAACAGAACAAGGCATTGTTCATCTTGATCAGTGTACGGGATGGTCACTATCAGTAGTCTTATATATTGCGGCCCTCCATATCGTGTTAGAGCGGCTTCCCCATTGTCTTTCTTCCTGCTAGCCAGGACCATGATTGTCGTGTTGTTTCTCAACTGGCTACTGTATTTTCTGGTCCGGCCCGACATCGTTGACGGCCATATTCTGGGGCGTAACACCGCTGCGACTCCTCCGAAAGAACTCGACCTACCTCCCTTACCATCGACTTTGCACGTACAAGCCTCTTCGTTCAACTTCGATCTCGAAAAAGCACTCCCGCCAGCGTCCAGTACACTCGCACAACTTGCCGATCTTCCGTCAAATTGCGCTCTGGAACAGGGAGCTGGCGGCGAATGCAGTCAATCGAGTATGGTTGCAACAAACGTAACATACGAGGATTGTGGGGATGCATTCACGATTTGCCGGTGCAATGATGCGAATATGACTATGGATATTGCCGTCGACCGCCTGGCGCGTGTGCCCGTCGGCCTCCGGCGGTTCATTGGCACTGTGTTCGTTCTCGGGGACGCTACAACGCATGCCTATACGAACCTATCCACTGGCGATATCCATTTGTTTGGTGATTCTGCGATGGACACATGGATTCACGAGGTTGGGAAAGACTTCACAACTTGTTTTGATGAAGTATTTATATTGCGTGTAGGCTTCGCATGCTTTCGACTTCTCCTCCAGCTACTTTGTCCCCTCAAGCTCTGACGCCTGGCAAGACGCTATCTCGAACGACACATGTGTCCCCGATCGGTATTCGCTCTTGAATCGGGTGGAAGTAAGTGCTCGGTATTCATGAAATGGGTGTTTCTCAAATCGTTTTCTTTCGGATAGGATTTCGCGCAAATGAGCGTCATCAAGATATATGTGCTCTTGCACAGCGGAAACCTTCCGCTGGGTTTCCAGGCAGATTGTATGTCGAAGCAACTCGACTTCATGGACTCGCTGCCGTTGTACAACGCAAATAATCTGTTCGGGAATACCTGTGCGATTGACCCGCCTGGTGCACGGTATGTATTAATTATTCTTCAAACTCTGAGAAGAGAATCAGCGTGTTGATCCAATGGACGGTAGAAAATCCAAGGCACCTGCACTTCTGGATGCGAGTAGAACCTTCATGACTGTGTCTCTCGATCCTACACCGAGTCCGAGTGCAAGTCCTACTAGACCTAGCTCTGCCTTGAGTTGGACACACGGGAATTCGGTGCTGGGGAAAGTTTGCTTATTTGTAGCGTTTTATCTTATGGTGAATTTCATGTAGATCTTGGGGAATATATACTGGTCTGTAATTTGTGGTAGAATCTGTCATTGCATATAACGGAATTGGGGAAACCAGATGGATTGAGAAGACGAGCTCCGACACTACTTCCCAGCGACAAGCGCCTTGACCAACTTCCTCGTCTCTGCCTCTTTCTCATCGAAGATAGAAAGCGCGTCCGTGAGTTTTCGCTGCACCACTTCGTCTGCTGCCAAAGCTTCCCGTAACGCGGCGCCGTCATCCAGCAGGTAGTCTTCTAGAAGATTTATTCGACATTACTTTCAGTGAACCCGAGCTAAGAGTGTATGATGAGAACATACTATTTAGAGACTTCGACGTCGGCGGAGCGAGGGGCGGAGCGAATAGTTCAGAGTCCACTGTGGGCAAGGCGGCGAGGGCGTCCAGAACACTTCCGGAGAGAGTGAGGTGATCGGGACGCAATGAGACGAGGGCGATGACCTGTATGGATTTTTAGGAGCAGATCTACGAGTATACTGAAGCAATTGGGACGAGTTACTGTACCTCGTTCGTAGTGACAATGCTGAAAAGTTCGAGTTAGATCTCGTTCAGTGAGGCATATGTAGAGCAAACCTGGCCGGCATGACTTTAGTCTGGGACCCAATGTGTCGAAACGCGTGGATGATGTCGAGAATGACTGGGCTCATGGGGTGTTCAGACTTTGGGTCCGCATAATCTACCCACACGCCCGGTTGGAAATGAACGCGCAGTTCTGAATTTGCCGCAAGAATCAATCAGCGGACGTTGAAGCGAACAAACGAGGGTTCGATACCATTGAAGTATGGTGCGACGTATGTGCAGTTGGCTTGACTCGCGGCGAGAGCCTGGGGAAGAGAGAATAGACAGGTTGCGAGGGTTTGAATACCACTCGCTTGAAGGTCGCGGCACGCGAGGAGGGACTCGGGTGTAGCGGGAATCTTTATGCAGACACGATTGCTGTGATAATCAAAGCCATATCTGTAGCCTTCGAATCCAGCCAAAAATCACTGACGTGCTTACGAGGGTATCCCGTTCTCTGCGAAGAGTGACACGAGCTTTTTTGCATGTTGGATCGTTTTCTCGGTGTTGTACGCCGCGGAAGGGGAAGTTTGGGCGTGTACGTTTCCGGTGAGATACGGATAGATCTGTTTCGCCAGAAGTACTGTCTGCAAGGAAATGATACACAAGATATACAGGACATTTATTTCCTTGACTTACGAACACATCGACCACATCCTGCTCGAATTCTTGACTGTCAAGCTCCGCATTTTGCGTCTTGTTTCGAACGTGCGCGATAGCGGATTCAAGCAAGGGTTTATTTGCGGAAAGGGGGGCTTGACCGTAGACGATGGCTTGATTAGAAGTCATATCGCAGAACTTTTGAGCTTTGCTGTGGCGCGACGCGACATCGGGATCCATCGAGTCGACATCAACTGTGACGAGTCCCCTCACTTGGGTGAGTAGAGTGGCATTGGTAGACGACATGGTGGGAGTTAAGAAGGTAAGTTACATCTCGAGCCAATCGAGAAGCAATGAGTTTTGTCAGATGAGAAACATGATAACATCACACAAAGTTTCGCTCCGCGCTCGGCCTTGGGATATGCCTGCAAATTTGAACGGGAAGAGCAGTGCGAAAGTTTCCAATGGTTTGCTTCGGTTGAGTAAATCCTAGGGTGGAAGTAGACGACAAGAAAGTTCGTAGCCCGACTGATGATCTGATCTGGGTCCTAAGTGCCGAATGCCGCCGAATCATTGGGCGGACTTTCCCAAGACTTTCCCTTAACAATACAGCAATACAGACCTCTTACCCCATGCCTCCACCTGCGGCCTCAGGCCTCAGTATCCAAGCTCAAGCCTCCGACAACATAAATGGCTCTGGTCAAAGACTTTTGCTGGTCAATCATGGTCTCGAATCTCTGCGAATCTCACACTGGTGAAGTTTTATCGCTCTTTTCTACTACTCTAGCTCAGGATCCTGACATCTATGCTGCAACTCATGGCTGTACAACTACTGCGGAATGAAAAACCAAGTTGATTGAAACTATCTTGACCGAAGAAGTCCGTATCTCATCCCCAAAAGCTTTGTTGATTTTGCTCAACACTCGTTTCGCTTCCCTGGTTCTGGGGTTCGGTGCCGACTTGCCAAGGCGAAAATCAGGAAGCGTTGTTCTTTGCTGCTCATGAGATTGGTTATTGTGCCCGCCGGCGGCGATGTTATGACCTTCCCACCCTTTGTTTCTCCGAGCCCTGCTAGGCCCCCGGTCACTACCTATTAGGTCTGTAGCAGATAGAGTAAATCAACGTCTCAAAAACCCCGTACCTTTGTAACAAAAATAGTGTAAATCAAGCCAAAACTGCCCAACGTCTGTCGCAGATAAAGTAAATCGCGCGGAGCGCGAGAAATTTTTTGGACCTCAAGTCGGTCTGGGGCCCAATTCCAAGACAAATTTGGGGCAATGAGCAGCGGAATCAACCGAAATTTGGTGATTTGAGCAGTTTTGAGCCCAAAATTGCTTCGGAAAGTGCCAAAACAACTGTCATATGGGGTTCCGGACGCGAAAATCTAAAAATTACCCCCAAAATGTCTGTAACAAATAGAGTAGATCAGTCCGTTTGAGGTCCAAAATCATAGAGTAAATCAGCCCAAATTTCGGGTTTTAATGTTACAGACCTAATAGGTAGTGACCGGGGGCCTGCCCTGCTTGTTGCGTGAGCAGGATGTACGAAATCCGCAGTAGTTCTCACCGTCATTGCCGTCCAAGCCGTCTTGTGTTCCCGCAATCGATACATACCAAGAAATATCCAAGAACTATTTCGAGAGGCTCGCCAGCACAGCCCAATGCACGATGGTGTTCGTGACCAATCTCGAGCCACCTCTTTTAACAGCGCTACCTTGAATCGTGTTACCTAGCGTGCTGTTCCCCACATTACGCCGTGTCACGAATAGCGCCGCACACGACACATGTTGACGACCTTGCTCTTGTTGCCACTATTCTCAGGTATATATGTCTTCGGAGCCGCTGTAGACTTTCGCGCTTCGACCATCGAACGGCGGCAGGCTCTCACTTTACGCGCTCAACAACGCAACCTTGGTTCGTTCGACCTTACCCCAATCCTCCCGCCTGCATCGGTGACAAGTTGGCGCGCCGTTAACGCTCCTGAAAGCTGCACCACGTATGCCGGCCAACAAGACGGCTCGGAGTGCCGAACAGACCTGACTGCCGTGAGCATCCAATTTGAGGACTGCGGGGACGAGTTTGTTGTATGCCGCTGCGCCGACGCGGAGATGAGCATGAACGATGTATTCGAGCGGCTAGGGCGCGTACCAATTGGTTTACGGAGGTATGGGGGAGTGGTGATGGTGGCTGCACAGGCGGGCTCCGATACCGCTCATGCGTATACTTGGACTTCGGGAGAGCATACAGGCGACATTCATTTCTTTGGTGATTGTGGGATGGAAACGTGGGTACACGAGGTACGGGAACCTATTCCGTTTTTCTGAATTGCAATCATGCTGAAATTATCTGTAGTTCATGCACGCATTTGATTCCGCGCCTGATAGACCGCGACCGCAGTCTAACGGAAGTAGATGGCAGAATGCGCTGGCCACGGACACTTGCGTTCCAGATAGCTATTCTCTCACAAACGCGGTAGAAGTCAGTTCAGTCCGATTAATTGCTCAGCATCCTCACTGACGCGCCGTCCTTATTTTTCTCGAAGGCTTACGCTCAACTCGGATTACTCGTAATCTACCAAGTCGTCTATGGTATCCTTCCTCCAGGCTTCACGGCGGATTGCATGAGCAACCAGCTCGCATACATGACATCTCTGCCATTGTTTAATGGAAGCACGCTATTTGGGAACAATTGCGACATTCAAGACGGCGCTCCGGCACGGTGTGTTATTAATTCCAGCGATGAAGATGAGCTGGGCGCTAAAATATTAGTCCAGGCATACACGACCCCCTAATTTATTAGATCCCTCAAGGACTTTCCAGACTCAGCGCCCAACAAGCACAGAAGGAGGGCCGGCTGTGATCGCGACCTCGCGTCGAAGCGGGGCAAACTCGACTGTAACAATAGAGCTGAATAGCTCGTGGCTGAGATGCATGTTTGCGCTCTTTATTAGCGCCTGGCTCTTTTCTTAGAAAATTCATGACCATCCCAAGCACGTGTCTTACGTTCCTAATGATTGCCAGAAACTTGTACGAAGGACTTGCAATCCGTGTATTCATAACGAATTTACATGTATAATTAAACCTCATACCAGATTACTGTGTCAGTAGCTCTCACTCAGAATCGTCTGCGTTCATCTGAACTGGCTGCTTTCTGGCCCTGGCTCCGGCAAGCTCCGGCTCGCGAAGACCCCACAGAGCACAGAGTCACGCGGTTTTCGCGTGACCGTGATGCCGATCAAACTTTATTAAGTTTTCTTGCTCTCCGCCACAACTGCGTCTTCCCATGGACGACATTCAGAACGACGCGCGCCATGCCCTGCAATCCCGACCTCAGAACTCTCTGGACCAGCGCTCTCCAAGGTGGAGACAAGAATCAAGCCTCACGCCAATCGCTGATTGGCGCTCTGATTTTTCCCGCTGGAGATCGCGCTTCTTAGATTGTTTCCCGAGTCTCAGACACGACGTCCGTCCACGTCGGTGCTACGCGGAAAATCGGAAGTGCTCTTGCATACCATGCCTTCTCTATCGAAAATCTTCAGGCGACACCGGACAAGCAGCGAGCTCGTCGATGATGAGGCCCCGGCCGCGCTCGTCAGTGCTGGACCGTCAGAATTCAGCCACCTGGCATTGGATGCACCCGTCCCGAATATTCGTTATAGTGCCTCGATGCCGCACTTGGATCTGGTACTTCCTCAAGAAGGTCTCCTTGATAACATTCCCAATGGCCCGAACGGGTACAACTTGGGTCAAGGACATGAACCCGAACCCGCTGTAGAGCAGCCCCAAGCGTCCATACCCAATGGTGGCGGAGACGATGAAGCGAAATCACTCCCGCCCACTCCCACTCCCACATCTCCGGAAGACAGTCCTACACGCTCCGAGCCGCTCTCCGACAATTTGGCAGAGATGTGGCGTAACATCGATGATCGCTCTGCAAATATCTCGAAAACGGAAAGAGTTGTGAACAAAATTAGCCATGTTGCGGGTACGTGGTAGTAACTATTTAGCAACTTTCGGTTTTTGAGTTCTGCGTTATAGGCGCTGCGTTTGAAGTAGGGGAAACTGCAGGGGATGTAACAGGCTTTATTAGGGAAGGAATGGAGAACGACGAGATAAAAGCGATAGGAAATGCTATTCTGGAGGGGGTTCCCGCTATAATGAGTGCTTTGGAGACTTTGGCAGAGATTCACCCCTTTCTCGCTGGTGCGTGTATCTCCCACCTTCTTGTGAATTAACTAACAAGCTACTGCCAGCCGCATACCTCCCCTTCAAATTGATTTATTACCAGTACGTTCAGCGCCTTTACTTACTTTTCTGCGTTGATTCGATTTCAGAGAGACGCAGCGGAGAGACAACGACAAGAAACGAACCACACTCTTTGCCAAGATCAAGGACGTCATGATGATTTTGTTAGAGTGGGGTCTTTGTTGCTCTGCGCGCATGTTCCTGTTCTGACAACTCAGCAGGCTGAAAAGTTTCAAGAAGAATGATACCCGGACTACACCGGAGGGGAAACCTGTTCTCAGTCGCCTTGCTTCGATCTGCGATGATATGAGGAAGGATATTGCGGAATGTTACAACGGTTTGTTATCGACAGATCGATAGAATGGGTATTCATAATTTCTAGTCCTCAACGTACAGGAGAAACGCTCTGTGGGGATCAAGTTCCTCAAGGCGTCTACCTGGAACAAGGAGCTAGGAAAATACGCCGCGCGATTCACAAACAGGCGCGAGGAACTTACGTTTGCACTCAGTCTGCGCTCAGTGATTACATTAGAGGAGATGAACAACAAGTGAGTCTTAATTTTAACGTTGTGCGATACAACTAAACAAGTTTCTATTGAGTATGAAAACGTACGTGCCTTGATATTGATTCGTTTCTCACGAATCACCTTTTTTTTCTTAGCATGATGCAAATGTTTTCCACCATGCTGACCTCTGACGAGCGGGACATGGGACGTTGGATTCAGCTTAATGGCGGCGAGAGAGCTGTGATGAGGGACGACAAGAAATGCGCCGCGATGATCAAATACGAGGCTTCGCTGACTGCTTCCACTGGCAGCAGCGCAGCCAACCACGAACGCGGTCGGCTCGGGTTGACGTCTGAAGAGGATAGCAAGAAGACTGAAAAGGCTATCGTGAATTTGCGGAAGGAGTACCGAGAAGACGTTCGGGGTGTCATTCAGGAGAATCTGGGGATTTATTCGAAGCGCTTTGACATGCGGTTGGATGATATGGGGAAAGATCTAGGGAAGAAGATCCAGCATCAAGGTGATCGACTTATCATGTATCTCAGAGAAGGCCCGCATCAGCGAATTAAAGACAAGGTGTGTGCCACAAGTCGAACCTGGGTAGTGTCGCGCATTCACTGAAATCCTACAGATCGTTTACCATGTCTGGAAAGACCAGGTTCATCAATTCAATTATGATGCTCATTCGCAACTAACAGGATGGATGCTAGGGTTGGAGAGGGAGCGCGAAAACTCGATTGCTTGTCCTCGCATTACGCGACTACCTCGTCGAGCGGGTCGAGCATAGCAAGCTTGCTTCCGGAATTGCGCGGAAAATACGACCGCTTTCCCTTGCTCCAACGATCATCAGCCGAAAGCAGGAACAATACTCTGAGGACGATGACGACGACCCGGAAGCAGATATGTCTGTGCCGTTGCCCGATAGTTGGATGACCGCGTATCTTCAGGTCAAGCGTCTCCGCTATCTTGAGCGTATGTAATGAATGTCTGAGCTCGCGATATTAACTCACTGGTCGAATCAGAGGCCTTGGATCCGAACTCTTCGGGGTTCACGTCGATTTCTGAGATAAACGCATTTTCCCGTGGACGACCCATAACCTGGAGGTACTTGCTCGTATTCCCGCCTCTATCGAAGACCACTAAATTTCTCTATAGTTTCCCGCATTGGCTGTCGTACTGGGCCATAGGCTGGCAAATTTACGCTACACAATACTGCGTTGAGATCGAGGAAATCTTTGGGCAGATGAACTTGTTGAAACAGCGAATTTCCGTTAAGATGCCGGGGAACACAGTCTACGTGAACGAATACATCGATGGCTGTTGGCAGCATGTCACAGCGCTGACGTCTAGCATCGAGAGATGCGGTGGACCAGAAAGTTGGCTCGACGAGAAGTTCACTGAGTATATAGAAGCACAGGAGAGCGTGCTGAAGGAGCGGTTGGAAAAGATACAGTACAATATTGATGCGGAGGACACAGTGTCTCTTATTCTCCGTGGGGACCGTATCGAAGCAGTATGTCTGATATTATCCTGGAGATTCTTGAACCTAACCCTCCTCAGTCGATATTCGCACTCCTGGCAATCTTGCTTCGAAGGCATCTTGCAAAAATGCACTTGGCTCTCAACCAGGAGCTTCATGATGACGAGCTTTGGGACGCGATGGACACCGTTACATGGGTCGTGAACGGTGTATGGGTGCGATTCTTGGACCTCAAAGGTACGAGCCGGGATCGTGTCTTGCGCTCGAATTAACTGAGTTCTCACGCCGCAGAGGAATTCCAACATCAGCAGGTTGCGGATCTCAAGTTGATTTTCGAGTCACTCTCGTGCGGATTGGTGCGTTCTCCTAGCGGGGATCAGAGCCGGTAACTAACACAGTTATAGTTTAAAAATTACTATGAATGGAATGACTGGATTAATCCTGAGCATTTCATGGAGAAGGATATGACGCCTTGGACGAGTGACACGCTCACCGACTTGCATCCATCTGAACTCGTCGGGATTCTGTCTTACGCCGAGCACACCCCTCGCCAAACCGAAACTGATGTAATTGTCATTGAGCCGTCGTTGAGGTTGGTTTCTTGCATCCTTTGTTTTTCAATTCCCATTATCGTTTTCGCTCCTAGTGACTCTGCAGAAAGCATGGTCGTGGATGGGGCTGGAAGGTGAACCATTCATTTTATCAGCAGTTACACGACGGTCCTGAGATTCCCATTAAAGCCCAGTGCCAACCGTGGAGGCGCCTACCACGAATCATGTTATAGCTCCTACGTCAAGGTAAATTCCGCTTTGTTGCAATGAGCTCAACGATAATGCGCTCGGCTAGTGTGAACCTAACTGAACCCTCCGAGACGGAGATGTCCATGTGCGTCAGACCTGCTACCTCTCTGGAGATCGTCTTCCTCACAGTATTTTTGCAGAACCGGCAGATGGTTTGGATGGCATAGGACCGAAAATCAAACTCCATACGGAGCTATGACGGCTATGAACTTCAAGTGCGGGGATAGACTGCCCCAGTCTGAATCAGAAACGACAATATCTGGCCACGGGGTAAAAAACCAGTTTATTTCGCTTACTTTCTGCTCACTAAAAGTAGACCTCTGCATATGGCTGGGATTTCACTCTCACTGGCACCCTCAACTCTTTCGATCACCCTGAAGGCATGTTGAGCCTCCTATTCGAGCTCACTTTCACAGACGACGACTCGGACGGGGCTTTAGTCCAGTACAAGGGCACATTTCTCACTGACCGGGACGTTATTGCGGGGACCTTCAGCCGTACAATCGCTACTGGCGAATTTATATTGAAGAAAGTACCGGAATCGGCAATCATGTGCGCACGCCCACTCGTCCCACGACTCAACCCCAGAGAACTATGGGCTTTTGCGATCAAAGCCGTGGTTGATGACATTCAACGGAAGAAACCCCACCTATCGTACTTGTGCAGCCGCATGATAGAGATGCGGCGAATTCTATGGTTCATCTGGCGAGATGATCTAGGTCTTTTGGACGGCTTCGAGCAAGCGGAATATTCGCAGATTCTGAAAACTCTTTCCTACGAACAAATGGTGGAACTATACAAGTTGTCAGATTGGTATGCTCGAGTACGCAATCATGACAAGCTATAAACCCTGATCTTCTCTGCGTAGGTACGATCATGCTAGTGACCTTCAACCGTGAGTGTTCAAACATTTGTACTTCAGTGTTAATGTCCTCGTTCTTCAGTGATGGATACCGCTGCGACAATTGCGGCGTCGACCTCGTTAGATCGAGAGTGGCCTGTTTGGAGTGTGTGAGCTCCGTTGATTGCGAGCGAATGGTGGATTTTTGTTCCCGGCTCAAATGCATTGCGGCAGAAGTTCCCCATCGGACAGATGTCCACCACGACCCAAAGACTCACCTGATAGTCCGCTTTCGAGATCATCTCCTCCTCAAGGATTACTGCGAGATCAAAGAACAAGCAGGGTACTCGCTGCGGTATGCTCGAGATTGGTACGAAACTGTGAAGAAAGAGGATCGTAGTCTTGTGGTTCCCTTACCTCCCTCGCCAACGTCGACTTCATCTTCCGATGAGCCTGCGCCTGACACTCAGGTTCTGAGGATTTCGACACCAGAGGACACTGTTGTTCCTGTCATTGTAGGAGATTCGCTCGCCCCTCCCGCAGTCAACGCAGAACGATCTCTGACGCCGGTTCAACGTCCTTCGTTGAACACCAGCTTCGTGTCCACAGAAAAGCGGCCCTCAACATCGTTATCTTCGTCCTCGTCCTGGTCCTGGTCTTCCTCTTCCTCTGCTTCCAGCTCCAAAAGTACACATCTACTGTCGACGGCTGTTACACCCGCGGAAGCAACCACGCCGATGATTTGTGCAGTTTGCCACGAACGCATTGTGGCACCGGCCTGGTATTGTATCACCTGCCCCAGTAAGTATCCGTTACTGTTATCTGTTTCCATCGGTTCTAAGGCATTAATGCAGGTACGTGGATCTGTGACTCGTGCGAAAGGGTCAGCGATCATATGCTGCCTTGGGACTATGTCAAGCGCTATCGCACCGAAGTTGCAGAATCTGGGGCTCACAACGTCATGCACTCGCTCGTGCGGGTCACTGGGTTTAGCTTGGAAGATACGGAGACATCCAAGAAAGCTGGAGGAGGTGCAACGACGCAAGATAATTTGTTCTCCATCAAATGGGACGAGATAGAGAAGCGGATGCAAGAGCTTGTTACTGCGCGGTTTGGAGCAGTCAATACCCATGTCGATGAGCGTTTGGATAACGTGGATCGACGGTTGGGGGAGCTGACCACTTCCCTTGCCAATATTGAACGGTTATTGATGAGAAGTGTTCACGATAACAGTACGAATTCGTAGCTTTGAAGTATATTACAGCGAATTTTGCAATACGGGTTGGACTGCGTATCTCGATGAGAATACTTTTCAAGAAAGCCTCATCCGTTGCACAAGAATCAATTACTAGAGGGTCGCCATCATGGTCATTTCTTCCTCCGAGGCATGAAACGCGCGGACGCCTTTGCGACTGCAGTTTGTGCACGGGAAGGATTGTCCGTAAGTGCATTTGTTGCTAGACAAACCGAGAAACATGTAAGTAAATGAGACAAAACAGGGAAAGAATCGCACCATAATTTGCAATGCCATTCACGCCAGTCGTTGCATTCGTTGCAAGGTGTGCAATGCCAGCTATGAGCAAACAAAGAATGAATCAGGAATCATCGTCTTTCAGGCGGGATGATGAAGTAAACTGACGTGCAATCCATTTGCTGCAACGATCCGCGACAGAAAGAGTAAAAGTAGTAGCTGGAATCATCGAACCAGTGTTTAAAGCTGCGCCGTTTCTATCCAGACAAGTTCATCAATCAGAAGAGAAATCGAAGGGAAAATGCACCGCACCAAAGACAACTGTTCGTCCGCAGACAAACTTGCGTAGTTCACTCCTTTCGCCGCATCGTCCTTGCTAGCCCACAAATAATCCTCGCTCACCGCGCGTCGCCTCCCATCATCCCAAATCTTATCTCCAATAGCATTAGACTCCCACCAAATTCGCGCCCCGTCAGCTTTCTTCGAGTTCTCGCGCATGAGTTTGCTGATGAGGCAAGCTGTGAGGCGCGTTGGTCTATCTGCGGGATCAGGGCCAAAGATATAGGAGAGGTCGTCCATTTTATTGTTGCAAGTTCCAGCTTTGGTGCAGGCGCAGTCGGATTTGCAGCCGAAGCCACTTTTGTAGCAGCCGCAGCGGGCGGATTTGCAGGCGGACGCGCTCTTACAGTTGCAGGTTGCGTCGGGTTCGCGGTCCTTAACCAATGAAAGAGAGTTAGTTCAGAAATCATGGTGACTCGTGCCCATGTTCGTTGATGCAAGCGGCAAGGCTAACCTCGTTTCGCTCTGCTTCCTACAGTCCAGCAAATGAGACGGCGGGTAAAGTGGCAGTCGGCGACAAAGAAGGAACTTACTGCTTCATAGATCACATTGGGACCCTCCTTCCCAGGTTGATAAGCGCTGCTGACACCTTCGTCGTCGAACTCATCGAACTGATCGAATTCGTCCGAGTCGCTGTTGTAGTCGTCGAACATGGTGATGGTGGCTAGTGGTGGCTCTGATCAAAGCGCGTTGGTCACGTATCACGGGACTGTGACAAGTGATGAGACGGACCGGAGACACATGTGACACTGAGTCATGCCCTTTCAGTCATCGGTTGAAAGGCTACGTGTTGATATTTGGTTGGTTTTACCCTGCAATTTGTTCCCTTTCTCACACTGACAGTGGCCTCGGAAAGTACCGTCATGTCACGGTCGCGAAAGCTCCGAATCGCTAGAAAGTCTCAACTTGCATCGCCTCATACAGCTTGTCATTTTTCGAGCTCTTTACATTCAAATGCAGCGTCAACAGATCAGAGACTCGACGGAGACTGTCTCGCGCTAGTTGCGCGCTAGTCTCGCGGCTCGCCTCTGCCTTTGCCTTAAATAGAGTCTGTTGGATTTTGTTGGATTCTCCGCATCGCAAACTGATTCTACTAATCCTACCTGCCTACTGCGACGACGCAATCACTGCGTCGGCTTCTGTCTTTTCAAACCTGGTACTTACGCGTTTCTCGGCAGTTTCTTCAGTTGCTTACGTGGATCTCTCTCGTCAGCTTCGGGTGAAAGGCATTGAACCCAGAAATATAAACTCAAGTCACAGACAGTCTCGGACGCTCGAGTGTCGTTCCACCCCCTTCAGACCTCATGTCCGCCAGCGTCGACGGCTCCTCCCAGGCCGCCACCAACGAAAAACAAGTCGAAGGAGAGAGGTACGATGCCATGGTCGAGGAGTCCGAGAATTTGGAGGACTATCCTCACGGCGTCAAACTTTTGACTCTGATGTTCGCCCTATGTCTCGGCGTATTCCTGGTTGCCTTGGTGCTTTTTTTTCTGTTTCTCTCCCCTTGAAAAATTAATTCAGTCCCCTTAGGACAACACGATCATCAGGTTGGTGCAGTTGCTTCAAAGTTGAGCGCTGATTTCAAATCGAGGTCGTTAGTACCGCCATTCCACGAATCACGGATCAGTTTAAGTCCCTCGAAGACGTTGGCTGGGTCAGTTTCTTTGCAACAACATGTAACTCTCAGCTGAATATTCTCACTAGTATGGTAGCGCGTGAGTACTCTCTGCTCCTCTCCCTTAACCTGCCCCTAAGCCTCCGAATACGTCAGATATCTGCTCGTGAGTCCTTCACCACATCCAGCTCACCCATACTGATAGATTCAACAACCAGGGAATTTCCGCAACCCAACTTCTCTTCGGCAAATTCTACACCTTTTTCTCCATCAAATCTGTCCGTCGTGCTTCCCAAAATCTCTCTCTCCTGTTCATTCAACTACGGCTGTCGCAGGTCTTCTTAATCGCCGTATCCATATTCGAAATCGGCAGCCTTGTCTGTGGCGTCGCCCCGAACTCCAAAGCCCTCATCGTCGGTCGCGCCGTTGCAGGGTTGGGCAGCGCGGGTATTTTCACGGGGGCGTTTATCAGTGCGTTCAGCAATTGATTCCGTTAAAGTAATGTCGTTTCGATTCTGAGCTGGCTGTTTGCACAGTAATCGGTGTGTTCACTCTTTCATTTACTTGGATGATTGGTTTGGAGCGCTGAACAAACTCTTCTGTCAGCCCACGCCGTCCCATTGGTCAATCGTCCGCTGTACAGCGGTTTGATGGGTGCGATGTACGGGATTGCCAGCGTCGCTGGGCCGCTCATGGGTGAACTACCAACATTTTTTCTTCCTACACAGACTTTAGGTTGACGATGTCGGATTCAGGCGGCGCGTTCACGGACAAGGTCACCTGGCGTTGGTGCGTTCTTCATTCTATCTACGTTGAAGTCAAGCTGACCATGTCCACAGGTGTTTCTACAGTAAGCAATTCGCATTTTCCTATTTCTAACCGAAAGCTCAAATTGAACAGTCAATCTACCCATTGGAGCAATCACCATTGTCACCGTCGCCCTTCTATTCAAGATGCCCAAGAGCGCGAAATATAAGCCGCCCGAGGTTCCACTCACGCTGTGGCAGAAGATTCAACAGTTTGATCCTCTGTACGTCCGCTCCCTTATGCTTGATTTTTCGGAATGCCCACTCAACGGCTTTCGATCACAGGGGAACGATCCTCTTCATTCCCGGCATCGTCAGCCTTCTCCTCGCACTGCAATGGGGCGGGTCAAAGTACGCCTGGGGCAACGCCCGGATCATCGTTCTGTTTGTCATCTTCGGCGTTTTCATCTCTGGGTTCGTCGCGGTTCAGTAAGTTTTCTTTTATACGGTTGGTTTATCAGATGACGGATGAATGAACTCGATTATTCAAAGGGTTTGGCAGCAAGAAAACGCCACTGTGCCGCCTCGGATTTTCATGAAGCGGAGTATCATGGCGGGGTGTTGGTTTGCGTTGTGTCTCGGCGCGACGTTTTTCATATTTATATTCTACCTGCCGATATGGTTCCAGGCGATTAAGGGAACGAGTGCGGTGAGTGAATATTTTCTTGCGAGATGGGGAATCGCGTGTCTGATTAATCATTGAAATCGATATCAGGTCAAAAGCGGAATGTACGTTTACCGATCTATCTTCTTTTGCGCGAGCAACGCTTATGTTTATCATATCACAGCGACAATCTCCCCATGATCTTCGGCCTCGTCATTTCTTCCATAATCACCGGAGTATTCTCAACCCTGTTGGGTCAATACGTCCCCTTCATGCTGGCTTCCTCCGTCCTCGTCACCGTCGGCGCTGGGCTCATGTCGACGTTCACGACACATACCGGTCACTCAAAGTGGATCGGGTATCAGGCTATCTACGGGCTGGGAATGGGTATGGGTATGCAGGGCCCGCTCATCGCCGCGCAGACGGTGTTGGATCTCAAAGACGTGCCGGTTGGGACTTCGCTAGCGATGTTCCTCCAAAATCTGGTGCGTTCAAGTAAATTCATCGAATGCGAATTCATTCACTCAATATTATGTACTTCATACAGGGCGGCGCGCTATTCGTCTCAGTCGGTCAAAACGTCTTTCAAAACAAGCTCACATCCGGACTCGTCTCAAACGTGCCCGGTGTCGACCCAGCAATCGTCTTCCTCGCTGGAGCAACGAATCTCAAGAACGCTGTGGACCCGCAATACTTGCCTGCGGTATTGGAGGCGTACAATTCTGCGTTGGTAGTGGCTTTTCAGGTTGGTATTGCGATGGCTGGGCTTACGCTGTTGGGTTCGTTGGCTATGGAGTGGAAGAGTGTGAAAGGGAAGAAGATAGAGATGGGGCCGGCATGATTTTGCATAGATTTCTCACTCGAATAGTAGAGTAGAAGTAGAAGTGTAGTAATGAATGAGAACCGAGGCAGCTTATCCTTAGACACATCCAATCTTGCTTTGCGCAAAGTTAATGAATTATCCCCTAATTGTCCGAGCTATGAAGTAACAAACTGAAAAATCGAACTAACTGTCCAATGTCCAGGTCCCTTTGCCGACGAACAAACCAGAAGCCGTCAGATATCCCAGAGTTGATTAGTATTACCCGAAGTGCATTGCCAGGTCTGCGCCTGACGTCCATTCGTCAGGTCGCCGTCCGTCAGATCGAGGCATTGTCCTGAAAATTGAGATCATTTGAGATCAGGAACATGCAAGTAAATTGGTGCAAATAATTACCTTGGTTATAAAGATTGAGTGTCTTCCTAACACCATCGTAAAACCAAGTTTGAGCAGCAAGACCGTCGTAACATTGCCAAATTTTCATGCCGACACCGTTCGCGGGATCTTTGATGTAGATGTAAATCTGAATGCTCAGAAGAATGAAAACAACATACTCGACCCAGCATCGAGGCAATAATTCGTTCCCGCAACCTGAACGGATCCCTTACCGCGCTTGATCGCCCATTTCTGAGCTTGGCTCCCATTGCAATCGTAGCTGAGAAAGATATCTTATGTTCTCAGCTGTGGAGGGGTCTGCGAAGGAAGTCTTACATTTGCACTGGAGTACCATTCGCATAAACCGCTCCTCGAACGTCAAGACACTTGGTCGATTGCCCTACAGGTTGGATGGTGAGCGGCCCTTTTACGAAGTTCGGAATGGTCCCGGTAGGACAGAAACTACAAATCGAAAGGTTGGTCATGATCAAAGACGGGGGTGATGATGTGTTTATGTTGGACGAACGTAACGGTATAACCCGTATCGGCCACTGGGCACGAGATCAGCGGAGCAGGAGGTTGAATGCCAGATTGAGGAGGAGGGAACGCGGTGGGAGGTTGCTGATATGCCGCATTACTGCCACAGTTTCCGTATTCGCATTCGGCGTGAAGGCAGAAGCCACCTTTCTGAAGCTTACTGTAAGCATTGTTCACTGCAAGAACTTCAGAGAATTGGGCGTACCGGAGCGCGATCGATGGGGGCTATGCTCACGCCGACGTTGACCCAAGAAGGATCAGAAACAAGGTAATAGTAATTGTCCTGTTTGAGAGAAAATTCAAACGGACACATCAAGAAAATAAGAATGGCACTTACCTGTCCAAAGAAACCGGCACGAACGGTTCCCGACCCATCCGCATTACCTGTCCAATGAGATACGAAACTTTGACAAACTCACTCCCAAGGGGAATTTGGAACTTACCTTGGTTTGCGTCCGTGTAGATAAATCCGCTCCAGTTATTGTCGACGGAGCGGGTGGTGAATCCACCAGACGAAGCAAGCACGCCTTGATTATCCCCGTTTATGTACAACGAGATGGATATTGGGCAGTTGTTCACAATATTGTAAAGTCGGGTTCCAAGAACGGCGGGAACAGCTACCAGAGAGAACGCAATGAGGCGAGCCATTGAGTGTAAGGTAGGTCGATGAGGATTGGGGCTCGAAGGGTGAACCAATTTCGTCCTCTACGAAGCTTGCTTTATATTGAGACTGTTTACATCTGACGTCTCTATTCAAGAGCCGTATCGCTTGTAGGCGATTTCGCGACGTCGCGACTGCCAAAAGTCAGGAACGCAACTGTAAATCGTTATCAGCACAAATAGTGGATCATCGCTCAGAGCAAACAAAAGAAAGGCTCGGAGCTTCTCTACTTTTGACGAAGGCGAGTAAAGATATTGAATTGGACGAGCCTGCCATTTGAGCTTCCAAAAAAACTCGACAGCTCACAGGGTAGCAGCGAACGAATTCGCTTCTCGTATAATCGACGCCAAGACACATTGCAAAGTTCCAAGCCTACGAATGTCAGAGCATACTTAAACTTCAGCCTCATCTATCACAGTCTCGGCAACAGAAGCCCGTAGCTTCAAACATAACTCGTTCCAGACTGAAATTAGCCATGTCTCGAGGCGTTCTTGGTCTTCCTCGTGCAAGAAAAGCGGTAAGAAACGGTCGGGTACAAGTGACCGTCCAGGCACCAAGTTCCGAATTGTAGAGCGAAATCCTCTTGAATCAAGCCACATCAGTGACTGACATTTCATTGGTTTTCCTAGGCTTGGCTGTCTAGGTTGTGTCGCGCCATCCCGGTACGGTGGATCTGCGTGAACAGTCCTTCAAGTTGGATCAACTATGTGGATTGCTTGATACTGAGGAGAATGGTTGGGATGTTTTGAGCGAGCCGATACGAAAAACTGTGAGAAGGAGACAAGAAGGAGGTGTCCAAATATCACGAAACAAATGTTGTAGCAGGCGCTGGGGTTAGGGTTACTTAATGATTTCGTAGAAAACCCAATGAAAACCGAGTCCCTGTTTTTTTTTTCTTGGAAAGATAATTGAATCAAGTTCTGAAAGATTTCGGGGTAGCTATTCCTTTCTATTCTATGATGGTGCATATAGGATGTCTTTTCCGCAGTGTGTACATCGCGAACCCACTCACCAGTTTGATAATGATTTCGGAGGAACGTAGTCGAATTCGAGGTCGTATGAAAGCCGGCGTCGGCACCCCCATCCTGCATACTCCACCATCCATCTCCCGCTCGAAAAAGGGCCCCAATCCTCTGCATGATCTCCCTGCTTCCGCGGGACATCACGTCGATAATAGCCCCCTGGTTTCACCTTTTCTGCCACGGCTGCATCCGTTTCATGCCGAAAGACCGCGTTGCATCCCGCAGCGGCGAGCTGAGGCGCAACATGTGCCGCCGGTTGCCGCGCAGAGAAGATCTGGATGTCGGATAGCGGCGAAATCTGCGGATTTACGCTGCTATTCGAGTTGTTACGAGCATGTACCAGAGCGAGGAGTTCTTCGTATGTGCCTCCGTCGACACCCATGCAAGAAATATGTTGTAGATGCGGACACACGATAGCACCGCCCGCAATAGGGGTGAGAAGGGAGAATAGGTTACATGTTGCGACGGCGCCGCCTGATCGATGTATGGAGGCAAACGACTGGCGAAGAACAAGGCTTTGGATATTGGGCAGGAGAACGAGGTGCTCTTCCACAGCTTCTGTAGATATTGGGACGGAAAGACCAAACTTGACAAGTTTATGGGCGGAAATTTGGTTTAGCAAGGGAAGGGCGCCCGCGCCCGCGTCGTTATTGGAACTGTACTCGAATGTCTCCAGGTTGGGAAGTTCGACATAAGTAAACAGTCCGGTGGGATCAGAGCGATTTTCGTCGGCGATACTAAGCCGATGCAAAAACACCATGGAAATTAGCTGCGTTGGTGTACTCGGCGGAGCCATGTCGTAAATGCGGAAAGCACAAGTTTCTAGTTGAGGGGAGGTGCCCAGAAGGTTCAAAATATCGACAAGCGATAAGCTGAATTGAGCGAAGTGTAGTTGTCTAATATGGCCGAATGGAACCAAAGACTGCAGAGCCGAGGAAGTTATGTGGTTTTTCAGTGAAACACCCTCGAGTTGGGTCCCCGAGATGAAAGTGAGGGTTCCAAGTGGGCTCGGAGGGGTCGTCGAAGGATCGTGAGCGTAGATAGCAATCGTGCGTAACATTGGAACATCGTTTGCCGAAAGCTCGGTCAGAGGTTCAAAATGTGTGGAGGGAAGAACAAAGCGCATATGTTCCCAGCGATCGGAGTACTCCATGAGGGTCCGAAGCATATCAGAGGATGCTTGTTTGCGATCACCTCTCATCACGCTCCCCGAGCTGCTCGTCCAGACGAAGGAGATGGTAAGGGGAAGACTGGTTGACCTCGGAAGCCAGGCCTTCAACTCCTTCCTCATTGCATCGGGCTCTGTCCATATACTGTACGCTGGCCCGACGATGTGTAATGATGTCCAGAGCCGAGGCACTGAGAGCGCCACCCGCCTCCAATCCAGGCAAACGGATAGAAAAACTAAAGGCACGTCGTTACGATGCAACGTGGGGTACCGGTCCGATGGTAGAGACGCGATGAATATCTCTCGGAGAATATCGTGAGGCAGCGTGCGCGGAATGGACACGAGTGCCAAGTGCGACTCGACAAACTCGGTGAGTCCTTCTCGTAGATGGATGAGGTCGTTCTGCTGGTGAGTGAGCTGATCGATTCTAGCTTGCAGAGCGTCTATATCGATGCTCAGCCCTTGAATTTCCTGCATGGGAGCGACAACGAGCTGGTGGATGCCTTGGGCGACTTCTTCATCAGGTACGATGTTCGTGTACAAGATGTCTCGGTATGGGGTATCCATGCTAGAGTAATCTGGTCACAGCGTAGACGAGTAGCATCAGTATCACTCACTGAGCGGTCAGCGCAGCTCTACGCGGAAGAGGAGTGGACATCGACGAAACAAAGTGGAAAAGGCGAAAAAAAATTAGCGGCGACACGTGTTGATCGCGGTCAGGTGATCTTATGCTTTTCCCTTTTGGTTTGTGACTGAAGACTGTAGAACATCGGGTGCATCGCAGATTCAAGCCTCTGCGCTGACAGCATCCAGTAGGCTACTATTCACTCTCATTTTCAATAAAATCTGTGGCTGATTCACCGACATAAGTAACTACTACTTATCATACAGTACCGGATTATGCCCTGATAATTATAATCTCTATACATCCTTCGCTAACAGAACGGTTATCTAACAACCTACCCTCAATCTACTTACATCCTCCATCCAAAGCCTGAGAAAGATCCAAGTGCGCCGGACCTCGTCTCGCGCAGAACGCCGTTACGCGATGCTTGGGAGCATCAGGTGATCGTGATGCTGACACGAAATTTTGCTGACGCTAGTGACTCGGACTTCACTTCCGCAACCATCAGCATAGATCAGCATCAACGCCCGGGTGCACTTCAAGGTTCAACAGTCCTTACTGTACAGGGCCCTCGAGACACCACTGGCGCTCATGCCCCCGAAAAACTCTCAACTTGAGCTTGCCAGCCTCCAGTTCCCTGACCAGTTGAGTCGGGCAGTCCCGACCTCACTGGCAGCTTTCTTCATAATGCCTCGCTTAGTTGATGGGCGCTGCTCATGTTTCTCCTTCTGTCTCTCGGATCGCGCGGGATCGCCCTAGGAACCGATTGAGAAGTCCTTGCGGTACCCACAGTGCACAATAATGCAGGGCGGCGGCGAGCGTCCGTCCGCATCGGGATTGTATACGGTCGACGCGTTCCTGTCTCCCACTACATGCATTCTTTCTCAAAAATCTTCAAACGGCACCGTACAAGGAGCGTCATCGACGATGAGGCCAGAGCAATCGCTGCCGGGCCGTCCGATTTCAGCCATCTGTCGCTGGCTGTACCCATCCCCGACCTTCGCCATAGCACCTCGATGCCGCACTTGGTCCTTCCTCAGAACGGACTCCCCATTGGCACTCCGAATGGCACGAACGGCGAGAGGTCCACCATGATCGACGTTCCACCTGTAGACCAGTCTAATCTAAAGGTCTCAATATCCAACGGAGGGGGAGACGATTCAAAATTGCTCCCGCCAACTCCCTCGTCTCGGCAAGTCAGCCCAGCGCGTTCCGAGCTTGGTGATTCTTTAGGAGAGATGTGGCACAACATAGAGGATCGCTCTGGGAATCTTTCGAAGGCTGAAAAAGTCATCGACAAGATTAGTGACGCTGCGAGTACGCTCGGAATATTTCTCGTCTGTATACTAAACTTAATCTTCGATAGGTACTGCGATTGACGCACAAGCCTCTTCGGAAGGGGTTGTTGGCCTGGTCAAGAGCGTGATGGCCAATGACGAGGTCAAGGCAATAGGAAATGCCATTCTCGAGGGGGTTCCCGCTATAATGAGCGCTCTGGAAGTTTTGACGGAGGTCCACCCTTTCCTCAAAGGTGCGGATTCGTTTGAATATCTATGTTCTTCATTGACTGACTCGTTTTCAGCCGCGTACCTCCCTTTCAAATTGATTTATCACCAGTACGACTTTCGTATTACCATCATTTTTTCCTGACTTCCTTCGTTAGAGAGACCCAGCGGAGAGACAATGACCGGAAGCGAACCACGCTCTTTGGAAAGATCAAGGACGTTATGATGATATTATTAGAGTAAGTTTTACTTTCAATCATACGAGCCTACCTTTACTCAGAGATGATTAGCTTGAAAAGCTTCGGCAAAGACGATACTCGCACCACACCCGAGGGGAAACCCGTTCTCAGTCGTCTCGCCTCGATTTGCCAGGATATGAAGAAAGATATTGAGGAGTGTTATAATGGTATGGGACTCAAGCTGATTGAGCGATCGCTCATAATCTATACAGTGCTTAATGTGCAGGAGAAGCGTTCCTTGGGGATTAAGTTCCTCAAGGCGTCGATATGGAATAAGGAGCTCGGCTCCTACGCGGCGAGATTCACGAATCGACGCGAGGAACTTACCTTTGCGCTGAGCCTAAGATCCGTTGTTACGATTGAGGAAATGAACAATAAGTGAGTCCGTCGATTTTTGGAATTTCTTTGGATACCCTAAACCTACTTTGCGTTTAGTATGAAAACGTATGTGTCTTCGTTGTTTTTCGGCATCTGTCGAATGACTTCCGTCGTAGGATGATGCAGATGTTTTCCACGATGTTGACGCCACAGGAACGAGACATGGGACGTTGGATTCAACTGAACGGCGGCGAGAAGACCGTGATGAAAGACGATAAGAAATGTGCTGCCATGATCAAATACCAGGATTCGTTGACAGCTACTACTGCCACCGTCACGGTCAGCCACGACCGCGGCGGACGACTCCCTTTGACTGTCGACGATGACGGCAAGAAGACCGACAAACTCATTGCGGAGTTGCGGAAAGAGTATCGCGAGGACGTTCGAGCCGTCATTCGCGAGAATATGGAAAGTTACTCGAAGCGTTTTGCGATGGGTTTGGAGGATCTGGGGAAAGACCTTGGGAATAAGATACAGCATCAAGGCGATCGATTAATCAAGTACCTCAGAGGCGGGCCGCATCAGCGGATTAAAGACAAGGTGTGTTTCGCTGCCTGGATTACTTGGTGCGGGGTATCGATTTGAGAGTTGTCAGATTGTCTATCGCGTCTGGAAAGACCAGGTCGGTCGTTGGGATTCCTTCTCCTGCTCGTTCGATCTTTGACATCATCGATCTCAGGGCTGGAGAGGAAGCGCCAAAACTCGCGTCCTGGTGCTCGCGCTACGCGACTACCTCGTCGAGCGGGTGGAGCACAGCAAGCTTGCTTCATTGCCAACCGAGATAGCGCAGAAGAAACGACCAGTTTCCAAAGTTCCGACGGTCAGAAAAGACGAAGATGAGGGTGAAGATGAGGATGACGACCCCGAGACGGATATTTCCGTCCCGTTGCCGGATAGTTGGATGACATCCTATCTCCAAGTAAAACGTCTCCGCTATCTTGAGCGTATGTGCTTCGTTTTACCGCCCTGTATATCCGTTTACCGTTTATTAGAGGCTTTGGATCCTGATTCTTCCGGGTTCACCACGATATCTGAAATAAATGGTTTCTCGCACGCCCGTCCCACAGAGTGGAGGTTAGTAAATTCGCTGTATGATAAGATGTCCAACTAAATTCACCCTTAGCTTCCCACACTGGGTGTCGTATTGGGCCATAGGATGGCAAATTTACGCTACAAAGTATTGCGTTGAGATTGAGGAACTCTTCGGGCAGATGCTGCTGCTGAAGAAACAAATTACCATCAAAATGCCGGGGAACACAAGATATTTGAACGAATACATTGAGGGCTGCTGGCAGCATGTTACGGCGCTGACGTCCAGTATCGAGCGATATGATGGGCCGGAGACGTGGCTCGAGGAAAAATTCGCGGCATATATACAGGCGCAAGAAAGCATGCTAAAAGAGCGTTTGGAGAAGATCCAGTATGACATTGATGCACTGGACACCGTAGCCCTGATCCTCCGAGGGGACCGCATTGAAGGTGTACGTCTCTTTCAGTCGACCTTATGCTTTCGAAAACTGATTTCCTTCGATGCAGTCGATTTTCGTATTGCTAGCGATACTCCTTCGAAGACACGTCGCGAAGATGCATATTGCGCTAAAGCAAGAGCTGCATCATGAAGAGCTCTTTGATGATATGGACACCGTCACATGGGTCGTGTATGCTGCGTGGATGCGATTTTTGGACCTCAAAGGTATGTGTGTGTTGTTTGGCATAAGAACGTCTGGCTTACTGCCTTGCAGAGCAATTTCAACATCAAGAAGTCTCGGATCTCAAGTTAATTTTTGACTGGCTTTCGTGTGGACTGGTAAGTATAGCTGCTTGCTCCCATTGACAGTAGTACGCGTCGCTCATGTGATTAACAGTTCAAAAGTTACTACGAATGGGACAATTGGATCAAACCTGAACATTTCATGGAGAACGATATGACGGTCTGGACGAGTGATACTCTCAATGAGTTGGATCCCTCTGCGCTGCAAGGAATTCTCGTGCATGGCGAGCCTGAGAAGTCACCGGCAAAGCCCGAGAGCGAGGATCCAGCTGCGGCCGAGCCGGCGTCCAGGTTTGTCCCCTTCAGCATGTACTATAATAATCGAGAGGCAGAGTAATCGATTTCTTTCGCTTCCAGCGCCACCGCACAAGATACCGTCGAGGGTACCCCGTCAGGGCGCGTCAGGTCGGCTATCTTATTTCGATTTCGGCGTTTCTGACTTGCGTGTTTCGCAGCCCGGTCCCAACCGTGGAAGCGCCTACTACGGATCAAGCGACGGTCCCCGAACCAAGGTGAGTTTTGAGACTCGACCTCTCACTTCGATGAATAACGCGTTACGCCGCCTGTTCAGCCCCACCCTCGCAAAAGCCTCGGAAGCGGAGATGTCCATGTGCGTCAGAATCTTACTCAAAGAATTACCTTCCTCATCGGTCATCGTAGCACTGGTAAATGGTACGGCTTCCACTGGACCGAGACTCAAAAACCGTTCCTGGCTATGACCTGCATCAATATCAAGTGCGGGGACCGGGTCCCCGATTCTGAAACGGAAACGGAGATTTCTGGTGACGGGGTATGAATGATTTTCTTCCGCTAATATTAATATTTCGCTCAATGAATAAAATAGGCCTCTGTAAACAGCTACGACTTTACTCTACTCGGCACCCTGTCATCCGCCGACCAACCAGCTAACACCTTTGCGGTGTCTTTTGAGCGTACTTACACAGATGACGGGACTTGGATCCAGTACACCGGCACGTACTTCCCCGACCGAGATATCATGACGGGTACTTTCACTCGCTCCGTCGCTAATGGCGATTTCTTGCTCAAGAAAGTCCCCGAATCAGCCATCATGTGCGCGCGGCCTCTTGTTCGGGAACTCAATCCCAAAGAACTATGGGCCTTCGCGATTAAAGCTGTTGTGAACGATATTAAGCGGAAGAAACCGCGTTTACCGTACCTGTGTACTCGCATGACGGATGTGCGACGGGTTTTGCGGTTTATTTACAGGGACAATCGGGATTTGTTGGATGCGGATGAGCAAGTTCAATATTCTGCGCTTCTCCGGACGTTTTCTTTCGAACAAATGGTGGAGGTGAATAAGTTGCTCGATTGGTAGGCTTTTCGTTTGATCATCCCGAATCGTCTTCATACCCCGTTGATAGGTACGATCATGCTGGCAATCTCCAACCGTGAGTATCTAGCCGAACTCATACTCAGAGACACTAACCTCCTCATCCATTCATTAGTGCCAATCATACTTGCGACGGCTGCTCTGACGACCTCGCGCGATCGAGGATCGTCTGCTTGGAATGCGTGAGCTCGGACAACTACGAGCGCACCCTCGAGACTTGTTCCAAGCTCGAATGCATCGCGGCGGAGGTGCCCCATCGCACGGACGTCAGCCACAACCCGAAAACGCACCTCATGGTGCGCTTCCGCGACCTGCTGCTGCTGCGGGATTATTATAGCATCAAACAATCAGCGGGGTATTCGATTCAGTATGCAAGGGATGCGTACGAGGATCCGACGCCGGATTTGCCGTTGACGACGGCGTTGCCTGCGTCGCCGATTGTGGGGGATGGGGATGAGCACAAGGCGGTGGAGGTGGAGGTGAAGGTCGCGGAAGAAGTTTCGGCGGAGAATGCCGCTGCTGTTGTGACTGCGATTGTTGGGGAGTCCATCGCTCCTCCCGCAGCTGAACCAACAAAACCCGCTTCGCCGGTTGATCTTCCTGCGTTGAACACTGGCGTCTCGTCTCCCGAGGCATCCCCTTCGTCTCCAACTCATTCCGAGTCGCCATCCTCAAGTTCAGCAAGCAGCCATTTATTGTCTGCCGCTATCACCCCTGTGGAACAAATGGTATACGACTACCAGCAGCTCAAGTGCACAGTCTGCCAAGAGCGCGTCGTCGCCCCTTGCTGGTATTGCGTTACTTGCTACAGTGAATTCTTTCTTTTTGTTCTTCCTTCTGCATCCGACTCTGACACATACTTTTCCTCCAGTGACCTGGGTCTGCGACTCCTGTGAAAGCGCCGTGAACGAATTACTGCCGTGGGACTACGTCAAACGATACCGCACCGAGGTCGAAGCGGGGGAATTTTCCTACGGGCACAACATCATGCATCCGCTCGTTCGTGTTACGGGATTCAAATCCGACGGCGAGGCGTTGAAGTCTGCGGGTGGGGATAAGGATGCGGATGCGAACACGCACGAGGGGGAGACGGCCGGGGTGAAATGGGAGGAGGTGGAGAAAAGGATTGAGGAGCTGGTGACGGCGAGGTTTGAGGCGGTGAATAGTAATGTGGATAGGAGGCTGGATGGGGTGGAGAGGAGGTTGGGAGAGGTGGAGACGAAGCTTGAGACGAGGCTGGCGAATATTGAGCGGTTGTTGAGTAGTCTTGTGGGGAGGGTTGCAGAGCGGGAGTCGTAGGTCTAGTCGATGGCGTTTGTTGAATGTTCTGTTATATTTTTCATCATCGAAGGTCCTGTTTCATCTTCAGATTTTATTACTTGCCTGGACCGTGTCGCGTTCTGTATGGCAGCTATTTTTGTCGAACTCGCTGAAGCAAAATTATCTCGGCCCAATAAAAGAAGCAGCACCCTTGCGTGCTATGGCGTGAAGCGTGCGAATTGGTCAAAGCGCAGACTCTCGGAGTTGATTCAATTCTGGAGTCGCTTCATCGGCGATTGAACCAAGAGAAAAAGAAAGAGTCGAATTGGAGTATGAAATATGCTTAGGTATTCTCTTGAAGACGCGGAAATCAGGAATTTTGGCAGTTCTCAGTGACGTCGAACTTGCGTCGAACAAAAGAAAAACTCAACTCGGGTGCTCGGCCGAAGCTGACAAACTCCGGGATTAGTCCGCAAGATTGACATCTTATCCGATAACTTCTTTTCTCCCTCCCCTCATTGGTCATCCCCCTTCTCCTCCCTCTACCATCCACCGTCCACCATGGCCGCCTCAACATCGAACCTCATCACCGTCACCTCCCCCACGCACTTCCAATCCCTCCTCTCCGCCGACCTCACGCGCGTCTCCCTCATCAACTTCTGGGCGCCCTGGGCCGCGCCTTGCGCGCAGATGAACGACGTCGTCGCGGAGCTCGCGAAGAAACACCACCCCAGGTTGCTGGTGCTGAATGTGGAGGCGGAGGAGCAGGCAGATATTGCGGAGAGCTTTGAGGTGGAGGCGGTGCCTGCGTTTGTGGTTCTGCGGGTGAGTGGATTGGGTTTTGTTTTCCTTGGATGGAAAAAAGAAGGTTGATTTTATTGATCGGGTTTGCGGATATGTAGGGACATACACTCCTCGCGAGGATATCAGGCGCCGACGCACCGGCGCTAACGCAGGCGATCGCTACGCATGTTTCTGGCTCCACCTCTTCGTACACACCGCAATCGCAGACCAACGCCGCCCCGCCCAGCGCCAACGGCGGCGAGAAGAACTTAAATGAAACGCCGGAAGAGCTCGACGCGCGGCTGCGGAATCTTATGAATCAGAGCCGGGTGGTGTTGTTCATGAAGGGCAACCCGGAGGAGCCGAGGTGTGGGTTTAGTCGGAAGATATCGACGTTGTTGAGGGAGCAGGGGGTGGTGTTTAGCAGTTTTGATATCTTGAAGGATGAGGATGTCAGGCAGGGTGAGTGGGGTTTTTGTTTGATTCCTCTTTTCTTTCTCTCTCTCGTCTTTGCGCCGATGGCGGTGTGATCTCTTTTCTTTCGCTTTGACTTGTGCTGCGTTCTTGTTTTTCATTCTTTCTTCACTTGACCGGAAGGAAGTCCTGCTAACACACCATTTGGATATCATAGGTCTGAAAAAACTCAACGACTGGCCGACATTCCCGCAGCTCATCGTCAACGGGGAGCTCGTCGGCGGTCTCGATATCGTGCAGGAGATGGTGGAGACGGGGGAGTTTGCCACCGTCGTCGCGGGGGCGTAGGGCCAGTATGGTACAGTACATATTCTAATTTGTATTGCTTTTCTGTTATCTTTCGATTTCTTCGATGTCGGTTTTGATATAATCCGCTTAGACTACTTGAAAATTGCGAGAAACAAGATGAAGATGAATGAATTTGATGCGGCTGCAGCCACTACCTACGCGACGTTTTTTCTGCGCTGCCAGGGACACCAACCACGATTCAGACTTGATTCAGAGTGACTCGTTTCCAGGTCCAGCTGGCTGACCCACAGCTTAGTTTTCCCAATGTTGGCAATTCCTTCGAAAGGGCGCCTTTGATCCCAAATCCACCACCACCAATTTGCTCGAGACACCTTCGAACTATCAATCCGAGCGAGCGTGGTACTGTATTACATCCATCCTCAGATAGATTCTAGATTACCGATATCTATTCTACGCATTCTACTCTAGGTAGAGCTTGGGTATAGTACTTATTCTACCCTAGGTATACCAATATCCTCTATCTATCCGCGCACCAGGCAGCGGTCCATCCCGCCCATTCATTATGATATCATCGTGATGCCCCCTGGGCACACACCGCCATCCTCCCCTCGAGTCTCAACGCAGCAGAGACACCGAGCAAAGTACGAAGACGAAGAGCCCTCACTTCAGCCCCCTCAACCCCCTCACCACCCTCCCCATCTCCCAATTCCACTCCCCGCTCCACTCCCTTCCTTCCCGCCGGCGCTCCGAATGCGGAAGCGGGGGTAGCAGCGAGTCGCCGTTCGCTGAATCACGCGCGTCGCAGGGGATCCCATCATCCGCATACACATCGACCAAGGGCGATAACGGCGAAAGCGAAGGCAGCGACAAACTCCCGCCCCTCCTGTGCCGCTTCCCTGGCCATCTTCCCCGTGCATGCATATTCGCAGTCGACACCGAGCGCGTCAGGCCATCCCGCGGCGCCGGGGTCGAGGGCGGTGTAGTCGACGTCGAAGTCATAGTATATTCCGATGATGTCGGTGAAGAGGACGAGGAAACGGTAGACGAGCTCGAAGAGGTGGTGGAGTACAGCGAAGAAGAAGATTGCCAAAAGCAAGCCGACGAAGGAACGAAAACACCCGCTAAGAGCACCTTCGCATGCTTCTCCGCCCCCACCTCCATCATCCCACCACGCGACGACGAAGCGTGGCCCAGCGTCGCGGCACGTTGCAGTTTGAAGGCGGGGTTGGGGGTCGGGGCGGGGCCGCGGAAAGAGGAGGGCGGTGGAGACTGCACCGACGCAAAGGCGAAGATTGAAGTGGACTCGGAAGCGGCGGGAGAGGCGGGTATGGTGGACAAGGAGGTTGATGTGGAAGTCGACTGAGCACCAAGGAACAGCTCCCCCGCGACATGTACATTCTCCCCCGGCTTTGGTAGATTGCGACGGCGCTGAGGAGACGAGGTCGAGATAGGAGGAGGAGGAGGACTGGTAGTCAGTTTACTCAGACTGGCGACCCGCGAAAGCGACCGCTGGATCGGCGAGCGGGGGAAGGAAGGCGAGCGGGGACTCGGAGAGGCGCAGGGCGCGGTGTTCGTCGTGGGTGAGAGGGGGGTGGACGGGGAGGGGATGGGGAGGGATGGTGAGGATGATAATTTCGAATTGGCTTGGGAATGGGAGGAAGCAGAAGGAGGGTGGAGGTACAGCGTGAGCCTCGGCCGCTCCGCGTCGTCCGAGGTATTTTCCTTCTGCGCGGAAGTGGTGCGGCGTCTGTCGCTGAGGGACACGCTACGACCAGGAGTTTGAAGGGAAGTAGAAGTAGAATTTTTTGAAAGAATAGAAGGGGAAGGACGACGGCTGCTCGCCTGCGACACAGCGGCCTCGATGACCTGCGGCGTCGCGCCCAGCAGAGCCTGGAGCTTTCGAGTGGAGCGCACGAGGCGGGTGCGTTCGGATTTCGAGAGGGTGTTGCCGTTGGTGGTGGGTGCGTGGGGGTGGGACATGGTGAAGGCGGAGGTGTGAAGAGAGGGTGATTATGGGCGGAGTAGATCAAGTGAAGATTGAATATAAGATGTGGAGAGGTGTGAATTTGAAGAAAAGAATGAGGGTATGAGAATCGTTAGCGGCGACTTGCCCGCTACTGAAGGGAGCGGAGGTCTGTCTTTTGCGGGCGGAGGACAGAGGAGGTTGCTTTTAAGGACACTGAGGATGGCGTTGTTCCTTGTTGCCAGTGTCGAGATGAAGCAAAGTAAAAGTTGAGCGGAAACAGGAGCAGCCATGCCCTGTCATTGTCGATTGGCCGCAATCTCGGCCGCTTGGAGAGGAGTGGATTTCTTGGCGAGTTGCGCTGAGCCGCATCAGGTCGATTCAGCAGAGATGGTCTCTTTTGCTGGACGCCTGATACTCCGCAGTAGACTGCACCCCCACCAAGAACTTAGAAGGCGTTCACCGGCAGCGAGAAGGTGATCTTGAGGTGATCGGTCGCTGCTGTAGAGATTGACGGCGGAGAATTGGCGTAAAGACGTTGAGGGGCCTGGCCACGTCTGTTTGTTCGGGAGTTGGTGTCAGATCGTACTGTAGGCCGAGTAGCGGACTCCGAGCCTGCGGAAAGCTTTGACTGTCGCCGTCGGTCCCGTGCTGCCGCGCAGTGGCGTTGCTTTCGAAGGAATTGCCAGCGGCAGGAAGAGAGTCCATGTGTGAGTTCCCCGACGAGTGAATCGCGGTGACACTGTCAACGTCGAGTTACGAGGACCGCGAGCAAACCGCGAGCGCGCGCATTACGCGAATCGGGCCTTTGGAATCCGACGCGTATGACGCGGAGAGTGCAGGACATGCATGGAAAGCGTGCATTAGAATCTAGCATGGTCGCGCTCTTGACGGCGAAGACGGGTTGGCCAACGACGTTGAGTCGGTTGAGGGCGGGATGAGCTAGTTTGGGTAGGCGTGAGAAAGCTTTTCTGTCTTGTCCCAGTCATTCTCGCGCCTTCGACCAGGGTATCTACAACGACACATCGATAGGAATCTGTCTATCCTCCGAGCTCCAGTGCTCGAGTCGCTACCGGACTGCGGATGAAGACACGCGGTTTGTGCGTCTCAACCCTCAAGTGAAGTGGACATGTCGGAGTATTGGGGAGGTCGAGGCTCGAGGTCACATTTACGATGAAGAAGGAGGCCAAGTACCATCGTAAGTTGTCGGTTTTCGCCCCAGTCGGGTCTTCAGACACTGAATTCAACGTGCTTAGCAGTGAGATGACATGAGGCTTTGACCGTTCCTCACGCAGCGTTCGCGTTTGTAAGACGACGTATCCGCAACGCAACGAACAGGCGGTTTCAATAGGATTCCGCCTATCCTTTGAGTCGAGGGGGAGTATACTCGGACCGCACCGCTCGTTATTACTACTGCGATCGTGAGTTGCGAGTCTGCCATTCAGCCTTGTGGCCTTCAGTCGCTGACGCCCATTGAGCTTGCTTGAAGGCTTGATTTACTTGGTCAACGTTCGCGACATCAATATATGTGTCGCCAAGATGCCCAACGGATACAGCCTTCTTATTCACGGATGAGAATATGGTCCTCCTTCGACGTCTACCTCTGAGCTATCTCTGTGAGTTACCCTTCTTATTGACAGTCTCGATTTTCGTTATTGAACAGCCTTCAAAGCCCATCCGCTGCAATCCGAATGACCAGCATCTTCGCATTCACATCTACACCCAGCAGCGGCCGGAGGCATGCTCGATCGTGCTCCCCGAACATCTGAGACATGGTCGTTTTTCGCGCTTCTTTCCTCCCAGCGCGCACCTCAAAACGGATGACGTCGAATACTCGCCTCTCCCGCTCTCATGTCTCGAATAACGGACCCAATCTTCAAGAGCGCTCCACCATGACTCGTCTTCCTCGCACTCGAGCCCGCTCTAGACTCGGGTGTACCGGTGCAAAAAATGAGACAGGCAGGAAAAAAATCTGAGACTCGATTCAAAGTCTCAGTCCCTACCGCCCTATAAAACGCGGGGGGCGTTCGTTGGTCCTTCCTCACAACACACCAACCATCAGCAACTTCGTCTTCGACCCGACCCGTTTTTTTTGCGCTCGACTTCTTCACCTTCGTCTTCTACATCCTACTTTTTTTATCTTATTTTGACACCATGCCTCACTACGCATTGCAGTCCTCTTTCGTTCCCAACATGACGGGGGAGACTATCGACGGCGGCAGGCTCTTGCTTACGGAGAGCCTTGGGGCTGGTGCCTTTGGGCGGGTCTTCATGGCTCGCGATGCGCCTTCGCCCTCCTCTTCTGGTTCCTCGCGCCGACGGCGGTCCGCGGTTTACGCCGTGAAGTGCCTCGTGCGCGCCGACCCCTACTCCTCCCATGCTAAGTTCCAGCACCGGGAGGCTATGCTCCACGAGCGTGTCTCGACGCACCCGAACGTCGTGGGTTTCCATCGCGCCTTCTCATCCTCTTCCCCTTCCACCACCATCACCTCTAACCCGTCCCACGCCCTCAACTTCCTCCTCATCGACTACGTCCCCGGCACCAACATGCTGTCCGCCATCCTCGACGACGTCTACCTCCGCAACCCCGCCCTCATCAAACACACGTTCCTCGCTATCCTCGACGCCGTGCAATTCTGCCATGAGATGGGGGTCTATCATCGGGATTTGAAGCCGGAGAACGTGTTGGTTGATTGGAAGGGCGGGAATCCGAGGGTGACGGATTTTGGTCTGGCAACAGATGAGAAGACGGTTTGGGAGGAGGAGTTGGATTGTGGGAGTGGGCCGTATATGGCGCCGGGTATGTTGTCTGTCTTGCTTTCCTTCGTGACTTGATATTGATGTTGCTGTCGTTTTTTGTAGAGCAGTTCTCCACCTCTGGCTCAACGTCGTACGATGCTGCACGGGCCGATTCGTGGGCACTTGCAATCTTCCTCGTTAACCTCCTCACCTCCATGCTGCCGTGGTACTCGGCGCAATCGACCGATCGGCGGTGGAGGCACTTTCTCGCAAATACGGATTCGGATTCGGACGCGGAGTCGGGGTCTGGGTATCTCAGGCGATTGGGACCCGTGCCGCTCTCGGGGCAGCTCGATGCGCTGCTGTCGAGGTGTCTGAATCCGGATCCGCAAGGGCGGCCGGGTTTGGGGGAGATGAGGAAGGAGATTAGGGGGATGAGGGTTGGGGGGTTGTATGCCGCGGAGAAGGAGGTTGTTAGGGCGAGTGGGGTTGTGCAGGGGATTAGGATTGGGGTGGGGAGGAGGAGTTCGGTGCCTCCTCCGCAGCAGATAAGTGAGCGTAAGGTGCAGAGTGGGATGTCGTCGATATGGGCGAGGGAGGAGGAGATTCGGATGGGGCTGGATGACGATGAGTATGAGTGTGAATATGGATACGATGCGGGTGGGGATGACGATTTCGTGCCCGATGAGGATGATGTTGGGGGGTTCGTGCCTGCTGTTCGTGCCTTCGACGAGGATGCGGATGAGGTCGAGGTGGATGGCGAGGGGCTCCAGCCCCCGATGCGGCCGTTTGTGCACCCGTCGCCGTGTTCTTCGAGGACGGACAGTCTGTCTGGGCGGGATGGGTTTGGGTTCGCGCCGGCGTTGGTGAGGGTACGGGTGCGCCAGCTGGCGCCTGGGCCCTTGCCTTTGTCGTCGTCGTCGTTGGATGGGGAGGAGGTTGGAGTCGGGAAGAAGAGTTTTAGGAGGCTTTCTGTGTCTGCATCTGCTAGCAAGATTATGCGGTTTATGCGGAGGATGGGGATGTGGCGCAAGGGAAGTGGGAATTGACGAGGTGTGTTTTCTTTGTTTGCCGGTCTCGCTATGCTTTGTTCTGATTCGCTTTCATTCTCTTTCTTGAAGGCTGTAACGAGGATGATACCCATGGAAAACGTAAAAACACTTCATAATCGGCAACTTCCAAGCATGCTTTTGAAAATTGATATGCATTGGCTGATGGGGTTGGGTGTGGGGGATGAGTGTATTGTCCGTAACGGATGCCATTACTATCACCACTACTACTTAGCGCTCCATGTATGCATGTATCTTGAATTCAAAGCATGCCTTAACTTCTTGGTCTTCGTCATATGTTTTGTGAGGAGATGTGACAGCTGTGACCACGTCACACTCTCAACTTTCCAAATTCCACCTCCTTGCGTCCTCGAAGCCCAGGCGGGCGCACCGCTCAGTATCACCTATGGCTTATGCTCTGAATCTGTGAATGAGGCGAGATACGCTTGCGTTTTCCCTGTTATCCGACCAGCACCATCGAAAAGTCGGATTTGTGGCACATTTTACCAGACTTCACAAGCTTTTTCATATGGTCTGTGGTCTACCGTCCAGCAATACCACAAGGCTTTCCACCTCTTTGAATGTCCTCGTTTTGGATGTATCCCGAGTGGAAACCTCGAAATCTTCACCACTAGCCTCCCTCTATCTCACTAACAACACCATCAACTCATCGATATCCGACGCTCCTCCGGCTTGTCCACTATGGCCGGGGTATCCTACTCGATTCACTTCTTCCGCAAGACAACACGCAATATGGCTCGTTCGAGGTTGTTCTGGACTCGGGGAGGCCGGCGCAAAAATCTGAGAGACATGAAAAAATCTGAGACTCGATTGAAAGTCTCACTCTCCCGAAGTCCATAAAATGCCTCTGCTTTCGTCGGCCATTCCTCACTCAAATCTGCTTTCTACTCTACTTCGTTTTTGACAACAACAACAACAACCTCTTCGCTTTCTACAACACCTCTTGTTACCATCATGGCTCGCATTACCCAGTCGTCTTCAATTCCCAATATGACGGGCTCTCTTGTCGACGGAGGCAGCCTTCGTCTCGTGAAGCACATCGGTACCGGCGCCTTTGGTGCTGTTTACATGGGCCAGGAGAATTCTTCCTCCTCCTCGCTCTCATCTTCTTCCTCTCCCCGTCCCTCCCTTTTCGCAGTGAAGTGTCTCGTCCACCACCGTCCCGAATCTCATGCCGCGAAGCTCCAATCCCGGGAGCTCGACCTACACCAACGCGCCTCCGGCCACGAAAACATCGTCTCTTTCCACCGCACCTTCTGCGACCCCGGCTTCGTGTACTTCGTTATGGAATACGTCGAGGGAACCGACATGTACGCCGCGATGCTCGACGGCGTGTACCACCGCGAAACGGCCCTCATCAAGAACACTTTCGCCAGCCTTGTCGACGCTCTGGTATTCTGCCACTCGCAGGGCGTCTACCATCGTGACTTGAAGCCCGAGAACGTGCTGGTCGATGCGAACGGCGGGAACCCCAGGCTGACGGACTTCGGGCTGGCAACGGACCAAGCTGTCTGTACGGATATGGGTTGTGGAAGTGGCTCTTACATGGCACCGGGTATGTTTCTCTCGTATCTCGTTCTCGCTGCGCCGTTTATTTACACCCTCGACGCAGAGCTATTCAGCACCTCCGGCTCCACATACTACCTCGCTGCAGACGCCGACGCTTGGGCCCTCTCCATCATCCTGATCAACCTCGTCACTGCGATGATGCCTTGGATCACCGCTCAGACGCGCGATGGCGCATGGCGGGACTTCAAGGTCGACCCCGAATACCTCCGCGAAATGCTCCCCATTTCACACTCGCTCAACGACCTCCTCGTTCGGTGTCTCCGCGTTGACCCCATCCATCGGCCCTCGCTCACTGAGATGCGGAACGAGGTGCTGGCGATGAAACATCTCTATATGAGCGATGCGGACTTGCGCAAAGCCAGCAACGGAGTGAGGCGGTGTGCGGATGGGAAGCCGGTTGGGAGGCGGACGCCGCCGCAGGATCTGTGCCGGGAGTGTGGGCTGTCTGTTTCCGAGTGTTGCAGCAGCAGGGAGAGCGGGTCTATGGGCGGATATCTCTCGATGCTGGCAAGGGAGCAGGAGATTCGGTGGGGGAAGGACGATGCGGGGAGCTTTCCGCCTGCCGTTCGGGACACGCCTGAGTCACGCCTTGATGACGACGACGTGCTTGAGCCGCCGATGGCTCCGTTTGCGTACCCGTCGGCATCCTCGTCGTTGACGGATAGTCTCTCTGAGCGGCCGCCGCTGGGACAGGTGCATGTGCGTGTGCGTCTTTCGCCTGGACCGTCGCCTTTGTCCTCGTCGCTCAATCTGGAGGACATTGGAGGCGGGAAGAAGCGGAAGGCTTCAAGCAGCAAGATGAAGAAACTTTTGCGTCGTTTTGGTACGTGGAGGAATCGTATTCAGGTGAGGCTCCTTTGGCTTCTTCCGCTCCTGCATTGTTCTGATTCCCTTCTCCAGAGTGTCGACTCTTCTTTGTGATACAGATGAAAACCCTTTCAAAAAAGATGAGATAAATGACAAAATACCCAAAAATATTGTATCGTGCTTAGGAAGGAGGTGCATATGAGACGAGTGGTATACGTTTCCTGTGCATATGTCCCAATTCAATCCACTTCCTTTCCTCTCCTTCGGGTCGTACTTGAGCGAATCTTTTTCAAATTGGGACATATTGTGACGCTGTCACGCTTTTCGTTTCTTACCACCATTTCTTACTTGCTCCCATGAAGCCCTCGTTCTCGAAGCCCTGGGAGCTCTTGCCTCAACCGTCCGTATACCCACTAGTTGTGTCGGAGTCCAGTCTGCAACTTGTTTGTCTCGTATCCCGCTCAGACTTCAAAATTTTCTAAGGCGTCGACTCGGAGCGACCGGCTGCGTTGGTACAGTGGCCTACGATCAGATTCCTATAATATCCGCTTCCTTTCCTCTCCTTCGGGCTGGACTAAGACTTAGTCGAATTTCCTCAGAAATTGTGCATGTGACCCATTATCACACTTCCTTCTTTCTTGCCACTTAGCATCGTTTCTTGCTTGTCCTCATCCTTGACTCTCTGAAGAATCGTTCAAGACATCTAGAGATGTTATTTTACGGCTTCGAATACAGGTGAGATTAATGGCACGCTCGTGTTCCTTTTCCTTCTCTTTTTCATCCTTCCTTTTTGGATTTATTTTCTTTGGGGAGTCCTGGGACATCTACTTGCAACACCACTCCGTAGCATACAAGTGACGCCTGTATGTAGTACGGGCCCCGGCTGTTCGCTTTGGGACCTCGCCGGCAATCCTTCCTTCCTTCCACTATTCTGTCATACCCCTCCGTATCGCTCTTTCGGAAAATTCTCCATATAGCTCCCACAACGTTCAAGTCGCAATTCAGATCACTGTACCTTGGCTCCAGATAATGTGGTTGATTATATTGACCCTTACCTTTTTCGATTACTCCCTAGACCCTCAGATTCGCGGAACGTAGATTTTTCTGAACAGACCAGCATGGGACGTGAGGGTTACACGTCGCGGTCCTTGACCTTGACCGCCGGTTCCACCCCTGGCAGGCGACCAGCCCCCTACTCCGCCCATCGCGCCTATATAATCACAATAGATGAGAAGAAACGGTGTATCTTGGAATCAAAGAACACTCACCTTCGAATTTGAAATGTCTCGCCGGTGCCTGAACCCGATCCATGTCGATATCTGGATTGCGTACGATACGCTGCGAACGTGGCTTCCGCCGTACTTGAGGATACAACAATAAGTGTACAATCTTGAATAAGGCGGAGGGAGAGGGCATCGTTTCCATGGCTCCTGCACCAGTTTCAGGAGTTTGGGCTGTTGCTGGGTCCGCGGCACCAGACGGTTCTGGCGGTCGCGAAAGAGATGTAGAGAATCTCTGGCCACACTGCTCACTAGA
The DNA here is from genome assembly GCA_037176885.1 of Favolaschia claudopus. Classification (NCBI taxonomy): domain Eukaryota; kingdom Fungi; phylum Basidiomycota; class Agaricomycetes; order Agaricales; family Mycenaceae; genus Favolaschia; species Favolaschia claudopus. The sequence continues at coordinate 853,284 of JAWWNJ010000048.1, read as the reverse complement.
CAAATCCGTGAATCTGAGATTTTATCGAGCAGAATGAGGCTCACCAATCGATCGAAGTGTCAAAATTTCTACCTGCAGACACAGGCACTTTCGTATTGCAATAGGGACACTTTGTCTTCGTAGTGGAATCGCCGTAAACCATCGCGGCCATGAAGATGACAGCGCCAGCTGTAACGTGAATGCTCCCAAGATCGTAAACCGTGCATTTGCGATCCTGTATACGATAGTGGCGTGACGAAATAAGGAGTGCTATTTCTCGATTGCTGTTGAAAATTTCCCTGAGTTCTTTTACAAAAGACTATGGCAGGCGGCGCTTGGATTTCACTGAGATTGCGCCACAAATGCTGTGACTTACTTCAGCATTTCTCCAAAGATCCAGCCGCATCGGTCTGCGTTCTCCTATCACATCGACAAGGGTGATGATTGGGTGGGGAAAGAGTAGGCGGGGAACAACAAGGAAAGAAGCAGCGACAATGGGACCCAGAACAAGGCGTCTCACCCAATCGTAGGGGATATGTGACCACGAGGTGACTGCGGTACAGTACACGACAAAGAGCGCCTTCTCGCCCGCTGTGAATTCCGAAAATCGGTATGCGATTACCATAGCCCAAGTTTCTATCATCCTTGGCGGAATGGGTCCGATGACAGTGAAGGTATAGTTGCGGGGATTCTGATAGCATACATAGGCTGCCGTTTTAATCAATCTTCGGTGTGGATTTGGGACTCAGGTAACTTACTTCCGTGAACGGCTGTTTCGATGGCTGGATTATAAATTCGCGGCCCTTCACCAGTGCCCCCTTCACCACCGCGATGCATGGCACCACCGCCGGTCCCTCCGGTCCCCCCTGCGTGCAAGTTAGCAGCGTCCGGGCAAGGGTACAATATTGGCAATATCCGGACCTTGAATCACCATGATGGGCCTGGACAGATTCTCCCCTTCTGCTGGGGCTCCAGCAAACCAATTCCATAAGCTTCTCCATAACCTGCAAAACATGGCCAGCCAAGGACCGAGGAATGAGGAGCACAATATCATGTTAGTGCGATGTAGTAGTCGGAGAGAGCAACGAGGGTGGTGAGCACGAAATTGTTGTCAGTGGATATAAGAAGAGGAAGCCGCGTGGAAGCTTCGTGGAGGGTTCATGGCCCGACTTAGTTCAGGCTCCGAGTCGGTCGTAAAGTGAACATGAGCTCAGAGCAGCTCGTCCGAGTCGTCCCGATGCACCAATATTCCTGAGGGATATCGATAGGTCTTATTGACGCCTTTTCACCGTGTTGTATGGGCTCAACAGGCAGCCATAGACCCATGGCCAGAAAGTCGCGAGATTTGCATGCGTAACTTGAATCGTGGCAAGCATTTTGCTCATGCAGCTGCCAAGCTGCAACTTGCATTGTCTAAGTCTTGCAAGCAGCAATGTTTGTTACGGCAGGTTACGGCGAGTATTTACATGTGTTATGATTGCATCAAAATACATCTCTTCCTCCTCATTCTCCCCCGGCATTTTGTGGCTCATCTCCAGGCTTCCGAAGCAAAGCAACGTCTTCGACAACTTCTTGTAATACCAGTTGCTCCCGGTCTTCCCGCGCGTCCTGAGCTCTCCAATTTTCAAACACAGATCTTTTGCACTGGTACTGTGTCGCGTTTCTTCCTGCGGGGCTCGATAACTTGGCACCGCCAGTTGACTGAGTGCCGTGCTTACCGAGCTCGACTAGTGTCGAAGAGTTTACCGTTGTTGCAAGGCGAGTCAGTGTCAGAGTCTCAAGTTTCCACCTTCTCGCGTTCTTGAAGCTCCAGGCGAGCTCTCAGTGCTGCTCGGTACTCATTTCCGGCATCTATGTTCGCGGTGGGACGTGCTCGCGGTTTCTTTGGGTGCCGATGACCTTGTCTTATCTGGTCTGAACCATCGAAGAGTTGGATCTGGATTTTATAGCATTCAGAGAAGACGTCAAGCGCTTTCGTGCGATCTCCAGAACATTATTTCAAGGCTTTGAAAGACTTAACTCCTTGAATCTCCTCATCTTGGATGTGTATTCCGAGTGGCGCCCTCAAAGGCTTCACCACTTGCCGCCCTCTGTCTCACTAGCAACGCCAGGGAATCATCCGACGCTCCTCCTGCTTGTCCACTATGGCCGGGGGATCCTACTCGAACCGCTTCTTCCGCAAGACAACACGCAATATGGCCAGCTCGAGTTCACTCTAGACTCGGGCAGACCGGCGCAAAAATTTGAGAGACATGAAAAAATCTGAGACTCGATTAAAAGTCTCACTCTCCCGAAGCCCATAAAATGCCTCTGCTTTCGTCGACCATTTCCCACTCAAATCTACCTTCTGCTTAACTTCGTTTTTGACAACAACAACAACCTCTTCGCTTCTATAACGCCTCTTGTTATTTTCAATCATGGCTCGCGTTACCCAGTCGTCTTCGATTCCCAATATGACGGGTTCTCTTGTTGACGGAGGCAGCCTTCGTCTCGTGAAGCACATTGGCACCGGCGCCTTTGGTGCCGTTTACATGGGCCAGGAGAGCTCTTCTTCCTCCTCGCCCTCATCTTCGTCTTCGTCTTCCTCCTCCCTATTCGCAGTCAAGTGTCTCATCCACCACCGTCCCGAATCTACTGCGGCGAAGCTCCAAGCCCGGGAGCTCGACCTCCACCAACGCGCCTCCGGTCACGAAAACATCGTCTCCTTCCATCGTACCTTCTGCGACCCCGGATTCGTGTACTTCGTTATGGAGTACGTCGAGGGGACCGATATGTACGCCGCGATGCTCAACGGCGTGTACCACCGCGAAACGGCCCTTATCAAGAACACCTTCGCCGGCCTCGTCGACGCTCTCATATTCTGCCACTCGCAGGGCGTCTACCATCGTGACCTGAAGCCCGAGAACGTGCTCGTTGATGCGAATGGCGGGAACCCCCGGCTGACGGACTTCGGGCTCGCAACGGACCAAGCTGTCTGTACGGACATGGGTTGTGGAAGTGGTTCTTACATGGCGCCGGGTGTGTTTCTCTCGTCTCTCATTCTCCCGCCTCCATTTACTCATCTGATCGACAGAGATATTCAGCACCTCCGGCTCCACGTACTACCTCGCTGCAGACGCCGACGCCTGGGCCCTCTCCATCATCCTCATCAACCTCGTCACCGCGATGATGCCTTGGATCACCGCTCAGACGCGCGACGGCGCCTGGCGCGACTTCAAGGTCGACCCCGAATACCTCCGCGAAATGCTCCCTATCTCGTCCTCGCTCAACGACCTCCTCGTTCGGTGTCTCCGGGTCGACCCCGCCCATCGGCCCTCGCTCGACGAGATGCGGAACGAGGTATTGGCGATGAAGCACCTTTACATGAGCGATGCGGAGTTGCGCAAAGCCAGCATTGGGGTGAGGCGGTGTGCGGAGGGGAAGCAGGTTGGGAGGCGGACGCCGCCGCAGGATCTGTGCCGGGAGTGTGGGCTGTCTGTTTCCGAGTGTTGCAGCAGCAGGGAGAGCGGGTCTATGGGCGGATATCTCTCGATGCTGGCAAGGGAGCAGGAGATTCGGTGGGGGAAGGACGATGCGGGGAGCTTTCCGCCTGCCGTTCGGGACACGCCTGAGTCACGCCTTGATGACGACGACGTGCTTGAGCCGCCGATGGCTCCGTTTGCGTATCCGTCGGCATCCTCGTCGTTGACGGATAGTCTCTCTGAGCGGCCGCCGCTGGGACAGGTGCATGTGCGTGTGCGGCTTTCGCCTGGACCGTCGCCTTTATCCTCGTCGCTCAATCTGGAGGACATTGGAGGCGGGAAGAAGCGGAAGGCTTCTAGCAGCAAGATGAAGAAACTTTTGCGTCGTTTTGGTACGTGGAGGAATCGTACTTCACAGGTGAGGCTACTTCGCCCTTTCTGCTCCTGCATTGTCCTGATTCCCTTCTCCAGAGCGTCGACTCTTCTTTGTGATACACATGAAAACCCTTTAAAAAACATGAGATAAAGATAAAATACCCAAAAATATTGTATTGTGCTCAGGAGGGAGGCGTGTGCGAGAACCGTTGTATACTTACCCTATGTATATGCTTGAATTCACTCCGCTTCCTTTCCTCTCCTTCGGGTCGTACTTGAGTGAATCTTCCCAAATCACGTGACATACTGTGACATTGTCACACTTTCTCGTTTCTTTCCCCCCATTTCTCGCTTGCCCTTGTCCTCGAAGCCCTGGGACCTCTTGCCTTCAACGTCCGTCTACCCAGGCGCTGTGTCAGCGTTCGCCCCGCAGCTTGGTTGCCTCGATAAAATCACTGAAGCCCGATCAGCGAGCCCCCAATTTCGAGGCTCCAAATTTCTTGGTGCAATGGTCCTCAGGCTCGGATTTCAAGCTGAATCTGAGCCTACTCAGTCGCGCGAGGATTGGCACTGGTGTCGGCACTCGACAGCGTCTGAACGCGATGGGCGCCGCGAACCACTCCAAGGCTCGGGTTCACGAAAATTCCGCTAGCTCAGCGAAAGGTCACCGCCAATCTTCAATAGCGGCTTTGGTCGTAGCAGAGAACAAGACTGCATTGCCACTCACACCGGGGGCAAAGTCCGAGGCCTTCGAAGAGCAAAGGCCTTAAAGGCCTTTGCTACACCTTTGCCACACCTTTGCTACCCCTTTGTTGACAAGACGGCAGGCATGCCGATTGATCCATCGCTGCTTCATCAACAACTCGGCGCTACCTAGGCATTTCCCCGCCGTGTTTGCACAGGTGGGGCACTATCGTTGATATCATCAACGGCATGTATGCCGCTGCCGCCTCATGTTGACAACAAAGGCGACGCAAAGGTGCAGCAAAGGCCTTTAAGGCCTTTGCTTTTCAAAGGCCTCGGAGTCTGCCCCCGGTGTCAGGACGTCTATCTGGGTCATTTACGCCTTTACGAGCCAAATCTCAAGCCACAGTCCTGAAGACTTCACTCGCTGCATCTCACTCCCGACACAAATAATCAAATGTTCTCCGAGATCTCCTACCCGTCGATGATGTCTGGAATATGCATCCCCAACAGCTTCCTATCCAAGAAAACGCACAGTCTGGGCAGCACGAGCTCGCTCTGGACTCGGGTAGACCGGCGCAAAAAATGAGACAGACACCAAAGTTCTGAGACTTGGGCAAAAGTCTCACTCCCTGAAGAGCCATAAAATGTGCCTGCGTCGTCGCTTCTTTCCTCACTCAAATCTGCTTTCTGCTCTGCTTCGTTCTTCGCAACAACTTCGCCTTCTTCTGTTCTTACTTGTTTGCAATTTCGTTATGTCTCGGACCGCTCAATCTTCGTTCATCCCTAATATGCTGGGTGCTGTCGTCGACCAGGGCAGCCTACGATTGACGAAGCATATCGGCACCGGTGCATTTGGCACCGTCTACATAGCCCAGGATCATTCCTCGTTTACCTCGTCATCGTCTTCTTTGTCGTCGTTATCATCCTCCCGCCGCCCCTCCGTTTACGCAGTAAAATGCCTCCTTCGCCACCATGACGACTCTACGGACGCAAAACATCAATTTCAAGAACGCAGTCTCCACGAGCGTGTGTCGTGCCACCCCAATGTCGTCTCCTTCCACCACGCCTTCCACGACACCCAGCTCATGTACTTCGTCCTGGAGTACGTCGCGGGGACCGAAATGTACACCGCGATTCTCGACGGCGTCTACCACCGCGACACGCCTCTGATCAAGCGCACCTTCGCGGGTGTCCTCGATGCCGTGCGGTTTTGTCATTCTCAGGGCGTCTACCATCGGGACCTGAAGCCTGAAAATGTGCTAGTGGATGTGAACGGCGGGAACCCCAGGCTGACGGACTTCGGGTTGGCGACGGACCAGGCGGTGTGCACAGATATGGGCTGTGGGAGTGGTTCTTACATGGCGCCGGGTAAGTCCTAGTCTTTTTCCCTCCTCGTGAATCGTCGTTGATATCGTTTCCCAGAGATCTATAAGACCTCCGGCTCGACCTCCTACCAAGGCGCAAACGCCGACGCCTGGGCTCTTTCCATTCTCTTCATCAACCTCGTCTCCGCCATGGAGCCTTGGCGCAAAGCTGAGGCACACGACGGACAGTGGAAGGAGTTCCTTGCGAACCCTGACTTTCTCCGCGAGACCATCCCCATTTCCAGCCCGCTCAACGACCTCCTCATGCGCTGTTTGCGTGTCGACCCCGTTGGCCGCCCTTCGCTCATCGAAATGCTCCACGAATTACTTGGCATGAAGCATTTATACATGAGCGAAGCTGAGCTTCTGACCGCGAGCCATGCGGTGAGGTGGTGCGCGGAGGGTGTTAGGTGGGGGAAGCGGACGCCGCCGCAGCCCCAGTGTCGTGAATGTGGTCTGTCTGAGTGCGACAGTGATAGCGGGTACTCCTCTATCCGCCAGCGCGAGGACGAGGACATTCGCTGGGGTTTGGGGGGCTTCGTGCCTATTGAGTCTTCCGACGAGCTACGGCAAGAGCTGCAGCCCCCGATGGCTCCGTTCGCGTATCCGTCACCGTCCTCTTCGGTGACAGATTGCTCCCTTACACGCGTGGGATATGCAGGGCAGGTGCGGGTACAGGTGCATGTCCGCCTTTCGCCTGCACCCTCGCCTCTATCTTCTTGCTTGGATTTGGAGGAAAACGAGATGGCTGGAGGCGGGAAGGGGAAGGCATCCAACAGCAAGCTGAAAAAATTCATGCGTCGTATGGGTACGTGGCGGAAGTGATTCATAGCTCGATGACAGTACGGGGTGCGTATTCCCTTCTCCATCTTCCGTTTGTCTCTCAGTCTGACCCTCTTCCTCCAGGCCGACGTATTGCCATTCTACGATACCCACGAAAAATGCAAAAACATCTTATAACAAAAAAAAATACATATCTTTGTAGCTTGAGGAGCGGAGTGTACGAGATAGGTTGGCTGTTGCTCGATTTTTCGTCTACGTACTTACTTGAATTCGTACTTGGTCCTTCTCACCTCGCCACTTGTGAAGTGTGACTTTCAGCACGTTACGGTGTGACTCGTCCCTTTTCTCTGCTTTCAATCTTCATTGTAGTTTCGCTGGCGAGCTCTGCGTATTACATGAATTGCCTGAAACGACGACTGGCGCGATAACACTTACGCCGCATTGCTTATTGCTTGAATGAGGCACTCCTCACCCGTCCATAGGGGGCATCACTGCCAATCTGAGCTCTCAAGATCTGAATCTCGAAGTGTCCTTGTACTATGCAGCAGCCGAGCCAACCCTCAGGATTGTCTACACACCCTTTTGACCCAGGTGCGCTGGCTGTAGGACAACGGACAACGTGGCGGCAATAATCTTCATAGCTTCACGACGGATTGCCTTGTGCGACGTACGTCTACTATACCGCTGGAGGCGTACCAGTTGAGGCACGCGACTCTTTCAAAACCTTTCAAAACTTATTCTGTGAGCTTCGGGTCTCTTCGGGTAGTACTTACCCCAGTTACAAACTGAAGCGAACCAAACCTAGATTCTAGAGCTTTGGAGGTCTGGAGCTAGCGAGACTTCCTCAACTGCGTGTACTTCACATTAATTGACTACAGTCAGAAAAACGTTGAACTCAGGCTCTTCTATGTTTACATGAGGCTGCTCCCGACGCTCTGTCTGGTTTCCCCGCCGTCTCTCAGCACCCCTGTTGCCACAAGCTGGGTTATGACGGGTGAACGTTCTGCCACCACAGTCTATCCCCCTGGTCTCAATATCGAAAAGCATTCAATACCTAGCAAACTGTCTTGGGAGCTCGATCTATGCACAGAAATAAATTTAGCTTCGGAACTTGGTGCCTGTTATCGACGCTCGATTGCATTCTTCATCGTGTTTTTGCGATCGCGCGCAAGCAGTGGCCGACGGTCTTCAGCGTATCGCTTTCGCGTTCTAACGTTGATGAAATCCGACTCGGATTCTGGTCACCAATAGCCGCCCTGGCGGCCCTGAAGCTTTCGCCTAAGGATTATGGCTGTCCCGACTCCCGCTTCGCCTCGTGGAAAAATTAGCCGCCGTCCCAATGTCACTTTGGGAGAAACATGGTTCTACACATGACGTCGGACATATCTATATCGAGGTAGACGTTCCTTTTCGACTTCTTGGCGACACCGATAATTCGCGATAAGCTGGAACACTGTTGAAATACGTCAGCTGACAGATCCCTCTGTTCATAAATCTACAGCGGAACTGATTTTCGGCAACCTGCTCTAAGATTATCAGTTAAGCAAACTTGTGGCGTCTGGTATGCCGCGACGCCGACCACGGAATGGCTTGCCTCTTGTAATAATGAAGCCAGTCGATCAGACTGTCAGCAATTCTGATTCCTTCCCCACCACGGCCGCTCGCACGCAAAAGGCACGTTGTCGGTAACGCTTGAGTATATACCTGGCACGGTGGCGTAATCGAGTCAACTTTCTTGCTCGCTGTCGTCCCACACTCTTTGCTCCGCTTCCATCCTCTCCGAGCAACTGACGACTGGACGACATAGTCGTAGATGCCCGCCCCCGACGCTCTTGCTGACTCGGAATCTAATGCTCGGCGGGTACTCCTATGTCTTGACATCCAAGCTGGCGTTCTTTCCGCCCCTCCGAAAGGCGTCCCGTCCGCGAACACGCTTCGCCAAAATCTCGCAGCAGTGCTGGCAGCGGCGCGGGGTGCGAGCCAGCCGCCGCTCATTATTCATGTGCGCAATGCGGGGGACTTCGGGGACGTCGATGAGCCGTCAAGTACGGGCTGGCAATTGGTGCACACACCCCTCCAAAACGAGCCAATAGTCGACAAACGCAAAAACAACGCGTTTGCGAGCACGAAACTTGGCGATCTCATCCCTTCGGACGCGGAAATTGTCATCGTGGGGTTACAGTCCGACTTTTCCGTTAGAGCAAGTAAGTTCGTTCATTCCCGCGTGTAGACTGAGCTGACCGTGCCTTCCTTTTTGGTGATCATAAGCTTGTAGCGCGGCACTGGGGCGAGGGAATGAGGTGTTGTTGATCCACGGTGCGCACGGCACGTATGATCGGCTTGAAGTGCTGTATGGTGGGGGTATCACACCCGCGGCGCAAATCGAGGAAGAGATCGAGGGCGAGCTTCAGGAGGCTGGCGTCCATCTATTGGAAATGAAGGATCTGAGTGCCATCTTTGACGATCGGTAGGATATTGAGAATCTGCACTCCAAGCTTTGGATGCATATATGCTGTTTTGATCCCCGTTGTGTTCCGCTGTATGTGCTCTCGATCCATGTTATATACCTGGTGTATCCCCGTCATCAATACGGGCATCCAAATAATGTTAGTATATCGTATCTGTACCATATCTACAACCACAATTAGCTCCGAAGTTGAACCCGAGAAGTTGTCTCAATATACCTACTCCGCAGGTATCGGGTGACTATGCATAGATCAGCTTGGACCGACAGATATTATTTTTAGCTCACGAGCAGCTATCAAAGTAGAATTCACTTGGAAAACTTGTCAAGTCAGTCCAAATTTTATCTGGCCGCGCTCCAAACCTCTTCTTCAAGGTCGAGCTACCACCGGGTTGATTACACACAAGTTCACAAATCGAAGACCAACAAGAGCCAAGAAATCGAGTGCGGATTTAATACAGTCCTGGTTCTGTGATCGTAGTGAGCATTCGAATGTACAAATCAATAGCAGCAATAATTTGATGTAATGTAAGATTGTGTCCGTCCAAATCACAATGGCTCGCGTGTCCCAGAGCGTCCGGCGTATAATTAAGTCCTGTGCACGTATGCCGACCAAAATCCGTTGTTCTCTCGACATGGATGCCGACGCACAAACAACCTCATTCCCAAGAAGGAAATAAATAGGCGAAAAGATCTCGAGACTTGGCGGCGGATTCGTGTATATCGCCGTTTTCAGTGCGCTGCCAAAGTTGAAAAGTTATCAGCAGAAAAAGAAGGGAAATGCCTCCACTCACTGAAATGCCATAATAAACCGTCTATCGTCCTTCAAATATCCCAGAGAGATACTTCATGTCTAAAACCATGGCTCCGGCATCGTCCAAGTCAGCCTCCACCTGATCACTGATTTTATGAGCCGGTGTAAGACGGCCGCTTTCTGTTATCTCTCGATGATCGTAGGTACCGTGCGCGCCGCGTATTAGCAAGACATTGTTTCCCCTCGCTAGTGCAGCCTTGCACGCTTATCGAACGCAGATTAGCGTTCGTCCGGCACTGTCATGGAAAAAAACAAGCAGAAAACGCACTCGACTTGATGGCATACTCTGACATGAGTCCGACGACAACAATTTCGGCCTCGGGCGCTATCAGATCTTCAAGCGCCGGATTCGAAAACGCGTTGCTTTTCCGGATATTCATAACGGTCTCTCCAGGCTGCGGTGCATGTAGAAGCTCCCATGTCGGCGTCCCTTCCTCGTCTAGATCTCCCTTCTCACCACAGTTGCGAAAATGGATGATACGCGGTGCCTGTTCGGAAGACGATGCTAGCCGCGCCTGCTCCAAGACAAGTCCGATATTCTGGCGAACTGTTCGGGCGGCGGGGATGCCTTGGGGAGGGTCAGAGATGAAGCCAACTTGCTGGTTGAGCACGAGAAGGGCTCTGTGAGCGCTCATATCCGGAATCCCTAGCAACAGAAAAGGATGATCATGGGCGGAAGAAACAGAGCAGCCATGGCTGCAATGAATCGATTTGGACTCCGATGGAGCCAAATTGACAGAGTTCGCACGCTTCGAACTCCGCTAACCATATTGGGGGACGAAACGTGATCAAAAGACACGATGGCCCGGGCGGCCCGATATCACGAGATGACCAAGCTCAACCAAGCAACCGCGTCGCGCCTACCGTGTGGTACACGAAACTCTATTATTATATGATGAAGCGTCTGGCTGTCATCCATGAGGTACATCGCCTTAATTCCAAGCTGAAATGATTCATCTCTTCATTATTTTCGTAGCAGCCATGAATGATAAGTATACAATGTTGTTGGTAAGTGTTAACGAATAACTTAGACGCAAAGCAGAGGATTGACAGCCATTACTGTGCAGTTTCGACGTTAGCATTATGAAATTTCCATAAAACGAAACTGACCTTGACCAAAATAAAACACATGCGCCGCGTTGATACCCGTAGATACTGGATTTCAATGTTCAATGAAGATTAGATTTGCACGCTGCAGAGCATAACAGGCGGCGTACAAATTGAGTCACTGCAAGAAGAGTCTTCCTCCCCGGAGCACTTCTTGACTGTAGTTGCAGGGTCAGTGAGCAGACCGGGATCGGAAAATTGCCAGTATTCGGTAGAGCTAAGAGAAAATGGGATTTGATTCAATAGTTTCAGGACACAGATACGAGAAGCTTACTGGTGTTGGTATCCCAGGAACTCAGGGATCAGAGTGGGTACCCCATCTGTGCCTCGCCATTAGAGATGGGACAAATCAATGAAAAATTTAACATGCCAAAGGTGTGTACGGCTGGGAACAAGTAAGATATTGTGAAATCCATAAGAAATCTCATTGGAAACGTACCACGGAAGATGTTGTTGACGCCAACAGTCTTTTCCGCGAATGCAGCCCACTGCTTATCGCCAGTTCGCGGCTGTCCTGAAATATTCAGTTGAGTCGGCTGAATCCATGCGTATGTAGGAAAAAAGAATTACCGAAAGTGTAGAGTTTCATAGAAATCTGGGGAAGCGCAGTCTTGATGGAGACTGCACCGAGAGCAGCGAGGGCGCCTCCCAAGCTGTGACCTAACAATTGAAACATCAGTGATTGTAAGTGGAATCGCGGCAAGAATTCCGAACCTGTCACGACAACCGAGTAACTCGGGAATTTCGAGGCTTGGCTCTTCACCGTGGAGAGCACAACGCTGGCGACGTCGTTGTAGGCAGCAAGGAAACCGGCATGGACATTGAAGGACTGGGCAATTCCGGGAGACGTGAAAGGTACCAGGAAAAGGTTGACATCTTTCGAAAACTAGCTGTAAGTGGTGAGAGAGGAGGCAGAAACTCGACACACCAGTCGCTGCATCCGCCAAGCTGAACGAGCCACGGAAGGACACGACGATTTCCTTCCGACTGTCATCCCTCGCGATAAATCCTTGCGTATTTCCGACCGAAAACTGAGCAAAAATTGTTGATAAGCCAACCCGAAACACGGAATTCATTCGGAGAGCAACGCACCGACTGCACGAGAGTATTCCCAAGGGGGCTCACACACAGCAATTGGTACGACGCAGACGAGTACTTCGTATACCGCACAAGGTCGTCGTACACCGAAGACGAGACATCGCGCTCAGTGACCGCCACAGGAGACGCGAAGGTCGACGACGAGAGCAAGCCAAGAAGAACGACGCTGATCGATGCGAAAGCTTTCATCTTGTTGAGAGGCTACGCTGGACCAAGTGGGACTCCGGGAGGACGAGCTCAAGCTGAAGGTCGTCCTGACCACTACATCCGCCTTTTGTATGTTTCCCGGCCATACGCTTAGACATGGTTTTACGGTCATGAGTTGCGATAAAACCCAGTGAGAGTCAAGGGTTGTCAGCAGAAATGAGTGGCCACGGAGGTCAGCAGCTCAGGGACGGAGATCTGCTGGTAGAAAATCTGTCAAATATCTGATGCTTCATTTGTTCGAAACCGGAGATGCGAGGAGATGCGGGCCATGTCGTCAAGAATCGTCGAGTGAGCACATGTAGATTCACGGAGGACTTGATCCGTTGGGTTCTCAGGTTCCGTGAAGTGAAGTGGAGGTGGCCCACTGGGGACTGGTGGGGAAATGTGGGGAATTCCGAACTGGGGCCACCGCGAAGGTATCAAGGAAGAATCGTCCGAGTCGTTCCAATGGGTATGTAGCTTGAAGTAAACTTTCGAGTTAGCCCAAGAATACCTATGCGCAGCCTGTGCGTTGGCACACCGATCATCATAATGGGCAAGCGACGTTCGTGACTTGTTTTCCAAGTTGTCCATGCGAGGTCCTGCGAGGTCCGAGCGCAATAGCAAAAGCCGTGGACATATCGATCCCTGATCCGTCGAAAGATGAATTTGATCGGAGAAGAGTGGGGCTCACCCAAGTTGAAAAATTGGATGTTGAGTCGATGTCGAGAACAATTGACACAGAGATCTCATCGCGGTGACGCGATCCATATACCTATCTATTAAGGTGCTCAGCATCGTGAATGCCAGCTATCAATTTAATAATCAAGACGGATGTTCGATCAAGGAAAATTTAGCCATGGACGGTTCCGTTCACCAAGATCGTCAGAATTTGTTCAACTGGCAATGCGTACTAAAGTAGTTCGGGAAGAATTCCTTGGATGGCCGACGTTTCTGGTTGTTTACCCACGACACGACTGCAACACAGCAAGTTTCTGTTCCTTGTCATCGCCGACCATTTATGTTACTTATAATAACTGTAACATGGAAGCTTGGAAACGTGCGAGACAGAGAGAAGTCTTTCTTGAAGTTATTCTGATTTTTTCTGCCCGAGACATGCCCGGACACATGTCGTCGGTTTTTTGTGGCCGTCGTAGTCTTCGGTTCGAATTTTCTGTGAAGACGACCTTGAAACATGCTCGAGGAAGCGATGATGAAAACAATAGTTCAAATTTGAAAATTACGACGAGTTACGAGGAAATTTTGTTCACTTCCACGCAATGGTGGTATCTTGATTCAGATCCACGCTCAAACCTGTCAACACCACCTTCTGTTGCTTGCTTGCATATGTGAAGCCCTTAACAGCTTTTCCCCCAACGGAAACCGACGAAGGCTTCGTAGCCACACCCAAAACCGTCACCTCGGCAAGCTTCTGAGCAACATGGAACTTGCCCTTGCTCGTAATCTTCACGCTGTCCTTGCTTGCAGTGACGGTGACAGTGGTGCTGGGGCCCGGTGGGTCCGAAACACCATCGTCGAGGTAAGTAACGCCGAATGCGTGGCCGTTTCCAGACTGTGTGATGAGAAGCGAGAAAGGATCCTGGCGAGTCTCTTCGATAGTATATCCGGGCTTCTGATGCAACAAGAGCGCAGCTCCATCCCGGACATGGACGTTGATATGACCCAGCGGCGCATCAAGCGTGGTGTTGCCCGTAGTTGAGGCATTCACGACATCGTGCGTATACCAGTCACGCCAAATTGTCTTTCCAGCGCCGGGGAAGATTGCTTGAAGAGACCAACGATCAGAAATGCCGTGTTCGATGCGAGAACAAAATAGTTTACCATCAACGGTGGAGACATTGGGGGTCAAAACAGGCGTAACGAGAATATCCCGTCCAACCAAGAATTGCCGATCGAGAGCAAAAAGCTCCGGTTCGTTGGGGAACTCCCAGAACAAGGCGCGGACAGGGGGTGTCCCGTGAAGTGAAGCATTGGCGAATAGAGAATACTTTGAACAAAACAACATGAGCGGCATTTATTCGGGTTGTATTGGACAAACTCACCCAGTAGGGCAACATCGCATATCGAACCGCGATAGCCGTGCGGGAAGCATTAGCAACGCTATCCCAAACATACGGCTCTTGTGAAATTGCGCCCTTGATATTATGATTGCGATAGAACGGCGTGAATGCAGCGAGTTGCATCCAACGGTTGCACAGCTCCTCGTCCGTGTTGTCGTTGAAACCGCAAGTGTCCGCGCCCACGAAGGGAATCTGGAATATCTGGTGCTGCAGTACACCTTGAATCGAATAATACATGTATTCCCATCTGGAAAAGTTGTCTCCGAGCTGAATAAGAGATAAACTTCTTTGTATGATGCCAGGAATTAAATAACTGGGTGACGAACCCAGTGTGCGGCCCATTTTCCGGTAGATGCGAAGGCAGAACGACTGATGATAAACGGACGTTGGCCCGGGAGGATGGCCTTGAGTGCCTTGTGTGTCGCCTCCGCTTCCATTAATCCCCACCTGCGCCGTGATTAGTCGCTAAATCAAATCAAGAAAATCAGCGACATACAAACTATGCACATCAAGTTCGGCGTATCCACCGCGATGGGTTGCGTTAGTAGCCAAGGTATGAATCGATAGGCGGCCATTCGCTGTCATTCACGTATAATTTAAGCCAAAACAATCAATAATGAGTAACTAACCGTTGTGAATGGCGTACGGCGGTGTGTTGAGGTCTACGCCAGTTTGATTGCCCGCACCAATACCGCGGGCGGCAAGTGAAGAGGACACCTCAGTGGCCCCGTATGTCAACGTGCCGTTGACGGTTATGTTACCGCTTGGACCAGAGATTGTGGCGTTATAACCCTCGGGATATACAGTAAGTATATTCCCCGGCTCGCCGGGAAGAATGAATGGTGCTGCAAATTACTTTGTCAGCTCGAAATTGAAGGTGCTGAAAGGAGGACTTACTGGAGGTGTTGCTGATATCAATTCCAGTGCCGCTATTGTTCAACGAATGAGCATTGATTTCAAAACCAATACGGTGATTGACCCACCAGGAGCCATCACAGAACGAACTTGCTTCATTCATGTCGAGCCAGATTCCTGGATGAAAGATAAGACATGGCAAATCTTATCAGTTGCAACGACGGAGTACGCACCACTAAATTCAACACCCGAGCTGGACCAATTCTTCAAAGCCTCCGTCCACCAGCCGAGCGCGTTCGGCGCAAACCAGTCAGGGAAAACCTTTGCGATCCTCAGGATCCGTGCAAGCGATTGAACGGAGAACAATTCACCGTGTATCCGGGCCATACTTGACCGACGTATTCTGTACCGTCGGGATTCTTGATGAAGACATCACTATGAGAGAGAGTCAGCTCAGGCAGAAATTCAATGGAGAAAAGTTGACATACAGGTCGGTACCCTTGCTATAAGGATTGTACTAGGGAATGTGAATATTTTCCAGGAAATTCAAAGGTGGAGAACACGCACAATATCTGTGCTATTGATTTCCTTCGGAATAGCCGCATCCACGATGGGAACGTCTGAAAAACCATCAGCGAGCAATTTTTTGGAATGCAACACAAATAATTCACAGTGTTGATGATTCTTGCGCTAAATGTAACATCGTGCATCAGATTTCCAGTTCATTCAACCAAGGGTGAAATCGACCCACCAAATCCTGAATCCACTCCCTCATCTCATCCGGCGCGAAGCTGACAGGGTCAGCAGTAAAATCGCGGAAAGCATGGTACAAGTCAATATCATTCCACATCGTCTCGAGCGGGATATCCGCCGCGCGCATCCTAGCCACGACATCCTTCACCGTCGCGAGATTCGGGTACCCCCAGCGGCAGAGGTGGAACCCGAAGCCCCAGTACGGCTGCCATGTCGGTGTACCTACGATGGCGGAGTATTGCTCGATGACGGACTGTGGTGTCGGGCCGGCGAGGAAGTAGAAGTCGAGCGTGCCGCCGATGAGACGGTACTCGATGAGAGAGACGTTCGAGCCGGGTGGCGTGAGCAGCATGATGTCTGCGCCGGCGGGACTGAGGGAAATGCGTAAGGGAACGAAGAGGAAAGTGCAGCACATAACTCACTTGAGCAGGAAGACACCGTGTGATTGCGAAGTACTGGTTGTGGAATCGAAGCGGTGTTCCATGTAGATTGGGTGAACGCCGTAGCTGCATGGTGTCAGACTGATACATAAATGGAGAAGTTAGAGGACGCGATTACATATTTTCGTTAACCGGGTCGGCAATGTCGCGCGCTGTGACGAAATCTCTCTCAGCGCATATTCGCAGGCAGGACAAAGCAAGCTACCCCAGTCGTTTTGAATCGTGCCGACACCACCGTCAGTACCAATATCGCGTCGAATTCCACTGCTTGCCACAACTTCTCCAAGGCCGTAAATATTCGCGCCCAACGGCAAGGCAGACGCGAGCTAAGTAAAAAGTGTAAGGATTACGTTCACAGAGAAGTGTACGGCGCGTCTTACCTGAAGGTACTGGTTCTCAAAAATCAACGGAAACCCATCCAACGCAGTCGAATTGTCGCTCGGAATGACCGGCGCAATAGGAGTGGAAGGTAAGGAGGATATCCGAGTATCGAAAAGCGGAGTCGAGTGAGGCGCCGAACGCCGTGTGATCCAGAAAGCGAAGGGGTTGGCATCGTAGTTGAAGACGAGGTCAGAATTTTTGGCGTTTGTCGAACCGGACGCCTTGGGACGCGCGAAAACGGATTCTGGAACGGTAAACTGAGAATTCGCCGTATCGAATATGTTGACATGGAGTCTTGAGATGCATTTTGAGGTCATCGCTCAGCCGTCACAAAAAAGCGTGCTCACCGCGTTTCCGTCTCGTAAGTGACTTGAATGGTCAAGTTGGCCACATCAGTACCAAAAACGTTACACGCAGGACCTGCGAGATTCAATTTGGCTGTCAAGCCGTTTTTGTTCTGCGACAACGAGTGCAAGGAGTATCCGGGGCATGCGCCGTTTGTGGTGGAGTTGACCGCCTCGTTCACGACCTGGTGAGTTGAGTCCATTTCAGTGGTTATCTTGAAGACATGGACGTCGCGATTGATTACCTATAAGTAAACTGTGTCAAAAGGGATACTTGGATGGGACAATAGACAGCTGTACCTCTTCCGAAGGAGCATTGAGGCCATTCCCCAACGCGCTGCCCGCAAGGAGCAGCGCTGCGCTGACGAGACGTGAGTGAAGCATTGTGGGAGAGGCTGCGTGAGCTGACGACACTCTCCGCCTTTTGAAATGCATACTGCATACGGCATGGAGCGAGACGTTTCAGTGTTTCACGTACTGACGCGAATTCGAAGACTATGAAGTGGTCAGGTGGACCTAGTCATCATCAACGTCGGTTCGAATTTTTTGATGAAAAGGCTGTAGAAAAATGAGAGGTTTGTTTGGAAGAACCGAGAATTGCCATGGGCGGGTCGGATGGTACTACCGATTAGTAGATTTGCCGGCACAACAAGAAAGAGAAGGAGAGGGATCAAAGAGGGATTACTGAACATGTCATGATCGGCAGTCCTGATTGCCCGATGTTGGCCGAGTTGAAATTGTTCGTTTAGAGCTATCTTTAGGGTCCTAGCAAACCTTAAACGAGAAGGACCGTTTATCGTTAACGTTTATCCCTTGGATGCTACCGACCTGCGTCCGGACAGAAATTAATAAATTCTCGGGGGCACAAACAAACCGAATGGCCGGACGGTACAACGGGATTTCAGCAGTCTCAGAATCTGTGAAAAGTTTTTTGCGTCTTGGTGGTCTGGAAGGAACAATGAACTCGGCGAGCAGTTGTGCCAGAGATAGTACCTCCACTGACCATTGTTCCCTACTTGTAGTACGAAATGACCACAGAGCCATCCGCTTCTGCAAGTAATGCCCCGTTCACCGGCGAAAAATACATCCTCTCCCATCCCTCCACTGCCTTCATCACGCAAAAATCTGCATTCTTTCTTTTCTCTGTTCTGCTTCCCTTCATATCCATAACAGCCCCGACACCATCTGGCCACCGGACGGTATACCCAGCATACGAAATCACTTCTGCCCCATTACCCGCCGGTAAACTGCGATACGAACCGGAATGTCGGATGCTTTGAGGGGATTCGTCGGCCGCAAACGTGAACGTTAGCAGGACATGGCTGTGTGCAGGCCGCGGATGTATGTTCGAGATCATGTAGGAGAGAACTTTGTAGATGCCTTGCCGAATGGGACTCTCGTGGATATATTGTAACTGGCAGGTGTGTTCGTGACGGAGAGGTATGCCTTCGAATTCGAGAGGGGCCATGGCACTTATTGGTACGTGCTCGTTTTGCGCCGAAGGATTGATTGGGTATGCAAGGAAACCGCTGCCACTGAAGGGGATGGTCGTCGGATCTATATTGAGAGGATGCCAATAAGTGTCCAGCTCGGAATACGCTATCGCTACTATGCAATGCTGTTTCATTCCCTGGATGGGGAAATCGCAAATAGCAAGCAGGTGATTTGGCAGCAGACGGGGATGCAGCTATCTGGATGCGTGAGGAAAGGATCTGAAAGTCAAGGCATTCGGTTCGCTCACGTCTGTGGCTGAAGCCCGGTTGCTGTAAGTTAATACCACCTGCTGATGTTGACGCCAGTTAACCAGCACAAAAATGTGACCGCCTGGCATTCCCAACGAGTAGATATGAATAATCATGTATTCTCCTCGCAAATCCTTGCACCACCAAAGATCTCCCGAGAAGTTTCCCATCGGCATTGAAATGCTAAAGACTTCCAACGATTCGCCCTTGTGTAAATCGATCTCACAAATCATTATCTTGCTTTATGCAAATGAATGAATGAGTTCCCTCATTCAAAATATAATCGCGAGAGGGACACACGCACGCATTGGGCGAAAACTGTCCGGGCAACACAGCAATGCGTACCTTCTCCCCATGTTTAATCAAGTCCAACCCAATCGATCCCAGCGCCGACTCCTTCTGCCAAATACACTTCCCGCTCTGAACCTCATAAAGCCTGATTGATTCAAAGGTCTGCAGGACAGCATGCGTCCCTCCAGGAATAAGATGCATACCGAATAGCGCGCTCCGAGTCGTATCGATACCAGGATTGAAAGAAACCTGGCGATGAATTGTCGGAGGCTGTATAGACTCTGGGGCCCATGTTTCCGGCCCACAGACTATTCGTTTGATCTCGTGCATAATATCCGCCGTAGAATATTCATCGAGCTCTGCTTCGGAAGGACGCCGAATAAGACCTCGCGAAACGAGGTCTCGCAGGAGATGAACCCAGAGCTGCTTGGTCAGATAAATCTGGTGAAGGAATTTATCGACCTGAGTGAATAGTATTTGAATGCGATTTGGGAGTCGGGACAGGCAAGATGACGCACCCTGGATACCAGAAGCACAGTATACACATCACAGAACGACAGAATATCGATCAGTAGATCTTCCCCTACTTCCTGTAGTCGCACCATTGCAGAGCGCAGTCTGCGCAGAACGGTTATCGACGCTGTGGAAGAGTGATCAGTGGCTGTGCTGTGGATTTCGCAAGATTTTTCGTCGGGCAGACGTTCTCAGCAGAGACAATCCGACTCTGTGAGATATACCCACTTCCCACTCACCGCGTCTACCAACTCCCAATCACATCCGAAAATCGATAAATAAAATAAATACGTTAAGCACACAATTTTAGATTTAATCCACGCATCTCCGTCCCCCTCCTTCCCTCGACCATATGTAGATCGTCTCAAACAGTCAGTAGATGGCACCGTACCCGACGTGCGCCAGTCCGGTTAGTAAGATAGCCCCGCTCCCGCCCCCTCCGCCTCGGACGCCTACGCAGCACATGAGTCAGTCAGCTCATTTATATCAAGACCCGAAACGTAACGCACCTCAGCTGCGCGCGGCGGAGGCACGTACTCCGTAAACCCAGCACTCGCATTCTCCGGCGCAACCACAACCGCCTCCGGCCCTGCCCCTGCAGCAATACCACTAGTACTATCCACCCCCATCATCGGCTGCGAAATCCCATGCCCGTGCCCCACAACGCCCACAGTCTGCGGCATCCCCACCGCGTAGCTCTCATACGGCGATATCCCCATCGTCATATTAAATAACGCCATCCGCCTCGCGAGCTCCGCCGCCAGTGCCGCGTGCTGCGCGCTCACGCTCGCCAGGACGCTCGCATTGTGTTCTGCTGCAGTCCGAGGCGGCGGCGGGCCCTTCCTACCTTGCGGCTGCTTGCCTTTATGTCTCTGGTTGTTGTTGTGGTTACCGTTCTTGGATTTCTCGTTGTTGATGTGGTTCGGCGCGCCTTCCGCCCCCGCCGCCCCCGCACCCGCACCCTCCTCCGCAGCACCCTTCCCCCGCTCCTTATCCCTCCCTTTCCCCTTCCCCCGTCCCTTCCCCCTGCCCCCACCCACAGCCCCCCTCTTCTCCCTCTCCTCCCTCGCCTTCTTCCTCACCTCCCGCCCCCTCTCCACCTTCTCCCGCATCTCCCTCGTCCTTCCCTCATCATCCCACCACCCCGCCCCCAACGCCTCCCTCCCATGCTTATATATACACTTCGGCCCAAACTTACACAGCCCCACGAGCCAATACAGACAAACGTTTTTCCCCAGGCCGTCGCGCACGCTGCGCCGGTCGGGCGCGTGCGAGAAGGCGCAGAGCGTCCCGCGCTTGCAGGAGGAGGTGTTGTAGAAGAGGCAGGGGGTGCCGCGGGCGGTGTGGAGGGCGTCGGAGGTGTCCGAGGCGGAGTCGTCGTCGAAGATTTCGGAGGTGCGGAGAGGGGTGGAGATGGGGAGCGGGTTGGCGAGGAAGGCAGAGTCGTCGAGGCCCGCGCCGGCGTCCTCTGTGGTGGCGGCAGGTGGCGGTGAGGGTGCCGCCGCATCATCAGCCGGAGGGTTAGATGTTTCGGCGCTGGGGGGTGCGTCCTCTAAAGGTGCGGAAGAGGGGGCGGGTTCGGAGGCGGACGTGGATGCGGCAGTAGCAGCGGCCGTCTGTTCAGCTTGTAAATCTTGAAGCGCAGTTTGCGCACTGACATTGTCGGGGGCAAGCTCTAGAACGGTTTGGAAGTCTGGGAGTCATGTCAGTGGGGGGCGGTGGTGCGGCAAGATATATAGCAAAGAGAGAATGGGTAGAGGAATTTCGAGTGCAGGTACATGCGTGCGTGGAGCTTCGAGGCCTGGGTGTCCAGGTGTGAGGACAGACCCCTTCCGCGATGACGATGGATAGGATCAAAAGGCATAGATGTTATCTCTGTCTCGAACCACTGTCAAGGCAAACGGGACAGCCTGTTGTCGCCCCGTACCGGGGTTCACCGAAGTTGGGTCGTGTGCCTGCCCGTATCGACGTTCTGGCGATGAAAAATCACGCACCGACAATTGCGCCACGAAGGTTCCCTCGACCCTTGCGAGCCATTGCACGAGCATACCGAGCCTCTACTAGTTTCGGGTCAAGGTTAAGAGCCGTCGAAGCCTGCTTCTCTGCATCTACAAATCTGAGAACGGATGAGTACACGGTGATCGTAAGCAAGATAGCGCTACGCACTTTCCAAGATGAAGCAACGCGGTAGCCAGGTCACATCGCGCAACGGGGTTTCCACGCCACAGTCTACATGCCTCTGCAAAGCAGCCCGCCGCCGCCTCGTAGTTTTTTATTTTCATCAAAGTTACCCCCTGGTGTATTCATTCGTTTCTTCACTAAAAACTTTGAAAAACGAACGCACGAAAGCCTGCTTTTCAGTCGCGGACTGGTGCTTCTGAGCTGCTATTGACTGGCGCTTTGCGGCGCGCTCTGCCAGCGCCTTCTCGAGAGTGGCGGTGTCTGGTGTCAAGACGACGTCGACGATGGCGTCGCCGTTGTCGTCGCCAGCGTCGTGGTCGGGGGTGGGAGTGTCGGGGCTGTCGTTGGCGGACATTATTCGAGGCGTCTTGTGCAGGGAACAGTCGTAAGTAGAAGATTCTGAAGAAGAAGCAAAAGAAGAGAGCTAGAAATCACGGGGTCGAGCGGGGATCTTGTTTATGTTTGTTTTTCCCGCCGCATTGCCGCCCAGCCCTGGCCCCTCTCCCGCAACTCTCCCGTCCTCCCTTCCACGCTTCTGCCACCGTCGCCACTGGATTAACCCCGCTACTTCAATGGCATCGTTGACGTCTGCGGAAGAGCACTTGCCTGCCAGTGCAAGTGACCTGCCCAATCTAAAATTGTGGTATCCCGTAGACAAGCTCCTACGCTCTCCATCCCCTCCACCGTCATCTACCTAGTGCCCGCCCCGTCGTCGAGGCCACTGCATGTTCTACATACAGAGGAGTACGTATCGGTACGTCTTGTACTTCCCTCCCGCCGAACAACCCTACTTATGACACCATCGCTTTCCTAGTGCTCTCAAAGTGCTCTGCCCTCGACCTTTACCCTCACCCGCGCCTGCCCCCTCACAGAGTCACACCCTGTTGCGCCTTCTCTTCTCTTCGCTCTCCCATCAACCCGCCCTACTCGACACCGCCCTGCGTCTACGTCTTCGTATCACCGCCAACATCGGCGGGTCGCCTCAGCGCGACCGAAGAACTAAAGATTCACCGCTCCGTCCGACATCGACATCCTCTGTCTCCTGCCTCCCTTATCCCGCCTCGCACCCCCGCACCCCATCGACTTTGCCTCCCCGTCTACATCCACCATCAGCTCCTCTAACCCTCCTTTTCGCCCACATATCGTCCGTCCGCACCGTCGTCCCAACCACGCCTTTGACGATGCACCCTTTGGCACCGGCGCCTTTCGATCCGCGTCGCACCGCAAGAACGACGCCTCCCCGACCCGCCCTGCTTCCAGCGCCGTTTCCCCTTTCAAAATCTCGCAAGTCAGCCCAACCTTACCGTTTGTGTAATAACGTACATAGCACACTGTGAATAAATCATTGCGATGTGATATTTGGCAAAATCAAGACGAATAGGTACGGCATACGAATAGGTACGGCATGGACAGGAGGAGGAAGTTGAAATAGCTGCCGTCGACGCGGCTATTATTTGTTGCAAGATTAATTCAAATCCGTTCGGGATCGCCCCATGGAAAAAAAAAATAGCCTGATCGACTGACTTGACTGGGTTGATACAGCTCGGTTGCTTGGAGTTGACTGACGCATTTCTCTCATTTCAAACCATAAGTACGAGAATCACTTCGCACCGTACGGCTGGCGGGGAGGACGCGATTGGCAAATTTTGGAGTTGCAACTCGTAAGTGATTAAGTGGGGTCACGCGGCATGTGACCGTGACACACTGCTTAACTTTACCAGCGCCATTCAACGCTCATACAGTGCTCGTTGCACACTCACCTCTCGCAGTCTTCTATCCGAAGCATGCTTGCTTGTGGTGCGACACTGGAGAGCGGAAGTTAATACAACGCGGCGCCGAGCACCACTTACCGTTTCTAGTTATCAAGAATAGAATACTAGTAGTGCGGCGGGTGACCATTGCCAGATGACCATCGCTCGCGGCTCGTAGCGTTGAGTCTCTCCAAGTCCGGCTCTTTGGTTTGGGTATCAGGGCGAGCCTGAGAGTAAAGCCGAAGTTAAAACTTCGGCTTTCCCTGTTCTTCGGCCCGTCTCATTGATATCGCAAGCCTGTATCCGAGTCCCTGGTGGAGAAGCCTCTAATGAATGATTTACAGCCGCTGTATCGTCAATCTGGAGAACGGGGACTCACTGGCACTCGGTATGCTGATTGTTCTAGACGTCAGATAAGCCCTTTGCTGAAGCACTTTTCAGAGCGAATTATAATTCATTTTGAAGTTACAAGAAGCAGCCAAAGCCAGGTCAAGGCCCTAGGATTCGGCCCAGCTTTGAATTCAAGAAAGCTAAAAGACCGCACTCCATATCCTGCTTATAATTGGTAATCGGAGTCCTTCTCCCGGGTTCACGTTTTTTCGGTGCTCTCAGAAGTCCAAGGATAAACGCTAGAATGAATGAATGAACGTTCGCCTGCCTCATGGATGCTTATATATGGCCGCGCTGCTGATTTTCCTCAGTTTCAAATGCCATTCCCAAGACTTTTCAAACGGAACCGGACAACGGGCGTTGTCGACGCTGAGGACACGTCGCTCGCTGCAGGACTATCCACTTTCAACCGCTTGGTGTTAACTGTACCCATCCCCGAGCTTCGTCACACCGCGTCGATGCCGCATCTGAGAACTCCTACTCAGACTGGTCCTCCTCCTGACTCACCGAATGCCGCACACGACAAGTCCAGCTCGCTCGACGGGAAGCTCCCCGCTGCCAGTCAACTCAATGTCTCGATCACTTGCGACAACGGGGACGATACGAAAGCGCTCCTGCCAACGCCCGCATCTCCGCAGGTCAGCCGCACGCCATCCGAGCTCCCAGACCACGCGGCAAGTCAACTGAAGATCTCGATAACTGGCGACAACGAGGACGATATGAAAGAACTCAGCAACTGCATGGTTTGAGTTTAAACTGAGAGATCTCAGATGATAGGGTTGTTTAAACCATCCAGTTTAAACCAGCTCATAGAGGCCTCCCTATAGAACACCACTGTTAGTTTAAACTATGTGGTTTGAACTGTGGTTCAAACCATGGTTTAAACTGTCAGCTTAAACCACAGATCAAACCACACGGATTCCCGCATCGAACTTGCTGATATAAGCCTGTGGTTTAAGCCAGTTTAAACTGTGGTTTAAGCCAGTTCAAACTGCAGTTTAAGCTGGTGGTTTAAACCGGTTTAAACCGTGGTTTAAACCATCAGCAGTTTAAACCGCTCAGGTTTAAACCGGTTTTATCTAAGGTGAAGGGGGGAAAAAAATCTGCCTTGAACATTTTTTTCTCCGCGATCACTTCAGGTGCATCAAAAGCGTCCGAAGTGTCATTAAGCACTTAGGACTGTGGGTTCCAGATAAGGTAACTAAAATACAGGAGTACTAACTCCCTCAGCTAGCCAGCGCACCCGTAGCAGATATCTCAAGGGGTCAGTCTGTGACGTTCAGATCTCTGTGGGTACTCACTGGCTCGCGCTACACCATTCGGACGCTAACCACCTCCTCAAACACTCCCTTGCTTGCTAGAAAGTGACTACACACTCCCTCAAATATTTGTTGGATAATTGGGTCCTGCACAAAGAGCCATCACCGTGCTGCTTGGTCATGTTTGTTTCCTTTAGGCAAATGGTTTCACAAATGATTTTGCTACG
Source organism: Favolaschia claudopus (assembly GCA_037176885.1). Lineage (NCBI taxonomy): Eukaryota > Fungi > Basidiomycota > Agaricomycetes > Agaricales > Mycenaceae > Favolaschia > Favolaschia claudopus. The sequence continues at coordinate 827,758 of JAWWNJ010000048.1, read as the reverse complement.
ACAAAGGGTGAAACTAAGTATTCAAATGGGAGATTGGATGGTAAAGAATATCTTTCACGATAGAATTTTTAATTTTCACCCTCAATCAGAAATGACTCAACAGTCGAATACGCAAGATCACGGCCACATATAGCATTCTGTGGTGATCGAATTGAACAATGAGATAGCTTACACAACTTCCGATATAAAATTTTTTCAAGTAGCATACAGCAAAAGCTTTCACAGCTCAGAGTTTGGCGGAACAGTTGTGAGAATATTTGGGATCTGTGCGTTCTAAGCCCTGTCATCAGGAATTTGCACATATTGGGATCATGAGTGGTATAGAGCTCAATTTGACACTGTTGAGATATTTTCCACTCAGAATAGAGGTGGAATTGCAGTAAAACGGTCTCGTTACCTATACCATCAATATTGAGTGATGTGGCCCCACAACAAATAAAGCCTTAATTCTATAGCTTCTACATTTTATCATATCTCACTCACTCCCCTCTATTTTGGTATATATATGTATATTAGCTTTTATAGACAGATATACTTCACTTTTGCACCTTCACTCAGAAGTCCCCGTCCCCGCCACCACCTCCGACTTTGCTTCTTTCATGCTCGACTTCACCTCCGCCTCTGCTCTCGCTATCGTCTCAGCCTTGCGCCTTGCCCGCAGCTTGCCAGTCTTGGCACCATTGCATTTTGGAGTGCTCACTTTCTGCCATGTTGACCTGACCAGCAATACATTGCTAGACAGTCACTTTGCACATCATAACTAATATATCTTGTAAGTACATTCTAGAATATTGTTCTGTACAGAGCTCGAGTTTGAGCCCTCCAAAAATTATCAACTTCTCTCTAAACTCTCTCAGTGTGATATTCTCTTCAGGAATTGAGAGCCAATGGCCTGGGAATCCATTTGGTATGTTTGCACTTACTCTTTCCATCAACAACTGTGCTTGTCCCAGTTAGTTGATTGAGAAATGCACAATTTGAGTACAGGCAAGATTTTCCATTTGACAGACTCTCTACCTACTCTTGGACTTTTTCATCTGAAAAGTTGATTGAGAAATGCACAATTTGAGTACAGGCAAGATTTTCCATTTGACAGACTCTCTACCTACTCTTGGACTTTTTCATCTGAAAATCAAAGGGATTTTCCGTATTGTCTTCTCCCTCCATCTTGCCGTCTGAGAGTGACTAGTGCAGAGGGCTTCACCACTGGCACTTATATTGAGTCTGAGTTGATTCACAGAGTAGCTAGAGTCTGAGTGAAATCTAATCCAGAGCTGAGTCCAGTATTGTGAATTTATTGAGACCTATACTGGGAAATACTATGATGCATCGTGCAGGCTAACCGTTCTTTAACGAGATGGCGAGTCGGCGGTGCAACATCCCCTTTCGTTCATCCTAATTTTCCTTTGCTCTCTTCCAGTGCCCATCTTGCAATCGCAAAACAATCAACTACATTCACTGTGTTGTACAGCGTGAGCTTTTGCAACACTTCTGCCTCCCGAGCCGGCCGAATCTGGAAGTAATTTCCGCTTCATTGCTGTAAACTGCGCAAGTATGCATTAATATTTACTGCTGCAAATTTTCTTATATGTTGCCCACTGGATCATCCCCAACGATTGTTCGCCCTCCTACCACCTTACGCTGTCTGCATTATTCTGCACTGGCTTTCCTACACTTGCCTTTCTTCTTTCTAACTTCAAATCCCTGACTTCATCTCGCTCGCGGAGTCGCAATCATCTGTGCCGATGTCTGAGGGTTTCTTTTCCGTCATGCCCTGCTGGAGCGAAGCGGAGGCATGTCTTGTATATGTGATGATATTCCACCTTTGGTAAGTACTAGGTAAAACTCACAGCAGCACACTACATTCTGTCAACAGTAGGTAATGAATGAGAGGGTGAAGGGGGATGGGTGACAGGTGTGAGTGCCATCAATGCAAAGAGTTCGGTGGAACTGCAACAACGACACAAGAAGTACAAGAGACCCCCTTCGAATTTGAAAGGGAATATTACATTGCTTGTAGTTGATCCACAAAATCAAGCACACATTTACAGGAACCGACTGCGATTTATTTTGGGTTCACAATGACTGTTTCCTGCATCGCGAACCCCGAAGCTCGCACAAGCTGACATTGAATTGCAAAGCTGAACTCACTGGTCGAAGTCTTGGAGTTGGAATGGCTGCTTCTGGACACCAATTGTATTGTTTGTTGGTTTGATTGAGTTTGTATTTGAAGTTCGCCTGTACTCCACTCAGATGTGTGTACCCTGAACCTTCTTCATCCAAGGTGTGCATTGGAACTCAAGCCTTCCAATCAAGTGGACTGTGGCACTAAAGGTGCCCTCTGCATTAATTGAGGCTCTCATAGACAGATACTACAATAATACGTCTTCTGTCATTGGGAGGATGTATTATGGTTACATAGACACTGTACCGTAGCTGTCCGATAAAGCCCTCAAATCACAAACTTATACTGCCATATTGTTATGGCACGTACCGTATACACATTGCAATATTGTCTTTTTGATGCACCTGAAGTGATCGCGGAGAAAAAAATGTTCAAGGCAGATTTTTTCCCCCCCTTCACCTTAGATAAAACTGGTTTAAACCTGAGCGGTTTAAACTGCTGATGGTTTAAACCACGGTTTAAACCGGTTTAAACCACCAGCTTAAACTGCCGTTCAAACTGGCTTAAACCACAGGTTTATATCAGCAAGTTCGATGCGGGAATCCGTGTGGTTTGATCTGTGGTTTAAGCTGACAGTTTAAACCATGGTTTGAACCACAGTTCAAACCACATAGTTTAAACTAACAGTGGTGTTCTATAGGGAGGCCTCTATGAGCTGGTTTAAACTGGATGGTTTAAACAACCCTATCATCTGAGATCTCTCAGTTTAAACTCGAACCATGCATAGGGGGAAGAACTCCCGCCAACGCTCGCATCTTCGCAGGTTAGCAGCACACGCTCCGAGCTCCCTGACCACGCGGGAAGTCAGCTCAAGGTCTCGATAACTGGCGACAACGGGGACGATATGAAAGCACTCCCGCCATCGTCCGCATCTCTGCAGGTCAACCCTGCATGCTCCGAGCTCTTTGACCACGCGCGAGAGATGTGGCAATATACCGAGAATCGCTCTCTAAATCATTCGAAAGCGAAAGAAAAGGCATTGGATAGAATTGATGACGCAGCAGGTAAGTTACGTCCAACTCTTTTTTTTCCATGTCATTCGTTTCTCAGACTATGATAGATGTTATAGCTGGCGTACAAGCCTCTTCAGAAGTGGCTGTTGGCGCGTTCCAGAATGTGACGGCCAACGACCAGGTGAAAGCAATAGGCAACGCCCTCCTCGAGGGGGTTCCCGCTATAATGAAGGCTCTGGAAGTTTTGACAGAGGTTCACCCTTTCCTCAAAGGTGCTTATTCGTTCTATTCTTCAGCCTTACTTATGTTCATTGTCTGTTCAGCCGCATACTTCCCCTTCAAATTAATCTATGAACAGTAAGATTTTTGTATGCTTTGTTAACTTTTGCTATTAATGCGGTATCAGGGAGGTCAAGCGCAGAGATACCGATAAGAAACGAAACACGCTCTTCGGAAAGATCAAGGACTTCATGATGATATTATCGGAGCATGTTTCTCACATCTCACGCGTTCAAGTCTACTCACAAAAATGATCAGGCTGAAAGACCTCTGCAAAGACGATAGCAGCCGCACTACGCCGAACGGAGAATCAGTTCCCAGTCGTCTCGAGGTGATCTGCAATGAAATGGTGAAGGATATCAAGGGGTGCTATAATGGTGCGTCGTTGCAAGGCCCACTGCACGACCGCTTATGCTTTTTAGTCCTCGCGGCGCAGGACAAGCGTTCCTTAGGAATTAAGTTCCTCAAGGCGTCGATCTGGAACAATGAACTCGGCATGTACGCGGCGCGTTTCACAACCAGGCGCGAGGAGCTTAGCTTCGCGCTAAGCCTAAGATCCGCTATTACGGATGAGGAAACGAAAAATAAGTGAGTCTGTCATTTGGGAGATTTCCATCGACCCTAAATCTCCAGCTGCTTGTGGTCAGTACGAGGATGTATGTGTCTTCTTTCTTTTTCGCCATCTATCGAATAACTGCTGCTTTTTAGCATGATGCAGCTATTTTCCACCATGTTGACGCCACAGGAACGAGACATGGGACGTTGGATTCAACTGAACGGCGGCGAGAATGTTGTCATGAAAGACGACAAGAAATGCATTGAGATGATCAAATACCAGGACTCACTGTCACCGTCTACCGTCGTCACCGTCAGCCACAACCGGGGTGGACGCCTTGGGCTGAATACCGACGACGAACCCAAAAAAAATGAGAAGCTTATCGCCGATCTCCGCCAAGAGTACCGCGAGGATGTGAAGAGCGTCATTCAAGAAAACCTCGAAAGCTTCTCAAAGCTCTTCAAGATGGGTGTGGAAGATCTCGGGAAGAACCTCGGAGACAAGATACACCATGAAGGCGATCGAATAATAAAGTATCTCCAAGGCGGCCCGTATATTAATAAGCGGATCAAGAACAAGGTGCGTCGTCCGAAGTTCGAACCACATAGAGTCTAACGTTTGATTTGTGTTTTTAGATCGTTTACCGCGTCTGGAAAGACCAGGTATGCATCCTGAATTTCGCATGTTTTGCGTAACGGCGTGACGGTAAAACACCCATGATCGTCCATCTTAGGGTTGGAGGGGGAGTGCCAGAACCCGAATGCTTGTACTGTCACTCCGCGACTATCTCGTCGAGCGCGTCGAGCAGAGCAAACTAGCGCAATCCTCCACGGAGGGTGAGGGTCAGAGGAAGCGATCGACTTCCAGGGTTTCTACTGCTCCGAGTCGGAATGAGGAAGCACACGAAGATGACGACAACGACCCTGAAACTGATATTTCTAAACCGTTGCCAGATGACTGGATGACATCTTATCTTCAAGTCAAGCGTCTTCGCTATCTTGAGCGTATGTTCTCAGCTCACTATCTGAAATGGTATTCACCAGAAAATCCAGAGGCTCTGGATCCAGACTCTTCCGGATTCACCACAATATCCGAGGTAAACGCCTTCTCCCAAGCCCGTCCCGAAGGGTGGAGGTCAGTGGACGAGCTATTTGAAAAGATCAGTAATTGAACATGCTCTCAGTTTCCAGCATTGGGTGTCGTATTGGGCAATAGGATGGCAAATCTACGCCACGAAGTATTGCGCTGAGATCGAGGAAATCTTGGGGCAGATGAATCTACTGAAGAAACAAATTGCCATACAAATGCCTGGGAACACAAGATACGTGAACGACTACATCGAAGGCTGCTGGCAGCATGTTACTGCGCTGACCTCCAGTATCGAGCGGGATGATGGAATAGAGACATGCCTCGAGGGAAGATTCACGGCATATATACAGGCGCAAGAAATCATGTTGAAAGACCGGTTGGACAAAATCCAGTATAACATTGGTAATTTGGACACTGTGGCTTTGATCCTCCATGGGGACCGGATTGAAGGTGTAGGTTTCTTCCGATCGACATTATATATTCAAATTCTCAACTAATTTCTAGTCGATTTTTATATTGCTGGCGATACTGCTTCGAAGACACGTCGCGAAAATGCATGTTGCTCTAGAGCAAGACCTGCATCGCGACGAATTATGGGGCGACATGGCTACCGTCACGTGGGTTTCGGGTGCCGCGTATACACGATTTCGAGAACTCAGAGGTATTTTTCGTCTCGTGTCGGTCGTTGGAGCACCCAACTGATCCCCTCACAGAGAACTTCCAGCATCAACAAGTCCCAGATCTCAAATTGGTCTTCCAATGGCTTTCTTGTGGCCTGGTATGTCGACATCAAATAGAGCGCCTCACTGACGTGATAATAGTTCAAAAATTATTACGAATGGGACCATTGGACGGAACCTAAACACTTCATGGAGAACGATATGACGGTCTGGACAAGTGATACTCTTCGCAAGTTGGATCCCTCTGAACTGAAGGGCATTCTTGTACATGCCGAGAAGTTACCTGCAAAGCCTGAGAGCCAAGATTCAGCCGCTGCCGAGCCTGCATCTCCGCATGTCTCCTTCAGCACGTAATTGAGAAATATCAGACTGATTAATTGTTTTTGCTTCCAGCGCCACCGCAGCCCAAGATACCGTTGAGGATGACCCGTCAAAGCGCACAAGGTGGGCTAAGTATTATGATCCTTGTATATTGATTCCGGCTGTCTTGACTTCGTTCTTCGCAGCCCAGCCGCACCAGTGGAAGCGCCTACTACGGATAAGGGGGTGGTCCCCGGATCATGGTGAGTCTTTAGCTTTGACTTTTCATCTTGGAAAAATAACGCCGTTGACCAGCCCCGTCGTCGTCGTAGACTCAGAGCAAGTGGAGATGCCAGTGTCCATGTGCGTCGAAATCTTGCTACTAGATTTTCGTCAATGGCACCTAATTTCAAGTTAAATTTTAGCCTCGGGAGATGGTGTGGGTATCACTGGACAGAAAAGCAAAAGCCATTTCTGTCTATGCCATTCGTTTTCGACTTTACGTGCCAGGAGAGACAAACCAAGTCAGAAACAAACACTCTGATAACTGGAAGTGGGGTAAAGTCTAACCGTAGTATCTCTTTCAACGCCTGCTCAATCATCGATGACACATAGACTGCTGTTACTGGATACAGCTTCACCCTCAAAGGTACTTTGAACTCTCCGAGCCAGACAGGTGGTATCTTCACCCTCTGTTTTGAACGCTGTTACATCGATGACGGGGACTTGGTGTATTATAACGGCACGTTTTCTCCTGACCGAGACATCATGACTGGCACTTTCCGCCGTGATATAGCTTCTGGGGGGTTTCTGTTCAAAAAAGTTCCCAGATCGGCCATCATGTGTGTGCGACCACTCGTGGCGCAACTCGATCCCAAACAACTATGGGCGTTTGCAATCAAAGCTGTTGTGGACGATATCAAACGGAAACGACCCCCTTTGTCCTACCTGTGCACTCGGATGTCAAAAATTCGACAACTTCTGCGGTTCATCTATAGGGATAATGGGGTCCGGGGTCTTCTGGATGAACCTGAGACGACCGAGTACTCGCAGATTCTGCGGACGTTCTCGTTTGAAGAAATGATGGAGTTATTCAAGCTGTCTGATTGGTATGGTCAGTGTATGTTGTTATCACATATTTACGTGCCTCTAGGTACGACCGGGCTGGCAATCTCCAACTGTGAGCTTTCAACAATATTATCACCTTTCACTCCCTAAAAATTCTGGCCCTTTAGCTTTGAATACTCATGTGATAGCTGCCATGGCGATCTCGTGCGATCTCGGATCGTGTGCCTGGAATGCGTGAGGCAAGACCGAGGTCAACTGCGAACTATCGACGCTTGTTCCAAGCTCGAGTGCATCGCGGCGGAAGTGCCTCATCGCACGGATGTCAATCACAATCCAAAAACGCATCTTATGGTGCGCTTCCGGGATCTGCTCCTGCTGAAGGATTATTTCAGTATCAAACAACAAGCCGGTTACTCCTTTCAGTACGCGCGGGACGCATACAGGAATCGAAAGTCGAATCTCAGTCCAACAGTTCCCTTACCTTCTTCGCCCAACGAGCCTGACTCGGAGGTGAACATTGAAGAGCCGGAGGTGGCTACAATGAAGGTTACCACTAACGCTGTGGCTGTGGGAGAATCACTTGCCCTTCCAGCAGTTGGTACGGAGAGCCACGCGGGCCACGCCATGCCGGTCGACTTTCAGCCCTCCTCCTCAGCTGAATTTGTCTCCACGGAGAAATCCCCCTCATCACTATTATCGACTTCTGAAACTGATCAATTGCTTTCCGTCGCTGTTAAACCTCTCGAAAAAACAGACAATGACATCAAGTGTATAGTCTGCCAGGAGGGCCTTGTCGCGCCCTGCTGGTATTGCGTTACTTGCTCCAGTCATTCCAGTACTTGAAGTTTATGTTGTTTTGTTGCCTTGTTTATTAACTCGACCCAACTTCTTTTCCTCTAGGCATCTGGGTATGCGATCGATGTGAAAAGGACACGAATGAGCTACTGCCGTGGGATTATATCAAACGATATCGCGCCGAGGCCAAAGCAGAGGTGTCATCCTCCTACGCGCACACTGTTATGCACCCGCTTGTTCGCATCACTGGGTTCAATTCCGACGAGGATGCAAAATATGAAGGCGGTAACAGCAATGCAGGTGCGAAGGTGCAGGGTGATTTGGGTAAGGTACAATGGGGAGAGGTAGAGAAAAAAATTGAAAAGCTCACCGCGCGGTTCGAGGCGGTGAATAGCAATGTCGATAAGAGGCTAGACGAAGTGGAGACAAAGCTTGAGGCTCGGCTTGCAAACATTGAGCGGTTGTTGGCTAGTCTTGTGGGGAGGGCTGCGGACTCGGAGTCGTAATTCTCGGCGTTGATTCTTTGGTAGCTCATGTAAATGAACCATCTAATTAGTTGTCGTGTAACTATCGGGGGGGGGCCGATTTTAAAGCTTTGACGTTCAAGCAGCACAAGATCCCGGATTAAGTAGAGAATCTCTCGCCCATAAAACGTATGAATTCAAATGCACACAAGGATGATTGAAAAAAAAACCCCAAAAACCGACGTAGGATGCGCATCGTCTCACATACTATCCTCATCCAACCAATCCACATCAACCGCAAAAGGCAGCCCATCAAGGACACGCCCTCATCTGCCTTATTGTCGCTACCCGATCATAATTCGTCGCGCCACACCCAGGTTTCACGCACATCGCAGCCCAACACGCCTTCGCTTCCGGCCAATTTCCCATACCATCTTCCCCCCACAATCCACCAGAAACCGCGATACCATAGTCTTGCATCGCGGCACCGCTAGAACACACATCAAGTTCGCGTAGGACGCGGTGTTTGAGTGCGCGCCAGCTGCTATTCTCGAGCGGGGTGATGGCGCAGGAGGAGCAGTGGAACGGCTGCCCGTTCCCGGCTAGGAAGCGTTCTGGGCTATCAAACAGGGTGCGGAGGGCGTCGCGTCGCGCTCGATGGAGACGTAATAGAGGTAAGGTTGCGCTGGCGGGCATGGTTGAGAGTATGTCGAACGACTCGAGGGAGAAAATATTGGAAGAAAGGGTGCGCGTTGAGGCGAGTTGTGTTTCGGGACGGAAGCCGAAGTGTGAGGCGAGGGCGTACACGCGAAGGGGGTCGTTGGTAAGAAATTTGTGAGAGGTGAGGGCGGAGCGGAGGGAGGCGAGGGGACGGGGGCGTCCCAATTTTGTGCTAGGAATAAGACGGCGGAGAGGGCGTCTATCGAGGTCCAGGGTGGTGTCTCGAGGCCGCACATTAGACGTAAATAGTGGCTCAAGGACGGCATCGGGTTGGAGACTGGGATAGGATCCGTGGAGTGTCCACCCGGTGGCGGCGGAAGGGACAGTAATGTCTTGAAGAGACCGGAGGTGGTCTGCAGAGTGTATGAATGCACTCGGTATAGCGTCCCCTCGGCTGATTCGAGTGCAATTTCGGCATCCGGGTCGGCAAATGCGAGATGATATATCGGGACGACGCTGTCGTTTGGTTCACTTCTGTTATGAGCTTGCAATCCGTTCGCTGTTGAGGAGCAGCCATGGAGGATGGTCAAAGAATAACGTGTGGAGACTTGTTTACCTCGAGGCAGCCCACGAGTGTTATATGCAGTCTCGGCACGTGGAATTTGATTTCAGGGTTTACCTGTTGCAGAGAAGTTAAAGAAGCAATGTCGCAGTGCATCGCTTGCTGGCCGCAAGGGTCATAAAATCTGCATGCAGACAAACTGCATGGCGCCGTCGGCGAGTCCGAGTGACCGACTTGGGCATCGCTTATCACTAGCATTCCGGACTCAATATTTAGTTTGGAAAACAACCTGAGAAGTATGTAGGTTTGTGAGAATTTTATTGGGAGTAAAAGCGACGAATTCTCACCACCATTACAATAGGTAGGGAACGAATCTGTCAAAATTAAGAGTCGAAGGCCTCCAAAGCTGCCGAATCCAAACGGCATTCAGTAAACGGCGGGAGAAGTGAACCACTCAGCTGTTGGTTTTGAATCTGAGTAATATCCCCGAAATAGAAAGAATGCGGCCCTCGATAGCGTAGTACATATAGTAAAATTAGCACGACTCATAAAAAGAAGGAGCCGAGGATACGATTTCATGTAAGAGCTCAAGTTACAAAACTTACTTCTTGGCTGTGCGGAGACGATGCACTATCGGAGAATATGGCCAATGTCGTAGCCTTAGTAGTTATGTTATCCTATGGTGTCGAGGCATGAACTTTCAGAGACGCGCTCAGCGATTTGGTGCGAATTTCTCACAAGCCGATGGATAGAACGATAGAACAAGAGCTTGCCACGGACGAAAGAGAGAGTGGGTAGGAGATGTCTCCATGCACAGGGTTTCAGTCAGAGTCAGAACCTTGTCGATGGATCGAGTGGGATAAGTACTGGGAGTCGGGAACGAAAGAATAGAAAAATGATGTTGAAGGAAAAGATCGCATCAGCTAGTGAGCGCCTCGGGCCGCTTGGCTGAGTGCCGGTAGGCGTGAGAACTGAAATATTCTCCCTCCCACCAAGCCCCACCACGATGGCCGGAGACGATCCACTGTTCACCAAGACTGCCGATTATCTTGAAGACTTACATGCAAAATATGAGGAGGAGAAAGCATTCTATGAGAAAAAGTACCAGAAAATACAAAACCGAGCCAATCGTCGAGCGAAAGGAAAAGGTCAGAAGAAATCGACTCAAATGGAGAGTAAGTTGCTTGGGATGATGTTGAAGTGTGCTTTACGTTTTGTAATGCAGTTGCGTCCTCCGCAGAAAGCAGGGAATCACCCGACTCGAAAGATGAAGACGGAGAGATCGATCTAGGTGAGGCAAATGACCCCCGAATTTGACGTTTCTTCAAATAGGCAATGCAGCGAATGCACGAAATGGCTCTAAGTATCGCGCCGATGGCTCGCGTAGCTCAGCAGACCTCGGCAGACCTCGGCGCGTGGAATGCCACTCAACTTTGACTCGTGTGTTGCGGTCTCGACCTGAGCAAATAGCTGTTCCAGTAAGCGTGAAGCTTGGCGCGGTTCCGCGCATCTGATTCCGTTTGTCGATAATGCAGAATGGTTGTGTGAACACGCTCGAAAGAAGCATGTCTCCCCTCTCCTCCGTCCCATCGAGTCCCGCACCAGACTCACCGTTCGACCGTACTTCTATCCGGACGTGCACGAATTGCCATACGCATAGACGCCTTTATGGTCGAAGCTCACTGGAACCTGGCCGCCTACGGTGTCAAGCCTGCCTCGAGTACGAGCGTCGGAATGGTAAACTTCGGCCTCTGGCACTCGAAGCTCTCCGTCCCCTCCTCGCTCCTGCTAGGAAATACGGACACAAAAAACGAATGGTGGCGCTAGCAAAGCCGCAACATTCCGAAACCATCTACGAAAATTGTTATAATCAGTGCGACGACCCGACCAATTACCGTCACCATTACCCAAGCCGATTGAGACAAGGCGAATGGGTATGTCGGTCTTCAAACTTGCCATAATCATGAAGTTCACTGCGAAGTTCCTCGGCCTCGCTGGCATATCGAGCGAGTAGCCGAATTACGCCTGCAGAGAGGTATTGCTGCCTCGACCTCAACTTCATCGAAGAGGAAGACGAAGCGTCGTTGAAGGATCTTCGTAATTCCATAATCTTCAGTATACCCTGTTTTGTCTTTGTTACTACTTCTGTGCTTGTAATTGGTGTTGTAATTAAACTTTTGTATGCCCAGCACAAATTCCGGGCTCGTACTTAAGTGAAATTCAAATTGCTATCCGCTCTAAGAAGTTATCGCTTGCAGCGCCCTCTACTTATTATGTAACTGAAGCATATCAACCAACATGTCTTCCTTGACTCTTGAGTTGGAGTACTTCAAGTCTCAAAATTTTCCGCGGACGGTCAAGGTTCAGTCAAGGCTGATTTCACGCCTTGCCGTAATTTCTCACGACCACGGCACCTCTTCCCACCCTTCATGAACCAAGTCCCCACGACGATGAGGCCAGTACATTGACCTTGGACTGTATGCTACAAACTCACGTTATCAGAATTTCTAGAATACAACCTTCAGCCGTCAACTTCTTCTTCCGTTATCTTGTCAGTGGAAACTAACAATGATCTCAGGCAGATTCAGAGGCACTGCGACAGCGACGACTCGGGATTACTGCTCTTCGTGAAGAAGCTGCCGCTTCTCACACGGAACTGGAGGGATTTTTGCTGTATGCAAGTGCAGCTTCTCTCCGGGCAAGGGCAGCAGGTCTCCAGAGATCGGCCAGATTGTCCGCTTATGCTTCCAGCTTTTACTTGGAGTTGGAAACTACTGTGCTGCAGGAATTAGCGGTAGTTGAGAAAGCCATCCAACGATTGGAAAAGGGCTTCACGATCGACGATCCTATCGGCCTTGCATCTGTTGTCCAACGCACTCCACCGGAAATTCTCACCGAAATATTTCGCTGGACGCTAGCAAACGAATTGCGCGGCTATTCTTGTGAAGTGAACGGGAGGAGGGTGCTTACAGCGCCGTGGCGTCTCACACATGTTTGTAGAGCTTGGAGAAATGCTGCACACGGCGATGGGTGGCTTTGGTCTCATGTTATCATCGACGCATGTGGGTTGGTGGGAGATCTTCGTGTCGCCTATCCTCTGGAGGCTCTGGAAAGTCAACTTCGGCTGTCTTCTGTAGCTCCGTTGAAGATCGAATTCCGTGTTGACGATTCAACCACGGAGATGGACCACTGCTCTCCTTTGTTTTCTCTACTCGCAGATCAGAGCCATCGATGGACCCATCTGACCGTTGCATGGGGGAGTAGCTGCAGTTTCCTCAACAGTATTCTGGCGCGGGTCACAGGGCACATCGACCGCCTGTGCTATCTCTTCCTTGACGTCCAGACTCATAAATCAACTGGCCGGTGGTTTTCCGATCTGAGCGATACGTTCGTCGTTGCCCCTCGCCTAAAAGACATCCGAATCACAAATCCCGTTCTCACTTCACACTCTCCACCCATTCCCTTTGCATGGAGCAATCTGACGTGTCTACATCTTGATGGTGCCATCCCCGGGCCTCCGCTGCTCCTTCGAATCTTGGAAATGGCGCAGAACCTCATTGAATGTGAACTCATTGAAAATGATGTTGTAGACTCCCCAGTCGACACATCCGGTCAAGCTGTGACGCTTCCGCACCTCTTGCGGTTGGCTTGCGAAGGCCACTGCTCTATCCTCCCGTGCCTTTCGGCGCCGGAACTGCAAGATCTACACCTTTTAAATTCTTACATCCCTCGAAACCTGTACATCCCGGAATTCCTAGAGCGCTCCCGTTGCAATCTCAAGCGGTTCCGGTTCGCATCGTATGATGAACGAGCAGCCAACATTGTGGATTGCCCTTCGACTCTGGTCCATCTAGATCTCGATTGGGACAACAGCAGCGCATACATGGTCTCAGTCCCTGACTTTCCCAAGATTGTTGTCGCAGCCTTACACTACTCAAAAGGGCTCTGCCCTAGGTTGACATCCATGTGTATTGCTTCGCCTCAGGATCGGGTCAAATCCGAGTTGATGGATTTTGAGGCAGCGTTGTGCGAGATGGTAGAATCCCGATGGAATTTACCGACCGACAAACGTTCACTACGCGGCATTCGCATCTCGACTATCATTTATTCTTCGGATGTGCGGGGCAGATTTGAGGCATTGAAAATTTCTGGTCTGAAGATTAACGACCCAGCAGAGCCGATGCCATCTATTTCTAATGAGAGGAGTCGGAGGACGAGGAACTATTTCAACTGTGAGTGTATTGGTAGCGTCGACTGCTTTGAATTTGACATGAAAATTCAGGGCGTTGGGACTAAATAGTGAGCTTACGTGTAACTCACACCTCCAGGAAGTAAATTACCTACTCTCCCTTCTACACTCGGTGTACCAAAAGCTTTTTAAAAAGTTGCTTGTGTTTCGTCTAAACGGAACAATATTTGATGATCACAATAGCGGCGACACCGAATATTATGATTGCCGTATTTGTGCCGATGATCCCCGTCCCGGCGGTCATACTCTGGACTCCCGCGCCAAGCCAAACCACACGATGCCTTTTCGTCCCCCCCGAATCCTTGCCGAATCCTCCCTAATTCAAGCCCTCCCCGGCCCAACGGTTTCTACGGCTGCATCCGTGCTCATGGCAAATTGTACTACTACAGCTTGAAAGAATCAAATGCTTTTCTTTAGCCCCCTTCGCTCCCGATGACCCGCGCGTCGGCGGAAAACTGCAGCCCATGATCGTGGCGCTGGATTTACTATAGCAGAACTCGACAAGCCGTAGCTGTTGTTCATTCGCAAGGCGCGTCGTTAATGCATACCATTTGCTTCTGAATAACTACCGGTTCTGACGCGAACTCGAACGCAGGGGTGATTCTTGGGCGTTTTGAGTTGTCTCGAGATGAGAGCATATGCATATAATGCGCAAGTCGTCCAGCCTGTCATTTGTCGGCATAGCGGACTTACCATCGGGTGGATCATCCAATTTGGGAATGAGAATTGCTCTTCAGGCCGTGCTGCAGCCGTAGTCTCCTAGAACAACGCCAGCAACTTGAAGGCAAAGCGGCGCTCGATGCCCTTTGACTCCGTCTCTTGGATTCGATAAACTCGCATGCTAAACTCGCATCTTGAGACTCGCTAGGTTTACAGGACGCAAAGCAACGGATATCATGCGTTACCTTCATTCTTGTCGGTCAAGCTACGCTGTCTTTCGCAGCCGATGCCTCTTTCCTCGCGGTCGGCGAATGATCCTTGTGGTCAGGCGGCGTCCCTCCGCGGCGAGTACCTCATGCGCGACGTGCTTGTGCGACGGCTATGACCTCAGTCGGCGCACTAGTTTGCGCTCCCTTCGCATCTCGCCTCTTACGATTGCCTCTCTACCTGCTCATTGATCTCCAAGAATCCGAGGCGGAGCTTGTTCAGACTCTCCTGTAACGGAGGGAGTATTCTTGTTATCAGCCAAGGTAACCCGATGTGCGCACCTCGCTCTTCTTCTGCCAGGTTCTACGTCTTCATTTCATTCACTTCCGACTCTCTCCGACTCCGAGACGCGCAGCCGCTAAGTAAGTACTAGTTAGTTATCCTCAGTTCCGCGAAGGAAGACGAGGAGACTAGTAACCCCTCTATCTACCCCGGTTGTCAGTCAGCCATCCGCGCGCGCCCGGGCTTAGTTTCTTTGGGCTAGCTCTTTCCTGCATTTGGTAGGTGACACTCGAATGAGGGGTGATGCATGTTGGCAGACGGGCGGGCGTTCTGTGATATTGGGTGGATGGATGGGGTGTCCCGGAGCTCCATGGAAGTGTGTTCGTTGATTCGACATTCGTCCCTTGGTGGTGCCTTTCATATTCGCTATTCTTCCTTCTGAGTCAAAGCTTGGCTTGGACAGTTGGGCTCGATCTGGGAGGGCTGACGCGTTCCCTCTCTTCATTCCGTTTGTAGCTGAATTGCAGTCCTTCGACAAACGTGGCAAATGGAGGGCATCAATAGGTAATGACCAGAGGAACAGCTCGACCAGGTGCGGTGTCTAGTGACTTGCTTGATGAGTTTCTTACTAACTTGTCATCGTCTAACAGGTTGTCCGTCGGCGTCTCGCAATGAGGAAGGAAGGGCGTTGGCAGCCGTCACGGTATGTACAGTACCTCATCTACACGAGCATCTGTTCTTGCTTCCAGTTTACAGTTTACGCAAGTGGAAGGTGGGAAGGACGAGCGTGTCATTTTGTCGTGTCTTCGTTTCCATACACGTTTACGAGGTGAGAACGGCGGCGGCTACCTCAGGGATCCAGGCTGATACTGACAGTCAAGTTTCTTCGCCACAATCCGTCGTTCAAGAATTTCCTCGACTTGAGATTAATGCTGTATACTTCTCGGAATTCAAGAGCAACAAGAAATGCCATTTGGAGCCAATTCACTCCTAATACATGCCCTCAAACGCATGGTGAGTGATCCCAAGACTCACGGCGATATTCTCCTCCAATACCTCATTTGATCTAAATTCATTGTTCATTCAGCAACGCGTCCGCTTTATGTTTAGGGTGTTGCACAGTGTCCTCGGATTTCGGTTCAGCGCGCCCAGGTTAGTCCAAGCTTTGTTCGAACATGATCCTGCGTTTAATGCTGGCCGCTGCTACTAGCATCAAGCATGCTTACTCTACTCTCGATTTTTGGCGGAACAGAAAGTCCATTTGACGCTGTTTCTTATCCGCTTTACTGAATATTTGAAATGACGGCTCAGATGCGGTAGATTTAGTCCTTCTATTATAATATACGCAGGAACTGATATTATTACAGTAGATCTATCCTGGAGAGCCCCTCAAGCACTCGTGTTGGATATAGGTTAAAGGAGAGTGGCAACTTAGCCTTGATCGAATCCTTCGATCAAGAATTCTAGCTAGACTTTTGACGATATTTCAAAATCAAAGTCAATACATACACCGCGGACTCGGGGTGGCGGAGGGAAAGGAAGGAAGACAAACCAAAAGTCTTAGGTCTAGCTTTCTTCAGTGCCTGGATAATTAACAGCGATTTCTCGGAATCTTTTTCACATAGATTTTGACTCTAGGTTGATAAACCGAGTCGCTGGACAAGGTAAACTGGGGTTGATTCTTGCTTGCTTTTTGCGGTGTTGCTCAATCCAAGTCTTCGTCCGGTCAAATGATATCTTCGAGAAGAACAAACCCCTCCGCCGATGTTGGTTTCCATCCCAATCGACCTCGATTCGACAATTAGAATGATAATCAAGCCGCCGGTCTGACAGAAGATAGAATCTCTGCTCAAAATGTAAGTAAATGAACTCGAAAAAGTTGTGAAATCTAAGTGTCACCCACTAATCTTGCAATTTACAGTAACATTCAGGCGGGGTGACAATTGTGCCAGCTGCTGTGAACGTCGATGACAGACGCCGTTGTGTTACATTCTGTGACGTATTATAGGATTCGCAAATGGTGGTGCATCAGATACGCATTGTGCTTCGTGTTCTTATTTATCAGGCAGATTATAGCTGGGATCATTCGCCGACGGCGGGGGCGAGTTGTGGTGGTTGACTTGACTGCCACCAACTGGAATCTTGATGCGAATAGCGTCGGATTATTGTGCTTATTGTTTGTTTCGGTGGATCGTTCTCCGAGAACGTGCGTATCTATCTATCTAAAAGTGCTCGGAGTTTCCTTATTGACTCGAGGAAAGAGGATCAGTCGAAATTGAGATCCTAGCACGGGCTATGATTGCACTTCCGGATAAAAAATCTGATTCATCGAAAACGCGGATAACCAACGACGGGAGTGAGTTGGTTGCTCATTCGAATTCGATCCTACCTATTACTTATCGCCGTTTGTGCCTGCCCGCTCGACTCGCGGCGACAAAGAAGCAAGATCACAAGCCGTGAGGATGGACTTGTCTGCGTTGCGTTGCATGCCTGCCTGACTCTCTGCGGCTTAGTGAGGTGGATGCTACATAATTTGGCGTCATGCGGACATCTACACATCATTTGCGTATGGGTTTTGGAGTGCTAGAAGAAGATTTGTGACATCAGAAACTGTTATGGGACAGGTTTTTTTGGACGTGGAACAGCGAGTTAGAAGATGGGCGACCATGTGCCGAAATGGGCGGGTTTCTTCTTCCGCCGGCGGTGGTGCTGTTTCATGGTTTCGTGGTTTCCGTTTCGGAATTCTGATAAATAATTGCTGTGGTTTATTGACTATCTGAAATCACGACGAATTTCGTGAGTCTTAGTTCACGGTGTAGAGATACGAAACTTCATGGCCACTTCAGTTTATTCTACACGAAACCTCTACACTTGCGAAGCGATTTCTGACCATGCAAGTCCTTATCTTTCCCGAACAACCGCCGGCATGAGAGGTCAACTTTTAGACAGACAAAATCAATTCTTTTCGAAACATCCGGCAGCACGCAGATCCAGATCCTCTAGCAGTATGATCCGACACCAAAGGCGAAACTTGGAGAAGCATACAAAGCCACGCCTCGGACGTCAAAATTGCCAAAAAGAGGAATTGTGGAAGGCTAATTAGATTGGAACTCCGACGGCGACGGTCACAGCGTGACACTCTTGCCAACCTCCCCTTACCTCATCCGTAATGGACGCCTGAAAAAAAGGCTAATTAACGCCCCGCCATTCGGCTCGTAGTCTCCAAGGAGCTGTGTCTTTGTCTGTCAAACGTGTTATGGTCTCTGCTGTCGAACAAAGTCTCCGTTTCCGTTGCGATTCGACTCATAAATTACCGTGGATTCCGGTGTCGACACGATGCGATCCCTCTTAGGCCAAAATCGGGCTTGAATTAGCGCCAACCAAAGGTGGGATAGTATTTTTTCCTTAGGGTGTCTCGCTATAGGATCTCTGGAATCTCTCGAGGAAGAAAATCTGGTTTCCGGCAAGGTTTCTGGAGCTCTTTCGGATCGACCAGCCGCCCTATTCTGTAGCCAATGCAGCCGATTCCGAGCGGTAAAATGAGGCTTTCCGAGGACCAAACTAACCCTGCCAGACCCGCGATTGGGCTCGTTACCTAAAGATACGGCGCGAAGGTGTGTATGCATCGCGGAACGAACGAAGACTCTGAATGAAATGATGATAGAATGGTCTCCACGCCCAGCCTTTTTGGAGTAAAATTATGGTGAACCGGTCTAATACACGCCGAGTCAGGTCAGGTCTGTGTTCTATGCCCTGGAATGAGAATTGATGAATCCTTTTCCTTCCGCTTCGATTATAAATTAAAGCCGTCCGCCACAAGGGCCACGGACATCCATCTGTCCTAGGCAAGGATCCGGGTTGCCTTGTTCGTATGTGCCTTGTTTGTTAATTTATGTTCTATAAGCTCATTTGCTCCGATAGTCTATGACGGACTGAATCCGACTGACCGACGGCCCAGCTAAAAGCCGCATTGAACGGTTTTCTGTTTCGCCCGACCCCCCATTTGTCTTTTCTCCTGGACTTTCATCTCTTTTGTTAACGCCAGCGACGATGTCTACGCCGCCTGAGTCTCGCCAGCAGCAACCCGACAGGTGCGTGGGTCTTATAGTCGGCTGCTGTCCAACGGATGGTTCGATTACCGGAATGACTGCTGACGTGCTTCCAGCGCCACCACGCCGCCTGCGCCGCCCTCCCAGCAACCGTATGTTACTGCTCATTGTTTTCCGAGAAAACATCGCATTTTCTGACGACCTTTTCTTTTCTCTGTTTCCCCAGCGGGTCTCGTTCACCTACTCACTCCGATGTTCCCGCACTCGGTCCTCCCCAAAATAATCCTCTCAAACGCAAGACGCCACCGATGGAACTGATTTCTCCCGAGGACGACTGCGACCGCAAGCCCCTCGTTCTTCCGCCTGGGGCGCAGATCCCTCCGGAAGCCGTTGCAGAGTATACAGCTGGTCATGTCATTTGTGGGGCGTGTGGATGTTCTGTGTCGTTTAAGGACGACGGAGATGGGGGTGCAGGCGCTACATTTACAGTGAAGCTTTGGGACGCGCATCGCGCCGTGTGGTACGTTGCAGCATGCTGATTTCATCTTTCTATTTATTCACACTGATAAACACCCGCCGTTCAGCACCCAACAACAGCAACAGCACCCACAGCCTCCACCACATCAAGCCAAGTCATCCAGCCACCCATGTCCCGCCCCTACCTACAACAGTTCGCAGTCCATGCCTGTGGCCCTTTCACCCATAGATCATCGACTTGTGAATGCACCCTATGGCGGCCCGCCCACGAAGCGCCGCCGCGCGAAACGTACCGAAGAAGAACGCATTCAGTATCTCAAGTCGGACATATATGTCGCCCAATTTGAGGTATGTCTTGTCCCTCTTAGTACTCAGACGCTCGATCCACCTTGCTAACCGACAATATCTTGAAGGCGTATCGGGTTCTCTGCGCGTCCTGTGACAAGTGGATTCGGCTTCGACCCAATTCGACGTACTGCAGTATTCCTTGGGATGCTCACAGGAAGAGCTGTCTGGCGAAGAAGAAGTGAGTCTCTGATTCGCATCCGTTTTCATCTTTCCCTCGCGAACCTTTTCCCCCAAATAAACCGCTAATCGACTGCGCCAGTGCCATCAGGAACGTCTACGCTCTCGAAGAGCGCAACACGGTGTTCACCAAGGACCCTCAAGTGCGCAAGTTCGACGCGGAGAGGATTCTATGTGGAATGTGCGATAAGTAGGTTAACACTTTGTCTCTCGTGGGTAAGGCTAACAATCTCTACGTTGCAGATGGCTTCACTTACCTGCGGACGACCATCCTGCCGCCATTCAGGCATGGCACCAACATCGCGCTACATGCCAGAGCACTGTTTCCGCCCTGAAGAATGTTATGTGGGTCTCAATCTTTTCGGTCGAGATACATAATATCCTCCGCCACTTGCATCTCTTCTTGGCACTTCCTTTTGTTTCTGTCTTTCTTCGGCTTGGTTCCTAGAGTGTCGCCCAAGTTTGTGTCGCATTCGCGATTCGATGTCATACTAATTTATGTGTGACACTCCGCATCTTCCTTCTTTCAAATTCATCGCTCCATTCTCAATCTTCCTTTCGCTTTCTCCTTACGGTAGTGTTTTCTTCCTTGCTTGGGCTACTTATGGACGACGCCTGGGCTTGACTTGCTCTTTCGTTCGTTCGTTCTTCGCTCCAACCCCATCGCGAACCCAGAATCTTTTTCTTCATTCCTCCCATACAGACTTTTCTTCGTTCATCTCCTCTCATCTTTCACGAACCGATACTAACCTCTACCTCTTTCTTTTTCTCAGTGCTAACGCTAGCGCGGCTGCCATGGCTGAAGCGACCTCATCCGAAGACCGCAAGCCCGTCCTGACGTCTGATACCGCACCACCTCGGGCTCTGCGTCCTCTCCCCTCACCTGAAGACTCGAATAATCCACATGGCAGTCCTCTCATCCATCCACCTCCCTCCCCGAACCACCCTTCTCTCTCCGCTCCTCCCCAACCTCATCCTTCTTCTGCATACCCACCCTCTAGCCCCACTCGTCTGCCCCACCCCGATGCCCCGCATCTCATCCTCGACCTCTCTCCCACCAATTACGCCGCCCCGCACGAATCTCGCCGACGCAATGCCGAGCAGCGAGCAGCGACGCTTCGTGCGGACCTCTTGATCCGCGAGGTCGAGCCGAACCGTGTGTTTTGTAGCTTGTGTACGAAGTGGGTGCAGTTGCGGCAGGATAGTAGCTATTGTGCGTATCCGTGGCTGCAGCATCGGGGCAAGTGTTTGGCGAGATAGTGAGTATGATATTTATTTATATCTTTTTTTCATTCGTTTCCTCTGCTTGTCTTTCCTTTCATGCAACCGGTTTCTTCCCATTCATTCTTTCTTCGTTGTCTGCCGAGTATCGAATGTTCTGATGCTGACTGCATACCTTTTTACTGCAGTCAACGTCGGGCACAAAAAGCCAGCGAGATCGCTGCTCTGAAAAATCCGTCCGCCAAACGCTCTGGCCCTCCATCCAACCCATCGATGCGCCGTCAAGACTCGATTGAAGACGGAGACGAACCCGAATCGGAAGAAGGTGTCGCCGCCCTCGTAGGGACCTCTAATCCCGAAGCGTCCCGAGCGCTCCACCGCCATCGTGTCGCGCCCGCCCACGCTCCTCACCCGCCACGCGCGATTCCCGCCGGCTACGCCGCTGCGTCGTCTGCGCGTCCGCTGCTCCCGCATCCGGGAATGTGGGCGCCGCCTCCTCCTGGTCATCCTCATCCTCATGCGCACGGGCATCCGTACCCGCACCCCCATGCCCATCCTCAAGGACACCCGCACGGTCAGCCGTCGACGTCGACGCAGCAGCAGCAGAGTCAGAGTGAGGACGCAGATGCGGAGGGGACGGACGACGTGGATGCGGATGGGGATTCGTATATGGAGTCGGAGGGGGCGACGCCGACGAGGGGGTTCCTTAATGCCAACGGCAATAATCATGGCCCGACTAATGGCGTCGCGAATGGGTATCATCATGGTCATGGCGCGCAAAATGGTGGTCAGAATGCCAGTGTCATTTTGCGGAGGGCGGTGCCGGCGAGTTTGGCGGATTTGGATTCGCCTGGTGGTCGGTGAGTCGGATCCTCCATTTCTTCCTTCGACTAGTTTTCCTTTTCTTTTTCCTTATCTCGCCACCCGCTGATCAACGTCTACCCTAGCCGCAACTTTATCTTCGCCTCCGTCGATTATCTCTTCCGCACGACCTACGAAGCGAGCGACGATATGGCTGTCTCTGCGCTGCTAACGTATTTGAACGCGGCGATGCCGACGGATAAGCATGAGGATTTCGATACGGGGGAGGTGGTGAGGGCGGCGAGTGCGTTGGCGGCGCGGGAGAAGGAAAGGTATGTGCTTGAGGGGGATATGCTTAGGTTTCTTGGACATTCGCATGCGATGCCGGGGTGCTAGTGGTCGCGCGTCGGGGAAAGCGAAGAGGTTGGGATTTGGAGGCGAATGAAGCGCCGCCGCCGCAGCTGCTGTCACTGCGAATCCGTGCCGCGAGTTCTTTGTTTCTCTTATTTGCTTACCTACCTACGTGATTGCATACGTCTTTCTAGAACCACTTACTTGCATAGAGTACGTACCTGCGAAGCGAACCGATAGCCACGGCTACTCTCCTTTTTGAACCTTATCTCACCTCTTTCGCATAAACTTTTTTCTACGTTACTTACTGCAATATTCCTCGTCATTGATCTAGCATGCTTACCTACTTTCTTGAACGCGGACTTTGGACCTATGCCCTTACTTACAGCATTCTTTAAACTTTTCTTTCAAATGAAATGAAGCTGAATCTCTGCATCCATCGTACAGCACCAACTGAATTTTCGGATTTGCCTTGGACTGTCTTGGATTTTCCGGTGGAACGTAATGCTGGTTGTTTGCTTGCTTACCGTCCACACTCTGGCCTAAATTCGTTTTGGGTTCTCCCTTTCGTGGCGCTGATTTGAACATTGGTCGGCATTGCTCGGCTCGTATCGGCAGAGCGATCATTGATTTATTTGATCCGATTACTGGGCCAACTCTAGGTTGAACCCTTGTGCGAAGGTCAGTTTGTACATTTTGAGTAGGTAAACTTCGTCCATTTATTCGTGCATAGTATCCTACTCAAGATAAAAGACCAACTTGAGGCGAAAGTCGAAGACTAGAGCAAATTTCCGGATAACATTGCAAGGGATGAATTTTTCCTGACC
Source organism: Favolaschia claudopus (assembly GCA_037176885.1). NCBI lineage: Eukaryota > Fungi > Basidiomycota > Agaricomycetes > Agaricales > Mycenaceae > Favolaschia > Favolaschia claudopus. Next base: position 804,518 of record JAWWNJ010000048.1, on the reverse strand, counting down.
ATGAAGCGGAGCTGCGGCCCGAATTATCCGATGCCAAACAGGTGCCGTAAGAGGTTCTCATGAGTCACCCCACAGTCACTCATCAACCACCGCTCCTTCTAACCTTCATGCAACTTGAATCCCCATATTCTGCAGATGCAGCAAGGTTCTGTTCCCCACAACTATAATGCGACAAGCTTCGCAGAAGACATTATCCACTTTCCATTCGCGGAAATCGATTTCGAAGCTGAATTTTTCCGTCACTCGACGCGCGATCTCACGAAGAGTATGGTGTAACTTCCGCTTCTGAACAATAAGTCCTGAACCATAGCAGTAAATCCCGTAGCCGTTGAAGCCTGGAAAATCCTTCGCGTTTCGCGACCGAGAGTGAAATATGCCCCCCGAGGCCGGGGTCTCGACCTTCTGTCTGACATGCAGCTAGATATCATCATTGAGGTGTGTGGCTGATATATTCTGCAATTTCAAAAGCTCATAAAGCTCAGATTATAACATATCTTCATCCCCTCGAGCTATCACAACTTGCACGAGTGAACAAGGCATTTCGAGGGCTCCTGAATTCGTCTGCCACCGACTTGATATGGCGTCGCTCATTCTTGGTTGACGATGATCCACAAAACCAAAAATTCCGACTTCCTCGATGTCCGGCTGGGATATCGGGTCGACAATTGACTCGGTTGTTGTATTGCCCATTGGCATGCGAGGTGCGAAGGAATTCAAGTTCAGCTATTCCGAAGTTTCCTACACGACTTCTCCACATTTCAAGGTGTGCGGGGCATCGATCGAAAGTCCTGACTACAATCTCTGGCGCCGTATCTGTCTCCAATGCACTCGTGCTCAGTGAGTTAAGCCTCTTCTTCCTTTTCGACGCCTTGAAAAGCAATCATAGCCTCCGGACAATTCCCCGTCAATACAAATGTGATCATGAATTATATTCAATGATACCTCGACGCATTATAGGTAAGAATGCTCATACAAAGAGCCCGTTACTTGACTTGATTTCTGCGAATTTTCTCATTAGTGGATCGGTATCATCGTACGCCGGAATTCGGTGGATTTTGGCGCAGTGACGTCACTTCAATCGTTGCTGAATATGAGCGTCTTGTAGCGCGCGGGGACTCACAGAGCCTCGTTCGGTTTGTAAACGATCAGACGCTTATGGTATCGAAGAAACGCCAAGTGATTAATTGCTCATATTCTTTTGTACATACTCGCTAATCATAACTCATAGCTCGCTGAGCAATGCCGAATCTACTCGGCCAACATTACAGCTAGATTCAGAACTGGGTCGCGGGAGAAAATAGAGAGGATTGTGAACAGGTTTAGCAATCTCCGTTTCTTCTGGATATTCCAGGCGGTGCTAATAGGAACTAGTGCTGAGAAGCGCCTTGTAGCTGAAGGATTTGGGCAGCGCGATGTACTCTTGGCACCTTATCGCATGCAAAGCTGCCCTGCTTTCCAACGCAAGTCACATCTAAGTACGAAAAGTTCGTGTTATAGGTTCACCGAATATGGACTGCATACTTACTTATCTGTCCTAGTATGGCGCCGTGCTCGTCCGCTCATCGTACCCGGCGTATTACAAGCGCAGGCAGAACGCCTGGAATGCGAGCGGCAGGCAAGAATTAATGCCAAGACATCAGTGATTCTCACCTCTGCGATTCTGGCACTCCGAACTCCTGTGGCCGGCACGCATCGAGCATACTATTGCCCACCATGTACAATCGTAGACTTTCCGCCTCTTGCCAAAGTGATCGACGAAGAGCCGGAGGAACAGATAACTGCCGATGACCCACGCCTTGTTGAGGCGCTTGTCGCCACCCCACCCCTGGTTGAGGCTTGGGCAGCCGAAATGAAAACCATTCTCATGTCTAAACTTCTGAAGACAGAGTGCTCAAATTCTCCCCAGAATCCCCAAGCATCCGATCTCACTAGGCTTGAACTTGCCACGAGCGTTTTCCGCATGCACCAAACCCGTCATGTCGACTACTATGGCTATCGGAAATTTACATATGTTCTTGTGGGATGGGATGATCTTCGTGTGCACTTGCATCCGTGGAAACGCGGCCACGATTCCCGCCTCAAACCATCGGAAGACGTTGAGTTTGACCGAGAAGGAAGCACGGTCGCGGCGCAGCTGGTGCTCCTTGCTGGCATGGATCCCCAAACCGCAACAGTGTTGGAGATGAATGCTTTGGATCCGCGATTCGTTTGCGAGAGTTGCGCGCCACCACATCCGAATTACCGGCCTGCGCTTCGTTGGCGGGAATGCGTACGTGCGAGGAATTTTTCTCCTCTCTTCATTTCGGTCTTTATTTCTTACTTAACTATTCCTCAAACTGCAGATACTACATGTCATAGAAGACGCGACGGAAATTTTTCATGACGCTTCTTCTTGGAGGATTCTTTCCCCTGTTGCAGCTGCTGATTTACGGAGACGGCAAGTGCCTGACGATTATTCATCTCTCGAGGCGTGGGCTTGTGGTCTCTGTGATGGTCTTCTTCCGAGATTATATGACCGAGAGCAGGTTCAAACGCACCTTCGTGAATTGTAAGCTCGCTAGAACAGCTCACTGAAAATTCAGCTCACGCACCACCTTGCTCAGCCATGAAATTGATCACTCTCTAACGAAGAAGAATCTTACTCGCTACATGGTACCAGACCAGCCAGAATGTCGGCCGGTGATGCTTCACGATATTGGAGCACATCCGCCGCGTTTCCGATGCAACCGTTGTGCGGAAGCGCGTCCCTCGATTGTGAAGCTTTTCTCGAAGCATGCAATAAAAATGCATTTTATTGACAAGTGCGTACGATGGATTTTGTTATCTCTGCAATTACTTATCTCATCTGCACACAGACACTCGGTATCGTTCTCGATCGACGGGTACACCGAAATAGAGCTTTTGCTTTGAGGGAATTATCAAAGGCGGTACAGTGAGCCCAATTTTGAGTACATGATTCCAACGATAAGGGGCAATAGAATTTCTTCCATTTTTGTTTTGCTGTCGGAATCTTCTGTGTTTCATGTGAGTAATATGCCCTCCGCTGGAAAGTCCGCTGGCGGACAACGCTGGACAACGCTGGACACTGGCGGACGCTGGCGGACGTTGTTAGGCAGTGTTTCCCACCGGCGGCGTACAAGTCCGCTGATGTTCGTTGCTCCGCGGTCCTGCCGATGGGATCCGTTGGAATCCACTCACACCGCGGGAGCGCGCAAAAAAGGCTCCCCACAGTTAGATTTTAATTTTAGATATTAAGGCACAAAAAAAACTCCTAATATAGTGCTTGAATATCAAAGATAAAAGGCCCTCTGAAAGTTCCCCCGATTAGTCTTAAACTTAGGTGCAAAACAGGCTTCATCATTTTTGAGATAAAAAGCTGCGACTTAAGCGGCTCATTTCTGCGCAATTTACACCAGGTATCAGGGCGCCTGATTTTTTCCTTCTTTATCACAGATAATAAAGAGCTGTTTTTGAGCCTGATTATTACGTATAACAAGCGCCATATTCCGGCATTGGGCCCCAAGATATGGCAAAAATCAAGGCTAAATAAAAGTGGGCCTGATATCTGCCATATCTTGTGCCCTAATACGGCAAAAATCAAGGCTAAGTAAAAATGGCCTGATTTTTGCCATATCTTGGGGCCCAATGCCGGAATATGGCGCTTGTTATACGTAATAATCAGGCTCAAAAACAGCTCTTTATTATCTGTGATAAAGAAGGAAAAAATCAGGCGCCCTGATACCTGGTGTAAATTGCGCAGAAATGAGCCGCTTAAGTCGCAGCTTTTTATCTCAAAAATGATGAAGCCTGTTTTGCACCTAAGTTTAAGACTAATCGGGGGAACTTTCAGAGGGCCTTTTATCTTTGATATTAAAGCACTATATTAGGAGTTTTTTTTGTGCCTTGATATCTAAAATTAAAATCTAACTGTGGGGAGCCTTTTTTGCGCGCTCCCGCGGTGTGACTGGAGTTCAACGTTCAGCGGAGGTTCGGTTTGAAACAAACTCAAGGCCAGAAGTTCACATTTCAGTGAAGTTTTTCAATCAACTACTTATTGCGTAGGGAGACAATTCTACTTAGACTTCTAGGTTATGTAAATGACCATAAAGCCTCACTACATGTTCTTGGGGAGTTCAAAGCTCCTTGTTAAGGTTCGGTTCAGTGGGATGACATTATGCAAATTGGGCGGATAAGTACTAGCTTGAATTAGTTTCCAGTGGCCCAAGCTTATGTAAAACATGAACATTGTTATAGCAAATGATTCTTTCTTTACACAAACCTAATCGGCATGAACTTCTGAACAATCCCAGTTGAATGGGACATCCTCAAACGTCATTCTCTGCGTCTATTTGGACTCCTCGAATATCGCAACATCCTTGTTTGATCTATTCGATCATCTTCCGGTTCAAATGACAAAAACCTTTTCAGAAGAGAAGATGTTGAGGATTTTTTGGTGGATGACAGCGGAATCCGCTGGATTCCACCGGAAATTTTCCCCACCGGATTCCATTGGAATCCGCTGTCCTCCGTTGCAGTCCAACAGAAGTCACGGAGCCACATCGGAATACGTTGCCGACTTGCCGGCACGCAGCTGCGCAGTGGAATCCGGCAATCAACAGTGGGAATCAGCCGGTTGCAAGCTTATGGCACATATACAGGAACCGTCTTGTCGGGAACCATCAAGAAGCAGCAAGTTTCCCACGACCACCAGCAAATTTTTTCGCCCGTTCGGGGGCGAAAAACAAGCTGAGTAGCAGTAACATGACAGACCCGGGAGTGCAAACTCCCAAACAGACTACTAAACCACCAACAGCCACTAACCTACCGCCCATGAACAGCTCAAAAGGTCGCCTATCCACGGGGAAACCCGCTGCTGTCGATCCCCAAAAACTTTTGACATGGGGAATCTCCGGCGATCAAACTGACCCGATCTACCTTCTCAGTCAACTCAAAAAACATGTCAATTTTAGGAACCCCGCGAATAAACTGGTAACGGCCATTGCTCCGCTGGAAGAGGCTTTCATCCACATAACTGACGCCCTTCTTCGTTCTCTAACGGATCAATCGGAAGAGATGTCTCGCCTAACGAATTCGGAAAAGTTGGCGAAGACACAGACTAACGCTGCAATAGACTCACTCCAAGCCTCGCTAATAGGAGAAATCCAAAAATCTCAAGAGTCTCTAGCCAACCTCATCAAGAATCAGCCCACCACAACCTACGCCGAAATCACCAAACCCGGATCTGAACGCGATCACATGTCATCGCGCCCGCCCAATTTCCCCTCTCCTCCTCAATTTCAAATCACAATTAAATCATCCAAAATTGACCCTAATCATCCCATACTCTCCGCAGATACAACGAACATAGTCAAGACCTTCAATGCAGCGATTACCGACACAATCTCAGCTAATGACTCAAACCTGCTTACTCCGATCACAGCTCGCGGTGCGCGCCGTCTCAAAAGCGGCGACCTCGCTATCATTTTACGGTCTCAAGAAGACGTGGAACTAATTCGCAACAATTCAGCAGAGTGGTTACCACGCTTCGCCCCTGGAGCCTGGACAAGCATTCCAAAATACAGTGTCGTAATCAACGGAGTTCCCGCCACTTTCGACACAACGTCGGAATTGGATATACGCCGTCTGGAAGACAACAACCCCGATGTATTGCTCCCATACTCAATATCGCGGGTCAGATGGCTCCGGAAACCCAAATCCGACTTCGCATCTTTAGTCGCTGACATCCATGACAGTCAAAGTGCCAACCAGGCTATTGACAACGGCCTATCCTCAGACTATTCACTCCTCTCAGTTCACAAACTTACTGACAAAATCATTCAGTGCTATAAATGTCAAAAATACGGCCACATGGCAAAGTTCTGCAAAGAACCGGACCGCTGCGCCCTTTGCGCTGGTGAGCACTCTACGAACTCCTGCGAACTAAAACAGAAACACAACCATGAATGCGAAAACAACTGCTCACACTCCAAGCGAACTTGCTCTAACTGTACAGGTACCCACGCCAGCTTCGATCGCGACTGCCCAGCCCGCATCATTGAACGCGCCCGTATCGACGCTAAACCTGGTAATGCTGAACCTTACTTTGCGCCCTATCTCGGCCCAACCACCTGGTCGGAGGGAATAACTCCGAAGTATGTATCAAAAAATCGTCATAACTGATGCCAGCCACCTCAAACCCTGTGTCCGCACTGCGAACTCTTCACCAAAACTGCAGACGATCCAAAACCGTAATGAATGCACTGATCAACTCCACTGACCCCAACGAATATGACTTAATATGCATCACAGAACCGTACATCTACCCCAACCACAGGCTCACCATTGCTACTCAGAAATGGGTGGTCTTTTATGCGGGTGGAACTGCCCGCCCCCGATCACTCATCTTGGTCAATAAAAACATCAAATCCGACACTTACCGCCAAATCGAGGTGGAAAGCCGTAACGTTACTTCGATTCTCTTTAAATTCTCGACCACATCCTCACTCCAGATATATTCGATCTACAACCAACCGACTCCGATGAAACTTACGACGAACTTTCACGGCACCTCTTCCTCAATCCCCCCGATCATCCAATGTTATGGCATGGCGACTTCAATAAACACGATGCTTTATGGGCCGGTTATAACCTCCCGTCCTCCATTCCGGCAGACGAGGCAATGGCCCTCTTAAAACTACTCGCTGACTATGATCTAGAACTCGCTCTACCTCCCGGAACACTCACCCACGAATCAGCAGCCCACAAAACTTGGAACACTCTCGACCTCGTTTTTATCTCCGCTAACATCGCAGATTCAATCATTTGCTGCGACGCGCTACCCGACCAGCGTTTACCTGGCGCTGACCACCTTCCGATCCTTACCACATTAGACTTTGATCTTCTACGTATACCGGAAATCCCCCGACCCAATTTCCGAGCGGTCGACTGGGACGAATTTAACAAGGCTCTTGCAGATTCGCTAACTAACAACCCCATATCGACAGACATCAATTCCACAGATGAATACGACTCGGCCTACCTCGCGCTGGACAAAACGCTGCAAGCTACGATCGCGTCCCATGTCCCCCGACTCTCCTTCTCTCCCTACGCAAAGCGCTGGTGGACAAAGGAACTCACCATTCTACTTGACGACACTCGAAAGAAGGAACGCGAAAATCGCAAACGGCCGTGCCCCGAAGCTGAAACTGCCGCTCAAGAGGCAGTGAAACTTTTCAAATCCACGCTCGAAACAACGAAGAGGCAACATTGGAAGGATTGGCTTGAACACGCCGATGAAAAAAGTGTATGGCTTGCTTCACGCTATGCTAACCGCCCTTTTTCAGATGGAAGCGCAGAACGTATCCCAGCATTGAAACGTGCTGACGGAACTTTCGCCACAGACGCACAAGAAAAATGCGATATCCTATTCGAAACATTCTTCCCCGCTGCCCCAGACTCGAATTCATTGGACATACCCGCTGATTTTGAATACCCAGATCCGGTCCCCATGCCCGAGTTTACTCGGGAAATGTACGACGAAGTAATTCGCGACGCCAAGTCCTACACTGCCCCGGGCACCGACGGAATCCCGTTCATTGTTTTACAAAAAGCATATCACATCATAGGTGATATTCTATGGGCACTTTTCCAAGCCACAGTTCGTCTAAAGTATGAGACCCCGCTACTAAAAGAACTATTTACAGCCGTCCTTCGAAAACCCGGCCGCTCGGATTATTCCGTCGCCAAATCCTTTCGCCCGATCGCCCTTTATCGCACAATCAAGAAATCTTTCTGCGGTATGTACAGTAAATCACTCGCATATGTCACCGAAAAACACCAACTCATCCCCAACACCCACATGGGCGGGCCGTCCCGGTCGAACTACTACTGACGCAATCCACCTCCTAACTTCACGCATCAAAGACGAGTTCCGCAAAGGTAATGTCGTCACGCTCATTAGCCTCGACATTCGCGCCGCCTTCCCAAATGCGGTTCAAGCACGTCTCATCCACAACATGCGCGCAAGACGCGTCCCAACTGAATTAATCGAATTTTACAGACATGACCTCGCCGGTCAATCTACCCGCCTCAAATTCGACGACTTTCTCTCCGCCCCATACATTATCGAAAACGGTATAGGCCAAGGAGCCCCCTCCTCGGGAACTCTTTACCCATACTACAACGCGCCCCTCATCGAAGTCGCCACTGACCCTAGAAAATCCGCTTCTGAAGCATATTATGATGATGTCCTTCTACTCGCGGCTGCGCCAACATACTCCGAGTGCGACGAAATCCTGGATCCCATGGGGGCATCGTCCCGAGCCTGGTCACGTACTCATAACTCAGGCTTCGAGGAATCAAAGTTCGGCGTCATGCGCATGCACGCGCAGGGTAGGACAGACGACAAAATCCCGTACAATTGGAACGGCACATTAATCCCCCACTCTGATCATATAAAATATCTAGGCATCCTCCTCGACGAGAAATTGAACTTCAAACTGCAGGCCGAGGCGGCTGCCACAAAGGTCTCAAAGTTCTTCTTGCGTGCAACCGCCTCACACGCTCATCTTTCGGTCTCCCTCACAAATACGTCAAACGACTATACGAAAGCGTAGTCATCCCTAAAATGACGTACGGCTTGGACACCTGGTATACACCCATCTACACCCCTTCAGGATCCGCACATCGTCGCGGAAGTGTCGGCTTTGCCCGTAGACTTGGTAAAGTACAACGTCTCGCCGGAATTCTAATCACCGGCGCCCTTCGCACCACCGCTAATGATTACCTTGACTTACATGCTCACAACATCCCAATAGAAATACGTCTCAATCAAATATGCCACAAAGCCGCTCTCCGAATCTGCACGCTACCACCCTCACATCCACTACATCCCATCGCCACACGCGCTGCCAGATTTCACGGCATACGCCGCCACCGTTCGTCCCTACACAACCTTATGCACACCTTCCGCCTCTCCCCCTCTGACTTCGAAACCATAAAACCTTTCCCCGTACCTCCTTCGTGGTCCGCCCCCTTCACTTTCGACATTGCTTCGGACAAGAAGGCAGCCCTCGAGCGCGCCTTCAAACGCGATCGAGAATTCGACTTGTGCTTGTATAGTGACGGATCGGGACTCAATGGCCGCATCGGTGCCGCCAGCATCACTGACGGACGCGGCGAGTCAGCGATCCGCCGTCTCCACCTTGGCTCCGACCAGGACCACACGGTCTTTGAGTCAGAGGTGGCCGGCGCAATCCTCGCTCTCTCCTCCATTCCCTCCCTCCCTCACATCAAACATATTTTCCTTGGACTCGACAACCAAAGCGCCATCCGCGCTCTCCACCGTCCCCGTCAACAACCCGCTCAGTATCTACTGATCGCATTCCATGACGAACTCAACCGTCTCATGAACCGCATTCCCAACCTCACACTACATATAGGCTGGGTCCCGGGTCATGTCGACTTTCCCCCGAATGAACGAGTAGACGCGGAAGCGAAATTCGCCACTGAAAACGACGACCCACCTCACCCACTCCTTCCCAGCCTTCTCCTGTCTCCCCTCCCACGCAGCATAGCTGCCACAAAAGCAGCATTCCAAGCTCAAACGACCGCGCTATGGTCCGCGACTTGGCAATCATCCCCACGCCATCAAAAATATCAACGCATCGATAAATCCGCCACCGTCCATTCCATCCATAAACCCCTCATCAACTTATCCCGCCGTAATTCCAGCCTCATCGTTCAACTCCGCACTGACACAGTCGCACTCAACGCCTGGCTGTCCAAGATCAACCGCGCCGACTCTCCCCTATGCCAAACCTGCCAACGACGCGAAGACGTTACACATTTCGTTCTATTCTGCACCCGCTACAAACACCACCGCACCTTACTCCACTCCGCACTCGGTCGCAAAGCGACATCCCTCGGCTACTTACTCACCAACAATAAAGGCATTCGTCATCTACTACAGTACATTCACGCAACTAATCGTCTACCGGCCTACAAAGATACCGTCCCACAAGAGCCCAGTTAAACATCATACTTATCTCCCTACTACATCCACATCATCTCAACCAGTAGCCACTACTCCCCCCTTCCCTTTCTCGACTCTTCTCCCTTCCTCCCAATTCTCGCTACACGAAACCAAAACCAAAACCACTACCTCACCACCTACATTCACCACCTCGTACTCAACTCACCTCTTTCGTTGACAGATCCAAAGCGTCCAAGCTTCGCACTCGAGTGTCTGAGACAACTCCGCTCTGAGCTGCCGTTCCTCGCATCTCGGGCGTCTGAGAAAACTCCGCTCTCGAGATCCTCCCCGCGCATAAGCCCATCCCTGCCCCACCCGAATTCACACCCTGCTGCCCGCTGCCTCCTCGAAGTCACCTACCCCGCCCTGTCTGCCCCGCATTCCGTCCGGTATTTTGTTGACATACGGTTCAAGGACGTCGTCGTTGAGAAGTTGATTAGTACAGTAGTTAACGTGTAACATAGCCGCTTACAGCGGCTCGAGCACGATAATAGACATCATCATCATCATGGCACATATACTGTGCAAAAAATCAAAATCGGCAACTTGACTGAATTTAGCGAAAAAAAGCGACAACTGACGTAAATTAACGTACATTTGTGAGCAACTTTGGTTAGCGACAACTTGAACTCCGATTTCGACAACATCTTTGGGAGCAACTTTATTCTGATACAACGCTACTCACAACCGCAACATGAAGCCTTAGCAACTCTCGCCTATTGCACATATTCTGAAAGCATTCCAACTTGCTAATGTGCTCGGCACGTCATCGGCTTGATGTCCATCACGCCGCCGATGTATTGATGTTGAGGGATCGACGGCTGAGAGAAGATGAGCGGGATCCGGACATAGAGACAGCATAACAGTAACAGTAAGGATACATTCTGAACATCCAGCCGCGAGATCCGAGAAGATTTGAAAGACGGATTTGGTCCTTTCTAATATTTAGTTGATTCATGCGTTCAAGGTCTGCAGTGAAGGTTCAGTCCCAACAGAGAATTCACAGGCGTACTCTATTAGCCAGTTGAATTTTAGCGTGTTTGATTGTTCAAACGGCTTTCCGCTACCGGAACTCTGGAAGGAATGTAAGTAAAAGGACGACCGCCGATGTGCCGAGCCAATTGATGCTCGGCCGAAATGCGATCAGCTAATTCTCTGATGTTGGTTTCAAAGGAATCAGAGTTGTGTGTGGTCCGGTCAGAGGTTGTCGTTGTGGTGGGAGCCGAGCAAGAGAAGTTGTACCCGGATGCAGTTGCATAAAATTCAAGTTGTCATGTAAGTTGTTGCCGATGCGTTTTGAAGTTGTCAGCAAGTTCGGCAAGTTGCCTCCAAGATCACTGGTTGTGTTCAAATTTCAGCAGAAGTCGAAATTATTTTTTGCACAATATATCGCCCATACAAGCTCCGCGTATATTACTGTTGCATGTTGGATTTTGGTTCGTTTCTCGGAAGTAGACGGCCATCACCGCAAAGATCACGAAATGCGGCAAATACCGAACGCCCACATCGCCACTGATCTGTTTCTTGACGCCCATCCGACTCATCTGAGGTGGCATCCGCAGTGGCCACTCAGGGCGACCCACCAGTTGCGTTATCTTTCCTCCTCGTATCATAAGCTGCGGCGTTTCTCCGCTACCTTGCCAGAGATCCATTAGAATTTGTCTGAATTCGACTTTGTGGATTGAGGTACTACACTTCCGGTCACCGGTGCCGCTGGCATTTTGACGACGAGTTGACAGGCACTCACAAAGTGTAGACATACGGTACCTTTTTGGTCCGACTCCGAACTACTCGTTCTGACTCACGACAGGAGCTCGAGGAAACGGACATAAATTCTGAGTCTCCGGTACTTGACTTCAAGCCCACACCAAACCAAAGTCTATCGATATATCCTCCCAACTGCTTCAATGTGTGCCGATACCTCAGTTGAAACTGAAGCCACGCTTCCTCTTCCATTCGTTGAAGCCGATCCCGCGGAGGAGATCTCACCAAGGTCCGCGCGCAATCTGGATACAGGTAATGCGAATTTGGTGTCATTTTATCTTGCTAAAAGTTGATACCGTCTCTCGAAGTAAACTATGCCACCGTCGAGGCTTGGAAAAGCCTTCGCATTCCACGACTCAAAGAAGTAAAGTACGAATCGTCGAGTCTCAGTCTCTTTCCCAGTATGCACTTGGATATCATTCTGGAAGTGTGTGGCCGCTCTCGTTATTCGTGATTAACAGAGATAAATATGCGTCAGGTTCTTGCGTACCTCCATCCTCTTGAGCTCTCGCAACTCTCGCTCACAAATAAAGCTTTTCGAGAGCTTCTCACCTCTCCTATCGCCGACCCGATCTGGCGCCGCTCGTTCCTGGTTGATGACTATCCTCAGGCTGAACATGCGAACCTTCGACTTCCTCAATGCCCTACCGGTGTTTCAGGTCAACGCTGGACGCGAGTACTCTTTGGCCGTTTGAAATGCGAGGTGCGGTCTTTTCAATCCATTATCACCAGAGCTAATAAGCCAATGATTTGTCGTCACAGCAATGCGGAGAGCCCGGCACAAGTGACTATATCCTTGCCGTCGCATTTGCCCTCCATGTGCTGATCAAAAGTACGTTCATCTTGCTCAGTGTTTTCCGTTCTTATCAAATGCGCGCAAACATAGTCTTCTCGATGTAATACCGGGGTACGATGCAACCCATGTGTTGAATTGGATTGTTCACCGGACCCAGCGAGGTGATATCTGTTTTCTCAAAATGACAAAATTCTAAACTCAAACTCTGATCTAGCCCCGGCATCGGACGACCTACCCTGGGATTATCACCGGGGTAGATTTTGGCGCAGTGATGCCGACGCCGTTGTCGCCGAATACGAGCGTCTCTCGACAGGTGACGACTCCGAAGTTGCTATATCCAGCTTCATTGAAGCTCGGAAGAAGTCCGTGGCTGAACTTAGCGAGGTAAGCTAACTTGTGTCGTTTGACCTACATTGCCCTCTGATTCACGTTTTCTTGTAGCTTGCAGATCGATGTAATGAATGGTATTGGGCAGTGAGACACACTTCTAGCATGGAATATTCGAAGAATCTGGATAAGGTTTGCATTAGGTGGGAGCTTCTTTTTCTCACCCAAGTTGGTGCTTATATCACAGAAGAGCTGCAAAGCGGCTCGTAGCTGAAGGATTCGACCAGCGCGACGTCGACAGCTCGTTTTACGACATCAACGATTGCGAGTTATTCTACCGCAAGCCGCGCCTCACCTCCAAACGTCCGTGTCATCTTTTCGCACAAGGCCTACTGTTCAGTTATTGAATGATCATTCCTACAGTGTGGAACCGAGCCCGTCCTTTTATCGTGCCCAGTGTCCTAGCAGCTCGAACTCAGCGCCTGAAACATGAGCGAGAGCTCCGAATTCAAGCCAGGAAGCAGGCAATTCTTGGGCATGCGATCACGAAATTACAAGCTGCCGTTCCCGGCGTACGCCATGGGTACCATCTACCTCCGCATACCATCGCAAACTTTCCGCCTCTTGCCCAGCTAATCGAAGAGGACTCTGAAGACTCAATATCCGCTGATGATCCGCGCCTGATCCAAGCTCTTGAAGCTTCTCCAGCGTTTGTTGAATCATGGATACTCGAGATGAAGAAGCTTTTGATTGCTGTACTGCCGAAGGTTGAAAGCCAACCTCAGCAATTAGAAAATCCAGATTTTCACAGGCTGGAACTTGCGATTAGTGTTTTCCGTATACACCGAACCGGTATGCATTTCGAAGTAGCAATCGGATGGGACGAGGCTCGTGCACATCTCCATAGGTGGACAGGCGAACCGGAGCTCCCGTTTCTGGGAGCCGAAATGATTCAGCTCGAGGACCAGGGAAGCCGAGTCGCGGCGGAACTTGTGTTACTCGTTGGGTTGAATCCAGACATCGCAACTGCATCGCAGATGGACTTTGTGGATGCGCGATTTGTTTGTAATGATTGTTCACCAGAGTCTCAGGGCCAGCGGCATGCTATGGATTGGCGCGAGAGTGTGAGTTTCATTTTTTTTTCGGTTGTTTCGGATCATTCATCTTGGTTTGTAGGTGGTGCATTCTGCCAGCAAACAGCAAGATATTTCGCATGATGTACCGTCATGGACGCTTCTTTCTCCTCTTGGGGCCGCAGACGTTCGGAGGCGAGATGGACCACCTGATTATACTCGTCTTCCATCCTGGTCGTGCACTATGTGCAATGGTTTTCTTCCTTCATTGCTTGGTCGACATCGGGTCGTTAAATATCACCTTTACAAAGCGTAAGTCTGCTCCTATGTACTCATTCAACGCCTGCACCCTCATAAGCTTAACACTCTCATTCTAACGCAGGCATTCTATCGAGAATCCGATAGAAGGTGAACACTTGGTTCATTTCCTGCTTCCTATCAGACCCCCTCGTCGTCGTATCATGTTATTCGAAGGCGGTTCACACCCCGCGCGGTTCCGCTGCAATCGTTGTGCGCAGACTCATCCTTCGGTTGTGAAGCTCTTTTCTATGCGTGCCTTGACGCTTCATGTTCCAGACAAGTATGTGCCTCCTACTTGTTTACTGCTCATAAAATCATTCCTGAATCCATCTCCCTTGTTCAGACATCAGGTTGAATTCTCGGATAGCGAGTATACTGAGGCGGAATTGTTATTGTGAGTCCCAACACGGGTAGGATGCGAAGCGTAACTTGATCGCAAGTGGGCCGTATCATATACTTACGTAGATCCAAGGCACATCCAGTCGAACTAGAAAAATGTCAAACTCAAGAACCTGTATGAGCCTGTATGACCATTTACTCTCCAGAATTTAAACTTGAGGCCTCTGGAGTCTGTACTTCGGGCATCAATCATGAATCATGATCATCGAACGTACCTTGACAACATCCGTCAAAGCTGTACCGTGTTGCCACTGTGAGTCATGTTTATCTCCCATCTTGCTCCCATCCTTTCTGAGCGGCTGCCCTGCTCCTTGAGCATCTACACCTACGTCGTGGGGACATGCACCAGCCCCAGCCCGCCGTCCGCTATCTAGCTCTCTTGCCCGTAGAGATCTGGGCATTGTGCTGGTCTCTCTGCTCCCTCCGCCAGCAGCGACGTCTATCGTTTGTTTGCAAACTGTTCCGCTCCATCACTCTCCCCTTTCTATTCAAGCACCTATCGTTCAATGCCGGGGTCGATTTCTTTGTTCTTTGCATGGACAAGGAGGCTCGCATCCTCCGTCTGCGCTCCATGCACAGAATAGCCGTTCGACTGGAGAAATTAACAGAGTCGCCTCTGGCATTTGCTCCTTTCGTTCAGTCGTGGACAGTTGCATTGGGGTACCAGGAACAATACAAACTCGACACCACTGGTCTCTCCGAAGCCCTCCACACTCGAATTTTCCAGACCTTTGGCAAAGTCCTAACGCTATGCCATAATCTATCGACGATCCATCTCAAAAGGCTGAGGATAGACACGATGCTATTGAGCACGGTTCTGTCCCTGCCGAAGCTACAACACCTCACAATTGACACTCGCGAATTGACCATCGTCGACACCGGAGGCGTTCTGCCAAAGCACACCATGCTGCGGAGCCTTGATCTCAGCCACGATTATCTGTTGCGGGAGGGTTTCGCAGAGATTGATCTTCCTATCCTTGCACATCTCACCCTTCAGTATGTGAAGGAGCAGCAGTCATTTTTCCAACACGTCGAGCGGTTTTCTCGGCTTGAAACGCTGACAGTCAATTCCATCCAAAATTCCGACTTCCCTGTGATCAAATCAAATTCTCTCCCAATTTTACGGGCCCTCACCGGACCATCAACCATGATAATTTCATTGGCACCAAATCGACCGATCACGCGTGCTTCAATTGGTTCCAGTTCCATCCAGTCTCTTTCGCAGTCGTGTGCGGCACTCTCCCGCAGCTCCGTCCCTCTCCGCGCGCTGGACCTTCCTTACGTTCACTTCCTACCCCGGATCCTGCCATGGCAATCTAATGCGCATGGCATCAATTCGATGCACGATTTCTTGACCGAAATTACAGCCCTCCTCCCTGAACTCACCGAGCTAATACTCAAGCTCCCGAATCCGCGGATGGGGCGCTGTGGAGGCTGCTTTAGTGGAATAGATGTCGTCTCGGAACCGCTTGGTGTTGACGAGCTGCCCATCCTGTGTGATGACACGGCGTTCGATGACTTACCTGAACATGAAATATCCGACGACGAAGGAGATGATTCTGGTTCGGGCACGAACATAACCATCTCCGTCAATAAATCACTGGACACGGAGCTCAAGGTAGAATCTTGGACGCAGCAGGTAAGTATCTCAGGTCGATTTTCGTCTTATTCAAGATTGCTTACAGTTTTCTCGCTAGTCGTTTCTGCAACAGATTTCCCCGACCTGTCTTCCCCTTCCTCGCAATGTTGAGATTCTCCATCTACAGGCATCATGGGTGGATTCTCCTTTGCCTTTGGCCGCGCAGCAGCGCGCACTGGAGTCACTGAACACGGCTTACCCTACGTTGCGAGAAGTTCAGCTTGCATTGCCGAATTCGACATGGAGACGAACCGGTCGATCTGAGTCTGTTTGGAGAGTCGTGTCGAACAATGCCTAAACCGAGCCTAGCTACCCATTCCTTGGTCGCCAATTTGTAACTCACGAGACATGTATAGTTTGTTGAACATGTAATTTTCTGTTCAGAGAATTGGGAACCTTTCGCAGGCTCGTTCTCTATTCGAAGTGCGCTGGATGGTTTGGATATCAGAAGCATCTAGAATCACAAGCTCATTTTTTTAAACCTAATGAAGAATCTCGAATTGCGAGAAAATTACGATATGCGCATCAGGCGCATCACCGGATATTGAGTAACCGGTTCCGCCGCCTACTTACCTTTGTCGACAATTTTGTTTCGTGCCACTGGCCCACACCGACATCGGCGAGTAACTCAAGGTGCTGCGGACTGAATGATAGTATATTGGCAGTATGCGCGCTGTGAGTAATAAGTGGTGTTGCCTGATCGGATTCACTGAACAACACTATGAATTGACAATTGCAGATTTCGCTCAAGGTAGTCTCTCCGCAATTTCTGGGCTGGGGACGCCGGGTGCTCGTTCCAGATGATTTTGGCGGCACGGATGGCGGTTGTACTGGAGCCGGATGAGGATTGATCATTGGATGCTGGGTGTGAGTTAAATATATTTATTTTGACAGAAATGAAGATTTTACATGTTACCTCGAGATTTAGTCTTTTGCACAGACTTCCACTCGATAGCTAACTCCACTCAAAATTCGACGACGATATTTCTTTCACTCGCCTCGCCCTCAATAATATCCCCCATATCCATACTTCTTCTCCAAAATACTAGGCATCGACTCCCCCGGGTCGTTTACCTTCAACCCACTCTCCTTCAACGCACGAAACCTCGCCCTGACATCAGCCGAGTGGATGTAAGCAGGAATCCAAACACTCCGCAGCGGTGGTTTTACTCGTATATCCCACCGCGACTCGACCATCTCGCACAACGCCTCCTCGAACGCGAGCAATTCCGATTTGACGTGATTTTTCGGCGCGGCGATGCGGATGGAGGTGAGGTGGGGGAAGAGCCTGGGGGTGCTATTGTCAGTGTGGTGGGGGGTTAAGGACAAGGATTGGAGGACGTTTGTTGGGAATTTGGGGCTCCCGAATGGGGGTGCGGGGCGGGGGAATTGTCTGAGTCGATGATTCCAGTCGAGGTCGAGGTGGGTTATTGTTTTACATGTGGGTGGGATGGCTGCGAGGAAGCGGTCGCCCGCTTCGTTGAAGGTTCGGCGGTGGTCGGTGTGGGAGTAGAGGCGGAGGGTTTGGAGGGGGGAGGTGGAGCGCGCCAAGAAGAGGTGGATGGGTGAGGGTAAGTGTGTTGACTCTCCTGAAGTTGTGAGGTGGAGGGAGTGGAGGTTTGGTGCGTGGAGATATGGGAGGAGGGAACAGTCGCTGCTGCATGTCAGGCGAAGGAGATGCGGGAGTGTGAGAGTCGCAACAGAGGTAAGCTCGTCGCCGTCCTCGGATTCCTCCAATTCACATTCGATCAGGGCTGCTCGTGTTGCCGAGATAATTTGTAAGAGGATCGTTGGGAGCGCGTGGATGTGGAGGTGAGTGATGCTGGGCCAAGGGAACTTTAAGTTAATGGAAGGAGGCACAGATGAATGTGATTCGGAAGGGAGAAGTAGATCAGGTTTCGTTATCTCGACTTTGGTCAGGCAAGGCGCAGAGGCGAATAGATCATTGAGCTCGGAAGGCCATGGAGACGGGGGCGGGGCGACGACGTTATGATTATTGGAGAGCATGGTGGGCCATAATTCATTGTCCTCCAAATCCTCCGTTTCGAGGGAGAGATACCTTAATTGTCCAACTTTGCCTCTGATTCCAGACAGAACATCAAGGAAGGGGGCATTTTGACCCCATGAGAGAGTCAGATGCGTCCATCGACTGCTGTGCTCGGTGAGAGCTGAGAGAAGGGCGATGTGATGGTCGGTATACAAGGTCAAATCCAAGTCCTCGATGACCACACGGAATTTGATTCTGAGTGGCGCGGTGCCGGATAGTTGGAGTTGAGTTTTGAGCGCCGGGAGAGGGTACGCTACGCGGATATCTATGCCTGCGGAATCGAAGTCGGGCGGGACATCCACGCAGATAAGGGACCAGAGCCATGGATCGGAGCGGGCGGCAGTGCGCCAGGATTGACAGACGTGTGTGAGGGGCCATGGGGCGGTGGGTACGTGGGTTTTGCCGCCGTTTATGCTGATGGCGCGGTAGTGGCCGTGTAATTCTGGGAATAAAGTCCAGCGGAATATTTCGGTGAGGATGTAGGGTGGGAGTCGTTCGAGGGCCGAGGGTTTTACGATTGAGTCGGTTTCGGTTATAGCATTGACTCGAGAGAAACGCGATTCGAGCTGTTCAATGGCTTTTTCGACGCAAGTTAACTCGCGTAAGACGGCGTCCCGGGTTTCTGAGATGGAGCGCATCCAGGGGAAGTGGCCGGCTGAGCCGATGCGCCAGAGTCCGGAAGCTTTGGCGCGGAGAGAGGCTGCAGTGGAGTAGAGGGTGAAGCCTTCGGCCTCGGTGTGGGAAGCAGCGGCTTCGTCTAAGAGAGAGTCTAATTCGAGTTGGTGGAGGCGGGCTGATTCTCTGTTTGCCTGTCAATTGAATCTGATCAGAATTTGGTGAATTGATTGAAAGAGAGAAAGCCTGAGCTGACCTCTAGAAGCTGGGCTCTGTTGGATTGAGGAAGATGAGATGTCAGTTTGATGTCGAGAAACTCGGGACTCGCAGTCAACTCGGAGTCTACTGACCTCATTTTCGTGTGTTTTATCAGCGAATTTCGCTTGAAGTTTCCAAGAGGGAAGGGTTGCGCGAAGTTCGAGTGCACTGGAATATTGAGAGCGTCGTCAGAAGGGGTGTTGAGGGGATGAGCAAAGTTCCTACTACCGTTACGGCTTTTATGATGATCTCATCATTCGGCCTTCGGATCGTTTTTCCCGAAACACGTTGATTGACGACCTGGACGACATTGAACCCTGCTGAACCGCCGAAGCTCCACTTGCTGAGCAGCGAACTCGAGTCACTGGGAGACGTTCTCCACGCCCACTTTGTTTCTAACTCGAAGAAGGATTTCTCCGGCTCTTGCTCTGTATTCGATAGCAACCAAGAGCGACGCCGACGCGGACATCATTCGTTTGCAGTGGATGAATCACTGGATGGTTTGGATATGTGGGATAGGAGTGCGGTGGTGATGAGCTTGCCTTGGGAAGCACGTCTCTGAAGACGGATTGAAACACATCAAGTTAGTAGACAAGAGAGAATTGTAAGCCTTCACACTCAGTTCGCTCGTCACCAAAAAATCATCCTGATAACGGCGATGGAGATGTGAGGGGCCTCTGTCGACATCTATGGTCTGAGCAAACGGCAACACTCCCCACAAATCGCGCAAGTCATCGAGTTCCCTTCGCTTTCGACTGGTATCCAAGAGACGGGATGCGTTTCTTTCCATTCCAGAGTTGGCTGAAGCCAACTACGTCCGGGGACGTGCTGAACTGTGAGTCTTCTCTGGGTGTGTCGTCGTTTCCCCCTCTTCGTACTTCGCGCTTGGCTAATCGTCACTATTAGCGACGAGATGACGATGATGACTGCGAGAATCTAGATACTACATGTCGCGTGGAGGTCATTCCTATGCTATTGTGAGCTACTCAATCATCCAGGGCTCAAGCCTATCATGCGCCACATCGACGATTACGCAGCGCAAGACGACGTATCCGACCCGTCGCCCGTACGACCCTCCGGCTCGCTGTTCCCAATATCCAGGATCCCATGCCCGTACTCTCGTTGGTTCGGCAAAGAAAGCAAGCCGCCGAGTGCGTAGGGGAATGCTCTTCCTCTGGCCTTGGACGCTATCCAAGTCGCTGTCGGTCCGAAGCTGTCTGATTGTCATGCTAGGCTCTACACCCCCCGCTATACACTCCCTTGCGGCAACTTCAATCGTCATCACCTTTCCTGCATCGCGTCTTAGTTTCACCGAACCTCACTTCACGGCGCTCGCGTCGCCTTGCTTCGACTCGTCGATTCGAATGCCTCTACCCTACTTCGACCCTCGCGTCCACACCTCCGCGCCGCCTCCTCTCGACACGCTACATTCCTGAATACGTCCTACGTACATGGGCTACGAATCAAATGATTACTACTCGTCTCCATCCAATATCCCGCCTTGGACGCCTCATCTGCACTCCGCTATCCTCGTGGCGCCCCTACCGCTCATTCTCCGCTCCCTACAAGCATGCCCTGCTTCCCGGGGCCGCATACCCGTCAAATCGCCAACTCTCTCCCTGTGTACGCGCAGACCTTCATTGCGGTGGCTGTGCACTCCTCCCCTGATCTTTTGCATCTTTTCTCCTCGACGCAGTCAATCCTCGTCCATCGGATGCCCCGGAATGCGTTTCCCTGTACTCAGCGGCGCTTCTCCCCATATGACTACCGTCTTCTTCGGCGTACGGGGCTCGAGATATAGCAGCCGGTCGGATCCGACAAACTTTGATGTGAAGTAGCCTGGATCTGTGAGGCTGCTCTGGTGGAGGGGGCGGGATGTGCTGTTTACTGTATGGCGCGACTACTAGAGAGTCTGCCGCGGTGCTCGTTGCGATTTGTGGATGAAGATTTGTTAGCCGGAGGGACGGAGTAGGGAAGACCTCCCCTTCGTTCCGTATTCCCTGCCTATCGCCTTCTTGGGAACCGTGGTTGTTTCCCGCGTACCACCGGCTGGGAACGACGCTGAGTGAATGTATGTGGATGCGGTGGATGGACATAGGCGATGGTGATCTAGTCTCGAGGACAAGACGCATAGCCTCTCCTCGTCTGCGTACCTACAAGATGACAGAAAAACGTACGCCAGTAATCTCCTGCTACGGAAATGTGTACTGACAAGCGCGACATAGACCAGAGAAGATCATCGGACTGCAGTCAGACGGGAATAATAAATTGTCCTTGCTCACCTCCCGATCTTGAGGTGAGATAGACGGAAACAGTATAACTGCGCGCGTTTCTCTGCCTTGTGGTGCGTTCTCACTCTGCTATCATTGCTTCGTGGTCTGAATCAGACCATCAGCATGCCCTGACAACGTCCGCCGCTGTACCACAGCCTCCCTGTAAAATTACCCTTCATATATCTCTCCCATCTACCTACCGCCACCGCTCACCATCTCCCTCCTCCATCGCCATGGTCCAAGACCGACTTGTCCCCGAGCGTTCCCTGGCAGTGGACCTTGTTCCCACGGAGATCTGGCTCCTCTGCTGGGATCTCTGCTCCTACAGTGAAATCAGCCGCCTCTCCCTCGTCTGCAAACGATTCCGCATCATATCTCTCCCTTTTCTCTTCAAACACCAGTCTCTTGACCTCGCCGCCATGGAACAAGGACTGGACCAAAATAATTTCGTTGATCGTCTCGATTATATGCGTAGAGCTGCCGTCCGCGTGGAGAACCTGACGGACCCTTCCTTCGCTGCCCTACCCCTGATCGAGTCATGGACGGTCAGGTTCGGCTACGAGCACGCCCTCAGCTCGAAGAAACAGGATATCGACATCGAGGACCTACGCCTGTTTAACAAGCTGCGCGCTCGTATCATGGAGACATTCTGCAAAACACTCCATATATACCCCAATCTATCTTCCCTGGATATGGAACGATACACCGTAGACACTGCGTTCCTAACCATGCTCGCCGGCCTACCCCATCTCCGCGATCTCAGGCTGCACATCCCGGACAAGTCCTCCGTGTCGTATTCCGGCGGGAACCTCACCATGCCCAACCTACGCCGCCTCGACATCAGCAGGCACGCGCTCCTGCTCGATGGGTTCACCCGACGGATAAGCCTGCCGAATCTCGTGGATCTGAGGATTGGGGTGGTGCGGAATACGGAGGTGGTGTTTGCGCATGTGGCGGAGAGGTTTCCGCTGTTGGAGAGACTTGGGGTGGATGTGATTCAGGATTATTCTTCTGAGCCGGTTCCGGAGTTGCCGGTGGGTTCGTTGCCGAATTTGCGGGAGATCATTGGGCCGCAGGGTATGGTTGATGGGTTGGTGCCTGGGCGCTCGATTAGTCGTGTGGTCGTTGGCAATGGAGGGACGTGGGCTGGAGCGACAAGTGGACGGCGGTTTGGAGCTTTTTCTAGATCTCTCGCAGCTCCGAGACAGACGTCTCCCATGGCCGCCACGCCGAGTGTAGGAGAGCTATCTCGCGGCCTGAGCTTGCATCCACCAGCTGGGATGTAATCTAAATCATCTCGCGATGTGCTGTGTCTTTGCGGTCCCAACGCGACTTGCTTTCTCCACCAGGTTCTTCGTTTCCGACCCGACTTGAAGGTCGTCGCCACATTGGAGACGGGATCTTTTCCATGGAAGCTAGACGCGGTATGTTGATGGTACGTTGGGTAGACACCACGGGGTCGTCGCTGTCTCCCTCTCGGACTCGATTGCGTCAAAAGCACGCTACACCACCGTTTGTTCCGGACCTCCGTAGGACGTTTTGACAGATGCTGTTAGCTGACTAGTCTCGAACCCAGACGTTATGAGCAGCAGCCACTCGCGCTCTGCGAGCGCTACCGCAATAGGCAATGTTGAGATGTCGAGATGATAGCGAGGCAGAATGATGGAAAAATTTGATCGTGGCTGCTGCTCTATAACGTCTGGTGTAATTTAGCCGTAAACCTTGCGCTCGATGTCACGCTGTCATTCTCCCCCGCAAGAGCGTGACATTTTGCTTTTCTGCTTGCTTGTGCCTCCCGGGCAGTCTTTACTCGTAATGATATTGCCATTAGCTTTGAAGCATACATAGTTCATTCCTCCAAGAAAAATTTGCCCCTCCATGTGCTCTTCAGTAAATATCCTGATGGTTGATGCCTCGGATTTACTTGAATTGGCATGCAAAAAAAACAGGATTAGATATTCTACAAGAGAGAGATGTTTGGTGCCTTCTACCGACTATTTCTCGTAGCTTGAAGCGCTGTTCGAGTTGAATTGTTTTGGTAGGTCACAGTGTTCCTAGTCTCTCGTAGACAGACGCTACAACAAAAATTATCCTCGTACCTGCGGTTGTTGTAGTCTGTTGAGAAGGTGCATCGGCCGATGCGTCGCCCGTCTTATTACATAATCAGAAATTTCTTGGGCTCCTTTTCATAGCTTTAAGCGCGTTTTAAGCAAAAATTTGGCCGCACTGAGCTTTTTTAATTCAAAATGAACAACCTTGTCAGTCAAATCTAGACAAAATATTCAGCCAACGACGAGATTGAGAACCTGCTGACAAATCCTGTCAAACTCACGGGTCGTTCAATTAGGCTCATTGGGGAACGAAAATAGTAAATCCTACTTCATAGACCTGTTAGAATATATCATAGAAGGTACCTTCCCAGCCAAAGTTTGCTCATGCAAGGTGTACAACGGTGAAAGTAAGGGAGCAAGTCGTGGGAATAAATTCAAACTCCGACGATTGGTAATAACACGGGCGACCGTGCAAGCGTTCGCGGTCAATAACAGACTACAGTGTTCCATGTGTTACGAATGTGACCGATGTCACCGAGCGCAAGGTCCGCGGTTAAATTGCACCAGATCTTGTAGGGAACATGTTGGGTATGTGGACAATGGTCCACATAGGAGGGGAAGCTTGCTTCATTCCGTACACGCAGTCCGAGGTCACATGACACTGACAGCTGGATATCCGAAGTCCGAGGAAAGGCCCGCACAGTGCTTACAGCTGTGCTTACAAAGCACCCAGTCATTTTGTAAGCATCTGCATTTTGGAGCCCTATACCGATGAATGGGGAAGCAAGCTTCCCCATGATGGTGCTGGTGATTTGTTTGATGTCTCTGCCCCGGCCATCATCCCGAAAGATCTGGAGCCGAGATTATTAGCTGACATCTCCGAGACATTCCCTGGAGACCGAAACATCGATTCCCAGACAATCCGTCGGCGATGATGTCCTGGGGACATTCTGCGCTGAAGCTCTCCAAGACATTAGAGCCAGTTTGCTGACGGCGCTTGCCATAAATAATATTTGAATTGCTTCTTAAATTTGATCAAAATACAAATAAAAAAATGGTATTGCAAGCGACAAGAGTATACATTGAGCGACTACACAAATGATTCTAGGAGGGAGAGGAGAAGAGGAGGGAGCGGAAGTAAATGATGATTTTCCGGAAGATGGAGAGAAAGAGAGGTGGGGAGAGGGCCGAAACATGTTGCTGAGAGAGGCTTGGGGAGGACGACGGCAAGGACTTTGATGAAGGTTTGCATGGGTTACACTCTTGAAGGTTTTCAGCTTGCAGCCTTGGACTCTTGCGACCGTTGTCTTGCAGTCTCAGCCTTGCACAGTGGTGTTCTTGGATCTTGCGGACTTGCGGACTCTTGTCTGAGGTGGAGAGATCTTCGTGACTTGAAGAGGCTTGAAGATTGAAGCTTGAAGGAATGTTGAGGAGAGAGACAGTATCAAAGGCTTCGAGCTTCCTTCTGGGGTGTCGTGAAAGACGAGGAGCTTGGAGGGGGGACGAGGGAAGAAGACAAGAGAGCGACGTGGCAGCGGAGACAATGACAAACATCATGTCAAGCCAATGATGCCACGTCATGATGCGATGTGGGGACTTCATCGTTTTCTCGAGCTTGACAGTGGACACCGAGTCCAGCAGCAAAAAGTTGCGCCGCTCGAGGAACTTCAAGAACTTCCTTGGAATACATTGTGCATTCAAGACTAGGTCACAAGAAGTAAGTTATTGGGGGATATAGCTACTCCAAATACAGTACTTGTTGAATCAGACGAGCTTAAGATTCCAGTATATATCTTAAGATTTGGGCAACCTTCTAGGATGTCCTTCAACCATCCACAGACTGTCCCAACCACGCTTCTGAGGACATACCGAAATTGAGAGCTGTTGGAGCTCGCAAATCATGGTTCCGAGGACATCAGACCTCGGACATTATTTTGACATTTGAATAAAATGGTGGTGTAGTTCTCCGACCTTCATCCATGGTGGCTGTGCTAGACCCACCTAAATACTTTCACCTTTCCCCCTCAACGCGGATACCTCCCACCATCGGATGCCTCGGGATGGGCGTCTCTGTATACGACGCTGCTGCTCCCGGTATCGCTATGACGTTATTTGGCGTACGGGACTCGAGATACGTTAGCCGGTCGAATTCGATACTTTTGTGCCGCAGACGACAGTACACTGGATTTGCCAGGGTGTTTTGGGGGATGGGGCGGAACGTGCTTCTCTGCCTACTCTGTCGCTGCGCTATATCCCATCGCGATGGACCTTGGTGTCGTTGGAGTCAGGATTCGTTACCCGGAGGACGGATTACTACTTCACTGTTATAAGTCAACTCATTGACCTGAATTCCCCATGGAGTATTCTTTTGACTTTCTCTACCCTTCAACATCGGTTCCTTCAGGCCGTGTCTTGTGTTTCAGTGCGGACACAAAGTCTGCCTGCATTTGCTCTGACCAAATTTGCACTACCTTTTCTGCGTCACTTCATTCTACCCCATCGCCAGCCTAATATACTACACGCCTTGTCGGCACGTCCGAGTACTCCCTACTCTCAATCCTCTCGAACTTTGGCTCCTCCGTATAGATGTAATCACTACAATTGTATGGTAGTACAGGAGTAGTTAATGGTATTATCAGCGACTGGGTTCTGGGCCACCTAAGCATCTTTGGCCTCGTACCGGCTCAGGGAGGATACCTGACACCCAAACTGGGAGTCTAAAATATGCTCCTACCTCCTAGAAGGTTTATCAGATTTTCTGGAGAGATCAAGAGAGGTATTCATGCCTCAAATATGCACCAGGGATGTAAATTGTCCCCGTAAAGAATATGAAGGCATACATTGAGGTCTGAGGACCAGTTATGAATCTCCAGAATGCTGGTTCGTCTCGTGGTTCGACGGGATTGCTGAGCGCAAAAGAGGGGTCTAAAAATAAGAATTCGGGTTCACACGCCTCCCTCCCGACAGAAAACCTCCCACAATCCCTCAAAAACTCACATACAGCATCGCTCAAGCTCATACTCGAACCCATCGACTGCGTAGAGGGGCATCTTAACTTCATCATCTTGAAATTACAAAACGGCCCACTACCTCGTCCGGCCCACTAGCCAGTCGCAGATACCTAATACTCAATTTACTCCTGAAAGTTCACAAAAACGTTCAGTTCTTATTCAGTTCAAATAGAAGTTTATTTTCTCGCGTGTCTACCGATAGTTCGAAACGTATTGAGTCAATACGTGTCGATGACAACGATGCGACACTTCTTCCTTGATGTGTTGGGTGGGGGGATGTATAGAAGCTTTTTCTTTTACAGATTCATCGAAGGACTAAAGCATCACCCTGCTTGAACTTATGGGAAATCATGGATCGCAACCTGTTATGGATAACGAGTCATTCCGAGACTTACTACGATCATGTAGAACCAGGCGTATACGGGGAAATAGTATACTACGGGTACTCTAATTAGCAATGGGCCGTGGTGGAATCAGATTGAAGAAGGAGAGTGGAGGGTGGTATATACCACTCACCCTGGGCGGGATTGAACAGACGCGGCGCACACGGCACACCTGAGATTCGGCACATGCGAATCAGATGCGGCACATCAAACTCAAATGCGGCACATCAAGCTCACCTGCGGCACATGTGCCAGAACAGATGCAGCACTTCCGGTAACTTCCGCCTCTCCAACATTCCCGCGAGATGTTGGCGAGATGACGATCTGCTGCTAAGTCGAAGAAGTTTTTAGCATTGACATCATCGGGGTCCGATGAACCCAGTGGTAAATGCAAAACGATGCAACAGTAGTATATAAACCTAATATAATCAAGACCATACAGTTGGTATAGGAAGAAATATGATAACTGAAGATTACTGGTAAGTAAATAGTGAGAACTAGGCGCGCTGTTTTAATCCAGTCGTTGGATGCACAATCACGGCGCTGCATGCGAGTGTCTTAGAATTGTCGTTGAGAAGAGACTGACCATGAAAAGCCGTGATGATCAGGTTTTCGTCGAGATCAGGCGCAAGCACAGAGCTTCGGTGATTAGTGAAGTCCTTGGTCCACCCGCTGCATCCGACGAAATGATTATGACCGTTGGATGTCTAACGCAACATAAGAATACATCTGAACAACGGAATTGTCCTCACCTACCTGCTTCTGAGCTCTGACAACAGATATGCCGTTGCATTTCGCGCCAATCTTATCGACGTTGAAGCATTTTTTTATCGCGAATCAGCTGTACGAACCTGGAATATGTCAGCAGATTGGAAAGGGCACAAAAATAAGATAAAGAATGTACTCAACAGCTCTCTGCTCCGCTATAGTTCCTTCGTCACGGCGTGTCTGGTGCTGTGCAGAGAAATCACGATCTCCCGAGCCAGTCTCTAGATCTCGGCGCTTGACTTCTAGAAGCCGGTGGTCCCCGCACTCGCAAACATATGCGCCTCAACGAATGAATTAGCAAACAGTGATTGAGTGAAAATGCAGTTTCGCACCTGTACAGTCGATGCGGCGCGTTGCAGACGCGTCAGGCGCGTTATCCTCGACTCGGACACGTGTCGGGGTTGATTTGGGTGGATAGGACGAGGTCGGAGTATAGTTCTGGAACGTGTTCGACGCGTCAAGACGCGTCCACGGCTGTCACGATAGGGAAGCCCACGTACCGAGCTTCCAAATTCCGTGATGACCTTGTTCGGCAGACGATCACTGTATCTCGAGTCCTCGGCGGTGTGTTGAATCCGCATTGCGGCGCGTTTGTAGCAGAGGTCGGGGCGACGGATGTCGTGGTACGGGAAAGAAATGTGGGATCAATATTTGGCTCCCCGTTGCTTGTATTGTAGATTATTTGCTTGATTTGATGCGCACAGACCTCCTACTCAAACAGAATCGGCACTCCTACCTGTTTAGGAAGTGTGCCGCAGTTAAAACAAGTTCGGCACATGTGCCGCATTTGAACGCGGTGTGCCGCATCTCAAATGTGTGTGTCCGCCGCGTCTCATACATCCTCCACCCTGGGGGGCCGCCAGCGCCCGTATCCGCGCCCACCGCTCGCCCGCGGATCGCGCCTTGATGGTCCGTGCATAACGCGCTGTCCGCTCTTCCGAAACGGGTCATTTGTTTGTTCTTGTTACCATCAAGCCGTCATCCATCAACCCGTTCCGCCACTTCTTGCCCCGGCCCTCCCTGCAGCTCCCCTTCGCCTTCCATGCCACCAAACCAGCCACTACTGCTCACAGGCTCTCTGATACGTCTAGATTCCTTACCAGGATCTGTCACAGACTGTGTATGGATTTGGTGGGCGGGCTGGCTGATGGATTGATCGTTTGATGCTATTGTTTTTTCCTTTCGATTGCCTTCGTTTTTCCGCCATTCTGTTGGAAGTAAAGACCTAGAGACAACACCTCTGCACAGGGAGTAATCTCAATGGCTAATCCGACTTCTTCCGAAGGCCTCCCAACCCGGTATTTGGATTCTCGCCCCTCCTCGGATCCCTCCCGGACCCTCCGGCGCCCTCAATGGATTCTGTGGATGATCCAACGGCGAGTAGACAATCTATCAATTCATCTTTCTACACCCTGTTCTCCTGCTTGGGCTCTAATCGTTCCTCGGGCACTCGTTTTCCTGGTTCGGTGATATCGGACCATTCCTCCGAGCGTTCCGATATCCACAAAACTTGAATCTCGAGACTACACTCCGGGTTTAGCTCTTCTGTATTCACTCCAATTTCATTGACCTCAGAGATTAGCACATCATATCCTAAGATAATAGGATTCTATGAAGAAATATATATTCTATGGGCCAAATTCCGTCGCTAACTGGTCGAAACATTCGCTAATCGGTCGAAACATTCGCATTCAGTGAGGTTTGGGTCCTGGAGGGCTACAGAACAATCCCCTAAAATCATGGGACATAGAGGCGGCATGTATAAACCACATTCGTCAAAACTGCGCCCTTGGAGCAAGTGTGAGTTCGACAATATATCTGAAATTTCAGTTGAACAACTCAGTTCTCGAGTGTCAGTGCCAAACCTTGTTACATGAAACCTCAATTTTGGTCCCGTTTGCATATTTCCACCCAGATAACCATGGGACCCCAGGGCAAACGATATATTCGGACTCCTGCATTACTTTAATCAAGTTCTGAGTCACATTTGGAGTCTCCAACATCCGCCTGTCCCCGAGAATCGCGAAATAAGGTAAAAATTGAATTTTTTTCAAACACGTTGTACAGCTGTAGATTTCTGACCCATCAAAGCAGTGATATGGACGAGTCCGAATCCGAATTATGAGATCGCAACATGGAGGCTAGGACTAAATATACAGCAATGGTTTCACTTGTCACACCAGCCATTTCAGGAGCTGCAGTGCACAGTTCTGCTTGAGAAACACATCAAGGCATTGATATTAGAACAATGAACTGTTATGCCATTAACCTCAGTGCTTCAGATACATACAGAGATTGTCAAGCCCTGAACTCACACCCCGAGTTATTTGCGTGAAATCACCTCGAAAAAAAATCAAGTTCCCTGTTTAAACCTTCAGCTTTATATATACTAGCAGTATAAGCTTGAAAACTAAGTCAGAACTTTTGAAGCTTTGAGAAACATGCTTGGGAAACTCAATGTTCGATGTTTCGACCGGTTACGATGGGTTTGATGGAGGGAAGTAACGCCGTCACATACGTGACACGCTCGCTTTTGGCCACCATGTCTGCGCCGTCGACGCATGCTCACCGCTCGCATGCAACTCTATCACTCCACAACAATTAAAGGCTCTCTTATACTAGGATCTCTGACCTCTGCCCCATTTCCGGAACCCTCAATCTGCTGTTTCTCTGTCAATAACATCTTCCATTGCACAAATTTAGACGTGCAGTAGTGCTTTTCATTGGAGAACCGCTCTGTTCTTACAGTATTCCCGGCCTGACATGGTGCGTGACGCTTATATACCAACACTTTTCGTCTCTAATCTCTCTACCTGTTGATCTGGGGGCCGCAACCCATATTCATGCCGAAATTGAAGTGCATCATCAAGTAAAGTAAGTCGCAAGACTCGCTGGCTGCATCCTACCCATCCGATGCGCACAAAATTGACCCGTTTCTTCATTTCATCCGCACCATAGCCGCTATTCCCGCGATTCTCGTATGGAAAAGTCGACGCGCAGTACCCCTGTGCCAGCTTTCGCGCCCCACTCTACAGCCGTCAACGACAGTCAAGGCCGACATGCACCGCCCTCATCACCGCTCTCGTTGCAGTCAGGATGGCCGCGCTATGGAACGATCCGGCACGTCTGCTATCATTCACCAGCCTG
Organism: Favolaschia claudopus; assembly: GCA_037176885.1. Taxonomy (NCBI): domain Eukaryota; kingdom Fungi; phylum Basidiomycota; class Agaricomycetes; order Agaricales; family Mycenaceae; genus Favolaschia; species Favolaschia claudopus. The sequence goes on along the minus strand of JAWWNJ010000048.1, from coordinate 773,634 downwards.
GTGATCTCGTCCTCAACTCGGTCACTACTACACTCGTAACACCATCCTCATTGTCTCTGTTTTCCTTTCTCTTCCGCTACCACCTTCTCCCGCATCCCCATGCCATGCCCCGCAACGAATCCACCACCGCTCCTGCCGCCGCGCTCCCTGGGTTCGACCGACCACGACTCGAGGGAGCTACTGCCGCGCTGTTGAATCAGCAGAAGCGCGACAGCACGCTGCTTCTTGGCCCGGACGAGTGCAGCTGTTCCTCGCAAGATAGACGAAGAGTCGCGCGCGCGCGACAGCCGACAGCTTCCTCGCGCTCCTCCAGGGCACCGCATGCGCTAGTTCGGACGCTGGAAGCGCACCCACGTGCGGGTTTGCGATCGGGCTCGGAGTTGTAGACGTGCGACGCTGCCCGCACGTCCCATTAATTTTTCTTATACTGTCCTTGAAGCTATACGGTTATACGGATGGAGTTTTGACAATGTAGTCGTTATTCTTATGCTATAGTATGCGACAGTATGTAGGCATGTACTCCTTTTTTCGTAGATTTTACGCGATTTTTCTAACTATCTATCGAGCTCATCGCGCTCGACAGCGCCAAGCCACGGTCGAGGCCGTTGCCCAAATACATGCAAATTTGATCAAATTTACGTATCCACTTGTTCGCTGCTCTTAACGATGACGACGACCGCGAGCTCACTGCTGATGGTAAGCCTACCCCCTGCCAAAGCACTCTAACGTAGTATACTAAAATTCACTCTAAACCTCTGGTTTGATTCCACCACACACCATTGCTAATTAGAGCGGGTGGTATACTATCCCCCCATAATAAGGTGGTAGAACAGCCTAGAATGTTTCATGTACTGTATATAAACCCCGGGCCCCCAGTGCAATCCGCATCCTCATGCGATTGCGAGGCTTCCTCAGGCTATGTCTTGATCAATCCATTACTTTACTCTGTGCTTTTGCTGTGCTTAAGCGCCCATCTCTCGAATCTCAACAGAATTGACCTGGTAAAAGAATTGATTGTCTCCTTCCATATCCGCAATGTTCACATCATTTATATATAAAGCCCAGTTCCATGCTGGTTTCCAGATGTTACACCATGCAAAACTAATAAATCGGCAAGCTCTCACAAAAAGCCGCGGCATTGAGGCTGAAGTATGCATTCCAAGCAAGTGAAACACCCTCTAAAGCATCTTGAGAGCTCCAGAGAGCTTTTGAGCACTAGACACAAGGGGCAAGGAAATTTTTAAGGCCCTTCCGGGGTGCCCCCTTGGGTGGCTGGTGGGTCATATAGACGCGGTGGCGCACGGAATTGCCTCTGATGGTAGGTGGATTATATTGATGCGTCTCAGCCCTGTCGTCAAATTCTCAAAATCAGCTTCTGCAACGCTCAAATCGAAATCTAGATTGGGTCTAAACCTACCTCCTGCACGGTCATATATATCCACATAATTGAAGCCCTCGGCTTCCCCTGTCAGTAAATTCTCCATTCAGCTGCCACAACACTTGAGTTCTCATTCAGACCCCCGTACCTTGCGAAGATGGCATCCGCCTAACTTGAGGATATAACACCAAGTGTACAATTTTGAACAAGGCAGTATCGGGGGCAGAGGGGGTTTGCAGCGTTCCGTCACTAGCTTCCGAAGAGGCTGTTGGTCCGGGTGATTCAGGCGATCGTGAAAGAGATGTAGAGAATCTCCGGCGACAGTGATCACTAAGCAAATCCGTGAACAGAAGCCCTTTATCGTATGGAATGGAGCTCACCAATCAATTGAAGCGTCAAGATTGTGACCTGCAGACACATGCACTTCAGTCTTGCAATAGGGACACTCCATCTTGGCGGAATCGCCATAAACCATCGCGGCCATGAAAATTTCAGTGCCAGCAGTAACTTGGCGGCTCCCAAGACGGTAAACCGAGCATTCGCAGTTCTGTATACGATACTGATGTGACAAAATAATGCTGGTTATTGCTTGATTGCCGTCGAAAATTTCCCAAAGCTCTTCTACGAAAGCCTGGACACGGCCGTCGAGTCCACTCAAATTACATCACATATTTAGTGACTTACTTTAGCATCTCTCCATAGATCTAGCGGCATCGGTCTACGTTCTCCCGTCACATCGACAAGGATGATGGTTGCACACGGAAAAAGTAGGCGGGGAACAGCAAGGAAAGGGATGGCAAAGACGGGAACCAGCCCGAGGCGGTATGCCAAATGACGAGGGCCCGGTAACAATGAAGCCACCGAAGCACAGTACATAGCAAATTTCAGCTTGTTCTCGCCACTAGCTGTGAAGTCCACGAATCGATGCACGAGTGGTATAACCCAGTTCTGCATTGTCGTTCGCGGAAAGGGCCCGGTGGCAATGAAGCCAATATTATAGTGGTGGTGATATTGATACGATAGATCTACCGCGTTATTCGTTAGATCGTACACAGCGAAGCTTTTGGTGAGTTTCGAAACAGGAAAACTCACTTCCGGTAGCAACCGTTCCATGGGCCGATAGATGAACGTGTGGTCCTTCTCCCGTGCCCCCTGGGCCGCCCTGAAGCATAGCGCCACCGCCAGACCCCCCGTTTCCTCCTACGCAAAGGTTAGCACAGTGAGGGAGCAGCGTTGATTGTATCCGAACCGTTGATCACCACGGTGGGTTTAAGTGGGTTCTCCCCATCTGCCAGAGTCACAGTGATCCAAGATTCCAAACCAGCCACTTCCACAAGCGTCTCCCTGAGCGGTAAAACATTGGGAGTGTAGAACGATGAATCAAGAGTGGGATGTCAGCTAGTCTGAGTCGCAAAGAGCAAAGGATGTAGAGGCCCGAGCATAAGAACCAGCGGCCATGAGGCAAAGCCGTGGTGGGTTCCTGGTATAGAAAACAGGCTCTGCACACACTGCACACAGGGTACAGGTCATCGCGGCAAAATGCGTCATTTGACCGTATAGCATCTCTTCCTGGCGCTAAAATGGCGAAGGCACGCGGCAAGTAGAATGGAACCTCAGTAGAATGGAACCTCAGTGAGTCGTCCTTCGAGAGATAACCAGGAAAAGATCCAATTTCCCGGCAGCAAAGAAGGTTATCTTGCAAACCGTTGGCTTTTTGATGAGACAAGGATTGAAATCTTGGAATCTCATCATCTGGAAAACCTGGAGACTCTAGATAGGCCTATATAGGCCGCATAGAGCCATAGACCGCGTAGTAAGTCGCCCTCTATACAGTTCGCTGTAGAACTCACCGTTCTACATAGACTCGCATAGAGTCGCATATTCTCGGCTAGAAACGTTTCAGCAAACAATTCCCTTATTTAGATGTGATTTTAACACGGTCCCGCAGATGAAAAGCGATATAAAATAGATATATTCATGGCTTGGTACAGGCTCGAGCTACGTAGCGGACTACATGAGGTATGGTGGGAAGGAACAGATAGAGCAAGCAGGCGGAGTCGTAGAAGAGCGAGGTGTTGGTAAGGAATTGGGGGAGTGAGTGGAGATACATAAGAACTCGGAGTTGAGCACCTCGCGCAGTCTAGGTAGGCAGAGGAACTAAAATAGGGAGACTCAGTTCAGGATACACGAAGCAAAGCAGGATATCACGCACTAGCGTCCTGAAGCAGTTGTACATCAACACCAAGTTGTCTTGCGCGGAGGTCAAAAAGGTTAAGGAGGTTGAGGAAGATCCCAAGATTCTTGCGAGACTTGCTTAGTGCGAACATGAGATTGGGTGTTCGACTTGAGGAAAGACTTGGACGTATTCGCTGGAGGGACAACGAGACAAGACAAGGCTTGGGGCTGGAAGGTAGCAAGCTTGATGTGAGCTTGAGGCGCGCCGAAAGTATCATTGAGGGATTGAGATGCTTCGACTGTGAAGAATAGAGAAGATTTGAGCTTTGAATCGACGATGGCGGGGTGAAAGGTCGGAAGGGGAGGGAAGTGGGAGATGGTGGGAGGAGACAAAGAGCACGAAAAAATGGCGCCATTTGCCAACCACCTTCTCATCGTGATACGCTATCAAAGAGATCAGTTCGGCCGCTACCTGCCGGTTACGGTAGGCGGGATGGTCGAGGTTGATTTTGAACTTTTGACATCCGAGTTCCGAAGAAGTCCGAAGTGCCTCAACGAGTTGATTGATGTGATTGCCTAATTGGGAAGACTATGGTGGGTCCACCCTTAGGCTATTGCACATTCCCATGCCTAGTTGAGGTACAGGTCAAAGCTAATGAACCTTATATCAATGCAAATTAAATTGTAGACTATTCTGAGGCAACCCCTGTGCGTAAAAGATGATGTTGTGAAATGTTGTGTGGCTGTGTAATGCAGCCGCGTCAAAGTTCGGGTTATTACGCCTCAATTCTATGCACAAACATGGTCTGAAATTCTGGCACAGTAATCTAAGTAATACACATGTTTGAGGAAAAGGTCCGTCAACAGTGCAGAATCAAATTTCTCGGCAATATAAGCTAAAAATTCCTCGGTCAGTCTACTCATCGTAGTCACACAGATTGTACTAACAAATGCCAGGGATACAGTTCGTCGTATTATGTCGGATCTGGATCCGGGTGGAGCCGAGGCCAGATTCCCTGGGCGTAACCGCCGTCCTAAAGAGCGCGGGCATTTGACAGATACCGGTGTTTATTACGAGATTCATTTTGACGGCCACGAAAAACTCAATTTCAAGGGTTTGCAAATGGGACCCGTCGGAATTGATATATATGGTGCTCGCTGCCATTCGAGTAGTCGCTTGATCAAATATTTGACCGTGCCTAATGCCCGCTGCTCCTCAACGGTCGGGCATTATTACCTCGATCTGGTTGAAACGAATGGCGGTAAGGCTTCAGAGGGCTATATCACGACACAATACTCACAACATTCTCAGTTTTTGTTCAAGCTACAGTTGACGGAGGGTCCGAGACAGGGGAATTATATGCTGCACACATAGCCTTGCGGTAAGCGTCTGATATTCTCATTTTGAGCTATACTAACCGGATATTTAGCCAACACTGTATGCCAAATACCTCTGTGGAGGAGCACCCTGCATTTGTTGCGCTGCCCAGTACCGACAACATTCCGGTTGAATCTTCTTGGCATCTTCTCACCAACTACATTGGCTGTGATATCAAGCAAGTCCTTTCTCTTGGCAAGAGCATGAACTACTTCAATCCGGCCTTTGAGCTACACATGTACGTCGCCCTTGCATAATGTTCCTTAACTCTTGAGTAATGTCTTGAAGCAACTTGTTCAAGTGGCTGTGGCCGAAGATTGTTCAACTTTGCTTGGATGACTTTGTGGACTACTGGAACAACCACCGTATTCGGTCTCAGAAGGATAAAATTCTGCCTTCTGGGGTCTCTCCGAATTATATTTTCGACTTTCCTGAGCGTTTTGGGCTTGTCAAGTTTGGTAAGCAGGCACCTCAGGATAAGATTGATGCTCTTCGAAGGAACATTCCCAAGTCTCGGGAGGAGTGCTACCGATGGGTTTCGGATGAGTTTGATATGATGGCTTTCGGAGCGTATGAACAAATTGGGAGTCCAGAGATGAAGCTTGCTGAGGGGTGGACAATATTTTGTCACATGCTGCCCCTGCTCCAGTAGACAATTAATTCCGAAATACACCATATATGGTGTCAATGCTCAAAAGTTCTTGAACTTAACAGCACAGCGTCATGGATCAGTACCTCCTGACCATACTCGACTCTCCATTGATCTACCCGGCAGTCCGAGGTCTCTCGTACAGTGTTGTACTTAAGGGTCTTATTAAGGGTGCTCTGCAAAATTAAGGGCTTAGGTCTTTATTAAGCCTTATTAAGGGTGCTCAAATTAAGGGTGTAATTAAGGGTTATTTCCAAATCGGGAAAAGAACAATTACACAAAGATTATGAACGGAAAGCTCCCACTAGCCCTCGTCACAGCCGTGTTTCCTCAATTTATTGGGCCGACAAGTTAATTGTTAAGCTCTAAGTTTATCATTTAGAATATGCGTCCCAAAAATCAGCTAAAATACAATTGATCCAAAAAAGTAACGAGATAATATAACTTCCTGTCCCCTATCTAAGTCCAATAAATTTATTGTATCCTAATAGCTTTCAGAAGCAAATAAACCGTACACAATTTATAGAGTACAATTCCCAGATAAATGAGACAGTAAAGGTTAGATTTAGTGTCCCCAAAAATGCTTCAAACTATGTGGAGTTTCCTACGTACAAGAAACTTGAACTTTTTGGACTCGTTTATGAGCCGAGGAAATCAGACCGAAAACTTAGAGTTTTAGACACCAGTAAATGTATTTGCCAGAGCCTGCAGATACATCTAATGTTGTGTGAAATCCTAAGTTTTTAGTCCAATTTATCTGGCACTCAAATGAGTCCAGAAACTTCGAGTTTCTTACACACAGAAAACCCCACATATCTTGAAGCCTTTCTGGGGACTCTAAATCTAAAATTTACTGTCTCAGTCATCTGGGACTTTTCCTCTATGAATTGTCGCTGATTTATTTGCTCAGGAAAGATGTGAGGATACAACAGATTTATTGGATTTAGATATATGACAAGAAATTATATCATCTAGTTATGTTTCTAGCCCCAAGAAATCAAATGCATTCTAACTAATTTCTGGGACCCATATTCCAAATGAGAAACTTAGAACTTAACAATTAACTTGTCGGCCCGATAAATTGAGGAAACGCGGCTGTGCGTAATTGTCGTCGGATCCTTCCAGAGCACCGTCGTCAGGCTCTTCACCACTGTGTTCAGCCGCAAGAAGCTCCATATAAAGACTTTCCTCCGACACAACTCTTTCTCGCCGCGATAGTGTGAAGGGATTTTCAATGACGCCCCCAAAAAGGGAATCCAACGTAGTGGGAAACCACGACCGTTGGGCGCGGAGGCGGCGGCCTGTGGTGGGAAGAGGGACGTTTGCTGGCAAATCCTTGTCACTGTCCCCGTCGTTGTCGTCATCCGAGGCAGTGTCAAGCTCTTGCATTTCCGCCCGCCAGTCTGCAACCTGTTTTCTCCACGCAGCGGAAGACCGCACTACGACTGATTTTTTCTGACCCTCATCTTCGCTGTCATCAGTATCGCTCAGGATAGCATCTGCGTACCGCGGAACGGAGAGTAGTGTCCGTAGACGTGAGTCTTCATGATTTTTTCGACCTCCGCGCTCATAGTTGAGCCGTGTTGCACAAGACAGTAAAAACGAACTTACTTTTGCTTGCTGCTCCATTTTTTTCAGCGTTAGGCGATTGCGTTTCTTATTCTTCTTGTTTGAAAAGTCCGAAAATACGCGCTCGAGCCCTGCCTGATTGACCACAAGTCGGAGTAGCAGCTGCGCAAATTGAGCGAGCGGTAGAACAGCGGCGTTGACTTTCAGCATCTCCCAGAACGGAAGAGGATCGTTGCCCTGCGATGTTGTGAAGATATATTACTGTCGGAACAAGCCACTCGGAGGACATACGTGAATTGTTTCATATGACGCTTTCTGGTGCGAATCCGCTAAAAACCAGCTTTCGAAAGGGCCGGTCGCACTCAGATATTGCATAAATGCGGTGTTGACAACCTGCAAAGTCGCCTTAAGTGTGGAATCAAACTCTTGCTGCTCGGCGGCAGTGTATGGCGTTTTCGGGGGCCGAGTTTTCATACGTTTGAAAAGCTGCTCTCAATTTAGCAGAGGATCCGAGCGACATGAGAAATGAGCACGCACGGTAATAAGTTCGGTTGAAAGTTTGAAGACATCAATCTGCGCTTTATCACCAAAGCGTGAAAGCCGCTCAAATGGATTTAATATCAAAGCGAGGACGAAAACAACCTGGTCGAGCTCTTTGAAGCGTTTCTCGATGTGTTTGCACATGCGCTGCCCCAGTCCGCGCTCGGAAGCCTTGGAGCGAGTCGAGAGTCGAGAATCCGCGGAAATGGAGGAAGAGACCTGCTAGAGCCAGAAAGAATTGGTCGGGACGAACATGGTCGCTCTGGGCTATGTTGGTCAGATAGCATATGTGCTCGAAATCGGGGATGATAGTCTGTTGGAGTCTATCCCACCATGCGTGTGATTCGACAACGGTGCAGTGGTGGATAGCGTCATCCTGGAGTGCCATCTTCTTCCGCGCGTTTGTCTCGGCGCCAACCTGGGCCTTGACAATTGCATCTGGGTGGTTCAGAACCGCGGCACGGATGGGAGCTTTGAGTAGCGAGAATCGGATTGCGGCAATGAGATGAGTCGTCCAGCGTGTGAGATTCGGAAGAATGTACGCCAAGATCTTGCCCGACAGTTCCTGCTGCTGCGTGTCGAAGATGGCCCGAACTTTGTCGTGATTGTTGAGCCAATTGACGAAGTCGATGAGCTCGCCTATTAGAGTCGCAGCATCTTCGTTCTCGCAAAGGTAATCACCAAGGATAAGCTGGCCTTGGTGAGCGCAGCAGGCAAAGGTAAGGAGGTACGGGCGAGCTGCTGCCAGTAGAAGTCAGCCCTTCTTACTCCCACCATCATTGTCGGTGAGGAAGGCGATGACGAAACACATAAGCTCTGCCTCTGCTTTATCGATCATGTCACCGAACATTATCTTCATAGATTCGCCGTCCTTCAAAAGCTTGTTTGTGCGCAATATATCGACGAGTAGTGTCTGGGTACGTCAGGACATAATCACAAACGATCATATTCAAGAATTACGACTCACTTTGAAATTATGCGTCAAAGTAACACCGCCAACTGCATCCCTTCGATTCGTACGCCAACCGTCCGTCCTGTGGGCAAAACTTCAGAAAAACCGACAAGAAGAGCTGTTAAAACTTACGACATAGTCACATCTTGTCCTTTGACTTGTGCAGCAATCTTTCTGTCGACCTCGTTAGCTGCGTCTCTCAGTAACGACCCCCCAAGCTCCCTACATGATGGAATGACCTCCATGGCCTTCGAACGCATCATCAGGAAAAGCTTCATGACTTCGGGATCCTCTGTCCACCTCTCTGGAAAATTCGCTGACTGAGTTGCGCGCAATGTTTGCTGAGCAATGGCATGCTTGTGGTCTGCAGAGAAAGGTACCTCGATCCCCCTGAAGACCTTCAGCTGCGACTGGGAAAACGAGGCCTCCACGGCCTGGACAAGTTTCCGCTTCTTGCCACCACCCGAGCCCCCGACACCCTCATCATCCGCATCAGCACCCTTTTCATCACCGTCTGCCTGCTTCCGCTTCCCCTTCCCTTTCTGAGCTTCTTCCTTCTCCTTCTTTGTTGGAGATATCCTTACAGCCATTGCCTTCTCCTCGGCCGTGGCATGCTCGCATTTTCGAAGATGTGCGGCCATCGCACCCTTTTCTCCATTGGCATCTTTGCCTTTGGCCAAAGCGGATTCTAGAGCTAAACAAAGGTCAGTTCATCGTCATTTTGCTGGATTTTCTATTCACCAGCTGAGAACCAAGCCTCTTTTTTCATTAAATTCCAGTCGTCCTCAATATCAATCGCCTCGGTGGAAGGTCTTTCGGCATCGATACAACGCCAGTGAGTGGCTCGGTGATGGCTGCCGTTGGGTTTATCGGAGCTTTTATGGAATACAGTCCAGATTTCACCGGGTTTGGGAGGCATTGTGAAGAGTAAAGACGACAAAAGACGAGGTGAAAATTTTCACGGAGCCGAATGTATTGCATGTGATTCAATTGATATTCTGATGTATAAATTTCACTAAGTTACTCGAGGCTCTGCTTTCCGGTGCTCATTCCCAGACCACTTGAAAACATACATCCCTGCATTATATATGGCTTATTGATAAGAGCCGCTGAGAAAATATACGAAGAAACGCAAAAGAAACGACACCTTTGATTGTGGGAAAGCATCTGTCAAGGGCGTTAAAGAGAGCGCCAAGAAACACAGCCTCTCGACGCGCTCTTTGACGCCCGTGGCAGGTAGGTTCCCACATTCAAGTCACGTGGTATATTAAGGGTTATTAACCCCTTAGCTCTGGCTCGTCCCAAAATTAAGACCTTCCCTTAATAAGGATTAAGACCTTATTAAGACTAAGCCCTTAATATCTTAAGTACAACACTGCGAGTCTCGTACTTATCCAAATTAAAAAGGATACAGTGACTCTCAATAAACAATCATTGTCAATATTCTGAATACACTTCCAGCAATTGAACCTATGACGCAACTGCATTTCGACCTGGCTCACTCGAAATCCATTTGCGTCACTGTTGCGTACATTCCGAATTGAGACAGATTGATCGAGTCTGATCTCCGATCATTGATGTCACCCACTTGTCCCCCATTCCACGGTCAGCAATTTTTTTACAATCATTTGAGGTAGTAGAAGACACTGCATAGGCTCACAGGACCCGCTACATACTACATATATGGGTAATAGTATGCCCATGGCAAAGTGGCGCTTAGATTTCTCGTACCGGCATACTCGGCATCTGCCTGATTTACATCACACAGTTGGCCGCGGTGCTTCGGAATTCTTCGGATGTCAAATGTCAGAATGGCAAAATCAACCTCGACCATCCCGCCTACCGTATGCCGGTGCAAGCAACCTAAATGGTACGGTAGGCGGGATGGTCGAGGTTCAATTTCAGAAATTTCCGCGGAGCGGAGTTGAAATCCGGGAAAGGGCATCCAGTTTCAGGCATTTTTGGGTACTACCTTGTAGCTCAGGGAGCATTATAAACCTCATATCAAGGGTCTCCCCACTGTTTGAGCTAAAAACAAGCAAAAGAATGCATTCTTAAGGCATTTTACATCGAAATAGAGCCAACCTGATGATGTATCAATGATGTAAATGATCGCCGAGCCGGTGTCCTGGATGAGGAAGATTTTTTTGCTTGTTTTGCGGGTCTCCTTGAGTACAGCGCCTGACTGGAAGCCTATGATTTACCAGGCCACAACCTAGGAGCCACACTATATTGAAGGTATCAAATATAAGTAGTATATCTTTTAGGATTTTGATGGCCATCGTGTTACACCGTGATGCCGAAACAAAGTTACAGTGCGACAGCACTAGTTCCTGACTAAATAAAATACGGGGTGCAAGTAGTAATGCATTGCAGAGTCTACTTCGCCTTTCAAGATACATTTTCTGACCATTGAACACTAAATATGTAACTTGCCGATCATCCATCAAACACATCAGTTCGGCGCGGCAACACAATTCGAGCTACATGGAATTCGACTTTCTCGGGCAATGGAGAATGATTCAAGGCAGCGTAGGGTAGCACTACACTAGCTCATGGGTGTCTGAGGGGTTAAAGAAAGGCACAAAAGACAAAATGAGGTCGCTTCCCTCCCAGATTTGAACTCCGCTCCGCGGAAATTTCTGAAATTGAACCTTGACCTGGGACCATCCCGCCTACCGTATAAATGGGACAATTTCTATGCGGCCTAGCCGAGTATGTGCTCTATGCGCCCTACGCGACCTATATAGACCTACATAGAACCGCTCAGTCTATGTAGGTCTATGTAGAAAGCCCAGTTCTATCCTGCTAAAATGCCTTTCCAGATGATGTCGTCTCCAAAATTATGCGGGCGCTGAAGCGCTGAAGCCTGATTCCAAGCTGATTCGAGACATCGGACTCGCGAAGTTGGCATTTGATACTTCATCAAGTCAAGTCGAAACGTCGGCCCAAAACTAGTCAAGCTCGAGTCTTCGATAACGTCGCAGGAGTCGCAGGGAGGGCCTTAGAATTGCAGGTTTGAAGTCGGTGAGAGGATCGTGGCAAGTACTGTACCGGCGTGTATGGTAGCAACCGTAACGCGTAACGCGGCCTCGAAATGTTGCCTAAATTCGCTGTGTAACGCTCAAAAACCGCGTTTTGGACGATAGTATGGCCCTCCGGGGCACCCCTGGTACCGTGGAACATACCGGTAGTCGTCCCCAGTCGTCATCTCTCTATGACCCGGCATATTTGTTGGTAAAATTTCGACACGATGTGCCTGTAGTCTCTGCACGACTTTGAATTATACAAATTGTTGTTGTAAGTCCTTCTCAAACCATCCAAAATATATCATTCAGAGTTGTTCCTCATGCAACCAACCTCGTCCAACCCCTCCCTCCAACCCCATATCTCAAGCCCTACCAGCCTTTCCTTGTTTCAACAATACGCCGTGCACCGGCCCAACGGAGCGGCATCTTCGCGATTTACATACCTCGAATCTTGGCGTAGTTGCGCAGAAGAGTCGCAAAACCGCCGCTGGGATTCAGATTTTCGATGGTACGTGCACTTGACTGAGAGAGACAGGGAGTCAGACGAGCGATGCTCTTGCACCTGATCCTGCGATGCGGGATGTCGTCCTGCCCCTCCTGCCCAGTCGTACCATCCCAACTGAATCGTTCGACATAGTCGCTACGCAGCTGCTGGGTGTCGCCAGCATCATGGGCCCAGAGGATCTTATCATGGGACGTCAGGACCGGGAGAAGTGTTCGAGATTGACCATTTTCCACCGAAAACTCAGTACCTCGAATCTCCACTCAGCCTGTTGGTCTTAGATAATTGTGGGCAAGAACCCGTGGTTTAGAGAGGAAGGCGTAGACTAGACTGAGGCATCTACGCAGAGGTAGCGGAAGAGCAACAAATGCACTTCATCATGGTGGCAGAAAGCTGGCTCGGTCACGGTGATATTTTTACTCTTATGTACGACTGTTGATTCCGGACATTTACGGGATTGGTAATCCATGATCTGGTAGGTGATCTGAGAGGCGTATTTACGGAAAGTAGACCTGGTATCCTACCGGTACCAGGAATTTTTTCCGGCCGGCTTCGCCGCCAATTACTATATTTGGCAATTGTAACGCCTAAAAAGGCAACTGTTGCTAACTTTTGGCCGGAGCAGAGCGTAACACACCATCCAGTGGTTGCTACCATACACACCGGTACAGTAGCCGGCACGGCGGCATCATCGCCGATCGGTTGTTTACCTGTGCTGATTTTCCCACCTTGAACTTCTCACAATTCTGCTTTCAACTCGTATGAGGCCAGCACGAAAAGGAAAGATCAACGCGCAAGTGTCGCTTCATGATTGTCCGGGAAGAAGAATAAAATGGGCCATTTATTTATGCAAGTAACAAAAGACCCTCGCATTTTGCTCTTATCGTTCTCGTCTTGGCAATGAATGGAAGACCGTCTTGCATTCAACGTGTCTCGATGGCGACGACTGATGATTGCCGGAGCTGCACTATGCGCCTGCTACGCGCTGGGCTACGAGCTGCTACGAGATACAAAAGGCTGTCTTGCCACTGACTCAGTTCTGTGGAATTTTCGGGGGCATGTTCTTCTCTCGTTCACTCCCAGGAGTCCCACATCTTTTACCTTCCTTCCTTCCTGCTGCCCGTTCTTCCAGCGCTGTATCATTCATTCGCTTTTCTCTCTTTTCGCACAATTTTCGCATCATTCTTGTCCTCTTCACTGCTTACGATACCTTTCAGATCTTCATGCTGTTTCTCTCCGTTGTCCCCATGCACGCACCGGCCCCCACAAATCACAACCTCACAAACCCTTCTCGCTATCGCTTCGGACGAAGATGCCGCCAACGAGCGAGAGAAAGCTTCACCTTGGAGCAGAATATGGCACCAGAGCGACATCAATGAAGGGGATGTGTTCGAGATTGTATGGTGCGTTTCTTCTCCCATGCCGTTTGCCCTTCTATCTGTTTCGTCTCCTCTTTTTTTCGCGTTCGTCGTTCTCCTTGATGCTTCAATGCATCCCTACTGTGTCCTCGATTTCCCCTTTTTTCCGCTGTGCCCGAACCAACTCCTATGCGCTGACTTCGCTTTCTTTTTCTCGCAGACATCGACATCCTTTCCCGCTGCTCGTTCCGCCGAGATACTGCTATGCGCGTTGTGGACGCAGTGCTTCCGACTTCGCAAGGCGTGGATTTGGTATCAGCTTGATTGACAGGGGCTCTACGAAGTCCGGACTATGCCGCTGCCCATGCGCAGGGCTGCATGCATGGCCATGGAGGAAGCAGAAACAAGACTCTAGCGGCAGGGGAAGCTGGCATCCCATGCTCTCGCGGTGAGAGATATGTCCTCGACGCTTTCGTACTGCGGGTGCTGGGCTGTTACGGCGGAGCGCAGCTTCGCGAGAGCGGCTCCACGTTCTCGCATACTTGCACAGATGCATGAAGCTCGGAGTGGCAAACTGCGCCGTGCTATACGCCGTGATTCCGAGCGACGAGCTCACGAATGATACGTGGCTTTTTTTTTCTCTGCTCGTATCGAGCTCGTGGCGCTATGCGCTGTGGTCCCCGACGAAGAGCTCAGAGATGATAATGGGCTTTTCTTTGTCTTCTTGATTCTCCATTGGACTCCCTGCTGCTTGTTCTGCAGCGCATCTGTTTGTGGCTTGGGTCGTAGTAGCGGTCTGCAGAGGCGAAGGCTCTGCCCTCGAAGCGCTCGCTGAGTATTTCTAGGGAGAGGAGCGATGTCGGGAACGCTTCTTCCTTGTTGTGGCTGTGCCATCCCGCTTTGACGCATTTTCACCTTTTCCTCGAGAGGGTTCTGCGCCTCGGGCAGCGGATGCCCCGGGATATGTTCCCCTGTATGCGGGGCTGCTGCTGCGGGTGTAGCTATGGGGTTGTTGAACGCGTTGGGTTTGGGACGCGGTAGCCGGCGCGCCGGGGAGATGTGTTTGAAGGTTGGCGGATTTTGGCCATGGATCATTGGATGCTGGTGTGGCGGATGGGGCGGGATGTGCACCTCGATGTGTCGTCTCCTCAGAGCGGTCTGCTGTGGTGCTTGTTGACGTCGTTGGGTGGAATCGATTAGTCCGGTAGTGCCATTACTGTAAATGTATTTTACATTGACCTGGAGTACGAGCCTGAAGAAGCAGCTATTCATTTAATCGACTGCTGGACTTGAAGGTAAGATTCATCAGAACGGCACACGATTTCACTGAACTACTTCTTCGATCTCGCACTCATTGCAAAACCGGGACAACGCTGCCTTTAAAACATCCAGATGGCCGCATTTGAACCCCAACTCGTAGCTTAAATCTGTTCTTCGACACTCGAGAAGGCCACCGACGGTCCTATATCCGTGTTTCCTCAGCAGCATGAGCAGAAGATCGTTGTTGAGCTCAAGGTTCTCGATCAGCGTCGTCGGTATCTTGCGTCGCGTTTCCTCGGTAGTAGACAAGACGAGAGCTCCCAGCTCAGGAGCATCTCCGTCTTGGACTGGCCCGCCAAATTCGTCTCCGTCGCCTCCGGCACCACCAATGTCACCTACGGTCACCATTATTCGAGCGCGTGTTGGTTGGGGATCCACGACTACTTACCCTGCATTTGGGCGAAAAGTTTCACAAGCAGGGCGGGAATGAAGGGGCCTCTAGCAGCGCCGCCTTCCCCTTCAACCCCCCACCGCTCTCCTCACCCACCCTTTCCTCCAACGCCGCCTATGAGAACATGAATGATCGATCTATCGAAAAAAAAAAGACAAGAAAAGAATAAACCTTGAATAACAGTGCCGCCCTGTACCACAAAACCAGCTATATCTGGTGGAAATCATTAGACAGACATGTTCATTGTTCGCTTGCTTTTGCCGGTGGTAAGATACACACTTGAGCCGTCTTGAGCGCCGCTGCCTTGGATCCCACCTGAAAATGATATACTGTAAGTGATTTCTGCAACCATGATTTGGTCGAGAGTAATTACCCTCCTCGATCGGGGGAGATTTGACAGCGGGCGCTATGAGGCACACTTCCGGATGCTCTGTGTGCATCATTTTCTTCAACGCCCACTTGAGTTCAGCGATCGAACCGATAGGGAATCCGTATTCCAGCAGGTTTGCATCCTGTAGTTCGAAGAGGGAGTGGACGGGATCTAATCCTTGGTTGTCCAGCAGTTCACGTATGTCGTCCCCAAGGTCGTACGTCTTGCAGAATGTAGCCATCGACATCTTGGCCCCCGCCAATGCCTCGTCGTCTTTCTTGAGCAATATGAGTTCTGGCAATAGATTCGGGTTACATCCTTCGCCGCCTTTGTCACCTGCACAGAAATTAGTTAGATTCAGAGCAGAATGATAATGGAACCTAAATGACTTACTCTGATTGCCATCGTGAACACCTAACAGAGTGGGAGGTAATAGCAATAAGTGTACAAACTTTAAGTTCATCGAAGCAGGATTGTGTCATGGTTTGGTTTGTCTTGCAGCAGTGGTTCTCGACGTATCGGATATCAACTCGGAGTTGGAATCCGGCGGAAAACGTCGAGGTAGCCCATCATCAATAGTTGTCTTGGACGACTCGGATTCTGGTGCCTCGAGCCGTAGAAAGGAGGATGTATGAGATGTTGAAAACCTTTGGTGACAATGATCGCTAAGCAAAGTCGTGAACAGAAATCCTTCGTCGTTTGGTGCAGAATAGAGCTCACCAATCAATTGAGGGTTGAAGATTACAGCCCGGCGACGCAGGGACCTCGAAGTTGCAATACGGACAGGTCATCCCCTTGGTGAACTCGCGAAACAGAATCGCCGCCATAAAGATCTCCGCGCCAGCGGTAACTAGCTCGCTACCGAGATCGTAAACTGAGCATTCACGATCTTGTATACGATAGGTATTGGATATAATCATGGCTGTCAATTCTTTGTTTCGGTCGAAGAATTTCTGTAGTGCTTTGACGAAGGCCTAGACGCAGGCATTAATTATAAGTGTTATAGAATTATTCCGCAAACGTATATCTTGGCGCACTTTAGGATTTCTCCAAAGATCCAATGACATCCGTCTCCGCTCTCCCGTCACATCGACGAGGGCTAGTGTTGCCGCGGCTCGGCTTCGGCTAGCTCGGCTCGGCTTTTGATGGCTCTGGAGCCATCACCGCAAAAAGCCGAGCCGAGCTATTTTTGACGGCTGGCTTACGTGGCTTGCGGCTCACCCACGGCTCAGCAGCGGCTCAGCAAGCTTTTCACAAAACTGCAATTTAAGCACTGTACATGGATCACACAACGTAGAAATAGCATACAGACACTCTTTCTAGTCTTTTGAGAATGCTCACAGGCTATCTTGAGGCTGTCGACACCTGCGAGCCACGTTACTCGCTAAATCTTTATTAAATTTATTTTTAAACACATTTTCTCATGGTGAGGAACCCGCTCCAAATGACAGCTCAGACATGAATGTCTGGAGGTGAAAGGCATTGGGGGATGGTAGACGTGTATTTAAACAGCGTTTGTGTCCATTGGGCAACGGGAATGCAGACTGAACAAAATTGATGATCGGCACCACTCAAAATTTTCAAACTCCGCGACAGCCCTTTGACGTGTCCCGAGAGTTACCAGTCTGCTACGCCCGACGTGCTCGCCACAATTGTCGGCGACGTGTAGCAGACTGGTGACGAGTCTAGGAACCAGCCCGAGGCGGTTCGCAAAATTGCGTCGGCGGCCAGGCCAGCGCAGAGCTACCCAAGCACAGAACATGACAAATAGCACTTTTTCTCGGTCGCCGGCTGTGAACTCCATGAATCGATGCGCGAACGGTCGAACCCAGTTTTGCATTACGCTTTGCCGGATGGGTCCGGCGGCGATGAGGCTGATGTTATAATGGTGGTAATATTGATACGATTGGCCTACCGTATTATTCGTTAGTTCGCTCACGGTGAAGCCTTAGTCTCTTATAAACAGACATTAGAATACAAAACTCCTCGTACCTGCGGTGTATTATAATAGTCTGTCACTTCCAAGGGGTTAGTGATTGGCGGGTCCCCTTATTATATAATCATAAATTTCTCACGTTCCATCCTGGCATCTAGAACACGTATTTACGCGCCTTATTTTCGCAAAAGGCTTTCAACTGATCTAAAACGCATTATCGGCACTTGAAGCCAGAAAAAAGCTCGAGAAACGGATGAGATTTGGATGAGTTCAATTTGAGGTGTTCGCCGCCGGCCAATGGCCACGAAGAGAAACAATACTCGCCTTTGGACTGCAAAATAAGGAAATAAGCTATTCTAACCTCCGGGGAGTGTAGAGAAACTGTCATTAATGCATCGTACCGTTCAGACTATGGGAAAATGAGCGACCACGCAGTTGAAAGAGGCAGGAACCGCCGTAGGAACAACTTGCCAAACGCGATGATTATATAATAAGGCGACCCTCCTATGACCTGCCACGCGGTAAGTCACAGACTAGTGAAGCCTTGTTGTGCAGAACGAAAGGGATTGAACTCACTGCCGGTGACAACCGTTCCATTGGCTGATAGATGAACTTGTGGTCCTTCCCCCGCTCCCCCTGAACCACCGCGAAGCATACGGTATAAACGAAAATCGAAAACAAAAACACGGCTAGCTGATATGTATCAGTCGGCCTGCCAGGCCATCAAGTTCATCAATCCGAGCATTCAGAAACGAAAATGACTCGTATCAACACGGTGATAGGCCTGGGATGAAAACACCCCGTGTTTTCTCAATTTTGAACATGTTTAACATTATATAACGCGTGTTTGAACTAAGAGGAATATAGGGACATCTCTTGGAATATATCTCAGAGGGTTAAAGCGTACCCGCGCTGTTAACTAAATGATGCAAGGAAAGCTAGACTTGGCTACGACTTATGATTATCCAGAAATGGGTACTCGTACACGGTAGTCAAGGATATCAATCCCTCTTCTAAGTCTAACCATCCTATCAATTGAATTGGGACCTAAGGGGACATCAAGGAACATGGGATAACATTGGAGGAATACTTGGGCAGCGCGCCTAGACCAAGATCAAGGGATTCGAGTCGCGGAACGACGAATCAAGAGGAACCGAGTAGCGGCAGAAGGATTGCCGAGGATGCCGAAGAGCGGATCATCAAAGGATCAGTGATCTTGAGGAGATTTCTCTACTCAAGAACGAATTAGTAGTTCTGGCAAGGACCGGAAGGACCTTACCTCGAGGCGAGGCATGTAGCAGGAACATTCGTATCCTCTAAAGGCTAGCCGCGATGAGTGGGATAGAAGCCAGTTTCGAGTCAAGGATCGAGGGGATCCATCACGCACACGTGACCATCACGAGGGATCAACGCGATAGATGCGATAATGACTCCTCGTGTGTTTACACGTTACTCGCGCGTGCAACCACAACACACAGGCGTGACTTAACAGCCTCGTCTGCTAAATAAGGACAATACACGTACCAGGACACATAGGTAGATACCCGATTAAGATGTAAATATTTATTCGAGCATAGTATATAAAGCCTGTAAATTATTAGCTGGGCTCCAGTGGATTGCTCCCTCCTTGATTGTCCGTGTAAGCTATCAGCCGCACGTTCAGTAAAGAGTGTTCACATCCAGTGGGACAACCCAGGGAACTTAACTAGTTTTCTGTTTTGTTTTCAATCTATAAATTGGACTTGTGATTTGATCAGAGAATTGTTAAACGCGTGAAATAAGTGAACTTGAACGGGAATCAGACGCGTGAAACGGAATTCTGAGATAAGAGAAACGCGAGTACAAGGGATTAAGCGCGACTTAACAGTCTAGTGCCATATTCCATAGGATTGAAAGGAAACTTGAACAAGATAAATTACCTAGACTCCTACAACCAACCGACATTGCGAAAAACTAAGTCCTGAGTTTGAAAGGCTCAAATAGGATCGAGTCGCGCCAACTCAAAGCAAGTTTTACTGATATGTATAACTTATTTTAATTCCTTTGTGGTATAGTGGTTGTGTGTGTTGTGTGCTGCTATTGTTGCCATCATGCAACCGTTTTTAAGTTCGATTCCCGGTGTTGACACTTTATATTTGTTGCCTTTTCGGCCACCACGGACGCATTGCATTACGGGTATTATTGACCGGAGGCCATTTACCGACCATAATGCATTGCGACTGTGGGCCGCGGCCCACCGTATTGCAATACAGGTACAGTCTCTACATAGACACCTCGAATTGTATAACATATATCCTCGGATTGGGGAATATAGTCAGATTGCCACAGTAGATACGTTACTGGAACCCCGACTCGCACGCGAAGCTGAAGTTGTGGATTTTGTTTGAAGGGATTTATTATCTCAACGAATAAAGTTATACAATAAACAAATAGCAAGCGTTTCATCTGGAGCCCACCGCGAGGGGTTCATTTGGCTATTACTTCATAGAAGTAATTTATACATTCAAGGCCTATTGGCTTTTGGAACTAGATTTGCTACAAAGGCGCGCTAAATTCTAGCCGCGACTCGGGCATATCCTTCGAAGAGCTCTTAAGGCTTCGAAGCGCGACTTGGACAAGAAAAGTCGCAACTGGATCTTAGATTCAGTAAAACTAGAACACAGACACTTTGTAACTGGAGTCTTTCGAGATTTCGGGAGACGGGGAACAATCTTCAACTGGTTTTCCAAAACCACTACACAGACGTTCCGACAGGCATAAAACTCCACAAGAGTTACCTCGCCTGCCTTCAAAGAAGAAGGCAAAGTCACAAACGCCTGCTGAACAAGGTAGAGCCGAAGTTAAAGGCAAAACCTCTGCTCGAGCAAAAGCGTATCAAGAAATAAGCACGGCTTCTTCTTCACGACCACAAACGAGCCAGGAACCTATAATTGAGAGAAGAGAAAATCTCGACTCACAAAACAGTTCTCAGACTCTAGGTTCAGAAGATTTAAGTCGAGGCAGAATGGCGGATCAACAAGATAGAACGGAAAGACGGATCGCGAGTTTCAAAGTCCCTCATGCCTGGGATTCCAATGCTCCGAAATTTACAACAGACGACTATGAGGATCTTATGACCTTCGTGGACCATGTTGGACAAATCTTCGAGTTAGGAGGAATCACCGATGACAAGGAAAAGAAACTCCAGATCACCAATTACTTGCCTAAGAAAAAGAAAGACGTCTGGCGGACGCTCAGTAAATATGAGACTGGTACCTACGATGACTTCCTTAGTGAAGTCTATCTCAGTTATCCAGAAATCAAATCGGAGCGCGCTGGAACTGTTGAACTTTTAAGGCAATTATGTCGACGCAACCGTGGGATAGCGGTTACCGAAGAAGGACGTCTTAGACGATTCGGCATAGAATTCTTGAGAGAAGTCAAGAAATTATATGTCGCGCCTGCGTTAATGACTAACCAGGTAGCATGCGAGCAATATTTGGGAACTCTAGAATCTAGCTTCGCTACGACTCTTAGAGGATCAATTGACAGTACTATGTTAATTAAGACTCAATTTCCCGCGCTTGCAGGAGTCGCGGACAAGGATAATGATGACCGCAAGGAGGATCCAATAAAATTGGAAGAGTTGATAAAACTCGCTGAGACATTGGCCTCCAAACAGCACAAAGCTCCGTCGTTGAAGATAGACTCGGAAGCTAGGCAAACGGCGATAACCCCAATGGTTAAAGTCGAGCCGTATGAAGAGAAGATCGAGGAAATAAATGGAGCCATTGCTCAACTCCGAGATCAATATGCTCTCATACAAAGGTCGGGAGAACTGCGACACGAGGAAGTGTTGAAGACTTTACAGAATTATGTAAAGGACCCTCCCCCTCATCAAACTCAACGCGAATACCCGCGACAGAGTTACGCGTATAACACGCAACCCCAAGCTCGACAAGGCCCACCGGGTGAAAGACAGGAACGTAGGGGTGAAAGTAAATGTTTCTATTGCGAGGAAACCGGACACTATTCGCGCGATTGCCAATATAAAGATGAACACATCAAGAAAGGGCATCTAGTGATAGAAAATGGAAGCCATAAGCTAGGAGACGGAAATTTCATTCCTCACGGACAAGGGAGTCAGAAACAGAGAGTAGAGAACTATTGGAAGAACAAGGCGGTTGGCCAAAATTGGCAAGCTACCTACGAATCGTTCTATAATTCCGAGAATGATACCTCTACCGGTTGGGACCAAGAGTTGGCTATGGACGAGATAAAGACTCTGAAGGTAAAACTTCAGAAAGCTGAACAACAGCTTACTAGTCAAAATCAAGTCCCACAGGTGGTTCAACCCACCTATATGGCTCAAAGTCAGTCAATGCCTTTGGCCGGGAATAATCTTGATATGAACGGGATATTTCAGACCTTGATAATGAGAGGTTTACAAGCAGGAGAGCTTCCCGCGACTCAAGAGCAATTTGCTCAAACGAGGAATCAGAGTCAAGGAAAGCCCGGACCAAATTTTTGAAGAGCTCAGGGATAGGGGCGAGCCATCAAAAATCCGACAGTGCTAAGCCCCTTGAGAGCCGGAAAGAAAAGGGTCGGGCTGATAAAGACAAAGATTGGAGAAGCAAAGCGGCTGAGGAAGTCGAGTCTGAAGATAGGCGCGACAAAGACAAAAGACCTGTAGAGAACAGAGCTTATGTTGAACTTCCTTATGTATCGGTTCCACCGGTTAGAAATCGAACAGAAAATCAACTGGTTGATTTAGAACAACAGACCGCGGAAATCGAGCCGCGGGAGTATCAAGTCAGGGCCCCTGTCCAGAGAGAAGGTCTAGGAAGGAAGGTCGCGGATAAGATACTTCGTACAGAAGTAACTTTGGATGTGCGGGACTTAGTAGGAGTTTCGCCAGAGGTTAGGGCAAATATTAAACGCTGAAACGGTGCGTGTAGGTGTAGGCGTGAAATATACCGAAATATAAAATCACAAAATCTAATCCAATACGACGTGTGTGTGTGTGTGTGTTCGGGGTGGCGGGAGCACGTATCGTCCCTCAGAATACTTGTGCAAGCTTCAATCAATCAAGGTCGCTACGTTTGAGCGGGACGAACTACTAGATTGTCTAGCGAGAACGTAGCGGGCAAAACGATTCGCAGCGGGAGAAGCGAAGAGTCACTCTTTCTGAGACTTCGAAATGAGAAATTCTGAGTCTAGCGGGGAGGGTCTCCGTGCCAATAGAAAAGTGTCGCCCGGTAGTGGATCGTCAACCGGCAAGAAGCTTTCTGGATGACAACCGGCGGGCAGAAGGCGCGGCTCAGCGGGACGGGGTTCTTATACGACCGGCGCGGCTCTGGCGAGAAGCGGGGCTCTTATGTCGATGGCGCGGACACTAACAGTGACCCGGGCAGTTACACCACTACGCGGCGGCGAGCTCGAACGGGGGTCTTGGTTATACCGCGGAACGGCTGGCACACGGGGCGTCGACGGCGCGGAATCAAGCTCGAACGGGGGTCTTGGTTATACCGCGGAACAGCAAGAAACGGGGCTTCGTATTTCAGGAGGGCTCGGGCTCAAAGGCTGGCGGGGCTCTCAAAGTTCTGGCGGCTCGGTATGCCACAAGTCTTTCCGTATCACTCGAGTCTCTCTCAGATATCAAGTCTAGTCTCTTTCAAAGTTCAATTCAAATTCTAGAGTCCGCTACAAACTGCCCTTGTCTTCGGGTAGGTAATTGACTGAGTAACAAAAAGTACACCGGGAGATTAAATACATGCAGCGGGAGCAGAAACAACCAAATAAAATCATGATGAGAGAGTGTCCAAGTTTGATGCCGCGCCCGCTGGGAACCAATGGTATATTCAGGATTGCGAGTCGTGAGTGAAAAGACTGCCTCCCGGAGAAAGTCCATGCGGGCGGGTGGGTATTGCGCCTTATTGCAGTGCAATGGCGTGCTGGTTGCCATGTCCCCGGGAGGGGACACGAAATTCCTCCTTCATAATATGGTCCTGCCGCTGGTCGAGTTGAAGTCGAAAAGGCTTCCCGCTGAGTAGTTAGTCAACGGCTCGATAGCGGTCAAGTTCGTCTCGTCTTCTATCTTCAGAACAGTCTAAGTTCCAGGGAAAATAGGGAGAGCCGAGTCGCGTTAGCAGCTCGCCACTCGCCGTTCGGGTTGTCCGCAATCAGCGGGAAATGCCCCCGGCAACTCGCCATGTCCTTCTCATCATTCTGACAGAGCCGTTGAAACGCTGACTATAGGGCAACTATGGAAAACACCCAAGAAATGAAAGGAATTAAATCCCTAATCAAATCTTAAATATAATCCTAACCACTATGAGATCGACGTGCGAGGTTCGGGGTTCCAGTCCAGTATAGACTGTGGCAATCCAACTATTCTAACACTCAAAATATACTAACTTAAGCTTTCGCGATTGCTGACTTTGTACAGAGAACGTCTATACGAGTCCTATGTTGACACAGGAAGTGTGGGTTTCAACAAGGGTTTGAGATGTAACTCTTCTCAAGAGGTTTAGGTGTTTAAGTTGCTTGTTAAGCCAATATATTCCACGCGTAAGATGTCCAATAACTGTTTCACGCGTCCCGTAGGTCAAAAGTTCTTATAATTCCACGCGTAAGTTCCCAAAATTTCCAATATTCCACGCGTACAATTCAAGAGATGATCCAACAGACAATATATATTGACGAAACAAACCAAAGAAACAAATAAGCTTCTGGAATTTATCTCGAATGGAGTCCAACGTCTAGTTGTTCACGAAGCCGACACTGGCTTGACACTCACAGCTAGAGGAGGGAATCCACTAGAGTACCAGTACAGAAACGATGCCTTTTATACCTTTCACTAATAAATAATAAGAGACCGAACCATTGACAAACGGGTATAATGTGAGAGAAACTAGGGCCCGCTATGCCCTCGCCCTATCCTTGGTGGCCAGAACAGGAAATGGATCAAAGGTTCATTCAATCCAAGTCCTTATTCCGATCATTATGTTATGACAGTGGCCCGCTGCGGCCCAATCAATATTGCCCAAATTGGCATTAATGGGTGTCCCTCCTCGGACCGTGCTCCTTGATCGTAATACGGCGGCAGCCAACTCGGCATGACGTGTAGTTCCTTTGTAGGAATATTCTACTTCCGCAAATCCCTCACAATTGGTTTATAGAATTATTCGTGAAAGCCTCTTGCCTCCAGGAAACACTCCTTCTGGCCTTTCGGCAGGTTATTATAAGTCCCAAGTTATATCCCACTCATTGTGCCTTTGGTCGGAACACAGGGTGACTCCCAATCCTATTCCGGATGGTTAGAGACCTATCGTGATAGGTCTGTTCTGGAGTATTATAACTTCCACGCTATACCAGCGCAGTCGTAGACAGTGCCAGACCTCCCACTAGTGTATAATCCTTTAACTGGC
This sequence comes from Favolaschia claudopus, assembly GCA_037176885.1. Lineage (NCBI taxonomy): Eukaryota > Fungi > Basidiomycota > Agaricomycetes > Agaricales > Mycenaceae > Favolaschia > Favolaschia claudopus. The sequence goes on along the minus strand of JAWWNJ010000048.1, from coordinate 748,678 downwards.
CGCTCAGGCAAACGCCAGTCCTCATACGAGCGTATTCCCTTGGTATTTAATGTATTACGCTTTTAATACAATAGCACTTGAACTGAAAATGAATAAATTCAGCCCTGGCCCAATACCAGGTCTATCACCGTTGGCTGGATAGCCGCTGGCTCCGAGGTGCTCCCGCTGGCAGTCGGTTAAGTCCCGGCTGTCCGTAATCAGCCGGCGTGCTCGTTTAGAGCCTGCCGGTGATCCTGCTCGTCGGTAGAGTGGTGGCCGTCCTGAGTTCGAAGTTGAACTCAGTATGGTCCCCCGCTAGATCTTCTTCATGTTGGTCGGCGGGTGAGCGCCTAACCTCAGGGAGGTTGGTAGTTCCTCTTAGTCGCCTCCAGCACCTCGAGATAGTAGTTTCCCACTAAGTCCCTTGGCCCGGCAGTTTAGAAATAGTCAGCGGCAGAGTCTCGCACCCATGTTTATGGAAACGTCGCTAAGCCGCTGCTACCCGTTGGTGTCCCGCCAGCTTGTCGGCTATCCACAGCAATAAGATACTGCCCGCGAGGACGGGCATATCTTCTAGTATCCTAACCTCACTTCTCCCGCTGATAGGTCTCGAAAATCGATAAATTCCGGGCATTTCATGCCTAGCCGCTGGGCGGCCCTATCATCTCCCCCTTTCTAGATTTCAACTCTCCCGAGTTGACGACTTGTGATCGCCCGCTAGGGATCTTATCCATCTTCCCGGGGAAGGGGACTTCAAGACAAAACTTCGCCTTGGAATAATCTTAGATAACGAACGGGCCGCCAGTGAGGCCCGGTTCCCGCTCGTCCCCTTTGGTATTTCATGAGAGAAAAAACCTTAACGAAAGACTCGTGGCGACCTAATTTTAGATTCCCACTCTCCTTCCGTTGACAGCTTCTCGCCTTAAGTTCTCGCCGCGGCCGGCGATGCCGTCATTTTCATTATGAGGCGTCACCATTGCCATTTTCGGAAGTACATCAATTTGAGAAGCACTAGGGTCGAACTCTAACCCTGCGCTCTCTAAGGCCGTTGTATGTGGTCGCAATCTGGAATGTTTTGGATCAAAGAAGCCGCAGCGACCCCCCGCTTCTCCATTCAAATGTTTCTCATGAAAATTTTCCAGAGAATCCCATCAAACATTCAAACTCCGACCTCGAGAGGTATAAAGAGTCGAGAGGATTTTGGTAGGTTCCCCACCGATTCCCCAACTTGGGCACCCCCTTGACTCGCTCCCTCTGGCCCTTTCTTTCCTTCTTTCCACCCGGCGACGATCTTGAGTGCCTTGCACTGGGGACCACTTCTTCCTGCCCGCTCATCTCGCGACGTCTCATCCGCGAAATGGCTTCCGATAAAGAAAGACCCCGCCAACGCCCGCCGGCTTCAGCTTCTCGCTCCGTCCGCCGTCCTTCTAGAGTTCCCACCCGGGCAACTTCTCCTGTTTCAACACCTGCGCCAAAACAGACTCCGGCTGCTGCACCGTCGGCGGCTCCGTCTTCCCAGTCCCCCGCCAAGTCGACTCCTCGAATCAACCTTAACGACCACATCGATTTTTGGTCTAGCTGGCGCGGCCGCTCGGACAAGTTCGAAAAGGCCAAGAAGCTCATCACCCCCGGGGCCTTGGACGAGACGCCCACCGCTGAGGTCACCGAGATCATTGAAGACCTCCAGGAGGAACTGGTAAGTTTCTACTTCATTCTTTCTGTATTGTTCCTTCACTGATTTAATCGGCTAGGGCATTCACCGGGCGGGACTCAACTTTGCCAAAGGCAGCGAAGAGAAAGTCCCCCCGATGGCCATCGCGCTCAGCTATTACCTCGGGCGACAACTGAAGAGAATCGATCCGCAGCAGCATCGCCCGGAGCTTTGGAAGCTGGCCATCGGCAAGAAGGCCATGGAGGACCTCAGCGTAAGCCCTCTTCCGTATTCTATCAACCTTTCAGGCTAATTTTCCCGACTTTTTCTAGTTCACAGTCCCTAAGGAGCCGACGGCCAGTATCTCGAGTTTCCAAGTTCCCGACCTCCCGCCTCGGCTAACGCCTGAGGATTTTCGGCCGGCCAAGGCCACCGCGGTGAGTCCAGTCCCTTTATTGAAGGTCGTAACTGACACCCGCTAGGCCTCTTCCTCGTCAGCGAGGCAGTTGTCGTCGAAGGGCGACGACGGCAAGCCCAAGGCTCGCGCCAAGGCCGCCGGCGGCTCTTCCAAATCTACCAAGAGCGGCGGCAAGCCTGCTGCCGACTCTGAGCAGTCAGTCAAGCCGGCCCCCGCGCCCAAGGTAAGAGATTCTTTCCTTTCTTGGTTCCTTCTTTACTTATCCTCTTTTCATCTTTACAGGACGAAGATACTCCCCGGGAGAGAAAGCCTCTCCCGAAGTTCAAGAAGACAGTGAGTGGTTCTTTCTAACTCAACCCCAGCGGCTAACTCTTCATTTCAGACAGACACCTCCGCCACCGAAGACCCCGGCCGGGTCACTGTGAGGAAGCGCAAGATCACGGTGCCCGCTGACTCGCCCCTGGCTGCCGCCAGCGGCTCGAAACGCAAAGCCTCCGCCACCGCCGAAACTTCGCCGGCGAAGAAGGTCAAGGAGGACAAGGAAAAAGGCAAAGGCAAGGCGCCCGCCCGTCAGGAGGTAGTAGTTACTCGTTGTTGCCCCAAATGTAAGGCGGACATAGAGTTAACTATAAATTTTTCCTAGACTCCCCCGCTCGAGTACGTCTCCGAATCCGAGGTCAAGGCTTCCAAGAAGCCTATCGTTCGTAAGTGAACTTTTAATTTTCAAGTACAAACGCCCGCTGAATCTTTCCTTCATAGTCATCACCAAACCCCCGCCGACGAGGAAGGCCTCCACATCAAAGCCAACCCCCCGCCACCCTCAAGAGCATGTGTTGATTGACGAGGTGCCGTCGATGACCAACGTCGTGGCCGACATGGCCTACCGCATGATCATCCGCAACCTCGGTATCAACCCGGTGAGTCTTGGTTCCATTTCTTTCAACGTTTATCTCGCCCGGTATGAACCAGACCAAATTCTAGAACCCGCCGACCACTAAGAAGGCCAAAGGAGAGGGCTTTGTTATTCCTAACAAAGAGCTCCTCAAGAAATTCCTTTCTGCCTACCCGAACGCCGCCATGCGCAAGGAGCTCCCGATCGACCCGGAGCGGGGAATGTTCGCCCTCAGCTCTGACAATTTCGTGACAACCCTCGAGTTGTTCCTCGCTCAGGTAAGTGCCTCAAACGGCTGACTGGGTTTTCTTCTAATTCTTGTTTTCTCCTTAGTACGGCCCCCGGTGCATCCGTTGTATCCACAACGGGTCGGAGTGCGATGTCTCCGCATTCCCCGCTGAGTGCTCAGCCTGCGCCAGTTTGAAGTCCAAGAAAGACTGCACTTTCTTGGCTACCGGCGAGGAACTGAGCCTCATGGGCACCGAGCTCAAGGAATGGACCTCCATGACCCGCCCGGGTAAGAATTAAATATTTTTCTATCTTTCTCCCGCTGACCGTTACTTTGCAGAGTGGTATGACCTCAACGAGGACGTGAATCAGGCCAGCGCAACCATTTTCTCGATTCAAAACTCGCTGGAAAGCGCCTATGCCCACCTTCGCCGCAAAATGTTCAAATTGCTGCACGCCATTCTCACCACCCGCCGGCAGGTCAAACGTGAAGATTTCGTCGCCCGCTTCGACGGTAAAACGGTCGAGGAGCGGGAGGAGCACATGGAGCACATGCTTCGTATTGCGATGACCCAGGGGATGCACGCCGGCACGGATATCAACCAAATCCGCGCCTGGCAATTCTTCCCGATGGCGCTCCTTGACGAGGCGGACGTCCCGATCTTTGGCACAGCCTATAACTTCTATAAGGCTTATGACGCCAACGACCGGTCCGCGCCTCTTGGCTTCTTCTTGATTCCGTCGGACGATAAAGACAAGCGGGCACCTGAGTTCATACAGGTCGAGGTAAGCCCTCCCCCTTTCTAAATCTTATCTATCTCCTTATTTCCTTCACAGCCGGACGACTGCTACGAGGTCATCTTCAAGGAGGACGAAGAGGGCGAGAAGATCCCCGTCTCGTCGACCGGCCCCGATGGCTCGAGAGTTAGAGCTCGCGCCCACAAGGACGGCGACGGCCCGCTCGAACTCGATCCCTTGGACTTCGATGGGCATCCGCTGCCTTACAGCGCCAAGCACCAGAACGTGCCGGGTTTCTTCCGTCAATTGTACGCCCGGGGAACTTTCATGGAGGCACCTGATGAGGAAGTCAAACCTCCCCGCCGTCGTAAAGCTCCTGCCGCCAGGAAGTCCAAGGTCAAGTCTGACCCGGTGGTTCACGACGACGAGACCGACGCGCCCAACGACGAGTTCCGCCCGCCGCCTTCTCCTACTGAGGAGGAATCGGCTGACGACGGCCCGCTTGACGGTAAGTCCCTTTTTCAATTTCTTCTATCATAAATGCCTGCTAAGTCAATCTTGCCCGTCCCAGCCATGGATCTCGGATCCCACCCGCCGACTCCAGAGCCGCGATCCCGCTCGAAAGGCAAAGGTCGTGCCGGCGAGCCTGAGGACGAGGAGTTCGTGAGCGACGCGGAAGTCGTCGCGCCGGTGACTGAGGTGGGTCACTTAGCACTCGAGCGGGACTTCTTGGCTGAAGCCTTCGCTTTCGAGGAGGTCTCTAGCGGGGACGAGTCTGAGGAAGAGGACAGCGAGGACGAGGTCGCCGGCAGCGTTGCCGAGCAACTCGACGACGAGGACGCGGACACCATGTCTGTCGAGGAAGGGGACGCCGCCGAGGCTGACGCAGTTGGAGAAGTCGACGACACCGTCGAGGCCTCCGTCATCGACCTCGACGACTATGCCTGAGCCGGTGAGTCCAACTAGTACTTCCTTGACTTCTTCTGACCCTTCTTTCCAGAGTTCCTCGTGGGTGGGCGGGCGGCAAGTGAGCAACTTGCCTATTCTTCCCGCTAAGTTCGACTTCAACTGACTTCTTTCTCAGAAATATTTTTCTGTATTCAATAATCGCGGGGGCCGAGCGGCCCCCAATATCATCAAAAGCTACGGGTACGGGTCCCATAATCCCGCTGGTTGCGAAGGATCTGGCCTGGTGGAATTCCACCCGCCACGATCCATAGAAATAAAAATCAAATGCCCCAAGTAGTTTAGCATCGTGTACCGGCCAAAGAGCCGATGAAAAATAAAAGCTTTTACGATGCCCCTTCTTTCTGTGTGAAAATCTTAAGTTCGATTTAAGTTCCAAAGTCAGAGTCCCCGGCCAGATCCTCTAAGCAATTTGTAAGGGTCTTTAAGCAAAGGATTCCGCCTAAGTGCTACGCCCGTCGGCTGATTACGACTTGGAGAGCGAGCTGAACCTTGAACCTCTCGAGTTTTTCAACATGCCGAACGGCAACGGTGCTTATCACCGGGGTCATCAGATACCGGGGCTTGCCCGCGGCTTCTCGTCTGGCTGTCGGCGGCTGTCCTCGGACTCCACCGGGTGGCTAGTTCCTCATTTCTCCCGCCGGTCTCGTAAGAGCGATAACGTAGAGTAGAACTGGCCCGGCGGCCCGAGCTGCCCGCTACCGTACTTGTATAGTCGATAGGGGTAGATAGCCAATCAAACCATCTTTTTCCTTCATTGTCATGCCTCAGCCCGTAGGTGAAGTCTTAATCGACTACCATTTCTTCCCGGCGGTCAGTCAAGACTTCGTGCGCAAGATTTATACTGTGGTAGGCTGTCTTCAACACATTTCTGCGCCAAGTCCAACCAGCCGCTAGCCGAATCTCGTCTGCACACCTTGTAGTGACGCCGGCGAAGACTGTGAATTCCTTCACTGGGGGTCTAAGTGCACTAGGTGCCGGGAAGCGAAGGTCCCCAAATGCTTGTTCGCCGGGGTGGATTGGTTCAAGTATACCTATCCTTCTTCGACCTTTCCGACACTTTTCATCTATCGCAGCGGTAAGTCCTGCCGCTCTTCAAATTCTCATCTTTCTTATTCTATTCAGGCGGCACTTTGTACGACCTTGCATTCCTCGAACTCTGGTACCACCTGCGCCTCGGCGGCTTAAGCCCCGATATGTTTATAGGTTCGGTGGACGGTGAGCCCGCTGACTTCTTGCGTCGGCGGGAGGAATTTGCTGGCGACCTTCGTGACTGGGACATTGCTCACGACCTAAACCACGCCGCCCACTCCAGCCGGCGGCTGTATTTCTACAACATCCTGTCTCGAGTTTTACGCGAGTGGCGTACCCAGGATCGCTCGATCCATGCCCAGTGCGACGTCGATGCAGCTATCTCGCTCCATGATATCAGGCGACGGGACTCTAATGTTCCGACCGTCGTGCCCTTGGCCCAAAGCACGCGCCGCCAGACCTTCGAGCGGTAACCCAGGCTAGTAGCGTTTCCCCGTTAGGGTCAAATAAATCTCTTTGCCCGGTCGCAAGCCGTTATCGTGATGTCTGATTCCGCCTGAGCTTTTGGTCCGGTAGCCGGTGGTACTCACCCGTCGGCTATAGGTTTTACTTATAGCGGCCGGTGCCCAGTGGGTCCTTCGAGCGATGCCCGCCTTTTCTTTGGCAGCGACTTTTTACTCAGAACGCTTTAGGAGCTTCACCGGTCCCTCAGAGTACCAGCTCGTACTTCAAGCTCAGTTTGTGGGTCTTTCGCTCTTTCTCAGTGCTCTCCCGCTGACGGGTGCCTCTTCTTAGCCGGAGTACGAATGCCAGTGCTGCCTCAAGAACTACCGCCATTGCATCTGGATTCAGTGGGGTGAAGCCTGCCTCAGCTGCATGTTCATAGGCCGCGCCGCCTTGTGCTGCTACACTAAGAAGTCCGTCTGGCAGGCCGAGAACAGCCGTCGTCGCGACACTCTCCTAGCCTCTCGGCCAGGTAAGTCTGCTTTCTATCTTTCTACCTCTCAGCGGGGGTCTTAGTGAATTTTAGTTCCCTCCGCCGGGCGGATCGCTCAGTTTGACTGGTACGCCAGGGCTGCCGGCGCCCGACTCGACGAGAAGAGGTACATTGACGTGCGTACTTGCACCATCCTCGCCGCCAGGTCCATGCTCGGCACCCTTGGGTTTGGCCAGCTACGCTTCTTGTACGGACTGTGGTTTGACGCGAAGGGGGCGGGCATACGAAAGGAAATTGTAGATCTCCTCCGGGATAGGTTAGACGCTGTAGCCCTCCAGTCCGGCGCAAGGCTCCCGCCTGTCATGTTCATCGGGCCGTAAGCGTAGTAGGAAATATATTCCCACTGTCAAACGAACTTGCATCTTTAAAACTCTGTTTCAAGCTGCCCGATTAGGAAGGCTTCTTAGAAACCAAAGCTTCCTCGTGTTTTTGCCCAGCGGGAGCTCAGCACCTCGTTGGATATTCCACATGTATTGCGGATCTTCCGGGAGCATCGGGTGCAATGAGTCCCGCTGTCGATCTCTCTGTTTTTGGGTCTCCCGCCAGGTCTCAGAGAGATATTTAAGCTGGCGGGAAGGTCCCATTTGCTTCAGTCGTCTACTCATGTCTTTGCTGGAACATCCACTCTTCCCGAATGACCCCGTCGGCCCGCTCAGGGAGTACTATGTACGTTCCTGAACATTTTGCCTCGGGTAATTCCTCATCATTCGGCAGCCTGGCCGGGTATGCTCTGCGTGCCTCAACGCCCGTTCTCATTGCGAGTTTACTGAGTGGGGAGCGCCGTGCACCCGCTGTTACTTGCTGAAGCACAACTGCTCGTACACCCAGACCGCTGAGCTGGCCGATGAAATTGCTGCCCGCCGGCACCGTTTCAAAGAGGGTCCCGATCGTAAGTGACGACTTCTTTCTTATCTGTTGCGCCACAACTGATTCCCCGCTCGCTTCTAGCGGCTACGAAGGAACAGCTAGCTGCTTGGGACGTCCTTCATGAGGGGACCCTGGCGCAGTTCCCATTCTGGCAACAATACCATTCTGTAATCGTCGGGCGGAACGTCGCAGAGGCAGCCCAACGGCTGTCTTTTTACTTCGAGGCCCGCTTGGTTTTCCATCTTCTTCAGGAGGCCAAAACGGCTAATCTCCCGGCTGCGTATGTTGCTGTTATCCGCGAGCGGTTAGACGTTCTCGCCAATAATCTTTTCCTGGATCTTCCGGCTAGGATGCGGGCAGTGTAGATACAGGCACATGTACCTTCGGATAGTTCGTTCCGATAACACACGCTCCCGCCCCATGTGAGGCCTTGGAAACATTTATTTCTTGGTAAAGATGTGCCCGCTGCCCTCAAATGACGTGCTAGGTGACCCACCTCTCCCCCTTTCAGAAATCTCAACTGTCCCCAGTTGATCGATCAGAGGAAATTCAGGTTCCCCGGCAGCAAATTTTCGTGCCACGGAACGATCGGGTGCGTTTGAAATAATTTTCTGCGCCACCGGCGGGTGCATCTACCATAAATGGTAATCCAAGTTCGGCCGTTGACCAAATTCCGTCCAAATTATCCTTACGGCGTTAATTACGGCCGCTCGAGTATAAGAAGCAGCGGGCGGACGGGTATACCCCCCAGCCTCGTCTACTGTCTTTACTCTGCTTCCTCCAAAATGTCTCAAAACGATTACAACACCGTCAAAGCCGATTTTCTCAAGGCTATGGACGTTGCCGCCAATCTCGTCAAGTATTCGCCGCCCGAGTCTCGTAAAAACCAGCTCAAGGACGTCGCCGAGATTCTCGTAAGAGCCGCCGGCTACATTGACCAGTCTCGTTTTGTTAACATTATTCTTTCGTTCGTAGGCGCGCCTTCCCCCGCTCATGCCTTTCATTTTGGAAGACAAGAGCGCGGTTCTTCGTGAGGCAATCTTCACCTCGCGTGAATATTACCACTCCTTGTACGACCCGGATGGTAAACGGGACGTGACCTTCCCCGCTGGGTACGATGTCCTGCGGCGGATCACCAAGGCCATTCACGAAGACCGTTTCAAGAAGGCGATCCCGCCCGTCTCCACCGTTTCTTCTTCCAAGGGGACCCGGGTCGGTTTCACTAACTTTTATTGTCGTGCTCACCCTTGACTCACAATCATCCCCCGCTAGAAGAGTACTCGCGGGCGGTCTCAGGGTGAACCTGAGTCTGAGGACGAGGACGAAGGCACCGTTCGTGCTCCATCGCCCGCTCTCACCACCCTTGGTGCTGACGAGGTTCGTTCTTTCGTTTAACAGCTGGCCTGTGTAGAGCTGACGATTGACACTTCTATCATCGCCGTTGGGTGTTTGTTCACCCAGATGCTCGTTGACGATGAGCATGTCCCCGCTCCCAAGGCTCCCCCTACCGGTCCCAAGGCTAAATCAGCCATGGCGGGCAAGAAGGGTGCGCGCGCTGTAAGTCGCACGTTATTTCTGCTTTAGCTTCTGTCATTTATTTCAATCTTTCAGCATAGCCCGGCCCCCGCTAAGAAGGGCAAAGGCAACAAGCACGCTCGCATCGACAACGTCCCGTTCCACGAGGACTCCTTCCTCACCAACGGTGAGTTTCCCGTCCATTGTTAGTGGTTTCCCGCTGAATGTTATTACAGCAACGGCTGAGTTTTACGCTTCGGCACCCGCTTCAGGTGCTGTTGTCGACGAGGCCGCTAGCGTCGTTGAGATGGGCACCGAGTTCATGAGCAACCACCTTGCCTTGCGCAAGCGGATGTATTTCATCATGGTCGAGCTGGCGGTCATCCACGAGAACCTTCGTAGTTCTCTGGCCCGGCGCGAGCAGCTCCTCGACGAAGGAGAGAAGATCTCGGCTCGCCTTCGCGACTTCCCCGAGTCTTCCTCTGCCGGCGTCGATGCTCATGTTCCCTGACTCGTTCCTAAAGAGTTCCCCCAGCGGGTCCCCCTTTCTTCAGAATCCTCGGTACTGGCTCAATCGTTTCGGACACCTCACGGCTCATCCTTCTGCTGGCCGCCACACACTCCCCGGGTGCGCAACCTGTTCGCAGCGCACTGGCGGGAGATGAAGGAAATCCAATTACTTAAAGACTTCGAATCTCGTTTCAGACTGTAACGTAGATATCGTAGCAGTAATTCATTCCCGGGCAGCGGCTTTCGTGGCAGAACGAGTCTTTCGTTTGAAAGGCAGCGGCTCATCCGTGTCAGGTTCCTCTTCCTCTTCTTCTTCCTCGGGCAAGGCCTCCTGCAGAGCCGGCTCTTCGTCAGCCGCCCCGCTGGGGGTTAACCTTACATTCCCGAATTGGAAGTCATCTCCAGAATAACCGTCTTCCTCCTGGACCATCTTTTCTAGCGTCTCTGCCGAGAGGTCGATTAAGTCGTGAATGTCAGCGGGCAGCTTGATAGAGCGCCGCTGCTCGAAGGGGACCACTCTGAACTGAGCAATCTTCGATTGAAAGACAGAGCCGTCCATCTCCGCCACGATATAACTTCCACCTTTCGTACGCCGGATGATAATTACTGGTCCCAGGTATCTGGCGGCCATCTTCGTATTCAGCGATTTCTCAACGGTCGTATTCCTGATGAGCACCAAGTCTCCCGGCTCGAAATGGTAATCTTCGATAGTATGTTTATGTGCTATCTCATACCGGCGTAAATTCGCTCGCTTCTCGTCGGTGACCCGCTCCCTCATCTGTTCGACGTGAGTGGCGTGCTTAGCCAAAGCCTGGGCTCGATAGCCGATTAACTCAGCGGTCGTTAGAGTCCTGCCGGGCAGATGCACTAGCCAAGTCGCTTCTTCTATATCCAGCGGGAGGATTGGATGTGCGCCCGTTACCATAAAGTAAGGTGAACAACCCGTTCCTCGTCGAATAGTGACCCGGTCAGCCCACAACATCTGCGGGAAGAACCAGTACCACTTGCTGGGATTCCCGCCAGTAGCTTTCCATAAGGATTGCCTCATCGAGAAATGCCCATTTTCGACTTTCCCGTTGGCTTGAGAATTATACGGCGAAACTCTAATATTTCTTATGCCGTATTTAGACTCAAGGTAGGCTACGGCCGCTAGGAAGGCCGGCGCATTATCTGTCACCAGTTCCTCCGGGCAACCCCACCTGCAAATCACATCTTCAAGTAAGAACAAGGCCAGCGTTCTGGCATTCTCGTTCTTTATCGGCCGCGCTTCTATGTAGCTGCTGAGAGAGCAGCGGGCGTCGACAATTTTATTGAAGCCGTTGGAAGGAGTACCAACGACCATCACGTCGACGTGTACCACTTGGAAGAGCGAAGGGGTATGAGTGACAACGGGCGGGATCTTTAATAAAGTCCTTTGCCTCAATTGACACAATTCGCAAGTCTTAATGTACCAAGTGACATCCCGCTCCATCTCAGGCCACCAGAAGCGCATTTCTATCAAGGATTTGGTAGCGAAGACGCCGCGGTGAGCTAGGCTATCATGAGCCGCTCGCATCATATACATTCGGTGTCCTTTGTCTACCACCAACTGGTGTGCGCTCCCCGTTGTGGATTTATGATAGAGTTTTCCATCAGCATCCTCGAAGAAGCCGGTGGCGAATCGCAAGAAAGCTTTGTATTCTTTGTCGTTCATGCCATCCGGGCGAGCCAGGGTGTTTCGCCGCCATTCCTTCATGAGGAGCAGCCGCTCGTCCGCTAGCTTCGCCGCTACAGATCGTTGGTCTTCAGAATACGGTTCCCGCTTCGTCGGGTCGTATTTCAATTCGAGGTCAGGGATCAGCGGCTCGCCTGCTGGCTTGTCGTCACCCTTTGACTGAGAGAAGACTTCGAAAACATATTCTCTACTAAGGCGGGTGTAAGCCCAGGCCTGTTCGGCGTCGTTTTCGAAGTCAGCGGCTGACCGAGCCTCATCTCCCGCCAATTCAGCTACCATATATCCACCTCGGGTGTCAATATCGTGCTTGAAATCCTCGAAATTCTTGAGAGGCGGCCAAGCACTACTTTCGGGATGAAGACCCGGCGGTTCATTATTATCGAACTCGTCTTCTGGATGATCATACTCTGGATCCCCCGGCTGAATACGCCGGCGGGAGAGCCCATCTGACCCGAAAGTCTTGCCCGGTACATGCTTCAGAGTGAAATGAAACATTAAGATCTCCTCGATCCAGCGGTTGATCGTAGCGTTGGGTCCCATTCCCGGGTGATCCAACATGCCCTTGAGGTACTGAGCGTCGGTCTCGACAACCAGCTTGCGGCAGCCCAACAGCCAATATTGCATGTGGTCTAGCGCCCTCTTCAAGCCAAACAATTCCCGCTTGGGCTGAGAATACCTCGACTCTCGTTCATTCAAAGGTATGGAGCTGAAGCGGGCATAATACCGCTTATTTAGGTCCAAAGGATCCCGCTGGTACACATGCACTCCAACTCCAAGGTACGACGTATCAACCGCCAGCACCACTTCGGTGTCCCATTCATATCTTATAGGTCTAAGCGCGGGACATTCTCGCAAAGCCTTCTTCAAAACTTTCATGCAGGCGTCTTGGGGCGGGCCCCACTCGAATATGACTTCTTTCCGGGTGAGCTTCTGAATCGGTTCAGCCTTGACCGTGTAGTCTTGGATGAACATCCTCATAACGCCCACAGTTCCCAGAAAGGCTTTCACATCGTGGAAATCCTTCAGCGGGCCCCAACGCTCAATGACGCCGATTCTATCTTCATCCGGGCGCATGCCCTCGTATGAGCAGACATGGCCGACCACCTTAAAGGTTCCCCGGCAAATCTGCAACTTCTTCCCGCTTACAGTCGCCCCAGAATAGGCTAGCCGGGTAAGTACCCGGTTGCAGTCTACCAAGTGTAACCACACAAGGACCCTTATCAGCGGGTTCTCAGGGATGGTCTCGTACGTCCCGTCAGGCTTCTCATATCGAGTGAAGCCGCCGGCGACAGGCACGTCGTCTATATACGGCCGGGTAACCGCAGGAATTTCATCTCGCAGGATGTAGGTTACGTCTTCGTGGAAGATCGGCACCGAGTTGGTCCAACCCTGCGGCAATCTTACCAATCGAAGCGCCCCAAACGGAGTTTGGAAGGTCGTGTAATCTCGAGATTCCGGGTCAATCAGCCGGTGGTTGTACCCAGAATAAAGATCAAACGTGGACCCACAAGCCCTTCCTGCGAAATGTTCGGCTAGATCCGCGGCGCCGGGAGGCACCCCAGAGTGTGCAATGGTTACCGCGTTCAGCGGCTCCAACGAATGCACTAACCGAATTGACTTCTTATCACTCTTCAGAACTCCAAAGTACTTGGTGCGGTACGAGCCGTTGGACGGTTCGTAGATATTGGCGTCGATACTCGCCCTAAGCACCTTGCAGACTTCTTCCAGCTGTCCCGGCGGGATGGGAATATTTCTTTCCACCCAGACCTTATGGTCTGCCTTCACCGGGAACTTGACTGGCGGGAAGAAATCCGTCCTGAAAGTTCCTCGTTCACTGTCATCCCATGCTACCGTATTTTCGTGTATAGATAACATGTGATGAACCAGCTTCATCTCTTCATCATTCAGGAACCCATCATTATGCAGTTCGTCCACTACCGCTTTCCTTTCCGCTGTGTACCTCCCTACGGGAACGAACTCTGGCGGGTGAGGGTCTAGCGGGACGAGATTCTGCAGCGGATCCCCAATGATATTTCTTTCTATCCTGAACTCGGGAGGGAGCGGCTCGAGGACCGGCTTTACTTTCAGCGCTACCGGCTTATATTTCTTCGAGAACACCTCCTTCACCTCGACTTCAGGCGGGTGATCCTCAGGAACGATTTCCTCCATCAACACCACTTTCGTTTCGTTGTGTTCGAACCCGGGCACCACCCAGTCGGCGTAGTCACAGCACTGACAGCGCTCCCCCGCTGAATGCCGAGACCGCTCCTGTTTGAGCGACTCAACATCGGCACCGGCTGTCATGAACACAGCGGCTGGGTCCTTCAGTTTCTCTCTGACTTTATCCGTTATATTAGCTACGATGGCTACATAGGATTCGCCGACGTTCTTTCCTTCTGTCAGCTGCTCATTATATTCCTGAAATAGCTGAGCCGCGGGTTTGTCATCAACTTCTGGCATGGCAGCCGCTAGGTAGGCCATTTTCGTCTCGGCCATCGAAAACCCCTCTTCTCCAGATTTCATCAAAGCGCAAATTCTAGGAACATTATTCTCGTCCAGTTCTATCTGAACCGCTAACTCTCCTTGATGGTTAATCAACTCCTCGAATTCTGAAAATTTTGTTCCTCTTCGCCGCTCGCCTGCGCAGCCGGTGGCGCATCGTTTTGTACGCGCCGCACCTGCCGCCGCTGACCTCTGGGGAAGGTAGGGACGACCACCCGCTTCGAAGTGGAGGGGTCGGTCAGAGTCAGGAACTGGTTCCCGTCAGAAGTATTTTTGATACCGCTGGCGGTCAGAATTTCGAAGGGCCGCCCCAGCAGCACTTTGTATGCCGGGTTCCGTATAACATGCACTTGTAGGTACACTGTCATATCGCCGAACCTGAAGGGGACGTTCCTCGCTAACCCAACTGACTTTTCGGTTTGCCCGTTGGCGCTCATCATGTGGATACAGTTATCCGGGTCCCAACTGACTCCCAGCTCGGTGGCTACCGACAGGGCCATGGACACTATCTGTGACCCACCATCCAGAATGCATTCGACTTCGGCGGCTCCATGAATGAGCGGGAAGACCACTCTCAGGGCCGCTGATTCTCCAGCAGAAGCTTCGGAGATCGCGACGAAAATTTCTCTCACCGGCTCACCATCGGCTACCGACTGCCAATATTGCACTGCCGGGTCGACAGTGATGAGAGCTCCCGCTGGCATGAGTCCATCGGCCACAGTTGAGACCTGAACTAATGCTTCGTAAGGGAGGTCCTCCAAGGCTACGCTGGAGGACTCATCATCTTCATCGGCTTCTTTCTCTGCGTGGCTAATCAATTGCTCGAGGGTGACTCGAACAGCGGGCGAGACTCTCTTCTTCGAGAGCAACACCTTAGCCTGACGCAGCAACTTCGGGCTGAGGGCGAACAACCTCCCCAGCGGGAGCGCTATTTCCAGGCTTCCAAAGATCTCCTTTATCAAGGATTCGACCTCCTCATCTTCCTGGTCCTCTACTGGCGCCTTCAACTCGTAGTTCTTTTCGTTGGCCGCCGCCTGCGGATTTCCCGCCGGCCGAACTCTAGGTTCGTTGGGCCTTTTGGCTGGCTTGACCGGGGGAACGTTCCTATACGGAAGTTCCGGCGGCTGAGTGCCATTTTGTTCTTCTGTCTCCTCCCGCTCCTTTTCCTTGGTCTCCACGATCGCCGGCTGTGCTTCGACAGCGGGCTTTCGCAGCGTCCTCGGCTTGTAGGGCAACTTCGGCATCACAACTTCCATTTTCTTTCCTACAGGCGGGCGTACTTGTCTTTTCTCCGGGGGCTTATCCGCACTGGGTTTCCCCTTTGCCCCCTTCCTCGAACTCTCTAAAAATGCTCTCCTTCGGTGCTGTTCCCCGTTCGGGAAGGACCAGCCCCGTTGGGAGAGCGAGAGTTCGCTGAGACAGCCGCCAACAGAATTGCAACAGCGTTGGCGTCGAATTGCGGCGGGGGAGATTGGCTTTGATGAGCCACAAGGGGTGGTTGAACACCCCCTGAACCATGCGACTGGAGTTGCGTCACTTGCCGCTGGAGGTTTACTTGCTCAGCTCGCAAGGAAACCAATTCTTCTTCTCTCGGGTCATAGTAGAATTCCTCGTTCTGGCTGAACGCGGCTTGCGCGGCTTCCAGCTCCTGCTCGTCCATGTCAAGAACGGAGAGCTGAGCGAAGACAGACTGGTAGTTTTGCGCAGCGACCGTGGGTTGGGCGGCCGGGCGGTACTCCTCTACCTGCTGCTTCTTGGACTTGTGCCCGTCTTTCGGGATTGGTATCCCATCGGGGAAAGAGTCTCTGAACCCTACGACCTTCATCTTTCCACTCCCTATGTGGGCTTGCCGAATGAGACACTTATCTCTAAAATGCCCAAACTTGTCGCAATAAAGACACCCCTGATCCGCCAGGTTCCCTTTGAATTGCACGGTTGGCATTCGCGGGAAAGACTGGGAGTCAGCGGCGCCTGGGATTCTGCCCGGTAGGGACTTATAGAAGGACTCCAACTCGGCCATCCTCTTCTTGGTCGCGGCGTCGATCTCTTTTAATTGGGAGGTCTGGTTATCCAGCCGCTCCATCATAGTGACGACCGACACCTTAATCGTCTCAAGAAGTGACTTGTTAGGGTCCTCCTCTTCTTTCTTTACCGTCACGTTTGGGTGAGGTAGTATGGACCGCCCGCTCGACGCCTTTCCAGACCCGCTGGCGTTCTTGGACTTGCTCGAGTAACCCCGGTCAGAGGCGCCAAAGAACTCAGAGTTAGCGGTCGAGCGTTTTGCGATTCTTTTGGCTTCAGTCATGACCTCGGCCAGCGTCCATGTGCGGACCTCTGGCTCGTCAGCATCATCCCCGGCAGCGGGAGGTTTCCGCTCGAGGTTCTCCAGAATCCGTTCCTTGAACTCAGGACTCAATTTGGAGAAGAACATCGGGAGAGCCTCCCGGTGCGAAATTAATTTCGAATCGAGAAGCTTGTTTGCCTCGACGTTCATGACGCGCATTAGGCGCATGAGTTCGTCTTCATCGTCCCGGTCGATCCCCTCTTCCGTGAACTTACGAAGCTGCCGGTGCAATTTCTGCACAGAGCCCTTCTTTTGGTCGACTACGGACGGGTAATTTTCCAGGATTTCTTTCTTAAAGTCGTCGAACTTCTTAGAATACGAGGCGAATTGCCGCCACTCCTCGGCGGTTGCCTGAGCAGTATAGCGGCAGACAAACTCGTTCTTCTTATCATCCGGCGTCTCATCTAATTCCATCATACGCTCCACATGGTCCAGGAAACGAACGAGTTCCTCCGGCTCTTCCTCTTTGAAGAGCGGGGCGTTCCTGTCCCATGGTTCCGGCGCGCGCTTCTTTCCTCGAACGACAGGGTTGTTGTTGCCGTCGTCAGCCATCGGATTGTTTGAAGGGGTTGGTGAAGTGTTGAGTAGTGGTGAGGAGACAGACGAAAGAGTCGTTGACGACTGGGTAGCTGCACCGTCGGGCGTAACAGGTCTTGTGCCGGGCGGTTGAGTTGAGGTTTGTTGTTCCAGTGGAGCAGAGGGGCTCAACGACTGGGTTTGGCGGGTACGATAAGCGTGAGCTTGGGTTCGTCCGCGCAGAGAATAGAGTTCCCGGGCAAGAGCAACAGGCGGGCGGGAAGGATCGTCAGTCTCGAGATCGAGAGCAGCGGCAGCGACACGTAGGCTAGTGTTGGTCGACCGAGGTTTTGGTGGTGGTGCTCTAGCGGATCGTCCTTCTGAAGCCACGTCTCTTCCGAAACTAAATGGCAAAATCTTCTATAGCGGGCCTGGAGCTAATGGCTCAACGGGCGGGTGTATATTCTATTCTCGAGTCAACCGGCGGATGGTTCGTGCTAGGTTATAGCAGCGTCCACAAGCGATTTCTTTCGACTTGACACAAATAATCTGTCACCCCTCGCGGTGGGCTCCAGATGAAACGGTGCGTGTAGGTGTAGGCGTGAAATATACCGAAATATAAAATCACAAAATCTAATCCAATACGACGTGTGTGTGTGTGTGTGTTCGGGGTGGCGGGAGCACGTATCGTCCCTCAGAATACTTGTGCAAGCTTCAATCAATCAAGGTCGCTACGTTTGAGCGGGACGAACTACTAGATTGTCTAGCGAGAACGTAGCGGGCAAAACGATTCGCAGCGGGAGAAGCGAAGAGTCACTCTTTCTGAGACTTCGAAATGAGAAATTCTGAGTCTAGCGGGGAGGGTCTCCGTGCCAATAGAAAAGCGTCGCCCGGTAGTGGATCGTCAACCGGCAAGAAGCTTTCTGGATGACAACCGGCGGGCAGAAGGCGCGGCTCAGCGGGACGGGGTTCTTATACGACCGGCGCGGCTCTGGCGAGAAGCGGGGCTCTTATGTCGATGGCGCGGACACTAACAGTGACCCGGGCAGTTACACCACTACGCGGCGGCGAGCTCGAACGGGGGTCTTGGTTATACCGCGGAACGGCTGGCACACGGGGCGTCGACGGCGCGGAATCAAGCTCGAACGGGGGTCTTGGTTATACCGCGGAACAGCAAGAAACGGGGCTTCGTATTTCAGGAGGGCTCGGGCTCAAAGGCTGGCGGGGCTCTCAAAGTTCTGGCGGCTCGGTATGCCACAAGTCTTTCCGTATCACTCGAGTCTCTCTCAGATATCAAGTCTAGTCTCTTTCAAAGTTCAATTCAAATTCTAGAGTCCGCTACAAACTGCCCTTGTCTTCGGGTAGGTAATTGACTGAGTAACAAAAAGTACACCGGGAGATTAAATACATGCAGCGGGAGCAGAAACAACCAAATAAAATCATGATGAGAGAGTGTCCAAGTTTGATGCCGCGCCCGCTGGGAACCAATGGTATATTCAGGATTGCGAGTCGTGAGTGAAAAGACTGCCTCCCGGAGAAAGTCCATGCGGGCGGGTGGGTATTGCGCCTTATTGCAGTGCAATGGCGTGCTGGTTGCCATGTCCCCGGGAGGGGACACGAAATTCCTCCTTCATAATATGGTCCTGCCGCTGGTCGAGTTGAAGTCGAAAAGGCTTCCCGCTGAGTAGTTAGTCAACGGCTCGATAGCGGTCAAGTTCGTCTCGTCTTCTATCTTCAGAACAGTCTAAGTTCCAGGGAAAATAGGGAGAGCCGAGTCGCGTTAGCAGCTCACCACTCGCCGTTCGGGTTGTCCGCAATCAGCGGGAAATGCCCCCGGCAACTCGCCATGTCCTTCTCATCATTCTGACAGAGCCGTTGGCTGGATAGCCGCTGGCTCCGAGGTGCTCCCGCTGGCAGTCGGTTAAGTCCCGGCTGTCCGTAATCAGCCGGCGTGCTCGTTTAGAGCCTGCCGGTGATCCTGCTCGTCGGTAGAGTGGTGGCCGTCCTGAGTTCGAAGTTGAACTCAGTATGGTCCCCCGCTAGATCTTCTTCATGTTGGTCGGCGGGTGAGCGCCTAACCTCAGGGAGGTTGGTAGTTCCTCTTAGTCGCCTCCAGCACCTCGAGATAGTAGTTTCCCACTAAGTCCCTTGGCCCGGCAGTTTAGAAATAGTCAGCGGCAGAGTCTCGCACCCATGTTTAGGGAAACGTCGCTAAGCCGCTGCTACCCGTTGGTGTCCCGCCAGCTTGTCGGCTATCCACAGCAATAAGATACTGCCCGCGAGGACGGGCATATCTTCTAGTATCCTAACCTCACTTCTCCCGCTGATAGGTCTCGAAAATCGATAAATTCCGGGCATTTCATGCCTAGCCGCTGGGCGGCCCTATCAACGCGACGTAACTAAAGTTAGAAAGCCAGTTCCCAGGGACGCGGTTAAGAAAGTTATGTTCGCAGATGAAGTTGAACAAGCCCTACCTTTCGAGGACGAGGAAGAGGAACCGCGACTGGAGTACGACTAGAGCTGTTGGCGATGGCGATTTATATCGCCATATCGCCTCGCCGGGTGGCGATAACCTGGCTTTATGACCGCCCAGATTTTGTGAACTGGCGATAAGAGCTATGGGGACCGGGGTCAACAGCGCTGAAACTGCCTCCAAAGCGAGGAAAGCGTGGACGGAGTGGATCCATGAATTGTACCGCACTTTTTTTGAGACAGCTTTGTACCACTAGGGGAATATACCAACTTGAAGGATATTTTCGTAAGATTGTTTGCCTATACTTGAGTCAATTTTTGCACTTGACCACTTCTTAGCTGACTGAAAACAATTATTACCTTGATAGACCTTTCTCAAAGCTCTCCTCTCAAATTTGATCACCTTTGGGTGCACTCAGACGATCGGAATTCAAGGAAAATATTTTCGGTCACCTGATATTCGCCATGCGGCGATATGGCCTGGCGATAACCAGTCGCCACATCGCCTGGCGATATCCACTCAGATTTCAATCGCCATCTGCACTAAGTACGACGCACTTAGCCTGAGCGAACTACCTCCGTTGAACTCTGTGTTTATTCAAAACCAGACCACCGAAGAAGTACCACAAGGAGCGGTCACTGTGTTGGACCCCTACCTTCAATATTTGCAGAATCTCGAGCCGGGTGAGAAGCCTAGGCAAATCTATACGGACGAGAAGAGACCAATATTCGTAGCGCGCGACTCTGCCAATTTAAGGGTAATATTCCCGACTATAAATAAGCAGGCGCGAGTAGAATGTGTTATGGACTCGGGATCGCAGGTTGTGTCAATGTCTCTCGAGACGGCTAATCTGTTGAAATTATCCTGGGACCCAGACATCATTGTACATATGGAAAGCGCGAATAAAAGTATTGAACGGACGGTTGGTCTAGCCAAGAATGTTCCCTTCAAATTTGGGGACATGACTGTCTATCTACAAGTACATATAATTCGAGGTCCGGCGTATAAGGTTCTTTTGGGGAGGCCCTTTGAGATTCTAACTGAATGCCAAGTAAATAATGGCAGGAATGATTCTCAGACGGTTACCTTGAAGGATCCCAACACGGGAAAGAGGTGTTCGATGCCTACGTTTCCTCGTGGACGAGAGAAAAGCTCATCAAAGCAATCTCGAGTCACGGTTGAGGAAGTCGAGGATGAGGAATCGGGTGGAACTGCTGACCCAGATAAAGCGGAGCAGGTTTTTCGCCATGCTTCGATGAATTAGTGCATCTGCAAGAACGAGGAGAAGTGGCGCTAAAACTTGGATTTAATGAGAATAAGGAGTTAGAGATCGAGGGATATTTTAAGCCGAGAGGGCTTACATTCGATGAAACGGAGATTCAGGAAGCGTATATTAGCGCGTCAACTGGATCAAGAGCATTAAAGAGGGATAGGAGGGCGCAGACCTTGTTCCAAGAGTTTAGGCAGAAGACCCGCAAGGGTAAGAAGCTTGAAAAGAATAAGACAACCAAGAAGTACGGTGTCTTTACTTGGAGTACCAGGGAAGGACCGGAAGTCGAGATACAAGGGGAATCAAACATCCCCGAGAAGCCCGAAGAAGGTCCACGCACCAAAACACCAGTCGAGATAAGGAAAGTACACTCCTTTACTCAAGGGATAAGGTGTGGGTGTTGCGCCTCAGCGGATTTTATATCTCCAGAACCTTGTAGCACTTGTCCTGAGGAAGTCAAGGAAGAAGTACCAAAGGTTTCGGTTCTCGCGGGCAAGAAGTATAAACCAGTAGGATTGAAAATCCGACCAGTATATACGGAACTCCCGGAGAAATATAGAATCAAACGCGAGATAATTGGAGATCCTCTAGCGGACATGCCGCCATTAAATCCCAAACCAGCGGACTTCGTACCTACTGGAAGGTATACCGCTGAGCGAAAGGAAATAATAGACAAGCAGCATGAAGGGGATTTTCTTTGGGAAGAAGAGCGAAAACTCATGCACGACTTAATGATGAAGCAAGAGGCAGGGTTCGCATGGGACGATTCGGAGCGAGGAAGTTTCAAACATGAATTCTTCCCTCCAGTTGAGTTCCCTGTGATCGAGCATGAGACTTGGGTAGAAAGAAGTATCCCAATTCCGCGCGGGCAACTCGAGGAATTTTGTAAGGTTATAAAGAAGAAGCTAGACGCGGGGGTCTATGAGCCTTCAAATTCCTCGTACCGGAGTAAATTCTTCGGAGTAGTGAAGAAGGATGGGAAGAGCATTCGCTTGGTACATGCCTTGGAACCACTAAACGCGGTGACCATTGCTCACTCAGGAGTGCCTCCCGCGACAGATGAATTGGCAGACCACTTCGCTGGAAGAGCATGTGGAGGATGCCTCGACTTGTACTCAGGATATGACCATCGAGATATCGCAGAGGGATCTAGGGACTTTACAACGTTCCAGACACCTTTTGGCGCGCTTCGATTAGTCAAGCTTCCTCAAGGGTGGACAAACTCGGTTCCAATATTTCATGACGACGTCACATATATTCTAAGGGATGAAATCCCGCATGTAACGATTCCCTACATCGATGATGTACCAATCAGAGGAGGGGGAACTCGATATCAGGATAAAGACGGAAAGTATGAAACTATACCCGAGAACCCCGGAATTAGGAGGTTTATCTGGGAACACTTCCTGAACTTGAACCGTGTAATTCAACGACTCAAGTATAGCGGAGGGACGTTCTCAGGTATGAAGAGTATATTATGTTGGGATGTCTTTCCCGTAGTTGGGCACATTTGCTCTTTTGAAGGCAGAAGACCAGGAACTGACCGTATCGGAGTTATTGTTCGTTGGGGACCTCTCGAGGACGTCTCTGGCGTAAGACAATTCCTAGGCACGACTGGGGTTCTGCGAATGTTCATAGACGGATACGCAAAGATCTGTAGACCTATTACGAAGTTATTAAGGAATAATGTTGAATTCGTATGGGGTCCGGAACAAGTCGCGGCTATGAGTGCACTCAAGGAAGCGATAAAAGTATGTCCCGCGCTGAAACCTCTGAATTACGACTGGGACTCTGATATTGTACTTGCTGTGGACACTTCATGGATGGCAATTGGGATTCAAATTTATCAACATGATGTACTTGATAAATTGAAGAAGTATTACGCTAAGTTTGCGTCTATCACTTTGAACCAAAGGGAAAGCAGGTTCTCCCAGCCGAAGCGCGAGCTGTATGGGTTAAAGCGAGCATTAGAGGCAATGCAATATTGGCTTCTGGGGTGCAGGAAGTTAGTGGTTGAGACTGACGTGCTCGATGCATAAATTGGTAGTCGCAAAGGAGCATCGAATGTACATGATGAGGGCGTCGCATAATGCCTTGGGGCACCGAGGAATATACGCGACTCGTTCTCAGATCGAGCTTCGATTTTGGTGGCCAGAACTTGAACGCGATGTGACTTGGTTTTGCAATACTTGCAAAATATGTCAACAAAGGCAGAAAGCTCTGTTGAAAATTCCGCCAAGGCCTACCTTGACTCCAAGCATCTTCCAGAAGATACACACCGATGTCATGATAATGGGTGAAGTCTCGAACGGTCACAGGTATTCAATAGCGGCGAGGGATTCCTTGTCGCGGTATGTTGAAGGCCGGCCGATGAGATCTGAGGATGCCGAAACTATCGGCAAGTTCTTACTCGAGGATGTAATCTGTCGTTGGGGATGTCCAGAATGGATTGTAACTGATAATGCCAAGCAATTCATTGCCGCGCTAAAATGGTTAAACTCGAAGTACGGGGTAGTTGGAATTAAAATCTCGGCTTACAATTCCCAGGCGAACGGAACTGTGGAAAGAGGGCACTGGGATATCCGGCAATCATTGTATAAGGCAACCGGCGGTGATGTTAAGAAATGGTATTGGTTCTTCCCTCAAGTATTATGGGCGGACCGTATAACTGTAAGAAGAGGAATGGGATGTTCTCCATTCTTCGCAGTGTGCGGCGCTCATCCAATATTACCTTTGGACATCGAGGAAGCAACCTGGTTGGTAGAATATCCAGGCGCGCCAATTTCCACTGCTGAACTAATTGGTTTGAGAGCTAAAGCACTCGCCAAGCATTCAGTACATGTGGAGGAAATGCGGGAACGAGTTAGTGAGGAGAAACGGAAGATGGTCAGAAAGTACGAGGAGGAGAATCGCGGGAAGATAAAGGATTATAACTTCCAACCGGGCGATCTAGTCCTAGTCAGGAACACGACTACTGAAAAGTCGCTGAACAGGAAAATGCACCCTCGATACTTAGGACCCATGGTAGTAGTTAGACGTGCCAAGGGCGGCGCATATATATGTTGTGAACTGGACGGTTCAGTCTTCCAAGGCAAAATAGCTCAATTCCGAGTAATACCTTTTGAACAAAGAGAGAAACTCGAGCTGCCAGGAACTATCCTAGACTTAATCGACTTGTCTCCGCAAAAACTTGACGAACTGGCTGCGATGAAGGACTCAGATGAATATTCGGGTCAAGATTTACAGTTCCGTAAAGTTCACGTTAAGTCAAGGATGGAGCTACAGGACGAAGACGATGGAGAAGAACAGGAAGATGAATTCGAGGAAGACCAAGTCGAGGAACTGGACTTAGACGAGATTCGAAAGGAAGTCTCGTACGAAGATCAGCCTCGTCGGTCATCTCGGAGAAAGGTTCAACCGTGAGATAACTTAGCGGTGATTACCGGGAACGGTTCAAACGCAAAGTACCGCGGTAAAGACATATATTGCATGGGGCATAAGGCATAAAGAAATGAAACAGAGGTGAAGGAGTGTGCGTATCACGAGTTGGGCGTATCAAAGAGGATAGGACTGCTCGGGGAGATCAAGTAAAGACAGTAATAGGAGTTGGGCGAAGGGTTTGCATAGGTAAAACTCGAGGCGTCTAAAATAAATTACTAGCAAAAAGCAAGGTGATGGCGAGATGTGTCACAATGAGGACAATGAGTAGTCTTGGAAGTACGACGATGGGTGCGATTGGAGGACTCGATGCTAATTCGAAAGAACTAGAATCAGCTGAAAATCGCAGAAAAGCTAAAGCCCGAATAATAAACGAACTTTGGGTTCTGAGGACGTTCGAGGATCTCAAGTCGAGGGGACTTTGGCGGAGCGGTCGTGTTGAAGGTCAAGAACTCGTTTGAGCTCATCGACGAGGAGCTGTCGGTGATTGAGAGTGTATCGAAGTTGCGAGTTGGCAAATCCAATCCGGCTCCTGAGGTCCGCCTCCTGTAGTCAAAGGGATCCAAGGTTATCATCGGAGGAGCTGGCTTCAACGAGCTTAGTAGCTTCGGCAACAGTTTTCTGGACTGCTTCGCCGTTAGTGGCGAGCTCGGTCGCTAAATAATAAATAAGCGCGACTTAAATCTGGGAAAGATGATAACGCACCGGTATACTGTTCTGCGGAATCCTCATAGGCAAAGTTGGACGGCCGCGATCGCTTGCGAGGTGGTGGGACCGGGAAGTCCTCATGAACGGGTCCAGATACTGAGTCGGGGTCAGTACGGGCAAGAACAGCCATGGCCTTGAGATAAGGGGGAGCCCTTCGGTCAAAACCCTTCATTCTTAGAAATGAGAGGCGTACCGAGGAAGGGCGCGCACTACTCGACTGAGAGGCACGCTGTCCCGACGAATTAATCGAGCAAATTGCCCGAGGATTTTCAAAGTTTGAAAAGGGTTGCTCACATGAGGACGCTCGTCCAGAGACTGAGTCGAGCGAGACCCAGGCGCAGTAGCCTCGACCTGGAAAGCGCGAAGAGCATCGCAGAGCTGGTCAATAACCTCGAGTCGAGAGGCGAGACCTAGGTACATACCGGCTCAGTATCGACAATCATGACATCGTCGAGCTCACCGGTAGGGAGAGGCAGTTCGGAATCATCGAAGGGAGAATCGTTGGGATCCTCGACGGTGGCCTTCGACTTCTTCGCCTTTGCCTAAATTATTAGACAAACGCGACGGATTAAATTCGAAACTCACCTTCCCCTTGCCTTTACCCTTCTTAGAGGGCTTACCCTCTAAATCCTCAGCGACAGCGCGCGCCTCCTCGAGCTCAGTACGATGAGCTTGTTGAGTGGCAGTGGTGCCGGAACGAAGACGGTCGCGTTCGTACTTGATGCGAGCGCAGAGGTCCACGATAACAGGGTAGCGGCCACCGATGGCACCGTTGGGATTGGTAGCGGACTGGTGGTAACTGTTCTTGACGGCGAAGTAGGTGTCGTAGAGCGGTTTTTCCTTGGCAATCTCAGGAAGGAGAGCCGACATACCATCCTGAAAAATAATTGAATCGTGGAATCAGCAACAATGCGAATCCTAGGAATTAAGCAAACGCACCAAGAGGACGGTTTGCTGGTCCAGGAAGGCGCGCTGCTTGGAACGGTCGGGATAGCGAGTCGCGGCAACCTTGTCCCCAATAGAAATAAGGGTTTCATATTGAGCGGTGGTGAGGTGAGCGCGAATAGAAGGAGACATTGTTAATGCTACTAGAGAGGGGTAGTCGTCGAAGAGACTGGTAAATGGTCGAAAGAACTTGAACTCTTTATAGGACGGAGCGGGCGTCATACGTGTTAACTGAGGACAGTTAAATTTTATGAAATGGGGAGGGGACTAGTAAAACGCGTCAAAGTCAGGCGGGACTTCATTGGTCATTCCCTAGACACGTAAAAAGACGTGGCACGAAACCTATGGATACAGAGTCGAGATTCGACTCGCGCGTAATTACTGGGTTCCTGAGAAACGTGACCGCGATCAAAAGTCACGAGATTGTCTTGCCTACGCGGAAAAAACACACCGCTAAGGGAAGAAAACGTGATATATCAAGGATCTCACGTGCCTTAGAACCAGGACACGCAATCTGGACATCGGTTATCGACGATTTACAAAGCGGAAAGGAATCCGATTGAACTAAGAAGACAGAGTTTGCGCGACTCGATCGTAAGTCACGGGAAAGATCGACGAAGTCACGACTTCGATCGGACTTCACACGTCAATCTTGTCCTAACAAGTTCAATAAGGAAATTCCGTCGCGCGACGTAAATTTAAGGTGTATCGTGTACTAAGGGAGAAGTACAGGACTACATAGGTGCAGGAACAATGGAGGCTTGGAACATAATCGCCTGTTTCTCTACCAGAGTAAAATCAAAGTCAGGATGATCAACATGATCAACAAGGAACTGAACAGCCCAAGGGTCGGAAATTAAGGATAAGTGTCCTACAAATCCATCGCGGCGAAAGTTCTTAGCCTTAGGATTGGCTGCCTGGTCGAACGCCATAAAAGCTTGAAGAGCGTTGGCGTAGAACTGGATAAGGCCCTCCTCACGGTCTGAATTGAAATTACTGTTAGCTAGACTCGAGAGACAGTCAGAGGAAGACGCACTAGGGCCGCAGAAATTATGAAGGAATTTCTCGCGTTCCATCTCGATGTGGCATAAGAATTCGGAGCGTTCTGCGAAGGGGCAGATGTTCCCAGTGTTCTTGCACTCGAGGCATGGTTTGCCCCAGCCTTCGTTATGACAAACGTATTTGAAGCCACGACAATTCGCGCACTTCTCAAAGAACTGGAGAAATGTTAGCCTTGACACGCCGGAGAATCCTCTGAAAGAAACGTACGCCGTCGAGCGCGAGCAGCTTCATGTAACTCAAGAAGTTTGGGGCGCGTTTATAAGCAGCAGGATGGGCCACAGGCCAGCAACCAGGCGAAGAAGTAGCGTCGAAGATGTTGGGCGTATTGGGGGTGATCATGAAGGATTACAAGCCTAAGGAAAATCAAGTCGAGACAAAACTTAAATATGAGTGACCGTGTGAACCTTTTCTCAAAGGAGTACTCGGAACAATTGGACCGGTTGCTCCCTTGATGGGTCAAACGTCATCGATAATCAAACACGCGAATTGGCGCGCTGATTATCTTTAGCGGCTAATTTGACTTAAGATAATCTTGAATTCACACTTTAAGTTTTGCAGGCGATACCGTTTATTGTTCGGCCTGCGCGAACGCGCGTACAAATACTATGGAAATTTAGCTACGGGATGTTTTCATCGTAGCAAGCAGCGTGTATGTAAAAAGAAAAATTTGGCGCGATAGATGCGCGCGACGGACGGCAGTAGATATACATAAAAATTCTACTAAGACGCGTTAAAAGGGAAAAGGAATAGGAAGAAGAAAGAGGACTTACGCGAAAATTCACCAAGCCCGCGACTAAGCCCTGTCTTCATTCCTACCCTTGTTCCTACGAGGCGAGACGCGAACGGGACCGCGAGAAGAACCGGCGCCAGGGTCAGAGACGGGACCCTGCGCGCGACGATGAGCCTGAAGCGATTCCTCAGCGGCGCGAGCCAAGCCCACGACATCCTCCTCGTCGTCTTCGACGTTGATTGGAGAAGGTAGTCTGGAGACCTCGGCCTCTGGCGCGAGAAGGTTAACTCCTTCTCCCCAGGCACGCATCACCGCCTCGCGATTCTCGTCCGATAGGTCCTCGAGCCCCGGCACGTTCTCTGGGCCGTATGCGGTTATGTTTTCGCGAAGGCGATCTCCGACATGGGATCCAAGGGAAATCACCAACGCACGCGCCTTGAGGAAGGGCTGACGAAGGCCCTCGTAGATCTCGAACGCGTCCGAAAACGCGTCGATCTCCGAGTTTACGCCTGAAAATGGGGTCAGTAACGACAAATAAGGAAGTTATAAAGAAATAACATACGGTTCATCGATAATCTGGAATACGGCTCGAGAGCGCGAGCCAAACCTTTCTGCTCCTTAGCGGTGAAGCTATGGTTGCAGTGCGAACCATGCTTCTTAGCGCAATTGGAACAACGGGCAAACAGCCCGTGTTCGCAATCGTCGCGAGAACTCTGCAGGCAGGGCAGACAGGCACCGTTGAGCTAAGGGATAATTAAAGTTAGCGCGAGTAGAAAACGATTAAGTCGAGCGTCTTACCAGAATATTATCAGACTTGGCCAAAGTCAGGACGTTCGACAGTTTTTCGACCTTGATCGGCTCGGCGTCGGCAGGAAGAACAGGACCTGTGTTGCCAGTACGATGGACGCGCGAGGACGGAGGGAAAAACGTCTCCTGGTTGTTGGCGATAATCTTGCCGTCTGAAAGGACCACGGTTTCATCAAGGACGGCGGTGGACTTGCTGCGTCCCTTCTTCGAGGGAGACGGGGTCGAAGTGACACCGCGAGCCGAGGTCTTCTGGCGTTTTTGAGGACGCTCGTTGTCGGAAAGCTCGTCTTCGCCTTCGGAGGATTCAGAATCCGCAGGTGGGGGTGAGATTGCTCCTGCGGGGCCGTGCGGGTAGTCGAGGCCGACTTCAACAGACTCAGCGCGATCTTGCGACGACATGTTGATCTTGGGCCGCTAGAAAGCAATTT
Source organism: Favolaschia claudopus (assembly GCA_037176885.1). Taxonomy (NCBI): domain Eukaryota; kingdom Fungi; phylum Basidiomycota; class Agaricomycetes; order Agaricales; family Mycenaceae; genus Favolaschia; species Favolaschia claudopus. Next base: position 719,948 of record JAWWNJ010000048.1, on the reverse strand, counting down.
AGATTAGATAAGGATTCAATCAAAAAGAGATCAGAAACATCTACTCACGGTTGAAGGAGCAGATGCAGGGCGCTTTTTCGAGTTACGAGGAACGTCGTCCTGCGACGAAGGTTCCTCTGTCACCACAGGAGGAAGGGAGACTTCACGAGAAGGCGTCGAAGGTTTCTAAGAAAGAGATCGTAAGTAAAAGAAATACAAAAGATTCGGAAAGGAAAACGAACCTTAAGAATCGGTTTGGGATTCTTTACCGCAGAACCCGGACGAGCGAGGGCAGGGATGACCACGGTAACGGAAGGCTGAGGAGACTTCAATAAAAGAGGGTCCTCCTCGGCTGGAGCATGGTCGGAAACGGGCGAATCGGAGGGAAGAAAAAGAGGTTCTTTCTCCTTGGCCCGGAGGAGCTCATCTCTCTGTATTTTAAGATTCATCGCGATGGACGCGGGCGACGGTGGCTCAGGATGAGCAGACGAGTGGCGAGACCGGGTCTTGTCGCGCTTCGTAACAGAAGGTGGAGGGCTGGGTGGCTTAACCTCGCGCTGAGCCTCTCGACAATGGAACACCCAGGCATCCACGATAGGGTCGCCATGTTCCTTCAGAGTCTGCAACGGGAACGGCTCGCGGCTATAGCCAAACTTCTCGGTTGGGAACCGGAAGCCCACGGGCAAGAACTCTGTCATCTACGAGGAAAAGAAGGATTAGAAAAGGGGAAGACTTGGGAAAGAAGTTGCAGAAAGAGACGTACCTCGGCTGGACGATTCTTGAAGCAGTACTTCCACCAATACGGGCGGCGATCCTCGGGGACGGTGTCTATGAGAGAGAACATCGTGTTGATAAAACGACGAGTGAACGACGACTCTCGGATGACGTGCTCAGTAATATTGAGCTATAGCAACACATAAGTCAAGAGTCGAAAGTAAAAGGACCTAGACTTACGAAATCATCGCCCGCCTTGTCGAGCACCTGGATAACGCGAGGCAAGTCGGCCTCAGCAACGGAAATGTTCGCGGCGCGGAGTGGAATGAGTTCGTCGTGCAGGAGGCACAAGTTGTCCAGATTTTCGGTCTTGGCCTCGACGAGGAGATTATGCTCGGCAGGTGTGAGCAGGGGATCTTCGACGTGGTGGTCGCGATAATGGTCGAAAGAGTTGGCGAATTGGAAGTTCATAGGGAGAGGTTCTTCCTGAAATAAAGTATTAGATCGAGACAGGATAAAGAGATTAAAAACGGTACTCACCTTGATCCACGGGCGCTCCTTGTCGTCACGAATAAAGGCGGGGAGCAGGAACTTGGACTCGATAGGGAGAGTCACGAGCTTGTTTCGACGGGCAATCTCGACAACCTGTGCGATACCACATAAGGCTCGACGCAAGAGAGGCGTCAATGGAACGGAGTCGAAGTGCTTCTGACGAAAGTGGGTCTAGAAAAGGGAAGATAAGCACCCTTTGAAAGAGAAAAGGAAACGTATAAGACGCACCAGGATGGGGCGGACTTGGTCGGTGATGAACTGCAAAAAGACGGGGCTGGAACGAAGAATACGGCTGCGATCCTTGATAAGGCCTATGAAGCGAACGACGATGGGGTGCTCGAGGAATACGAGGGCTTTGCGGTCGTCCGGAGACAGGCGAAGGAATTGGTCTGCCTCGAGAGAGTGAAGGGGATAATAGGGAGAATTCGGCGGCAGTTTTACGTGCTCTTCAGTGATTGGGAAGGGTGCTGAGCTAGCGCCGTAAGACGGCGGAAGGCCGTACTTAACGCGCGCGAGGTCGCGGACGGCGGGGAAGTCGTCGGTGAAGTTCATAGTGGGAGTTGGAAAGAGAAAAGAATGGGGAATTTGTCCTTAGTTGCGCAGCCAATACAGTCGCGCACGGACCATCTCCCACGGAAATGATAAGCTCTAAGAAGTCTTGAGCCCAGATTCTCTCTGAATTGACGCAGCTTCTTCGAAGCCGCGACAAATGAATATGTCGAGGAAATTCCAAAACTGGCCTAGAATTGGGCAAAATCAGCAAAGGGGCGTGGCTAACACGTGAACACTAGTCATACCAATGACCATAAGAGCAGAAGTGGCTCTTAAGTAGGCTTGCCTTGAGAGAGGACCGTCCCGCGCTGAAAATTAAGGAAATTGGGATTAGCCGAGGCGAGAGTTACCATAAAAGTAACTAGATCAAAGTGAATTTTGGTTCCGCTCGGGTGACCTCAGGAGTGTCGGCAGTGACGTAATCAGAATTACGCCTCGAGATTGGAATAACGCGCGTGCAGAGTCGAGCGGGGACGCTCGAGATTTATGAAATGGGGAGATGATAGGCCTGGGATGAAAACACCCCGTGTTTTCTCAATTTTGAACATGTTTAACATTATATAACGCGTGTTTGAACTAAGAGGAATATAGGGACATCTCTTGGAATATATCTCAGAGGGTTAAAGCGTACCCGCGCTGTTAACTAAATGATGCAAGGAAAGCTAGACTTGGCTACGACTTATGATTATCCAGAAATGGGTACTCGTACACGGTAGTCAAGGATATCAATCCCTCTTCTAAGTCTAACCATCCTATCAATTGAATTGGGACCTAAGGGGACATCAAGGAACATGGGATAACATTGGAGGAATACTTGGGCAGCGCGCCTAGACCAAGATCAAGGGATTCGAGTCGCGGAACGACGAATCAAGAGGAACCGAGTAGCGGCAGAAGGATTGCCGAGGATGCCGAAGAGCGGATCATCAAAGGATCAGTGATCTTGAGGAGATTTCTCTACTCAAGAACGAATTAGTAGTTCTGGCAAGGACCGGAAGGACCTTACCTCGAGGCGAGGCATGTAGCAGGAACATTTGTATCCTCTAAAGGCTAGCCGCGATGAGTGGGATAGAAGCCAGTTTCGAGTCAAGGATCGAGGGGATCCATCACGCACACGTGACCATCACGAGGGATCAACGCGATAGATGCGATAATGACTCCTCGTGTGTTTACACGTTACTCGCGCGTGCAACCACAACACACAGGCGTGACTTAACAGCCTCGTCTGCTAAATAAGGACAATACACGTACCAGGACACGTAGGTAGATACCCGATTAAGATGTAAATATTTATTCGAGCATAGTATATAAAGCCTGTAAATTATTAGCTGGGCTCCAGTGGATTGCTCCCTCCTTGATTGTCCGTGTAAGCTATCAGCCGCACGTTCAGTAAAGAGTGTTCACATCCAGTGGGACAACCCAGGGAACTTAACTAGTTTTCTGTTTTGTTTTCAATCTATAAATTGGACTTGTGATTTGATCAGAGAATTGTTAAACGCGTGAAATAAGTGAACTTGAACGGGAATCAGACGCGTGAAACGGAATTCTGAGATAAGAGAAACGCGAGTACAAGGGATTAAGCGCGACTTAACAGTCTAGTGCCATATTCCATAGGATTGAAAGGAAACTTGAACAAGATAAATTACCTAGACTCCTACAACCAACCGACATTGCGAAAAACTAAGTCCTGAGTTTGAAAGGCTCAAATAGGATCGAGTCGCGCCAACTCAAAGCAAGTTTTACTGATATGTATAACTTATTTTAATTCCTTTGTGGTATAGTGGTTGTGTGTGTTGTGTGCTGCTATTGTTGCCATCATGCAACCGTTTTTAAGTTCGATTCCCGGTGTTGACACTTTATATTTGTTGCCTTTTCGGCCACCACGGACGCATTGCATTACGGGTATTATTGACCGGAGGCCATTTACCGACCATAATGCATTGCGACTGTGGGCCGCGGCCCACCGTATTGCAATACAGGTACAGTCTCTACATAGACACCTCGAATTGTATAACATATATCCTCGGATTGGGGAATATAGTCAGATTGCCACAGTAGATACGTTACTGGAACCCCGACTCGCACGCGAAGCTGAAGTTGTGGATTTTGTTTGAAGGGATTTATTATCTCAACGAATAAAGTTATACAATAAACAAATAGCAAGCGTTTCATCTGGAGCCCACCGCGAGGGGTTCATTTGGCTATTACTTCATAGAAGTAATTTATACATTCAAGGCCTATTGGCTTTTGGAACTAGATTTGCTACAAAGGCGCGCTAAATTCTAGCCGCGACTCGGGCATATCCTTCGAAGAGCTCTTAAGGCTTCGAAGCGCGACTTGGACAAGAAAAGTCGCAACTGGATCTTAGATTCAGTAAAACTAGAACACAGACACTTTGTAACTGGAGTCTTTCGAGATTTCGGGAGACGGGGAACAATCTTCAACTGGTTTTCCAAAACCACTACACAGACGTTCCGACAGGCATAAAACTCCACAAGAGTTACCTCGCCTGCCTTCAAAGAAGAAGGCAAAGTCACAAACGCCTGCTGAACAAGGTAGAGCCGAAGTTAAAGGCAAAACCTCTGCTCGAGCAAAAGCGTATCAAGAAATAAGCACGGCTTCTTCTTCACGACCACAAACGAGCCAGGAACCTATAATTGAGAGAAGAGAAAATCTCGACTCACAAAACAGTTCTCAGACTCTAGGTTCAGAAGATTTAAGTCGAGGCAGAATGGCGGATCAACAAGATAGAACGGAAAGACGGATCGCGAGTTTCAAAGTCCCTCATGCCTGGGATTCCAATGCTCCGAAATTTACAACAGACGACTATGAGGATCTTATGACCTTCGTGGACCATGTTGGACAAATCTTCGAGTTAGGAGGAATCACCGATGACAAGGAAAAGAAACTCCAGATCACCAATTACTTGCCTAAGAAAAAGAAAGACGTCTGGCGGACGCTCAGTAAATATGAGACTGGTACCTACGATGACTTCCTTAGTGAAGTCTATCTCAGTTATCCAGAAATCAAATCGGAGCGCGCTGGAACTGTTGAACTTTTAAGGCAATTATGTCGACGCAACCGTGGGATAGCGGTTACCGAAGAAGGACGTCTTAGACGATTCGGCATAGAATTCTTGAGAGAAGTCAAGAAATTATATGTCGCGCCTGCGTTAATGACTAACCAGGTAGCATGCGAGCAATATTTGGGAACTCTAGAATCTAGCTTCGCTACGACTCTTAGAGGATCAATTGACAGTACTATGTTAATTAAGACTCAATTTCCCGCGCTTGCAGGAGTCGCGGACAAGGATAATGATGACCGCAAGGAGGATCCAATAAAATTGGAAGAGTTGATAAAACTCGCTGAGACATTGGCCTCCAAACAGCACAAAGCTCCGTCGTTGAAGATAGACTCGGAAGCTAGGCAAACGGCGATAACCCCAATGGTTAAAGTCGAGCCGTATGAAGAGAAGATCGAGGAAATAAATGGAGCCATTGCTCAACTCCGAGATCAATATGCTCTCATACAAAGGTCGGGAGAACTGCGACACGAGGAAGTGTTGAAGACTTTACAGAATTATGTAAAGGACCCTCCCCCTCATCAAACTCAACGCGAATACCCGCGACAGAGTTACGCGTATAACACGCAACCCCAAGCTCGACAAGGCCCACCGGGTGAAAGACAGGAACGTAGGGGTGAAAGTAAATGTTTCTATTGCGAGGAAACCGGACACTATTCGCGTGATTGCCAATATAAAGATGAACACATCAAGAAAGGGCATCTAGTGATAGAAAATGGAAGCCATAAGCTAGGAGACGGAAATTTCATTCCTCACGGACAAGGGAGTCAGAAACAGAGAGTAGAGAACTATTGGAAGAACAAGGCGGTTGGCCAAAATTGGCAAGCTACCTACGAATCGTTCTATAATTCCGAGAATGATACCTCTACCGGTTGGGACCAAGAGTTGGCTATGGACGAGATAAAGACTCTGAAGGTAAAACTTCAGAAAGCTGAACAACAGCTTACTAGTCAAAATCAAGTCCCACAGGTGGTTCAACCCACCTATATGGCTCAAAGTCAGTCAATGCCTTTGGCCGGGAATAATCTTGATATGAACGGGATATTTCAGACCTTGATAATGAGAGGTTTACAAGCAGGAGAGCTTCCCGCGACTCAAGAGCAATTTGCTCAAACGAGGAATCAGAGTCAAGGAAAGCCCGGACCAAATTTTTGAAGAGCTCAGGGATAGGGGCGAGCCATCAAAAATCCGACAGTGCTAAGCCCCTTGAGAGCCGGAAAGAAAAGGGTCGGGCTGATAAAGACAAAGATTGGAGAAGCAAAGCGGCTGAGGAAGTCGAGTCTGAAGATAGGCGCGACAAAGACAAAAGACCTGTAGAGAACAGAGCTTATGTTGAACTTCCTTATGTATCGGTTCCACCGGTTAGAAATCGAACAGAAAATCAACTGGTTGATTTAGAACAACAGACCGCGGAAATCGAGCCGCGGGAGTATCAAGTCAGGGCCCCTGTCCAGAGAGAAGGTCTAGGAAGGAAGGTCGCGGATAAGATACTTCGTACAGAAGTAACTTTGGATGTGCGGGACTTAGTAGGAGTTTCGCCAGAGGTTAGGGCAAATATTAAACGCTGAAACGGTGCGTGTAGGTGTAGGCGTGAAATATACCGAAATATAAAATCACAAAATCTAATCCAATACGACGTGTGTGTGTGTGTGTGTTCGGGGTGGCGGGAGCACGTATCGTCCCTCAGAATACTTGTGCAAGCTTCAATCAATCAAGGTCGCTACGTTTGAGCGGGACGAACTACTAGATTGTCTAGCGAGAACGTAGCGGGCAAAACGATTCGCAGCGGGAGAAGCGAAGAGTCACTCTTTCTGAGACTTCGAAATGAGAAATTCTGAGTCTAGCGGGGAGGGTCTCCGTGCCAATAGAAAAGTGTCGCCCGGTAGTGGATCGTCAACCGGCAAGAAGCTTTCTGGATGACAACCGGCGGGCAGAAGGCGCGGCTCAGCGGGACGGGGTTCTTATACGACCGGCGCGGCTCTGGCGAGAAGCGGGGCTCTTATGTCGATGGCGCGGACACTAACAGTGACCCGGGCAGTTACACCACTACGCGGCGGCGAGCTCGAACGGGGGTCTTGGTTATACCGCGGAACGGCTGGCACACGGGGCGTCGACGGCGCGGAATCAAGCTCGAACGGGGGTCTTGGTTATACCGCGGAACAGCAAGAAACGGGGCTTCGTATTTCAGGAGGGCTCGGGCTCAAAGGCTGGCGGGGCTCTCAAAGTTCTGGCGGCTCGGTATGCCACAAGTCTTTCCGTATCACTCGAGTCTCTCTCAGATATCAAGTCTAGTCTCTTTCAAAGTTCAATTCAAATTCTAGAGTCCGCTACAAACTGCCCTTGTCTTCGGGTAGGTAATTGACTGAGTAACAAAAAGTACACCGGGAGATTAAATACATGCAGCGGGAGCAGAAACAACCAAATAAAATCATGATGAGAGAGTGTCCAAGTTTGATGCCGCGCCCGCTGGGAACCAATGGTATATTCAGGATTGCGAGTCGTGAGTGAAAAGACTGCCTCCCGGAGAAAGTCCATGCGGGCGGGTGGGTATTGCGCCTTATTGCAGTGCAATGGCGTGCTGGTTGCCATGTCCCCGGGAGGGGACACGAAATTCCTCCTTCATAATATGGTCCTGCCGCTGGTCGAGTTGAAGTCGAAAAGGCTTCCCGCTGAGTAGTTAGTCAACGGCTCGATAGCGGTCAAGTTCGTCTCGTCTTCTATCTTCAGAACAGTCTAAGTTCCAGGGAAAATAGGGAGAGCCGAGTCGCGTTAGCAGCTCGCCACTCGCCGTTCGGGTTGTCCGCAATCAGCGGGAAATGCCCCCGGCAACTCGCCATGTCCTTCTCATCATTCTGACAGAGCCGTTGAAACGCTGACTATAGGGCAACTATGGAAAACACCCAAGAAATGAAAGGAATTAAATCCCTAATCAAATCTTAAATATAATCCTAACCACTATGAGATCGACGTGCGAGGTTCGGGGTTCCAGTCCAGTATAGACTGTGGCAATCCAACTATTCTAACACTCAAAATATACTAACTTAAGCTTTCGCGATTGCTGACTTTGTACAGAGAACGTCTATACGAGTCCTATGTTGACACAGGAAGTGTGGGTTTCAACAAGGGTTTGAGATGTAACTCTTCTCAAGAGGTTTAGGTGTTTAAGTTGCTTGTTAAGCCAATATATTCCACGCGTAAGATGTCCAATAACTGTTTCACGCGTCCCGTAGGTCAAAAGTTCTTATAATTCCACGCGTAAGTTCCCAAAATTTCCAATATTCCACGCGTACAATTCAAGAGATGATCCAACAGACAATATATATTGACGAAACAAACCAAAGAAACAAATAAGCTTCTGGAATTTATCTCGAATGGAGTCCAACGTCTAGTTGTTCACGAAGCCGACACTGGCTTGACACTCACAGCTAGAGGAGGGAATCCACTAGAGTACCAGTACAGAAACGATGCCTTTTATACCTTTCACTAATAAATAATAAGAGACCGAACCATTGACAAACGGGTATAATGTGAGAGAAACTAGGGCCCGCTATGCCCTCGCCCTATCCTTGGTGGCCAGAACAGGAAATGGATCAAAGGTTCATTCAATCCAAGTCCTTATTCCGATCATTATGTTATGACAGTGGCCCGCTGCGGCCCAATCAATATTGCCCAAATTGGCATTAATGGGTGTCCCTCCTCGGACCGTGCTCCTTGATCGTAATACGGCGGCAGCCAACTCGGCATGACGTGTAGTTCCTTTGTAGGAATATTCTACTTCCGCAAATCCCTCACAATTGGTTTATAGAATTATTCGTGAAAGCCTCTTGCCTCCAGGAAACACTCCTTCTGGCCTTTCGGCAGGTTATTATAAGTCCCAAGTTATATCCCACTCATTGTGCCTTTGGTCGGAACACAGGGTGACTCCCAATCCTATTCCGGATGGTTAGAGACCTATCGTGATAGGTCTGTTCTGGAGTATTATAACTTCCACGCTATACCAGCGCAGTCGTAGACAGTGCCAGACCTCCCACTAGTGTATAATCCTTTAACTGGCCGCTCAGGCAAACGCCAGTCCTCATACGAGCGTATTCCCTTGGTATTTAATGTATTACGCTTTTAATACAATAGCACTTGAACTGAAAATGAATAAATTCAGCCCTGGCCCAATACCAGGTCTATCACCGTTGGCTGGATAGCCGCTGGCTCCGAGGTGCTCCCGCTGGCAGTCGGTTAAGTCCCGGCTGTCCGTAATCAGCCGGCGTGCTCGTTTAGAGCCTGCCGGTGATCCTGCTCGTCGGTAGAGTGGTGGCCGTCCTGAGTTCGGAGTTGAACTCAGTATGGTCCCCCGCTAGATCTTCTTCATGTTGGTCGGCGGGTGAGCGCCTAACCTCAGGGAGGTTGGTAGTTCCTCTTAGTCGCCTCCAGCACCTCGAGATAGTAGTTTCCCACTAAGTCCCTTGGCCCGGCAGTTTAGAAATAGTCAGCGGCAGAGTCTCGCACCCATGTTTATGGAAACGTCGCTAAGCCGCTGCTACCCGTTGGTGTCCCGCCAGCTTGTCGGCTATCCACAGCAATAAGATACTGCCCGCGAGGACGGGCATATCTTCTAGTATCCTAACCTCACTTCTCCCGCTGATAGGTCTCGAAAATCGATAAATTCCGGGCATTTCATGCCTAGCCGCTGGGCGGCCCTATCATCTCCCCCTTTCTAGATTTCAACTCTCCCGAGTTGACGACTTGTGATCGCCCGCTAGGGATCTTATCCATCTTCCCGGGGAAGGGGACTTCAAGACAAAACTTCGCCTTGGAATAATCTTAGATAACGAACGGGCCGCCAGTGAGGCCCGGTTCCCGCTCGTCCCCTTTGGTATTTCATGAGAGAAAAAACCTTAACGAAAGACTCGTGGCGACCTAATTTTAGATTCCCACTCTCCTTCCGTTGACAGCTTCTCGCCTTAAGTTCTCGCCGCGGCCGGCGATGCCGTCATTTTCATTATGAGGCGTCACCATTGCCATTTTCGGAAGTACATCAATTTGAGAAGCACTAGGGTCGAACTCTAACCCTGCGCTCTCTAAGGCCGTTGTATGTGGTCGCAATCTGGAATGTTTTGGATCAAAGAAGCCGCAGCGACCCCCCGCTTCTCCATTCAAATGTTTCTCATGAAAATTTTCCAGAGAATCCCATCAAACATTCAAACTCCGACCTCGAGAGGTATAAAGAGTCGAGAGGATTTTGGTAGGTTCCCCACCGATTCCCCAACTTGGGCACCCCCTTGACTCGCTCCCTCTGGCCCTTTCTTTCCTTCTTTCCACCCGGCGACGATCTTGAGTGCCTTGCACTGGGGACCACTTCTTCCTGCCCGCTCATCTCGCGACGTCTCATCCGCGAAATGGCTTCCGATAAAGAAAGACCCCGCCAACGCCCGCCGGCTTCAGCTTCTCGCTCCGTCCGCCGTCCTTCTAGAGTTCCCACCCGGGCAACTTCTCCTGTTTCAACACCTGCGCCAAAACAGACTCCGGCTGCTGCACCGTCGGCGGCTCCGTCTTCCCAGTCCCCCGCCAAGTCGACTCCTCGAATCAACCTTAACGACCACATCGATTTTTGGTCTAGCTGGCGCGGCCGCTCGGACAAGTTCGAAAAGGCCAAGAAGCTCATCACCCCCGGGGCCTTGGACGAGACGCCCACCGCTGAGGTCACCGAGATCATTGAAGACCTCCAGGAGGAACTGGTAAGTTTCTACTTCATTCTTTCTGTATTGTTCCTTCACTGATTTAATCGGCTAGGGCATTCACCGGGCGGGACTCAACTTTGCCAAAGGCAGCGAAGAGAAAGTCCCCCCGATGGCCATCGCGCTCAGCTATTACCTCGGGCGACAACTGAAGAGAATCGATCCGCAGCAGCATCGCCCGGAGCTTTGGAAGCTGGCCATCGGCAAGAAGGCCATGGAGGACCTCAGCGTAAGCCCTCTTCCGTATTCTATCAACCTTTCAGGCTAATTTTCCCGACTTTTTCTAGTTCACAGTCCCTAAGGAGCCGACGGCCAGTATCTCGAGTTTCCAAGTTCCCGACCTCCCGCCTCGGCTAACGCCTGAGGATTTTCGGCCGGCCAAGGCCACCGCGGTGAGTCCAGTCCCTTTATTGAAGGTCGTAACTGACACCCGCTAGGCCTCTTCCTCGTCAGCGAGGCAGTTGTCGTCGAAGGGCGACGACGGCAAGCCCAAGGCTCGCGCCAAGGCCGCCGGTGATACGCGTGGTCAATTTTGCGCGTATTTATCTAGCTTTTGTAGTGACTTGTGGCACAAATACCCATATTAGCTGCATGGCACTAAGGGCTTTACTCGACTATCAATAGGAAGTCAGTACTCCTGTTCATGGTGACTTGAAGGAGGATCAGAGTGAGCTCCGAGCTGCTGGTCGTAACGTTACTGGAGATAATCATAGAGGCCCGCGGCACACGGAGTAACCCAAGGTTTTGGGTGTTGCAAGAGTAACAGATGAAGACTGAGTTGAAGTGCAGTCTGGACTTGTAGTAAAGCAAGACGGAACGTCGGAGGAAGGCCCGCGGAGTATCCAAACGAAAGGTCTATAAGATACATAGACGCCGCGGACCTGCCGAAGACTTACAGACAAGTTGCCGCACCAATGTACCTTGAACATAAGGGTGCCGGACGTTGGATCAACGGCAGGGTGATGCCTCAGATCTGGAACAGTGATTGCGGACATCCATCATGTCACGGAGAATACTCCGCGGACTCGGCATGTACATCACGGAAGCACTTTCCTGTATGCCGCTGATGAGATAGTTTGACACTGAAGCATAGGAATGTCTTAGACGGTGATCTGATGGTCTGGAAACAGAACTAGAGATCTAGAACGGTCTAGACGGAGTGGAGCAACCATATGATTTAGAGGATCTACATGGATGCCGGGGAAACACGTCGGAGCGGAACAGTGATACACATCCGCGGATGACCAAGATAGTGATTCAACCGTGAGATGGTCAGAATAGATGACCTTTCATGGACGGATCGTGACGATTCAGAGCGGCAGACGGCTGCTAGACCTACGTATACCCAATCCCAACTCAATTGTTTCTATATCTTGACTCAGATTTGTTTACATCATGTATTTTCTTGGCATTAGTATAAAAGACCATGTATTTCTCGTCGTTTGTCTAGTTCATCGCGCGCAGGTCATTGACGGCGTTGGTGTACTCAGGCAGGGACGTAGAGGCATTTAAATTGGAGTTATCTGCTTGCTAGTTTTTGTCTTCATTAGGAACGATTTGTTGAAGTTCAGACAAGTGTGAATTAAGACTTAAGTTTCTAGAAGCGTTCACCCGCGGAAACTTTGGACTGTGGAGTTTTGTCGTGGCATAGCCAACCCAGTAACCTTCCAAGGACTTGGCCCGTTTGAGCATTGCTCGCCCCCATTTACCAGTGTTGTGTTTGACTGGTCCACTTAACCCGCGGACTACTCAGAATCAGTTGAAGTGAAAGTGTGCTTAAGAGTGAACTAGTATCTCCCCAAGTTGAAGAGAGTAGACGATCTATCCGCGGACGCATCGTGTTCAGACTTGCCTGCACGTAACCTGACGGGATACGATTAGTGCCTTGGAGCTTGTGCTATATAAAGGAGTGTCAAACGAACCTGAGAGCTTGGAAGTTCAGGTCTACAGTCGCAGTGGCACTGTAAGAAGTGTGTGTACGAGGCATTTCTAGCAATTGGCTGGTGTCTAATATATTCAATTCGCCCTGACTGTCGGAGTTCCTCCCAGTCTTGTATCCTAAAAACCGATATACCTTGTTCATTGGAAAGTCCGCGGACGGATTTCCTCTAAACTATAGTCAGTAAAGAACTTGTTTTGCATCAGTTCAGACCAGTAGACGAAGTTGAACTACATCTGGATTTCGGATTGGACCCCACGAACTCAATAGGAAGCACTTGGTGTATCTTGTTGAGACATATATAAGTGTTGGAGTGTTGTGTGTGTTGGTTGAGTTGTTTGTGTGTTTTGTAGTGGATTAGTCCATTGCGCACTTTGCATCTCATATCGATATATTCAAGTGCAGCGTTTCATCTGGAGCCCACCGCGAGGGGTCCATTTGTCTCTTGGTTGTTGAAGCAAAACAAGTTGCTATAGTTGGGAGAGTCTAGAAGAAGGACTTTCCGGGAAAAGTTGAACCAGTCAACATTTCCGCCCCTCGAAAACGAAAGAGTTCGGGGAAGAGCAAACACCAGCGTAGCCCGTCTCCATTAAATACCGGAGCAGGTTCAAGGAGTTTGCTAGAGCAAGCCAGGGTTGCATTACAAGAACCCGCTCAAGCGTCGACTTCAAGGAGCAGTCTTATACCAGAGACAGTAAATTGGGGATCCTCGGCGTCTGGCAGAAAACCCCGTACGACCAAAAACTCCAGTACCGGACGGTCGTATAGTTCATCTCCTGTTCGCAGAAGAAGAAGAGCGAGTTCCGCGGAGGAATTAGACTTGACAGAAGCGTTTCCTTTCCAAGGACAGGCTATCCCTTCGGACGGCGAGCAATCTGATCATTTGGATCAGAACCTTGAGGCTATTTCGAACTCAGTAGCCAATCAAAACCCCCTACAACAAAACACTATGGCCCAGCACGTCGAACTAGATAAGACCAAGATTCCTGACTTGTTTGGGAGACATAACCTGAAGTTTGAAGATGACTCCGGGGACTTGCCCAAGTACTTGTCGGGGATTGAGGATCTGTTTGAAAAGCAGGGGAACATTAGTGATACAGCCAAAAAGTGGCTAGCGCAACACTATGCGAACAGTAAGATCCAGAAAGAGTGGACTGCGTTGTCGTCCTATAAAACTGGAACTTATGAAGATTGGAAGACGGATGTGATCAATTCGTATCCAGAAGTACGAGCAGTTGAGAAAGGCTCCCGCGCGGGATGGGCCTCCTGGCTTAAAGGCTGGAGGAATCGTCCGGTGAGACTTGGCGAAGAAAATAAGTTGTCGACTTTTATTCGCGAGTTCCGCGGACGCGCAGGAACCATGAACCAAGATAGGGAATGGTTATCTCAGAGAGAGTTGGCGAGAGATTTTCTTGAGGGTATTCACCCTACGTTCAGAGATGATCTCCGTTCGATAATCATAACCAAATCTCCGACGGAGTTGGGTTCCTACCAGCGTGCCAAAAAGGAGTTTGAAACTGCAAATCCAGGCAAGGTGTTTAAGGCACCACAAACGCACCAGGATGATTTGTACGAGTGGACGGACTTTGAGGATATTTTGACGACTCTCATGAAGAACAACGACTCAATATTCTTTGGAGATACATCCGACGGAAGACGGAAAGCGACAGTGTTGTATGGCGCAGAAGAGGATGAAGGCGAGAAGTTGAAAGCTCGTCTTGATAGACTGGAGAAAGAGACTCAGGCGAGTCAAGAGCGCATCTCCAAGGATGTGAAGGATAATGTCGAACAAGCACTTGCTGGACATCTGGATAAGTTCACCGCGGACCAGAAACAGATTATGTCCAAAATGCATGAGGCTTTGGAAAAAGGCACGTCCAACAATCCGGGGAGGTCTGGCGACAGATCTGATTATAGAAGTCATAACACTGGTGACAAGCGTCCTAGAAGGGATGAGTGTTATTACTGTTGGGAGTTATATCATTATATTGGCAACTGCAAGGAGCGTGCGACGGACCTAGCGGGTGGAATTCTTTCCCTCTCCAAGGATGGAAAACTTCAGACCTTCGATGGGAAAAATATTCCTATTGAACCACGCAATAAAAGTCCGATGACCAAAGCGCGCGACTATTACAGTCACCGAAATAATAGCTTCCTGCATGAGGATCATTTTGCTGTTTTCTTTACGTCGGCTGGTTCTACCGCGGCGGACGCAGAGCAAAGTTCAACTCCGCGGGAGTCTCCTGGGAACACGGGAAAGCCCGCGCAGGATGAACAGATTGCTAGGCTCGAAAACAACCTTGGGGAACTTAGGCAACTAATTCTTCAAGGAGGACGGGATTTTACCCGGTGAGGGAGACCCGATCACGGAAGGCTCCTGAGGAACCAAAGACGAATGACCGTGAAGAAAATGATAAAAATACAAAAAAACAGTCAGACGAGCGTTCGAGTGGAAAGAAATCCAAGAAGCCTGAGATAGAGAATCGAGTTGAAGTTGTAATGGAGAGAAGGAATCCCCCGCGGAGACCTAGAGTTACTGTGGAGGAGGTCAGCGACTCCGAGGACGAGCCAGCGGATAAGAAAAAGGCGACAGAGAAGGAACTTCCCTTCAAAGATGTTAAGCCTCTATCTGACCCCGCGCCTCGACCTGCACTACCCAGGAAACCCAATGATGAGCAACCTGTTAAGCCAGGACCAGTTGAGCGAAAGCCTCGAGCGCCGCGGGACACGCAGCGTAAAGATGCAGCTACGGCAGAAATTGTCAAGAGCATTCGTGATACTGTAATTCCGGTGAAGTTGGGGGCTCTCTTGGATAGTAATGACAACCTTCGTCGTACACTAGAAGGTGGTAGCAAGAGGAAAAATAGGAGTCGGTTCTTGAAAACAACTTCAGGCGAGATTATTCCAGCTAGGGTCCAGAATTTTATGGTTCAACGAGTCTCTGAGGAATCTGAAGAGAGCTCCGCGGACGAAGATGAAGGACTAGAAGATAATGTGCGGGAAGAAGAAACGTCTTGTGTGACGGTTGACGAGTCAGGAGCGACTGTCTCGGTATTATACTTTGACACCTACCCAGAGTTGGTTACCTCCGGGGACGGGGACCTTCCGCAAGGAAGTGTGATCTGTGGTGACCCAGTATTGCAGTACTTTGAGTCGTTACCAGCTGGAAAAGAACCTAGGAAGGTGAAGGTTCCTTCAGTGCCTTCCGCGGTGAATTCTGGAGGACTCCGGTGTGTTCGCCCAACCATAAACGGAAAATATGTGGAAGCCATTACAGATAGTGGATCACAAATTGTGTCCATGAATGCCACTCTTGCAGAAGAGCTTGGTCTGAAATGGGATCCTAAAATCGTTTGTGATATGGTGGCCGCCAACAACCAAACTCAGACAACCATGGGGTTGGCGAAAAATGTGCCGTTCAATTTCAATGGGATTGTGATGTACCTCCAGGTGCACATACTACCAAGCGTTCCCTATGAGGTACTTCTAGGGAGGCCTTTTGAGATTTTGGCGGAGACAGTTTTCGCAAGCAAAAAGTCCGGCGAAGTCGAGGTTACAATTACAGATCCGTATACAGGACGCACTAGTACTTTTCCTACAGTGCCCCGCGGACGTAAATTTAATCGAGACACTGGGAAATCTGAACCACCTGAACCTGCTAAAGCCAAACAGGATTTTCAGAGGTCTTCGAGGAACTCGTAGAGGGGGGAGAAGCCACTGTAGCGTTTGAGTTGGATGAGCAGGGGCAGTTGATTTGCATTGGTTATGGATTTCCTAAGTCGGGTGATGTTGTGACGCAGGCAGACCGTCAAATGGCGTATTTGATGGCCTCTCAGCAGAGTTTTAGTGGAGATAGGGACGCCTCCGTTCTGTTGAACCAGTACGCTGGAACAATGGAAAAAGACAAGGGAATGGATATTTTCTTGTTTAAAGAGGACGATCCGCCGAGTAAGCCGAAGAAGCGGTCGAAAAAGTTGAACCGTGGAAAGAAGAAGAATGCCAAACGTAAGGCTAAGCGCACGGAGGCGGCTCTTCTGACGGCGGAGTCAACAAATGTTGCAGTAGGTGGTGCCGAGGAGCCGATTGATCCGGTCCGCGGACTACCGCCTAAGAATGTGGTTCACTTAGATTTGCCTGTACCTGATACACCCAGGCAGCAGTTCGTAATGGAGCAGCTTGATCCCAAGCCTGAACCAGAGCGGGTGTTTGCTAACAAGTATAAGCCCGTGGCAGACAAAGTGAGGCCCATTTTAGGACGAGTTGATGAGAAGTTTAGGATAGTGCGGAATATCACTGGTGATCCGCTGAAGGACATGCCGACGATCAGTCCGCATCCTCCAGAGTTTGCACCTACTGGGAGATATACCGCGGAGCGGAAGGAAGTGTTCGACAAGACTCATGATAATGGCTTCTTATTGCCAGAAGAAATGAAATTGTTGAACCACTTCATGATGGAGCATAATCAGCATTTTGCTTGGGAGGAAGACGAGCGCGGACAATTCAAACATGAATTCTTTCCGCCCGTGGACATGCCTGTGGCGCCTCATACGCCTTGGGTATGCTCACAAATTCCAATTCCCCCCGGACATTTCGATGAGTTCTGTCGCATCATTAAAGCTAAAATTGATGCCGGCGTGTATGAACCTTCGAACTCGTCTTACAGATCGCCGATTTTTGCTGTCATCAAGAAAGATGGAAAATCTTTACGGATTGTACATTCGTTGGAAAGACTCAATGAAGTAACCATTCAACACTCTGGAGTGCCCCCGGGTACTGAGAAACTGGCAGAACATTTTGCTGGCAGAGCTTGTGGTGCTGCATTGGACATGTTCGTTGGATATGATAACAGGGATCTCGCAGAATCCTCCAGGGATTATACTACGTTCCAGACGCCCTTTGGTGCGCTGAGGCTAGTTAAATTACCCATGGGTTGGACAAATTCTGTTCCTATCTTTCATGATGATGTTACCTATGTCTTGAGAGATGAGATTCCGCATGTTACAATACCTTACATAGACGACGTACCGGTCCGCGGAGGTCTAACGAGGTATGAGACGGGAAATGGAGATTGGGAACGGATTCCAGAAAACTCCGGCATTCGCCGATTTGTGTGGGAACATGTTCAAAATTTGAACCGTATTGTTACTCGCATGAATTATGCTGGTGGAACGTTCTCAGGAAAGAAGTTGGTGCTCTGCGCTGATGAGTTTGAGGTGGTAGGACATTTATGTTCGTACCGCGGACGTCTGCCGGATCCCAAAAGGATTGATGTGATAAACAATTGGGGCCCCTGCGATACTTTTACGCAAGTAAAGGCATACTTGGGTACTGTTGGAGTCTTGCGGAGTTTTATTGAAGGGTACGGAGACATAGTCGCACCTATCAATGATCTTACCAAGAAAGACATCGTCTTTAAGTGGTCCGCGGAGTGTGATGAAGCGCAGGCAAGGATAAGGCAGAGGCTGAAGGATTGCCCCGCGCTCAAGCCTTTGAGATACGATTGGCTTTCAGATATAGTATTACAAGTGGACACGTCTTGGCGAGCTATTGGTATAATTATCTACCAGCTTGACCCAGACGACCCTAAGAAGAAATACTATGCGCGGTTTGCGAGTATAACGCTGGGGAAAACTGAACCAAACTACTCACAACCCAAACGTGAATTGTATGGGATGATGAGAGCTCTTGAAGCCATGTACTACTGGATTTTCGGAGCAAGGAAGCTTGTGGTTGAAACCGATGCGTTGTACATCAAGGGCATGTTGAAAAATCCTGGAATGGGTCCAAATGCTACAATAAACCGTTGGATTGAGAAAATTCTCATGTTCCATTTTAAGTTAAAGCATGTTCCTGGCGAAAGGTTCGCCCCCGATGGATTGTCAAGGAGAGATCCTTTTCCCGGGGATGAACAGTTCAAAAATTCCGAGGAAGGCTATGATCAGAATGAGCCTCCCGAGGACCATGAAGATGTTGTAACGGACGGGCAACAGCCCTTGGAATTTGAAGAGTTTAAGCACCTTATTGATAAAAGGGGTGGTTACCTTCTGATGGAGCCTGAAGCGTTGAGTGTTGAAGATTTCGCGGAGGAGTGTATGCTCGCTGCGTCCGCGGAGGCAGACATCGCAAAGGCAAGGCAAGCGGCCTATGAAACGGATGGAAAATCAGTTCCAGAGTATATTCTAATGATGGAACCATTAATTCCTGACTTAGAGTTGAAGTGGAACAAAGATAAGCGTGAGCCGTATGATGAAGAGCATCGCACGGAGTGGATGAAAAAGAGAGACGCAAAGTTACCATTGATTAAGGAATGGTTAGCGGACCCTTTAATAAGGCCCGCGGGGATGAATGACGACCAAGAATATCGAGCTTTTGTCCGCTCTGCCTCACATTTCTTTTTGAAAGGGGGGAGGATGTATAAAAAAGCGATTGGAATGGCTCATCAATTAGTAGTTGACAAGGAACACCGTATGTTTATGATGAAGGCTGCTCATGATAGCCTAGGTCATCGCGGAAGTTATGCCACTACGGAGTTAATTTCATTGAGATTCTGGTGGCCAGGATTGGAGTGTGACGTTTATTGGTATGTGGCGACTTGCCTACCTTGCCAAAATAGGCAGCACACCTTGATCAAAGTCCCGCCTGTGGTAACGGATACACCAAGTCTTTTCCAAGTAATCCATACCGATGTGATGGTGATGGGACAAGTCTCAAATAAATGCGGACTTGTGGTTGATGCAAGGGACTCGTTGAGTTCCTGGTTGGAGGGAAGACCATTAGTGAGGGATTCCGCTCAGGCGATTGGAATGTTCCTGTTTGAAGATATTATCTGCCGTTGGGGTTGCCCAAAGCGGATTGTAACAGACAACGCGGGGCAGTTCAAGAAAGCCGTGGAGTGGTTGAGGCAGAAATATGGAATAGCCAATGTTCAAATTTCGCCTTATAATTCGCAAGCTAATGGCAAAATTGAGTCTGGACACTTTCAAATGAGACAAGCGTTGTTCAAGGCGACTGGAGGGAACCCCGCCAAATGGTTCTGGTTCTTCCATGTGATGCTTTGGTCCGACAGAGTCACAGTGAGAAAGGGTCTGGGGTGTTCACCATATTTTGTGGTAACAGGAGCGCATCCAATATTACCGTTGGATGTTGAGGAAGCAACGTGGTTAGTGGAGTTGCCAGACCGAGTGTTGACCACCGCGGAGCTCATTGGGTACCGTGCGCAAGCTCTAGCCAAGCATGTCTCCCATGTTGAATATATGAGAGAGCGTGTTGACCATGCAAAACGATTGGCAGTTCAGAAATTTGAACGGAACCATAAGCATGCAATCAAAGGCTATGACTTTAAGCCGGGAGATTTAGTTCTGGTGCGACACACGGAGGTAGAAAAATCATTAAACTCGAAAATGGAAAAGAAAGGAAGGTACCTCGGACCTATGGTTGTGATAAGACGCACCAAGGGAGGAGCGTATATCCTTGCGGAGATGGATGGGTCTTTATTCCAAGACAGAATCGCTGCAGGAAGGGTAGTCCCTTACTTAGCGAGGGAACGAATCCAAATTCCGAAGAACATTCAAAAGTTCATTGATATCTCTACGGAGGCGTTGGAAAAACTAGTAAACGACGAGCCCGCGGAGGGTACAGAAGAGAAGAATAAAAAGTCTAAGAAGTTAAATGATATTGCCTTCGACAAAGTCAACATCAGGGTATCGCCCCAAGACTTCGAGGAGACAGAATCTTCACAATCTGAATCTGAAAGCGAGGAGGAAGAGTCGTTTGGACTAGATGATGAACAGGAACGAGTGGGCCCGCGGAGGTCCAGGAGAAATAGAAAGTGATTAAAGGTTGTGGCCATATTTGCCCCTACCGAACAAATAATCATGAGTATATTTCTTGGAAAATATGGATCGAAGGCGTACTTGTCGGGAGATTCCACGGACTTGGGATGGATCCCCGGAGGAATGAGTTCAGTGATGCGAGCTAAGACGAGCTCCTTAGCAGAGTCGTCGTACATGTTGATGTCGAGTTCTTTGCGGAGGTAGGCGAGTTCGTGAACATCTGTGATCTGAGAAAGAGCTTGAACGAAGCCTTCCTTACGATACCGGATGCCCCGCTGAAGGAAGTAGAAAGCGAGGTCGAACTCTTCTGCGAGCTCACCAAAGTGGAACTTGTCGTTCCCAAACATGATAACTGGGGGGGGAATTCAGCAATGAATAAAACCCCGCGGAGATTTTTGGAAACGTACCAGGGCCACCGCGCTCGTGGAAAACGGTGAACATATTGTTCTGCTCAGTAAAAGGGCAAGTGCGGAACTTGCGGAGGCAAGTATCGCACGGAGCGCCCCAAGCCTGAGGATTACAAGTCCTAGAACCGTGCTCCGCTTCGCAGCAAGAACAAGCAGCAGTAGGCTGGAAGAATTCCCCTGAGTAAGGAGCGAGATGTGGAGAGAACAGAAGCGCACCTTGTTATCCGCAAGGAACGCAAGAGTGTAGCGGAGACGTTCGCGGACCTCCAGAATCTTGGGCTCCCTAGTGGTGGATGCATCGTAATTGTAGCCAAAAACGCTACGAAGAGCGCCTATCTCATCCATGGGGAAGAAAGGAGCGTCCCACTCGGGATGAGGCGAAGGAGTGGAGTAGTAGTAGTCGCCGTAGTCAGGTGGTAAATTCTCCTCGTCGTATGGGTCGCAGCACATAAAAGAGCGGAAGGGGTATTTGGGATTTGGAAGCTCCGCGCAGCTGTCTTTAAGTCAGACAGGGCTGCTGAGACATTACCCAGCACTTTGGACACTCAGGAGTGTAGTTGCGATCGGTTGACTGAGCAATCACAGCTTAAATGGTTCAACGCAGTGCTGTCGGAGCGTTTTGAATGGTATCCAGCGGAAAGAAACCCAATTTGTAGAGAAATTGAGGCCCGCGGACCCCTCACTACGAACGACAAGCGTTGCGGAGAAGGAAACAGATAAGCCTGGAACGGAGTGTCGGTTGAAGTTGATGATAGGACCATCATTCATTCAGAATTTGAGCATGTAGGGAATCAACCAGCGTAAGCAATTGAAGGCTAAAGACGCTAAGGCTCCCGCGGCTCTTTTGACGAAGAAATGAGAGGTTGTTCAAAGTCAGAAACGGAGATTTGGCGCCCCGCGGAGCGGAGTTTCACTCTCAGAATTGAAGAAAGCCAGGGAAATCACACAGGAATGGCTTGACAAAACAATTGTATTGCAAGCACTACTGAAGTACGATACGCCCGGGCTGATAAGAGACTGTGGTTGCTGGTTGAGCAGCGGAAGTGTGTCTGTTGAAGACACATGTGTCTGTTGAAGACACGAATATAAAAACGGAAACTTGTAGCTATATAATCCTAGCAAGGGATTTAAGGCTGCGAGGGCGCGTTAAGCTGAGACCAGTGCGCAAAGAAGAATTTTCGTACACCATGCGCGCTGTGCGGACGACGGATAGGCCTGTCATCAGGATACTTCTGGTAGAAGTCCAGTGTGAGCTTCTCGAGATGGTCGTCGTACTTATTGTATTCCGACAACCAGAAGCGAAACTTGAAGGCCGCGGAGCGCATGCTGTGGCGAAGAAACTCCGACTGAGAGCGAAAGTCGTGGGGATCCATTTCTTCAGCATGGACATTGGCGTTATGAACCGCTTTGTCCATGATCGCAGGGTCTGTGATGACAATGAGATCATGATGAAGATCTATTGAATAATGAGGTGAATAACGGAGCAAGGGACGTTGAAACGTACTCGGGAAAGTGGGTTCGTGGAGCATATCGACTGCCGCGTCCGCCAGACGAGTACGCTTGCGACCACGAGCGGCATCATCAGGATCAGCGATCTCCGCGGGAGGCTGGGGACGAAATCAGTGAAGGGGAGTCGTATAACGAAAAATTTGACTCGCCTGAAGGCCCGCGGGAGGTTCCACCTAGTACGACTTGCGTATTAGAGGGATTCAACCGTGAGAAGTTGATTACGTACCATTGAGTCGTCCTGGTCGAGAAAGGCTTGTTCCTCTTGAGCGGCCTGAGCTCTGAGCTTGCGCTGAGGAAAAGAAATTTTCAGTGAGTAGGGTGCATGGAGATGGAGCGTACAACAGTGCGACAAACGTTTTGGAACATCTCCTCTGGAATCGGATCGTCAACGATTTCAACTGACGCATCGCGTTTCTTGTGCGCCTTACCCTCGGAGATTTTGGAGTCCTTGGGTTTGACGGGGCAGGCGTCAATACCGTGTTGAGTCGATGAGCAAGACCCACACACGTTGATCTGCTCCAGAAATTAGATGGACGGACAAGAAAAGAGAGAATACAGCGGAGCGTACCGTTCCGCGGGAGTTATTCTTCTTGTTGTTCTTGCCACCGTTGGTCTTGTTGAACGAAAGACCTCCGGGGACCGCGCCAGAACCTGCACGGTAATTGGCCCCGTACGCGGCAAGCAAGTAGGGAGTAATATTCATACCTTCCTCCTTGTCAATGTCCATCTGTAGACGATTAAAGTGAATCGTAAGGTGGAGAACGCCTAGAGAATACCTGGTCAGCGACAGACGCCTCGTCCGCGGAGTCGTCACCGTCGGTATCCTCAGCAGTCTCCTTGGACTTATGCTGAAAGGGATAAGTCAGTAGAAAAGCTAAGAGAGAGGGATAAAATAACGAGGGCACACCTTGGCCTTTTCGTCCTTCTTCTTTTTCTTCTTAGCATTGTGGTAGCGGTTGATCAACTGGTTGAGCGTAACGTTGTGACTGCTAGGAATGCGGAAGCCGTGCTCGTTGACAGCGAGTTGAAGCTGGTCAGGGAGTCCTAGAATGATCTGGGTGACGGTAGCATTCTGGGGGTGCTGGAGCGCGGAGGCCATTGGGAGAAATCCGGTCTGGAAGAAGCCCCGCGGGTCAGCATAGTAGTGAGTAGCGGAGTATGGCGAACGTACGACGCGGTCGAGCACCGTGTCGAGCGCTCTGTTGCAGATCGCATCCGAGAATTTCGCCTTTCGGAGACCACGATATTCAGTGTGAGCCTGTTGAATGCCTTGGATTGCTGTCTGGAGTGCAGGCGGAGGGTGGCGGTCAGGCGCCATTGCATGGAAGTGGTCAGAACGAGACGAAGTTTAGCGGAGCGGACCTCTGGCTTTTATGTGCAAAAGGTCCGGGGAGTTACGATAACTTGGTTACAAAGGCGCAAATCGCTGGAACACGCCAAGACGCATGGCGACTCAATTCTTTCACTGATATAACTGCATGCGAGGACGCATGTTTTATTTTAGTTGGGGGGAGAGAGGGAGCCAAGACACGGAATGGGCGGTGTGCCGTCCGCGCGTCCATGCGTCTGTTACCATATCTAGGCTTGGAGAAATTTGTTTCACCAAGAATAGGCGATTGAGGCCGATGTTTTCAAAATCGGAAGTCATGGAATCCTGATTGGGAGGATATTGATGATCGGTTTCTACACGCAGTGACTTGCGACACTGATTGATGGAGGGCCGCGGAGACGCGTCAGACGGCAAGTCCCCGGAGCTCACCAGAAAAATAAAGAAGCAAGAGCTAGCAGGAAATCGAGGAGTCAATGAGACTTCATTACTTGAATAAATGTTGAAGTTGAAACTCCGCGGAGCAGAGTTCTGAGAACAAGTGGAAAAGTTGAAGTCGTTCTACTATAAAACAGTAATTTGAAATTGAGGATCGACATATGATGACTCAATACAAATTATAATAGTAAGCGGACTTGGGTGAAGCTCGCACTTAGGTTGAGAAAGCTGAGTGGCGGATATCACCGTGATAGGATCAGAAAAAGAGATCCGAAAAACCGGACCGGGTAGGAAAGGGGTCCGGGGACCGAGAAGTTGAAGCGCTAAGGCAAGGCGCTTAAGAGCAATGCTTAAGGAAAAATGTTCACACGGTTGAATATGAGCAAAGCAATTTGGCGCCTGAGGCGCTAGTCACATTTAGTAAGGACAACTACGAGTTTACAAACAAATATTCTAAGCAATATGTAAACTACGCTAGTTGGGGCCCGGGGACTATATACAAAGTACATTTTTTGGCTTGTTGCGGCTGCAGCCTACAGCACAGACAGCTGAGAATATTGCGTATATATATAAAGTCCAACGAATTACGGCGAGTCCGACTGTTGACGACGCGACGACCGACGAAGTTCCTGCCCAGTGCTTGACCCCTCCACAAACGAAGGACGCCTGTCCTTGGAGCGCGGCTTAGCGATACCCGCGGGACCGTACGGCGGCTTCTTGGAGAACGCGTGAACCTTGTCCGCATCGCGCGGCAAGGGAGCGTGTGCTGAACCGCTGCGCGAGAAGTCCACCGCGGACGACAGCTGGTAGTCGCGGCGCGCCAAAGGGACAGAAAGAGTTCCCGTGGCCAGTGAGGCATCGACTTGCCCAAACGACGGCGCAGGAACGTTGCGCTTGGAAAGCGCGGGATGATACGTTCCGCGAGTATCGGCCGGCGCATCGTCGGGAGGAGGAATGACCGGGGAGGTTGGGTGATCCGCGTCGAAGTCGTCGTTGGCGTTGAATTCGGCAACGTTCTTGAAGTAGTTGCTGACGATCTCGCGGATACGATCCCCATCTTCCGAGTCTTCAAAGATGCTGTCAAAAGCGGCCTTGGACATGGCCTCGTCGGCGTTTTTGAGGACCACAGCAACATCCTGAGCAGCTAAACGCTGAGCGCTCAAAGACCGAGCGTGGAGTAAAGCAGTATAATCTGCATCCACGGTGGCCTGGTAGAGACGCTGCAGAAAGGAAGCAATCGAGTGCGGCGCCACGTTGTGGAACGGGCGGATGTGCTCGAAGAACTTCATCAACTCCTCTGGTGTCCAATTAAAAGAACACTTCTCCTTGCGCTGGGAGCAGCGAGAGCAAGAAGAACCCCGCGCAGAGTTAGGGTCTACGCCGGGGCAGGGAAGGAATAGGTTTGCACAGTAGGTGCACGGGAGGGCCTCGGAATTGAATAGCGGCGGGTTGAGCGCATCAGTGACGTAATTGCGCGGGATACGCATCACCGCGGGCGTCGGGGTAACCTCAGCCGGAATGGAAAAGAGCGCCGCAGTAAGCTCGTCGCGGGAAGAAATATTGATGGTGCGAGGATCCGGTTTGGCAGGCGCCGCGGGCGCAGGTTGAACGACGGGAACAGCAGCGGCAGGGGCTTTAGCAATTTCGACCTCAACGCGACGGCGTTTCTGAGGAGGCGCGGAGGACTCGACGACGGAAACTGACTCTTGAACGTCAGCTTCTACATCGGAGTCCACGACCTTCTTGGCGCGTCCAGGGGCTTTAACGATTTTGGGAAGGTCGAAGTTGTGAGGAATGAGATCCCCGGAATCGTCGTAGGCTTGACGAAAATCGAGCGAAGGGCGGCCGAGGCGGTAGGCGGAGCGGAGGAAAGTCGGCGTCTCCATCTCGTACTCAACGAGGCCATCGTAAATGGCCTTCATCAAGCGAGACGAAGACCAAAGGAATAGTCGAACTTCGTCCGGGACGTCGTCTTCTTTGAGATAGGCCTTCTGCAAAAGGAAGAAAGTCAGAACTCAAAGAGGATTAAGAAAGAAATAAGCAGACGCACCATGATGGGATAAAACGCTTTGGCGCGTGCGACCTGATTAGCCAGCGGGGGTTCTTTCTTCAAAAAGTTGAGCTCGTGGAAAGCGCGGGTCTCATCGTTATCGAAAGGCTCCCAGATGGCAGCCTGAGGGTCGGACATCGGAAGCGACGGCGGAATGTCGGCAAGAATGAGCCCCGCCGGGGACTCCAGAGGGTCCATAAGATCGTCGGGAGGCGCAGGACTAGACGCTGGAGGGGTCGGCGAAGGTTTAGGCGGCAAGGGCTTAGGTACGGTGATCTTGCCCCGGGGTTTGGTCGCTCTGGCAGATTTGGGCTTGTTCTTCTTGGGCTGAGTGGCCATCTCCACCGACGACGAGCGCCAGGGAGAGTCAAAAGAGGTTGCTGAACGTCGAGTGCTGAGCGACGTGTGCGTCGAACAGCAAGAGAAGCAGTCCAAAAAGCAGTACGAAGGGCCACACAGTGCAAAGCACTAGATGTGGTGGTGGTGGTAGAAAAGCAGAAGGAAGTGGGCGTCAAAAAGCAAACCCAGTCAGTATATGTGGCGAAGCGGACTTAGGCAAATTTTCCTAGAAGTCCCGCGCCGCGGCGACGAATGTATTGAGATCTTATCGTACTCTCGATAAGGGAACACTAGAAGCCCGCTATTTTTAGCAAGGTTAAGAAGAGGTTCTCCGCAGCGAACCTTGAAAAGCTTTGTTTTTGATGGAAGATTTCGAATATATTGAGTCGGAAAGTACCGATTGAATGGGAACCCAGACCAAGACTTGAGGGTCTGGAGGGACGGGAAACGGTCCAAGCGAGTAATCGCGAGTGTAAGGTTAGGGTTAGCCAAAGAAAATTTGGGGCTCTACCGAGAATAGCGCGGAGGAGTAAAAACAGAGTGTACACCCCTGTCTTGATAAAAGTCAGACAGAAAGTGTCAGTTACGTAATGATCGACGTCCGCGGAGGCAATTGTCTAAAAATAGATTTTGCTGAGCGCAGGTTGAGACCAACGGACTTGGTTGAATTCTGCTTGCAGATTCAAAACCAATAGACGGTGAAAAAGTGTGCATGTGTGTAGGCGCTATAAAAATTAGAACGTCTAGTCGGACGCAGTCAGTCCGCGGACCACTCAATATCTAGTACACTGAGGGCTACAAATGGTAGACCGAGGACGGTCTAGATTTAGTGAAGGGGAGATGATACGCGTGGTCAATTTTGCGCGTATTTATCTAGCTTTTGTAGTGACTTGTGGCACAAATACCCATATTAGCTGCATGGCACTAAGGGCTTTACTCGACTATCAATAGGAAGTCAGTACTCCTGTTCATGGTGACTTGAAGGAGGATCAGAGTGAGCTCCGAGCTGCTGGTCGTAACGTTACTGGAGATAATCATAGAGGCCCGCGGCACACGGAGTAACCCAAGGTTTTGGGTGTTGCAAGAGTAACAGATGAAGACTGAGTTGAAGTGCAGTCTGGACTTGTAGTAAAGCAAGACGGAACGTCGGAGGAAGGCCCGCGGAGTATCCAAACGAAAGGTCTATAAGATACATAGACGCCGCGGACCTGCCGAAGACTTACAGACAAGTTGCCGCACCAATGTACCTTGAACATAAGGGTGCCGGACGTTGGATCAACGGCAGGGTGATGCCTCAGATCTGGAACAGTGATTGCGGACATCCATCATGTCACGGAGAATACTCCGCGGACTCGGCATGTACATCACGGAAGCACTTTCCTGTATGCCGCTGATGAGATAGTTTGACACTGAAGCATAGGAATGTCTTAGACGGTGATCTGATGGTCTGGAAACAGAACTAGAGATCTAGAACGGTCTAGACGGAGTGGAGCAACCATATGATTTAGAGGATCTACATGGATGCCGGGGAAACACGTCGGAGCGGAACAGTGATACACATCCGCGGATGACCAAGATAGTGATTCAACCGTGAGATGGTCAGAATAGATGACCTTTCATGGACGGATCGTGACGATTCAGAGCGGCAGACGGCTGCTAGACCTACGTATACCCAATCCCAACTCAATTGTTTCTATATCTTGACTCAGATTTGTTTACATCATGTATTTTCTTGGCATTAGTATAAAAGACCATGTATTTCTCGTCGTTTGTCTAGTTCATCGCGCGCAGGTCATTGACGGCGTTGGTGTACTCAGGCAGGGACGTAGAGGCATTTAAATTGGAGTTATCTGCTTGCTAGTTTTTGTCTTCATTAGGAACGATTTGTTGAAGTTCAGACAAGTGTGAATTAAGACTTAAGTTTCTAGAAGCGTTCACCCGCGGAAACTTTGGACTGTGGAGTTTTGTCGTGGCATAGCCAACCCAGTAACCTTCCAAGGACTTGGCCCGTTTGAGCATTGCTCGCCCCCATTTACCAGTGTTGTGTTTGACTGGTCCACTTAACCCGCGGACTACTCAGAATCAGTTGAAGTGAAAGTGTGCTTAAGAGTGAACTAGTATCTCCCCAAGTTGAAGAGAGTAGACGATCTATCCGCGGACGCATCGTGTTCAGACTTGCCTGCACGTAACCTGACGGGATACGATTAGTGCCTTGGAGCTTGTGCTATATAAAGGAGTGTCAAACGAACCTGAGAGCTTGGAAGTTCAGGTCTACAGTCGCAGTGGCACTGTAAGAAGTGTGTGTACGAGGCATTTCTAGCAATTGGCTGGTGTCTAATATATTCAATTCGCCCTGACTGTCGGAGTTCCTCCCAGTCTTGTATCCTAAAAACCGATATACCTTGTTCATTGGAAAGTCCGCGGACGGATTTCCTCTAAACTATAGTCAGTAAAGAACTTGTTTTGCATCAGTTCAGACCAGTAGACGAAGTTGAACTACATCTGGATTTCGGATTGGACCCCACGAACTCAATAGGAAGCACTTGGTGTATCTTGTTGAGACATATATAAGTGTTGGAGTGTTGTGTGTGTTGGTTGAGTTGTTTGTGTGTTTTGTAGTGGATTAGTCCATTGCGCACTTTGCATCTCATATCGATATATTCAAGTGCAGCGTTTCACCGGCGGCTCTTCCAAATCTACCAAGAGCGGCGGCAAGCCTGCTGCCGACTCTGAGCAGTCAGTCAAGCCGGCCCCCGCGCCCAAGGTAAGAGATTCTTTCCTTTCTTGGTTCCTTCTTTACTTATCCTCTTTTCATCTTTACAGGACGAAGATACTCCCCGGGAGAGAAAGCCTCTCCCGAAGTTCAAGAAGACAGTGAGTGGTTCTTTCTAACTCAACCCCAGCGGCTAACTCTTCATTTCAGACAGACACCTCCGCCACCGAAGACCCCGGCCGGGTCACTGTGAGGAAGCGCAAGATCACGGTGCCCGCTGACTCGCCCCTGGCTGCCGCCAGCGGCTCGAAACGCAAAGCCTCCGCCACCGCCGAAACTTCGCCGGCGAAGAAGGTCAAGGAGGACAAGGAAAAAGGCAAAGGCAAGGCGCCCGCCCGTCAGGAGGTAGTAGTTACTCGTTGTTGCCCCAAATGTAAGGCGGACATAGAGTTAACTATAAATTTTTCCTAGACTCCCCCGCTCGAGTACGTCTCCGAATCCGAGGTCAAGGCTTCCAAGAAGCCTATCGTTCGTAAGTGAACTTTTAATTTTCAAGTACAAACGCCCGCTGAATCTTTCCTTCATAGTCATCACCAAACCCCCGCCGACGAGGAAGGCCTCCACATCAAAGCCAACCCCCCGCCACCCTCAAGAGCATGTGTTGATTGACGAGGTGCCGTCGATGACCAACGTCGTGGCCGACATGGCCTACCGCATGATCATCCGCAACCTCGGTATCAACCCGGTGAGTCTTGGTTCCATTTCTTTCAACGTTTATCTCGCCCGGTATGAACCAGACCAAATTCTAGAACCCGCCGACCACTAAGAAGGCCAAAGGAGAGGGCTTTGTTATTCCTAACAAAGAGCTCCTCAAGAAATTCCTTTCTGCCTACCCGAACGCCGCCATGCGCAAGGAGCTCCCGATCGACCCGGAGCGGGGAATGTTCGCCCTCAGCTCTGACAATTTCGTGACAACCCTCGAGTTGTTCCTCGCTCAGGTAAGTGCCTCAAACGGCTGACTGGGTTTTCTTCTAATTCTTGTTTTCTCCTTAGTACGGCCCCCGGTGCATCCGTTGTATCCACAACGGGTCGGAGTGCGATGTCTCCGCATTCCCCGCTGAGTGCTCAGCCTGCGCCAGTTTGAAGTCCAAGAAAGACTGCACTTTCTTGGCTACCGGCGAGGAACTGAGCCTCATGGGCACCGAGCTCAAGGAATGGACCTCCATGACCCGCCCGGGTAAGAATTAAATATTTTTCTATCTTTCTCCCGCTGACCGTTACTTTGCAGAGTGGTATGACCTCAACGAGGACGTGAATCAGGCCAGCGCAACCATTTTCTCGATTCAAAACTCGCTGGAAAGCGCCTATGCCCACCTTCGCCGCAAAATGTTCAAATTGCTGCACGCCATTCTCACCACCCGCCGGCAGGTCAAACGTGAAGATTTCGTCGCCCGCTTCGACGGTAAAACGGTCGAGGAGCGGGAGGAGCACATGGAGCACATGCTTCGTATTGCGATGACCCAGGGGATGCACGCCGGCACGGATATCAACCAAATCCGCGCCTGGCAATTCTTCCCGATGGCGCTCCTTGACGAGGCGGACGTCCCGATCTTTGGCACAGCCTATAACTTCTATAAGGCTTATGACGCCAACGACCGGTCCGCGCCTCTTGGCTTCTTCTTGATTCCGTCGGACGATAAAGACAAGCGGGCACCTGAGTTCATACAGGTCGAGGTAAGCCCTCCCCCTTTCTAAATCTTATCTATCTCCTTATTTCCTTCACAGCCGGACGACTGCTACGAGGTCATCTTCAAGGAGGACGAAGAGGGCGAGAAGATCCCCGTCTCGTCGACCGGCCCCGATGGCTCGAGAGTTAGAGCTCGCGCCCACAAGGACGGCGACGGCCCGCTCGAACTCGATCCCTTGGACTTCGATGGGCATCCGCTGCCTTACAGCGCCAAGCACCAGAACGTGCCGGGTTTCTTCCGTCAATTGTACGCCCGGGGAACTTTCATGGAGGCACCTGATGAGGAAGTCAAACCTCCCCGCCGTCGTAAAGCTCCTGCCGCCAGGAAGTCCAAGGTCAAGTCTGACCCGGTGGTTCACGACGACGAGACCGACGCGCCCAACGACGAGTTCCGCCCGCCGCCTTCTCCTACTGAGGAGGAATCGGCTGACGACGGCCCGCTTGACGGTAAGTCCCTTTTTCAATTTCTTCTATCATAAATGCCTGCTAAGTCAATCTTGCCCGTCCCAGCCATGGATCTCGGATCCCACCCGCCGACTCCAGAGCCGCGATCCCGCTCGAAAGGCAAAGGTCGTGCCGGCGAGCCTGAGGACGAGGAGTTCGTGAGCGACGCGGAAGTCGTCGCGCCGGTGACTGAGGTGGGTCACTTAGCACTCGAGCGGGACTTCTTGGCTGAAGCCTTCGCTTTCGAGGAGGTCTCTAGCGGGGACGAGTCTGAGGAAGAGGACAGCGAGGACGAGGTCGCCGGCAGCGTTGCCGAGCAACTCGACGACGAGGACGCGGACACCATGTCTGTCGAGGAAGGGGACGCCGCCGAGGCTGACGCAGTTGGAGAAGTCGACGACACCGTCGAGGCCTCCGTCATCGACCTCGACGACTATGCCTGAGCCGGTGAGTCCAACTAGTACTTCCTTGACTTCTTCTGACCCTTCTTTCCAGAGTTCCTCGTGGGTGGGCGGGCGGCAAGTGAGCAACTTGCCTATTCTTCCCGCTAAGTTCGACTTCAACTGACTTCTTTCTCAGAAATATTTTTCTGTATTCAATAATCGCGGGGGCCGAGCGGCCCCCAATATCATCAAAAGCTACGGGTACGGGTCCCATAATCCCGCTGGTTGCGAAGGATCTGGCCTGGTGGAATTCCACCCGCCACGATCCATAGAAATAAAAATCAAATGCCCCAAGTAGTTTAGCATCGTGTACCGGCCAAAGAGCCGATGAAAAATAAAAGCTTTTACGATGCCCCTTCTTTCTGTGTGAAAATCTTAAGTTCGATTTAAGTTCCAAAGTCAGAGTCCCCGGCCAGATCCTCTAAGCAATTTGTAAGGGTCTTTAAGCAAAGGATTCCGCCTAAGTGCTACGCCCGTCGGCTGATTACGACTTGGAGAGCGAGCTGAACCTTGAACCTCTCGAGTTTTTCAACATGCCGAACGGCAACGGTGCTTATCACCGGGGTCATCAGATACCGGGGCTTGCCCGCGGCTTCTCGTCTGGCTGTCGGCGGCTGTCCTCGGACTCCACCGGGTGGCTAGTTCCTCATTTCTCCCGCCGGTCTCGTAAGAGCGATAACGTAGAGTAGAACTGGCCCGGCGGCCCGAGCTGCCCGCTACCGTACTTGTATAGTCGATAGGGGTAGATAGCCAATCAAACCATCTTTTTCCTTCATTGTCATGCCTCAGCCCGTAGGTGAAGTCTTAATCGACTACCATTTCTTCCCGGCGGTCAGTCAAGACTTCGTGCGCAAGATTTATACTGTGGTAGGCTGTCTTCAACACATTTCTGCGCCAAGTCCAACCAGCCGCTAGCCGAATCTCGTCTGCACACCTTGTAGTGACGCCGGCGAAGACTGTGAATTCCTTCACTGGGGGTCTAAGTGCACTAGGTGCCGGGAAGCGAAGGTCCCCAAATGCTTGTTCGCCGGGGTGGATTGGTTCAAGTATACCTATCCTTCTTCGACCTTTCCGACACTTTTCATCTATCGCAGCGGTAAGTCCTGCCGCTCTTCAAATTCTCATCTTTCTTATTCTATTCAGGCGGCACTTTGTACGACCTTGCATTCCTCGAACTCTGGTACCACCTGCGCCTCGGCGGCTTAAGCCCCGATATGTTTATAGGTTCGGTGGACGGTGAGCCCGCTGACTTCTTGCGTCGGCGGGAGGAATTTGCTGGCGACCTTCGTGACTGGGACATTGCTCACGACCTAAACCACGCCGCCCACTCCAGCCGGCGGCTGTATTTCTACAACATCCTGTCTCGAGTTTTACGCGAGTGGCGTACCCAGGATCGCTCGATCCATGCCCAGTGCGACGTCGATGCAGCTATCTCGCTCCATGATATCAGGCGACGGGACTCTAATGTTCCGACCGTCGTGCCCTTGGCCCAAAGCACGCGCCGCCAGACCTTCGAGCGGTAACCCAGGCTAGTAGCGTTTCCCCGTTAGGGTCAAATAAATCTCTTTGCCCGGTCGCAAGCCGTTATCGTGATGTCTGATTCCGCCTGAGCTTTTGGTCCGGTAGCCGGTGGTACTCACCCGTCGGCTATAGGTTTTACTTATAGCGGCCGGTGCCCAGTGGGTCCTTCGAGCGATGCCCGCCTTTTCTTTGGCAGCGACTTTTTACTCAGAACGCTTTAGGAGCTTCACCGGTCCCTCAGAGTACCAGCTCGTACTTCAAGCTCAGTTTGTGGGTCTTTCGCTCTTTCTCAGTGCTCTCCCGCTGACGGGTGCCTCTTCTTAGCCGGAGTACGAATGCCAGTGCTGCCTCAAGAACTACCGCCATTGCATCTGGATTCAGTGGGGTGAAGCCTGCCTCAGCTGCATGTTCATAGGCCGCGCCGCCTTGTGCTGCTACACTAAGAAGTCCGTCTGGCAGGCCGAGAACAGCCGTCGTCGCGACACTCTCCTAGCCTCTCGGCCAGGTAAGTCTGCTTTCTATCTTTCTACCTCTCAGCGGGGGTCTTAGTGAATTTTAGTTCCCTCCGCCGGGCGGATCGCTCAGTTTGACTGGTACGCCAGGGCTGCCGGCGCCCGACTCGACGAGAAGAGGTACATTGACGTGCGTACTTGCACCATCCTCGCCGCCAGGTCCATGCTCGGCACCCTTGGGTTTGGCCAGCTACGCTTCTTGTACGGACTGTGGTTTGACGCGAAGGGGGCGGGCATACGAAAGGAAATTGTAGATCTCCTCCGGGATAGGTTAGACGCTGTAGCCCTCCAGTCCGGCGCAAGGCTCCCGCCCGTCATGTTCATCGGGCCGTAAGCGTAGTAGGAAATATATTCCCACTGTCAAACGAACTTGCATCTTTAAAACTCTGTTTCAAGCTGCCCGATTAGGAAGGCTTCTTAGAAACCAAAGCTTCCTCGTGTTTTTGCCCAGCGGGAGCTCAGCACCTCGTTGGATATTCCACATGTATTGCGGATCTTCCGGGAGCATCGGGTGCAATGAGTCCCGCTGTCGATCTCTCTGTTTTTGGGTCTCCCGCCAGGTCTCAGAGAGATATTTAAGCTGGCGGGAAGGTCCCATTTGCTTCAGTCGTCTACTCATGTCTTTGCTGGAACATCCACTCTTCCCGAATGACCCCGTCGGCCCGCTCAGGGAGTACTATGTACGTTCCTGAACATTTTGCCTCGGGTAATTCCTCATCATTCGGCAGCCTGGCCGGGTATGCTCTGCGTGCCTCAACGCCCGTTCTCATTGCGAGTTTACTGAGTGGGGAGCGCCGTGCACCCGCTGTTACTTGCTGAAGCACAACTGCTCGTACACCCAGACCGCTGAGCTGGCCGATGAAATTGCTGCCCGCCGGCACCGTTTCAAAGAGGGTCCCGATCGTAAGTGACGACTTCTTTCTTATCTGTTGCGCCACAACTGATTCCCCGCTCGCTTCTAGCGGCTACGAAGGAACAGCTAGCTGCTTGGGACGTCCTTCATGAGGGGACCCTGGCGCAGTTCCCATTCTGGCAACAATACCATTCTGTAATCGTCGGGCGGAACGTCGCAGAGGCAGCCCAACGGCTGTCTTTTTACTTCGAGGCCCGCTTGGTTTTCCATCTTCTTCAGGAGGCCAAAACGGCTAATCTCCCGGCTGCGTATGTTGCTGTTATCCGCGAGCGGTTAGACGTTCTCGCCAATAATCTTTTCCTGGATCTTCCGGCTAGGATGCGGGCAGTGTAGATACAGGCACATGTACCTTCGGATAGTTCGTTCCGATAACACACGCTCCCGCCCCATGTGAGGCCTTGGAAACATTTATTTCTTGGTAAAGATGTGCCCGCTGCCCTCAAATGACGTGCTAGGTGACCCACCTCTCCCCCTTTCAGAAATCTCAACTGTCCCCAGTTGATCGATCAGAGGAAATTCAGGTTCCCCGGCAGCAAATTTTCGTGCCACGGAACGATCGGGTGCGTTTGAAATAATTTTCTGCGCCACCGGCGGGTGCATCTACCATAAATGGTAATCCAAGTTCGGCCGTTGACCAAATTCCGTCCAAATTATCCTTACGGCGTTAATTACGGCCGCTCGAGTATAAGAAGCAGCGGGCGGACGGGTATACCCCCCAGCCTCGTCTACTGTCTTTACTCTGCTTCCTCCAAAATGTCTCAAAACGATTACAACACCGTCAAAGCCGATTTTCTCAAGGCTATGGACGTTGCCGCCAATCTCGTCAAGTATTCGCCGCCCGAGTCTCGTAAAAACCAGCTCAAGGACGTCGCCGAGATTCTCGTAAGAGCCGCCGGCTACATTGACCAGTCTCGTTTTGTTAACATTATTCTTTCGTTCGTAGGCGCGCCTTCCCCCGCTCATGCCTTTCATTTTGGAAGACAAGAGCGCGGTTCTTCGTGAGGCAATCTTCACCTCGCGTGAATATTACCACTCCTTGTACGACCCGGATGGTAAACGGGACGTGACCTTCCCCGCTGGGTACGATGTCCTGCGGCGGATCACCAAGGCCATTCACGAAGACCGTTTCAAGAAGGCGATCCCGCCCGTCTCCACCGTTTCTTCTTCCAAGGGGACCCGGGTCGGTTTCACTAACTTTTATTGTCGTGCTCACCCTTGACTCACAATCATCCCCCGCTAGAAGAGTACTCGCGGGCGGTCTCAGGGTGAACCTGAGTCTGAGGACGAGGACGAAGGCACCGTTCGTGCTCCATCGCCCGCTCTCACCACCCTTGGTGCTGACGAGGTTCGTTCTTTCGTTTAACAGCTGGCCTGTGTAGAGCTGACAATTGACACTTCTATCATCGCCGTTGGGTGTTTGTTCACCCAGATGCTCGTTGACGATGAGCATGTCCCCGCTCCCAAGGCTCCCCCTACCGGTCCCAAGGCTAAATCAGCCATGGCGGGCAAGAAGGGTGCGCGCGCTGTAAGTCGCACGTTATTTCTGCTTTAGCTTCTGTCATTTATTTCAATCTTTCAGCATAGCCCGGCCCCCGCTAAGAAGGGCAAAGGCAACAAGCACGCTCGCATCGACAACGTCCCGTTCCACGAGGACTCCTTCCTCACCAACGGTGAGTTTCCCGTCCATTGTTAGTGGTTTCCCGCTGAATGTTATTACAGCAACGGCTGAGTTTTACGCTTCGGCACCCGCTTCAGGTGCTGTTGTCGACGAGGCCGCTAGCGTCGTTGAGATGGGCACCGAGTTCATGAGCAACCACCTTGCCTTGCGCAAGCGGATGTATTTCATCATGGTCGAGCTG
Organism: Favolaschia claudopus; assembly: GCA_037176885.1. Lineage (NCBI taxonomy): Eukaryota > Fungi > Basidiomycota > Agaricomycetes > Agaricales > Mycenaceae > Favolaschia > Favolaschia claudopus. Next base: position 683,350 of record JAWWNJ010000048.1, on the reverse strand, counting down.
GCGGTCATCCACGAGAACCTTCGTAGTTCTCTGGCCCGGCGCGAGCAGCTCCTCGACGAAGGAGAGAAGATCTCGGCTCGCCTTCGCGACTTCCCCGAGTCTTCCTCTGCCGGCGTCGATGCTCATGTTCCCTGACTCGTTCCTAAAGAGTTCCCCCAGCGGGTCCCCCTTTCTTCAGAATCCTCGGTACTGGCTCAATCGTTTCGGACACCTCACGGCTCATCCTTCTGCTGGCCGCCACACACTCCCCGGGTGCGCAACCTGTTCGCAGCGCACTGGCGGGAGATGAAGGAAATCCAATTACTTAAAGACTTCGAATCTCGTTTCAGACTGTAACGTAGATATCGTAGCAGTAATTCATTCCCGGGCAGCGGCTTTCGTGGCAGAACGAGTCTTTCGTTTGAAAGGCAGCGGCTCATCCGTGTCAGGTTCCTCTTCCTCTTCTTCTTCCTCGGGCAAGGCCTCCTGCAGAGCCGGCTCTTCGTCAGCCGCCCCGCTGGGGGTTAACCTTACATTCCCGAATTGGAAGTCATCTCCAGAATAACCGTCTTCCTCCTGGACCATCTTTTCTAGCGTCTCTGCCGAGAGGTCGATTAAGTCGTGAATGTCAGCGGGCAGCTTGATAGAGCGCCGCTGCTCGAAGGGGACCACTCTGAACTGAGCAATCTTCGATTGAAAGACAGAGCCGTCCATCTCCGCCACGATATAACTTCCACCTTTCGTACGCCGGATGATAATTACTGGTCCCAGGTATCTGGCGGCCATCTTCGTATTCAGCGATTTCTCAACGGTCGTATTCCTGATGAGCACCAAGTCTCCCGGCTCGAAATGGTAATCTTCGATAGTATGTTTATGTGCTATCTCATACCGGCGTAAATTCGCTCGCTTCTCGTCGGTGACCCGCTCCCTCATCTGTTCGACGTGAGTGGCGTGCTTAGCCAAAGCCTGGGCTCGATAGCCGATTAACTCAGCGGTCGTTAGAGTCCTGCCGGGCAGATGCACTAGCCAAGTCGCTTCTTCTATATCCAGCGGGAGGATTGGATGTGCGCCCGTTACCATAAAGTAAGGTGAACAACCCGTTCCTCGTCGAATAGTGACCCGGTCAGCCCACAACATCTGCGGGAAGAACCAGTACCACTTGCTGGGATTCCCGCCAGTAGCTTTCCATAAGGATTGCCTCATCGAGAAATGCCCATTTTCGACTTTCCCGTTGGCTTGAGAATTATACGGCGAAACTCTAATATTTCTTATGCCGTATTTAGACTCAAGGTAGGCTACGGCCGCTAGGAAGGCCGGCGCATTATCTGTCACCAGTTCCTCCGGGCAACCCCACCTGCAAATCACATCTTCAAGTAAGAACAAGGCCAGCGTTCTGGCATTCTCGTTCTTTATCGGCCGCGCTTCTATGTAGCTGCTGAGAGAGCAGCGGGCGTCGACAATTTTATTGAAGCCGTTGGAAGGAGTACCAACGACCATCACGTCGACGTGTACCACTTGGAAGAGCGAAGGGGTATGAGTGACAACGGGCGGGATCTTTAATAAAGTCCTTTGCCTCAATTGACACAATTCGCAAGTCTTAATGTACCAAGTGACATCCCGCTCCATCTCAGGCCACCAGAAGCGCATTTCTATCAAGGATTTGGTAGCGAAGACGCCGCGGTGAGCTAGGCTATCATGAGCCGCTCGCATCATATACATTCGGTGTCCTTTGTCTACCACCAACTGGTGTGCGCTCCCCGTTGTGGATTTATGATAGAGTTTTCCATCAGCATCCTCGAAGAAGCCGGTGGCGAATCGCAAGAAAGCTTTGTATTCTTTGTCGTTCATGCCATCCGGGCGAGCCAGGGTGTTTCGCCGCCATTCCTTCATGAGGAGCAGCCGCTCGTCCGCTAGCTTCGCCGCTACAGATCGTTGGTCTTCAGAATACGGTTCCCGCTTCGTCGGGTCGTATTTCAATTCGAGGTCAGGGATCAGCGGCTCGCCTGCTGGCTTGTCGTCACCCTTTGACTGAGAGAAGACTTCGAAAACATATTCTCTACTAAGGCGGGTGTAAGCCCAGGCCTGTTCGGCGTCGTTTTCGAAGTCAGCGGCTGACCGAGCCTCATCTCCCGCCAATTCAGCTACCATATATCCACCTCGGGTGTCAATATCGTGCTTGAAATCCTCGAAATTCTTGAGAGGCGGCCAAGCACTACTTTCGGGATGAAGACCCGGCGGTTCATTATTATCGAACTCGTCTTCTGGATGATCATACTCTGGATCCCCCGGCTGAATACGCCGGCGGGAGAGCCCATCTGACCCGAAAGTCTTGCCCGGTACATGCTTCAGAGTGAAATGAAACATTAAGATCTCCTCGATCCAGCGGTTGATCGTAGCGTTGGGTCCCATTCCCGGGTGATCCAACATGCCCTTGAGGTACTGAGCGTCGGTCTCGACAACCAGCTTGCGGCAGCCCAACAGCCAATATTGCATGTGGTCTAGCGCCCTCTTCAAGCCAAACAATTCCCGCTTGGGCTGAGAATACCTCGACTCTCGTTCATTCAAAGGTATGGAGCTGAAGCGGGCATAATACCGCTTATTTAGGTCCAAAGGATCCCGCTGGTACACATGCACTCCAACTCCAAGGTACGACGTATCAACCGCCAGCACCACTTCGGTGTCCCATTCATATCTTATAGGTCTAAGCGCGGGACATTCTCGCAAAGCCTTCTTCAAAACTTTCATGCAGGCGTCTTGGGGCGGGCCCCACTCGAATATGACTTCTTTCCGGGTGAGCTTCTGAATCGGTTCAGCCTTGACCGTGTAGTCTTGGATGAACATCCTCATAACGCCCACAGTTCCCAGAAAGGCTTTCACATCGTGGAAATCCTTCAGCGGGCCCCAACGCTCAATGACGCCGATTCTATCTTCATCCGGGCGCATGCCCTCGTATGAGCAGACATGGCCGACCACCTTAAAGGTTCCCCGGCAAATCTGCAACTTCTTCCCGCTTACAGTCGCCCCAGAATAGGCTAGCCGGGTAAGTACCCGGTTGCAGTCTACCAAGTGTAACCACACAAGGACCCTTATCAGCGGGTTCTCAGGGATGGTCTCGTACGTCCCGTCAGGCTTCTCATATCGAGTGAAGCCGCCGGCGACAGGCACGTCGTCTATATACGGCCGGGTAACCGCAGGAATTTCATCTCGCAGGATGTAGGTTACGTCTTCGTGGAAGATCGGCACCGAGTTGGTCCAACCCTGCGGCAATCTTACCAATCGAAGCGCCCCAAACGGAGTTTGGAAGGTCGTGTAATCTCGAGATTCCGGGTCAATCAGCCGGTGGTTGTACCCAGAATAAAGATCAAACGTGGACCCACAAGCCCTTCCTGCGAAATGTTCGGCTAGATCCGCGGCGGCGGGAGGCACCCCAGAGTGTGCAATGGTTACCGCGTTCAGCGGCTCCAACGAATGCACTAACCGAATTGACTTCTTATCACTCTTCAGAACTCCAAAGTACTTGGTGCGGTACGAGCCGTTGGACGGTTCGTAGATATTGGCGTCGATACTCGCCCTAAGCACCTTGCAGACTTCTTCCAGCTGTCCCGGCGGGATGGGAATATTTCTTTCCACCCAGACCTTATGGTCTGCCTTCACCGGGAACTTGACTGGCGGGAAGAAATCCGTCCTGAAAGTTCCTCGTTCACTGTCATCCCATGCTACCGTATTTTCGTGTATAGATAACATGTGATGAACCAGCTTCATCTCTTCATCATTCAGGAACCCATCATTATGCAGTTCGTCCACTACCGCTTTCCTTTCCGCTGTGTACCTCCCTACGGGAACGAACTCTGGCGGGTGAGGGTCTAGCGGGACGAGATTCTGCAGCGGATCCCCAATGATATTTCTTTCTATCCTGAACTCGGGAGGGAGCGGCTCGAGGACCGGCTTTACTTTCAGCGCTACCGGCTTATATTTCTTCGAGAACACCTCCTTCACCTCGACTTCAGGCGGGTGATCCTCGGGAACGATTTCCTCCATCAACACCACTTTCGTTTCGTTGTGTTCGAACCCGGGCACCACCCAGTCGGCGTAGTCACAGCACTGACAGCGCTCCCCCGCTGAATGCCGAGACCGCTCCTGTTTGAGCGACTCAACATCGGCACCGGCTGTCATGAACACAGCGGCTGGGTCCTTCAGTTTCTCTCTGACTTTATCCGTTATATTAGCTACGATGGCTACATAGGATTCGCCGACGTTCTTTCCTTCTGTCAGCTGCTCATTATATTCCTGAAATAGCTGAGCCGCGGGTTTGTCATCAACTTCTGGCATGGCAGCCGCTAGGTAGGCCATTTTCGTCTCGGCCATCGAAAACCCCTCTTCTCCAGATTTCATCAAAGCGCAAATTCTAGGAACATTATTCTCGTCCAGTTCTATCTGAACCGCTAACTCTCCTTGATGGTTAATCAACTCCTCGAATTCTGAAAATTTTGTTCCTCTTCGCCGCTCGCCTGCGCAGCCGGTGGCGCATCGTTTTGTACGCGCCGCACCTGCCGCCGCTGACCTCTGGGGAAGGTAGGGACGACCACCCGCTTCGAAGTGGAGGGGTCGGTCAGAGTCAGGAACTGGTTCCCGTCAGAAGTATTTTTGATACCGCTGGCGGTCAGAATTTCGAAGGGCCGCCCCAGCAGCACTTTGTATGCCGGGTTCCGTATAACATGCACTTGTAGGTACACTGTCATATCGCCGAACCTGAAGGGGACGTTCCTCGCTAACCCAACTGACTTTTCGGTTTGCCCGTTGGCGCTCATCATGTGGATACAGTTATCCGGGTCCCAACTGACTCCCAGCTCGGTGGCTACCGACAGGGCCATGGACACTATCTGTGACCCACCATCCAGAATGCATTCGACTTCGGCGGCTCCATGAATGAGCGGGAAGACCACTCTCAGGGCCGCTGATTCTCCAGCAGAAGCTTCGGAGATCGCGACGAAAATTTCTCTCACCGGCTCACCATCGGCTACCGACTGCCAATATTGCACTGCCGGGTCGACAGTGATGAGAGCTCCCGCTGGCATGAGTCCATCGGCCACAGTTGAGACCTGAACTAATGCTTCGTAAGGGAGGTCCTCCAAGGCTACGCTGGAGGACTCATCATCTTCATCGGCTTCTTTCTCTGCGTGGCTAATCAATTGCTCGAGGGTGACTCGAACAGCGGGCGAGACTCTCTTCTTCGAGAGCAACACCTTAGCCTGACGCAGCAACTTCGGGCTGAGGGCGAACAACCTCCCCAGCGGGAGCGCTATTTCCAGGCTTCCAAAGATCTCCTTTATCAAGGATTCGACCTCCTCATCTTCCTGGTCCTCTACTGGCGCCTTCAACTCGTAGTTCTTTTCGTTGGCCGCCGCCTGCGGATTTCCCGCCGGCCGAACTCTAGGTTCGTTGGGCCTTTTGGCTGGCTTGACCGGGGGAACGTTCCTATACGGAAGTTCCGGCGGCTGAGTGCCATTTTGTTCTTCTGTCTCCTCCCGCTCCTTTTCCTTGGTCTCCACGATCGCCGGCTGTGCTTCGACAGCGGGCTTTCGCAGCGTCCTCGGCTTGTAGGGCAACTTCGGCATCACAACTTCCATTTTCTTTCCTACAGGCGGGCGTACTTGTCTTTTCTCCGGGGGCTTATCCGCACTGGGTTTCCCCTTTGCCCCCTTCCTCGAACTCTCTAAAAATGCTCTCCTTCGGTGCTGTTCCCCGTTCGGGAAGGACCAGCCCCGTTGGGAGAGCGAGAGTTCGCTGAGACAGCCGCCAACAGAATTGCAACAGCGTTGGCGTCGAATTGCGGCGGGGGAGATTGGCTTTGATGAGCCACAAGGGGTGGTTGAACACCCCCTGAACCATGCGACTGGAGTTGCGTCACTTGCCGCTGGAGGTTTACTTGCTCAGCTCGCAAGGAAACCAATTCTTCTTCTCTCGGGTCATAGTAGAATTCCTCGTTCTGGCTGAACGCGGCTTGCGCGGCTTCCAGCTCCTGCTCGTCCATGTCAAGAACGGAGAGCTGAGCGAAGACAGACTGGTAGTTTTGCGCAGCGACCGTGGGTTGGGCGGCCGGGCGGTACTCCTCTACCTGCTGCTTCTTGGACTTGTGCCCGTCTTTCGGGATTGGTATCCCATCGGGGAAAGAGTCTCTGAACCCTACGACCTTCATCTTTCCACTCCCTATGTGGGCTTGCCGAATGAGACACTTATCTCTAAAATGCCCAAACTTGTCGCAATAAAGACACCCCTGATCCGCCAGGTTCCCTTTGAATTGCACGGTTGGCATTCGCGGGAAAGACTGGGAGTCAGCGGCGCCTGGGATTCTGCCCGGTAGGGACTTATAGAAGGACTCCAACTCGGCCATCCTCTTCTTGGTCGCGGCGTCGATCTCTTTTAATTGGGAGGTCTGGTTATCCAGCCGCTCCATCATAGTGACGACCGACACCTTAATCGTCTCAAGAAGTGACTTGTTAGGGTCCTCCTCTTCTTTCTTTACCGTCACGTTTGGGTGAGGTAGTATGGACCGCCCGCTCGACGCCTTTCCAGACCCGCTGGCGTTCTTGGACTTGCTCGAGTAACCCCGGTCAGAGGCGCCAAAGAACTCAGAGTTAGCGGTCGAGCGTTTTGCGATTCTTTTGGCTTCAGTCATGACCTCGGCCAGCGTCCATGTGCGGACCTCTGGCTCGTCAGCATCATCCCCGGCAGCGGGAGGTTTCCGCTCGAGGTTCTCCAGAATCCGTTCCTTGAACTCAGGACTCAATTTGGAGAAGAACATCGGGAGAGCCTCCCGGTGCGAAATTAATTTCGAATCGAGAAGCTTGTTTGCCTCGACGTTCATGACGCGCATTAGGCGCATGAGTTCGTCTTCATCGTCCCGGTCGATCCCCTCTTCCGTGAACTTACGAAGCTGCCGGTGCAATTTCTGCACAGAGCCCTTCTTTTGGTCGACTACGGACGGGTAATTTTCCAGGATTTCTTTCTTAAAGTCGTCGAACTTCTTAGAATACGAGGCGAATTGCCGCCACTCCTCGGCGGTTGCCTGAGCAGTATAGCGGCAGACAAACTCGTTCTTCTTATCATCCGGCGTCTCATCTAATTCCATCATACGCTCCACATGGTCCAGGAAACGAACGAGTTCCTCCGGCTCTTCCTCTTTGAAGAGCGGGGCGTTCCTGTCCCATGGTTCCGGCGCGCGCTTCTTTCCTCGAACGACAGGGTTGTTGTTGCCGTCGTCAGCCATCGGATTGTTTGAAGGGGTTGGTGAAGTGTTGAGTAGTGGTGAGGAGACAGACGAAAGAGTCGTTGACGACTGGGTAGCTGCACCGTCGGGCGTAACAGGTCTTGTGCCGGGCGGTTGAGTTGAGGTTTGTTGTTCCAGTGGAGCAGAGGGGCTCAACGACTGGGTTTGGCGGGTACGATAAGCGTGAGCTTGGGTTCGTCCGCGCAGAGAATAGAGTTCCCGGGCAAGAGCAACAGGCGGGCGGGAAGGATCGTCAGTCTCGAGATCGAGAGCAGCGGCAGCGACACGTAGGCTAGTGTTGGTCGACCGAGGTTTTGGTGGTGGTGCTCTAGCGGATCGTCCTTCTGAAGCCACGTCTCTTCCGAAACTAAATGGCAAAATCTTCTATAGCGGGCCTGGAGCTAATGGCTCAACGGGCGGGTGTATATTCTATTCTCGAGTCAACCGGCGGATGGTTCGTGCTAGGTTATAGCAGCGTCCACAAGCGATTTCTTTCGACTTGACACAAATAATCTGTCACCCCTCGCGGTGGGCTCCAGATGAAACGGTGCGTGTAGGTGTAGGCGTGAAATATACCGAAATATAAAATCACAAAATCTAATCCAATACGACGTGTGTGTGTGTGTGTGTTCGGGGTGGCGGGAGCACGTATCGTCCCTCAGAATACTTGTGCAAGCTTCAATCAATCAAGGTCGCTACGTTTGAGCGGGACGAACTACTAGATTGTCTAGCGAGAACGTAGCGGGCAAAACGATTCGCAGCGGGAGAAGCGAAGAGTCACTCTTTCTGAGACTTCGAAATGAGAAATTCTGAGTCTAGCGGGGAGGGTCTCCGTGCCAATAGAAAAGCGTCGCCCGGTAGTGGATCGTCAACCGGCAAGAAGCTTTCTGGATGACAACCGGCGGGCAGAAGGCGCGGCTCAGCGGGACGGGGTTCTTATACGACCGGCGCGGCTCTGGCGAGAAGCGGGGCTCTTATGTCGATGGCGCGGACACTAACAGTGACCCGGGCAGTTACACCACTACGCGGCGGCGAGCTCGAACGGGGGTCTTGGTTATACCGCGGAACGGCTGGCACACGGGGCGTCGACGGCGCGGAATCAAGCTCGAACGGGGGTCTTGGTTATACCGCGGAACAGCAAGAAACGGGGCTTCGTATTTCAGGAGGGCTCGGGCTCAAAGGCTGGCGGGGCTCTCAAAGTTCTGGCGGCTCGGTATGCCACAAGTCTTTCCGTATCACTCGAGTCTCTCTCAGATATCAAGTCTAGTCTCTTTCAAAGTTCAATTCAAATTCTAGAGTCCGCTACAAACTGCCCTTGTCTTCGGGTAGGTAATTGACTGAGTAACAAAAAGTACACCGGGAGATTAAATACATGCAGCGGGAGCAGAAACAACCAAATAAAATCATGATGAGAGAGTGTCCAAGTTTGATGCCGCGCCCGCTGGGAACCAATGGTATATTCAGGATTGCGAGTCGTGAGTGAAAAGACTGCCTCCCGGAGAAAGTCCATGCGGGCGGGTGGGTATTGCGCCTTATTGCAGTGCAATGGCGTGCTGGTTGCCATGTCCCCGGGAGGGGACACGAAATTCCTCCTTCATAATATGGTCCTGCCGCTGGTCGAGTTGAAGTCGAAAAGGCTTCCCGCTGAGTAGTTAGTCAACGGCTCGATAGCGGTCAAGTTCGTCTCGTCTTCTATCTTCAGAACAGTCTAAGTTCCAGGGAAAATAGGGAGAGCCGAGTCGCGTTAGCAGCTCACCACTCGCCGTTCGGGTTGTCCGCAATCAGCGGGAAATGCCCCCGGCAACTCGCCATGTCCTTCTCATCATTCTGACAGAGCCGTTGGCTGGATAGCCGCTGGCTCCGAGGTGCTCCCGCTGGCAGTCGGTTAAGTCCCGGCTGTCCGTAATCAGCCGGCGTGCTCGTTTAGAGCCTGCCGGTGATCCTGCTCGTCGGTAGAGTGGTGGCCGTCCTGAGTTCGAAGTTGAACTCAGTATGGTCCCCCGCTAGATCTTCTTCATGTTGGTCGGCGGGTGAGCGCCTAACCTCAGGGAGGTTGGTAGTTCCTCTTAGTCGCCTCCAGCACCTCGAGATAGTAGTTTCCCACTAAGTCCCTTGGCCCGGCAGTTTAGAAATAGTCAGCGGCAGAGTCTCGCACCCATGTTTATGGAAACGTCGCTAAGCCGCTGCTACCCGTTGGTGTCCCGCCAGCTTGTCGGCTATCCACAGCAATAAGATACTGCCCGCGAGGACGGGCATATCTTCTAGTATCCTAACCTCACTTCTCCCGCTGATAGGTCTCGAAAATCGATAAATTCCGGGCATTTCATGCCTAGCCGCTGGGCGGCCCTATCAACGCGACGTAACTAAAGTTAGAAAGCCAGTTCCCAGGGACGCGGTTAAGAAAGTTATGTTCGCAGATGAAGTTGAACAAGCCCTACCTTTCGAGGACGAGGAAGAGGAACCGCGACTGGAGTACGACTAGAGCTGTTGGCGATGGCGATTTATATCGCCATATCGCCTCGCCGGGTGGCGATAACCTGGCTTTATGACCGCCCAGATTTTGTGAACTGGCGATAAGAGCTATGGGGACCGGGGTCAACAGCGCTGAAACTGCCTCCAAAGCGAGGAAAGCGTGGACGGAGTGGATCCATGAATTGTACCGCACTTTTTTTGAGACAGCTTTGTACCACTAGGGGAATATACCAACTTGAAGGATATTTTCGTAAGATTGTTTGCCTATACTTGAGTCAATTTTTGCACTTGACCACTTCTTAGCTGACTGAAAACAATTATTACCTTGATAGACCTTTCTCAAAGCTCTCCTCTCAAATTTGATCACCTTTGGGTGCACTCAGACGATCGGAATTCAAGGAAAATATTTTCGGTCACCTGATATTCGCCATGCGGCGATATGGCCTGGCGATAACCAGTCGCCACATCGCCTGGCGATATCCACTCAGATTTCAATCGCCATCTGCACTAAGTACGACGCACTTAGCCTGAGCGAACTACCTCCGTTGAACTCTGTGTTTATTCAAAACCAGACCACCGAAGAAGTACCACAAGGAGCGGTCACTGTGTTGGACCCCTACCTTCAATATTTGCAGAATCTCGAGCCGGGTGAGAAGCCTAGGCAAATCTATACGGACGAGAAGAGACCAATATTCGTAGCGCGCGACTCTGCCAATTTAAGGGTAATATTCCCGACTATAAATAAGCAGGCGCGAGTAGAATGTGTTATGGACTCGGGATCGCAGGTTGTGTCAATGTCTCTCGAGACGGCTAATCTGTTGAAATTATCCTGGGACCCAGACATCATTGTACATATGGAAAGCGCGAATAAAAGTATTGAACGGACGGTTGGTCTAGCCAAGAATGTTCCCTTCAAATTTGGGGACATGACTGTCTATCTACAAGTACATATAATTCGAGGTCCGGCGTATAAGGTTCTTTTGGGGAGGCCCTTTGAGATTCTAACTGAATGCCAAGTAAATAATGGCAGGAATGATTCTCAGACGGTTACCTTGAAGGATCCCAACACGGGAAAGAGGTGTTCGATGCCTACGTTTCCTCGTGGACGAGAGAAAAGCTCATCAAAGCAATCTCGAGTCACGGTTGAGGAAGTCGAGGATGAGGAATCGGGTGGAACTGCTGACCCAGATAAAGCGGAGCAGGTTTTTCGCCATGCTTCGATGAATTAGTGCATCTGCAAGAACGAGGAGAAGTGGCGCTAAAACTTGGATTTAATGAGAATAAGGAGTTAGAGATCGAGGGATATTTTAAGCCGAGAGGGCTTACATTCGATGAAACGGAGATTCAGGAAGCGTATATTAGCGCGTCAACTGGATCAAGAGCATTAAAGAGGGATAGGAGGGCGCAGACCTTGTTCCAAGAGTTTAGGCAGAAGACCCGCAAGGGTAAGAAGCTTGAAAAGAATAAGACAACCAAGAAGTACGGTGTCTTTACTTGGAGTACCAGGGAAGGACCGGAAGTCGAGATACAAGGGGAATCAAACATCCCCGAGAAGCCCGAAGAAGGTCCACGCACCAAAACACCAGTCGAGATAAGGAAAGTACACTCCTTTACTCAAGGGATAAGGTGTGGGTGTTGCGCCTCAGCGGATTTTATATCTCCAGAACCTTGTAGCACTTGTCCTGAGGAAGTCAAGGAAGAAGTACCAAAGGTTTCGGTTCTCGCGGGCAAGAAGTATAAACCAGTAGGATTGAAAATCCGACCAGTATATACGGAACTCCCGGAGAAATATAGAATCAAACGCGAGATAATTGGAGATCCTCTAGCGGACATGCCGCCATTAAATCCCAAACCAGCGGACTTCGTACCTACTGGAAGGTATACCGCTGAGCGAAAGGAAATAATAGACAAGCAGCATGAAGGGGATTTTCTTTGGGAAGAAGAGCGAAAACTCATGCACGACTTAATGATGAAGCAAGAGGCAGGGTTCGCATGGGACGATTCGGAGCGAGGAAGTTTCAAACATGAATTCTTCCCTCCAGTTGAGTTCCCTGTGATCGAGCATGAGACTTGGGTAGAAAGAAGTATCCCAATTCCGCGCGGGCAACTCGAGGAATTTTGTAAGGTTATAAAGAAGAAGCTAGACGCGGGGGTCTATGAGCCTTCAAATTCCTCGTACCGGAGTAAATTCTTCGGAGTAGTGAAGAAGGATGGGAAGAGCATTCGCTTGGTACATGCCTTGGAACCACTAAACGCGGTGACCATTGCTCACTCAGGAGTGCCTCCCGCGACAGATGAATTGGCAGACCACTTCGCTGGAAGAGCATGTGGAGGATGCCTCGACTTGTACTCAGGATATGACCATCGAGATATCGCAGAGGGATCTAGGGACTTTACAACGTTCCAGACACCTTTTGGCGCGCTTCGATTAGTCAAGCTTCCTCAAGGGTGGACAAACTCGGTTCCAATATTTCATGACGACGTCACATATATTCTAAGGGATGAAATCCCGCATGTAACGATTCCCTACATCGATGATGTACCAATCAGAGGAGGGGGAACTCGATATCAGGATAAAGACGGAAAGTATGAAACTATACCCGAGAACCCCGGAATTAGGAGGTTTATCTGGGAACACTTCCTGAACTTGAACCGTGTAATTCAACGACTCAAGTATAGCGGAGGGACGTTCTCAGGTATGAAGAGTATATTATGTTGGGATGTCTTTCCCGTAGTTGGGCACATTTGCTCTTTTGAAGGCAGAAGACCAGGAACTGACCGTATCGGAGTTATTGTTCGTTGGGGACCTCTCGAGGACGTCTCTGGCGTAAGACAATTCCTAGGCACGACTGGGGTTCTGCGAATGTTCATAGACGGATACGCAAAGATCTGTAGACCTATTACGAAGTTATTAAGGAATAATGTTGAATTCGTATGGGGTCCGGAACAAGTCGCGGCTATGAGTGCACTCAAGGAAGCGATAAAAGTATGTCCCGCGCTGAAACCTCTGAATTACGACTGGGACTCTGATATTGTACTTGCTGTGGACACTTCATGGATGGCAATTGGGATTCAAATTTATCAACATGATGTACTTGATAAATTGAAGAAGTATTACGCTAAGTTTGCGTCTATCACTTTGAACCAAAGGGAAAGCAGGTTCTCCCAGCCGAAGCGCGAGCTGTATGGGTTAAAGCGAGCATTAGAGGCAATGCAATATTGGCTTCTGGGGTGCAGGAAGTTAGTGGTTGAGACTGACGTGCTCGATGCATAAATTGGTAGTCGCAAAGGAGCATCGAATGTACATGATGAGGGCGTCGCATAATGCCTTGGGGCACCGAGGAATATACGCGACTCGTTCTCAGATCGAGCTTCGATTTTGGTGGCCAGAACTTGAACGCGATGTGACTTGGTTTTGCAATACTTGCAAAATATGTCAACAAAGGCAGAAAGCTCTGTTGAAAATTCCGCCAAGGCCTACCTTGACTCCAAGCATCTTCCAGAAGATACACACCGATGTCATGATAATGGGTGAAGTCTCGAACGGTCACAGGTATTCAATAGCGGCGAGGGATTCCTTGTCGCGGTATGTTGAAGGCCGGCCGATGAGATCTGAGGATGCCGAAACTATCGGCAAGTTCTTACTCGAGGATGTAATCTGTCGTTGGGGATGTCCAGAATGGATTGTAACTGATAATGCCAAGCAATTCATTGCCGCGCTAAAATGGTTAAACTCGAAGTACGGGGTAGTTGGAATTAAAATCTCGGCTTACAATTCCCAGGCGAACGGAACTGTGGAAAGAGGGCACTGGGATATCCGGCAATCATTGTATAAGGCAACCGGCGGTGATGTTAAGAAATGGTATTGGTTCTTCCCTCAAGTATTATGGGCGGACCGTATAACTGTAAGAAGAGGAATGGGATGTTCTCCATTCTTCGCAGTGTGCGGCGCTCATCCAATATTACCTTTGGACATCGAGGAAGCAACCTGGTTGGTAGAATATCCAGGCGCGCCAATTTCCACTGCTGAACTAATTGGTTTGAGAGCTAAAGCACTCGCCAAGCATTCAGTACATGTGGAGGAAATGCGGGAACGAGTTAGTGAGGAGAAACGGAAGATGGTCAGAAAGTACGAGGAGGAGAATCGCGGGAAGATAAAGGATTATAACTTCCAACCGGGCGATCTAGTCCTAGTCAGGAACACGACTACTGAAAAGTCGCTGAACAGGAAAATGCACCCTCGATACTTAGGACCCATGGTAGTAGTTAGACGTGCCAAGGGCGGCGCATATATATGTTGTGAACTGGACGGTTCAGTCTTCCAAGGCAAAATAGCTCAATTCCGAGTAATACCTTTTGAACAAAGAGAGAAACTCGAGCTGCCAGGAACTATCCTAGACTTAATCGACTTGTCTCCGCAAAAACTTGACGAACTGGCTGCGATGAAGGACTCAGATGAATATTCGGGTCAAGATTTACAGTTCCGTAAAGTTCACGTTAAGTCAAGGATGGAGCTACAGGACGAAGACGATGGAGAAGAACAGGAAGATGAATTCGAGGAAGACCAAGTCGAGGAACTGGACTTAGACGAGATTCGAAAGGAAGTCTCGTACGAAGATCAGCCTCGTCGGTCATCTCGGAGAAAGGTTCAACCGTGAGATAACTTAGCGGTGATTACCGGGAACGGTTCAAACGCAAAGTACCGCGGTAAAGACATATATTGCATGGGGCATAAGGCATAAAGAAATGAAACAGAGGTGAAGGAGTGTGCGTATCACGAGTTGGGCGTATCAAAGAGGATAGGACTGCTCGGGGAGATCAAGTAAAGACAGTAATAGGAGTTGGGCGAAGGGTTTGCATAGGTAAAACTCGAGGCGTCTAAAATAAATTACTAGCAAAAAGCAAGGTGATGGCGAGATGTGTCACAATGAGGACAATGAGTAGTCTTGGAAGTACGACGATGGGTGCGATTGGAGGACTCGATGCTAATTCGAAAGAACTAGAATCAGCTGAAAATCGCAGAAAAGCTAAAGCCCGAATAATAAACGAACTTTGGGTTCTGAGGACGTTCGAGGATCTCAAGTCGAGGGGACTTTGGCGGAGCGGTCGTGTTGAAGGTCAAGAACTCGTTTGAGCTCATCGACGAGGAGCTGTCGGTGATTGAGAGTGTATCGAAGTTGCGAGTTGGCAAATCCAATCCGGCTCCTGAGGTCCGCCTCCTGTAGTCAAAGGGATCCAAGGTTATCATCGGAGGAGCTGGCTTCAACGAGCTTAGTAGCTTCGGCAACAGTTTTCTGGACTGCTTCGCCGTTAGTGGCGAGCTCGGTCGCTAAATAATAAATAAGCGCGACTTAAATCTGGGAAAGATGATAACGCACCGGTATACTGTTCTGCGGAATCCTCATAGGCAAAGTTGGACGGCCGCGATCGCTTGCGAGGTGGTGGGACCGGGAAGTCCTCATGAACGGGTCCAGATACTGAGTCGGGGTCAGTACGGGCAAGAACAGCCATGGCCTTGAGATAAGGGGGAGCCCTTCGGTCAAAACCCTTCATTCTTAGAAATGAGAGGCGTACCGAGGAAGGGCGCGCACTACTCGACTGAGAGGCACGCTGTCCCGACGAATTAATCGAGCAAATTGCCCGAGGATTTTCAAAGTTTGAAAAGGGTTGCTCACATGAGGACGCTCGTCCAGAGACTGAGTCGAGCGAGACCCAGGCGCAGTAGCCTCGACCTGGAAAGCGCGAAGAGCATCGCAGAGCTGGTCAATAACCTCGAGTCGAGAGGCGAGACCTAGGTACATACCGGCTCAGTATCGACAATCATGACATCGTCGAGCTCACCGGTAGGGAGAGGCAGTTCGGAATCATCGAAGGGAGAATCGTTGGGATCCTCGACGGTGGCCTTCGACTTCTTCGCCTTTGCCTAAATTATTAGACAAACGCGACGGATTAAATTCGAAACTCACCTTCCCCTTGCCTTTACCCTTCTTAGAGGGCTTACCCTCTAAATCCTCAGCGACAGCGCGCGCCTCCTCGAGCTCAGTACGATGAGCTTGTTGAGTGGCAGTGGTGCCGGAACGAAGACGGTCGCGTTCGTACTTGATGCGAGCGCAGAGGTCCACGATAACAGGGTAGCGGCCACCGATGGCACCGTTGGGATTGGTAGCGGACTGGTGGTAACTGTTCTTGACGGCGAAGTAGGTGTCGTAGAGCGGTTTTTCCTTGGCAATCTCAGGAAGGAGAGCCGACATACCATCCTGAAAAATAATTGAATCGTGGAATCAGCAACAATGCGAATCCTAGGAATTAAGCAAACGCACCAAGAGGACGGTTTGCTGGTCCAGGAAGGCGCGCTGCTTGGAACGGTCGGGATAGCGAGTCGCGGCAACCTTGTCCCCAATAGAAATAAGGGTTTCATATTGAGCGGTGGTGAGGTGAGCGCGAATAGAAGGAGACATTGTTAATGCTACTAGAGAGGGGTAGTCGTCGAAGAGACTGGTAAATGGTCGAAAGAACTTGAACTCTTTATAGGACGGAGCGGGCGTCATACGTGTTAACTGAGGACAGTTAAATTTTATGAAATGGGGAGGGGACTAGTAAAACGCGTCAAAGTCAGGCGGGACTTCATTGGTCATTCCCTAGACACGTAAAAAGACGTGGCACGAAACCTATGGATACAGAGTCGAGATTCGACTCGCGCGTAATTACTGGGTTCCTGAGAAACGTGACCGCGATCAAAAGTCACGAGATTGTCTTGCCTACGCGGAAAAAACACACCGCTAAGGGAAGAAAACGTGATATATCAAGGATCTCACGTGCCTTAGAACCAGGACACGCAATCTGGACATCGGTTATCGACGATTTACAAAGCGGAAAGGAATCCGATTGAACTAAGAAGACAGAGTTTGCGCGACTCGATCGTAAGTCACGGGAAAGATCGACGAAGTCACGACTTCGATCGGACTTCACACGTCAATCTTGTCCTAACAAGTTCAATAAGGAAATTCCGTCGCGCGACGTAAATTTAAGGTGTATCGTGTACTAAGGGAGAAGTACAGGACTACATAGGTGCAGGAACAATGGAGGCTTGGAACATAATC
Source organism: Favolaschia claudopus (assembly GCA_037176885.1). NCBI lineage: Eukaryota > Fungi > Basidiomycota > Agaricomycetes > Agaricales > Mycenaceae > Favolaschia > Favolaschia claudopus. The sequence continues at coordinate 666,532 of JAWWNJ010000048.1, read as the reverse complement.
GCCTGTTTCTCTACCAGAGTAAAATCAAAGTCAGGATGATCAACATGATCAACAAGGAACTGAACAGCCCAAGGGTCGGAAATTAAGGATAAGTGTCCTACAAATCCATCGCGGCGAAAGTTCTTAGCCTTAGGATTGGCTGCCTGGTCGAACGCCATAAAAGCTTGAAGAGCGTTGGCGTAGAACTGGATAAGGCCCTCCTCACGGTCTGAATTGAAATTACTGTTAGCTAGACTCGAGAGACAGTCAGAGGAAGACGCACTAGGGCCGCAGAAATTATGAAGGAATTTCTCGCGTTCCATCTCGATGTGGCATAAGAATTCGGAGCGTTCTGCGAAGGGGCAGATGTTCCCAGTGTTCTTGCACTCGAGGCATGGTTTGCCCCAGCCTTCGTTATGACAAACGTATTTGAAGCCACGACAATTCGCGCACTTCTCAAAGAACTGGAGAAATGTTAGCCTTGACACGCCGGAGAATCCTCTGAAAGAAACGTACGCCGTCGAGCGCGAGCAGCTTCATGTAACTCAAGAAGTTTGGGGCGCGTTTATAAGCAGCAGGATGGGCCACAGGCCAGCAACCAGGCGAAGAAGTAGCGTCGAAGATGTTGGGCGTATTGGGGGTGATCATGAAGGATTACAAGCCTAAGGAAAATCAAGTCGAGACAAAACTTAAATATGAGTGACCGTGTGAACCTTTTCTCAAAGGAGTACTCGGAACAATTGGACCGGTTGCTCCCTTGATGGGTCAAACGTCATCGATAATCAAACACGCGAATTGGCGCGCTGATTATCTTTAGCGGCTAATTTGACTTAAGATAATCTTGAATTCACACTTTAAGTTTTGCAGGCGATACCGTTTATTGTTCGGCCTGCGCGAACGCGCGTACAAATACTATGGAAATTTAGCTACGGGATGTTTTCATCGTAGCAAGCAGCGTGTATGTAAAAAGAAAAATTTGGCGCGATAGATGCGCGCGACGGACGGCAGTAGATATACATAAAAATTCTACTAAGACGCGTTAAAAGGGAAAAGGAATAGGAAGAAGAAAGAGGACTTACGCGAAAATTCACCAAGCCCGCGACTAAGCCCTGTCTTCATTCCTACCCTTGTTCCTACGAGGCGAGACGCGAACGGGACCGCGAGAAGAACCGGCGCCAGGGTCAGAGACGGGACCCTGCGCGCGACGATGAGCCTGAAGCGATTCCTCAGCGGCGCGAGCCAAGCCCACGACATCCTCCTCGTCGTCTTCGACGTTGATTGGAGAAGGTAGTCTGGAGACCTCGGCCTCTGGCGCGAGAAGGTTAACTCCTTCTCCCCAGGCACGCATCACCGCCTCGCGATTCTCGTCCGATAGGTCCTCGAGCCCCGGCACGTTCTCTGGGCCGTATGCGGTTATGTTTTCGCGAAGGCGATCTCCGACATGGGATCCAAGGGAAATCACCAACGCACGCGCCTTGAGGAAGGGCTGACGAAGGCCCTCGTAGATCTCGAACGCGTCCGAAAACGCGTCGATCTCCGAGTTTACGCCTGAAAATGGGGTCAGTAACGACAAATAAGGAAGTTATAAAGAAATAACATACGGTTCATCGATAATCTGGAATACGGCTCGAGAGCGCGAGCCAAACCTTTCTGCTCCTTAGCGGTGAAGCTATGGTTGCAGTGCGAACCATGCTTCTTAGCGCAATTGGAACAACGGGCAAACAGCCCGTGTTCGCAATCGTCGCGAGAACTCTGCAGGCAGGGCAGACAGGCACCGTTGAGCTAAGGGATAATTAAAGTTAGCGCGAGTAGAAAACGATTAAGTCGAGCGTCTTACCAGAATATTATCAGACTTGGCCAAAGTCAGGACGTTCGACAGTTTTTCGACCTTGATCGGCTCGGCGTCGGCAGGAAGAACAGGACCTGTGTTGCCAGTACGATGGACGCGCGAGGACGGAGGGAAAAACGTCTCCTGGTTGTTGGCGATAATCTTGCCGTCTGAAAGGACCACGGTTTCATCAAGGACGGCGGTGGACTTGCTGCGTCCCTTCTTCGAGGGAGACGGGGTCGAAGTGACACCGCGAGCCGAGGTCTTCTGGCGTTTTTGAGGACGCTCGTTGTCGGAAAGCTCGTCTTCGCCTTCGGAGGATTCAGAATCCGCAGGTGGGGGTGAGATTGCTCCTGCGGGGCCGTGCGGGTAGTCGAGGCCGACTTCAACAGACTCAGCGCGATCTTGCGACGACATGTTGATCTTGGGCCGCTAGAAAGCAATTTAGATTAGATAAGGATTCAATCAAAAAGAGATCAGAAACATCTACTCACGGTTGAAGGAGCAGATGCAGGGCGCTTTTTCGAGTTACGAGGAACGTCGTCCTGCGACGAAGGTTCCTCTGTCACCACAGGAGGAAGGGAGACTTCACGAGAAGGCGTCGAAGGTTTCTAAGAAAGAGATCGTAAGTAAAAGAAATACAAAAGATTCGGAAAGGAAAACGAACCTTAAGAATCGGTTTGGGATTCTTTACCGCAGAACCCGGACGAGCGAGGGCAGGGATGACCACGGTAACGGAAGGCTGAGGAGACTTCAATAAAAGAGGGTCCTCCTCGGCTGGAGCATGGTCGGAAACGGGCGAATCGGAGGGAAGAAAAAGAGGTTCTTTCTCCTTGGCCCGGAGGAGCTCATCTCTCTGTATTTTAAGATTCATCGCGATGGACGCGGGCGACGGTGGCTCAGGATGAGCAGACGAGTGGCGAGACCGGGTCTTGTCGCGCTTCGTAACAGAAGGTGGAGGGCTGGGTGGCTTAACCTCGCGCTGAGCCTCTCGACAATGGAACACCCAGGCATCCACGATAGGGTCGCCATGTTCCTTCAGAGTCTGCAACGGGAACGGCTCGCGGCTATAGCCAAACTTCTCGGTTGGGAACCGGAAGCCCACGGGCAAGAACTCTGTCATCTACGAGGAAAAGAAGGATTAGAAAAGGGGAAGACTTGGGAAAGAAGTTGCAGAAAGAGACGTACCTCGGCTGGACGATTCTTGAAGCAGTACTTCCACCAATACGGGCGGCGATCCTCGGGGACGGTGTCTATGAGAGAGAACATCGTGTTGATAAAACGACGAGTGAACGACGACTCTCGGATGACGTGCTCAGTAATATTGAGCTATAGCAACACATAAGTCAAGAGTCGAAAGTAAAAGGACCTAGACTTACGAAATCATCGCCCGCCTTGTCGAGCACCTGGATAACGCGAGGCAAGTCGGCCTCAGCAACGGAAATGTTCGCGGCGCGGAGTGGAATGAGTTCGTCGTGCAGGAGGCACAAGTTGTCCAGATTTTCGGTCTTGGCCTCGACGAGGAGATTATGCTCGGCAGGTGTGAGCAGGGGATCTTCGACGTGGTGGTCGCGATAATGGTCGAAAGAGTTGGCGAATTGGAAGTTCATAGGGAGAGGTTCTTCCTGAAATAAAGTATTAGATCGAGACAGGATAAAGAGATTAAAAACGGTACTCACCTTGATCCACGGGCGCTCCTTGTCGTCACGAATAAAGGCGGGGAGCAGGAACTTGGACTCGATAGGGAGAGTCACGAGCTTGTTTCGACGGGCAATCTCGACAACCTGTGCGATACCACATAAGGCTCGACGCAAGAGAGGCGTCAATGGAACGGAGTCGAAGTGCTTCTGACGAAAGTGGGTCTAGAAAAGGGAAGATAAGCACCCTTTGAAAGAGAAAAGGAAACGTATAAGACGCACCAGGATGGGGCGGACTTGGTCGGTGATGAACTGCAAAAAGACGGGGCTGGAACGAAGAATACGGCTGCGATCCTTGATAAGGCCTATGAAGCGAACGACGATGGGGTGCTCGAGGAATACGAGGGCTTTGCGGTCGTCCGGAGACAGGCGAAGGAATTGGTCTGCCTCGAGAGAGTGAAGGGGATAATAGGGAGAATTCGGCGGCAGTTTTACGTGCTCTTCAGTGATTGGGAAGGGTGCTGAGCTAGCGCCGTAAGACGGCGGAAGGCCGTACTTAACGCGCGCGAGGTCGCGGACGGCGGGGAAGTCGTCGGTGAAGTTCATAGTGGGAGTTGGAAAGAGAAAAGAATGGGGAATTTGTCCTTAGTTGCGCAGCCAATACAGTCGCGCACGGACCATCTCCCACGGAAATGATAAGCTCTAAGAAGTCTTGAGCCCAGATTCTCTCTGAATTGACGCAGCTTCTTCGAAGCCGCGACAAATGAATATGTCGAGGAAATTCCAAAACTGGCCTAGAATTGGGCAAAATCAGCAAAGGGGCGTGGCTAACACGTGAACACTAGTCATACCAATGACCATAAGAGCAGAAGTGGCTCTTAAGTAGGCTTGCCTTGAGAGAGGACCGTCCCGCGCTGAAAATTAAGGAAATTGGGATTAGCCGAGGCGAGAGTTACCATAAAAGTAACTAGATCAAAGTGAATTTTGGTTCCGCTCGGGTGACCTCAGGAGTGTCGGCAGTGACGTAATCAGAATTACGCCTCGAGATTGGAATAACGCGCGTGCAGAGTCGAGCGGGGACGCTCGAGATTTATGAAATGGGGAGATGATAGGCCTGGGATGAAAACACCCCGTGTTTTCTCAATTTTGAACATGTTTAACATTATATAACGCGTGTTTGAACTAAGAGGAATATAGGGACATCTCTTGGAATATATCTCAGAGGGTTAAAGCGTACCCGCGCTGTTAACTAAATGATGCAAGGAAAGCTAGACTTGGCTACGACTTATGATTATCCAGAAATGGGTACTCGTACACGGTAGTCAAGGATATCAATCCCTCTTCTAAGTCTAACCATCCTATCAATTGAATTGGGACCTAAGGGGACATCAAGGAACATGGGATAACATTGGAGGAATACTTGGGCAGCGCGCCTAGACCAAGATCAAGGGATTCGAGTCGCGGAACGACGAATCAAGAGGAACCGAGTAGCGGCAGAAGGATTGCCGAGGATGCCGAAGAGCGGATCATCAAAGGATCAGTGATCTTGAGGAGATTTCTCTACTCAAGAACGAATTAGTAGTTCTGGCAAGGACCGGAAGGACCTTACCTCGAGGCGAGGCATGTAGCAGGAACATTTGTATCCTCTAAAGGCTAGCCGCGATGAGTGGGATAGAAGCCAGTTTCGAGTCAAGGATCGAGGGGATCCATCACGCACACGTGACCATCACGAGGGATCAACGCGATAGATGCGATAATGACTCCTCGTGTGTTTACACGTTACTCGCGCGTGCAACCACAACACACAGGCGTGACTTAACAGCCTCGTCTGCTAAATAAGGACAATACACGTACCAGGACACGTAGGTAGATACCCGATTAAGATGTAAATATTTATTCGAGCATAGTATATAAAGCCTGTAAATTATTAGCTGGGCTCCAGTGGATTGCTCCCTCCTTGATTGTCCGTGTAAGCTATCAGCCGCACGTTCAGTAAAGAGTGTTCACATCCAGTGGGACAACCCAGGGAACTTAACTAGTTTTCTGTTTTGTTTTCAATCTATAAATTGGACTTGTGATTTGATCAGAGAATTGTTAAACGCGTGAAATAAGTGAACTTGAACGGGAATCAGACGCGTGAAACGGAATTCTGAGATAAGAGAAACGCGAGTACAAGGGATTAAGCGCGACTTAACAGTCTAGTGCCATATTCCATAGGATTGAAAGGAAACTTGAACAAGATAAATTACCTAGACTCCTACAACCAACCGACATTGCGAAAAACTAAGTCCTGAGTTTGAAAGGCTCAAATAGGATCGAGTCGCGCCAACTCAAAGCAAGTTTTATCGAGTCAAGACACCTCGAATTGTATAACATATATCCTCGGATTGGGGAATATAGTCAGATTGCCACAGTAGATACGTTACTGGAACCCCGACTCGCACGCGAAGCTGAAGTTGTGGATTTTGTTTGAAGGGATTTATTATCTCAACGAATAAAGTTATACAATAAACAAATAGCAAGCGTTTCAACGGCAAAGCAGCCGTGTTTGATGTTTGATGTTACAGTCAGTCACATATGTCTGGGGCTGATCTCATCGGCCGTGTTTCGGGGATTTCCGAGTGGCTGTCCTAGGTCACCTTGCACACAAAACCCACCGCTGATTTGCCATCCTCATATTAGTGACCCAGTGTATGGTATAGATAGATTACTATGGTGCTAATTGAGAATGCTTACCAGGTTGTAAGTCATAGAGGGTGCCCCAACAAGGAAATTCTTACTTGCTTGCAGCGTGTGGTAAAGTGAATCATTTGCGCAATAACGTGTAAAGCACTATTTCAGGGAAGCCTGGATTTTATATGCAGCTTTTACTAGGGTCAATACCACTGTCCCCTAAGTTTCAGTGGAAATCATCATCACAATTTTGAGAAAGGCCCGCTTTTTGAACCGGTTACTCGGTTAGAAGGGACCTGGTCATTCCCTTACAAATTGTGAACCACTTACGGATTCAGGGAAGCCTGAAGTTGGGTATACTACTGAAATTAATTCAAACTAGCTATACAAAGAGTTGTGGCCTAGTTTATCATCAGAATAGGTAGAAAGACAACACAAACCGGAGAGAGAGTACACGGTCACGTGCCTTGATTTGCGTCTCAATATCTCGCGTCCATTGTCAGATTGCGGCGTACTGGCTGCTTGGAAGAATTATTTCGTGCTGGTTGTAGGTTGATAGTGCCACCAAATTGATTATTGCGCTGAGATTCAGCTAATATTGGGTCCTAATAACCCGAACACTCTGTCGACTCAAACCCTTGTACTGTATCAAAGCAAAATTATTTCTAGGCAACACTATAATGTATTCTACTGTGTCAAGAACATGCTGGATTAGTTAGATTCATTATCGTCGACACCCGGCATTGAATAGTCACGGGCCATTTTCTTGAAAATCGGACTCATAACATCCGAATTGAGCGCCGCAGCATAATCAAACTCGTCATCAGACAAGTCCCGGACGCTAATTGGAGGTGAACCAAACAGTTCATCAACATCAATGATAGCATTGGACGGAGAGAGACCTTCAAATGATATCAACAATCATTCAGACGGATAGAGATGAATGAACCGTACGAAGTTTGGATGAACTCGCAGTCGGTAGCGATCGCTTCGGAGTAGACAGGAGACGCGAGCCGTTAGCCTGAGTCAACATGGCAATTTGCTTGCGAAGATCTTCATTTTCCTGTTCTTTAGCCTTGATTTTATCCCGCAGAGTCCTTGATTCTTTACGAGTGATAAGCTCAGCTTCAGTTGCTGGCTTCTTCTCCGATGCGCGGGCCTGTCGCTGGGCTTTCATCTTGAACCGTGCCTGGAGTGAGTTGTTCGGATTTGTTAAAACCCCGGAGGAAATCATTTCTTCAACAATGCGCGCTGTTTGCGCATCCTGCTCCTTCGCACTGAAGCAAAGTCAGCAACGAGAACTTGAAGGGAAAGACAGTTTACAGTAGTATGGCTTCCAGGAGTGGACGATTTGTTGGTTTGATTTGGTTGTCCTCCGCATGACTTCCCTCAATCGGATTTGTGTCGTTGGGTGTCAAATCCCAGTATCTTTTATCCATGTGCGAAAGAAAGCGATTGAGGGAGACAAGGAGCCAGGGATAACCGACTTTATGTGCCCACCATGCTGGTCAAATCGTGAGTAATCGAGTGTATTTTGGAATGAAATAAATTTACCTTGAACTTTAGCATTTCTTGAGTCGGCACAAAAGGTGTAGTATTCCTGTATGTCCTCCGGGGTATTCAAGTAAGGAAAGCTCAGTAGATACTGAAGAACCTCGTCCGTAATGTGATCTCGGAGACCTAGAACACCTCTGAAAGAATTAATCAGTTGCCGAATAACAAAAGATATTGATGCATTGCGCACCGAGTGAAATGTACAAGGCAGGTTTTCCAGATCAGCTTCAGAATGTCATCGAAATGCATGACCGGATTGTCGCAGTTCATCTGGCGGAGGATGACCACATCAGCCAATCCTTGCGCCTGAGCACCTTCGGAGTCGCCGATTGCGCCAAGGAGGTTTGAAGTAGGCGAGAATGCCTTGAAGTTCAGTTTCTTTCCAGTTATTGTCTCGATTGTTTCAAAGATTCCCTTCCAAACGAGAATGAAGGCATCTCTCGTGGCACAGTTGCTCCAGATTCGACCTATCACTGTGCCTATCAAATACAATGAGGACTGAGAAGAAAATGTCAAAGAGATAAAAGACGAACGCTTCTGAACTGAATTCAGCCATATCAACAGCTTCCATTCGTTGGTCTTGCCATGCACAACAGCGAAGGTAGTATCTAATCCACAAGGCCTCGAGCGCTAAATGCGCGAGACGTGGATTGATGGTCACAATAATATGACCATCGTCAGCTTGAGTATTGACCGCATGGATATACCGTTCCGCAATACCCAGTGTGCGATCTTTGTGGAACTCGTGGTAAACCCCTTAGATCCAGCAAGAGTTGTCAGCATGAATATTTCTGTAGAATAGATGGACAAACCCTCAATGTCAGTACCATGTGGAAACCGAGTTTGACGCTGATTTACGACTAGATCGGCACGCTTGCGATTGATTAGCATGCCAGGATGTAGCTCTTGAACTAGTTGGCCTTCGAGATCCTGCTCGATGGCGGCAGCTTCAATATGTTAGTCAACTTCTGTGTAATATCTGGAAAAAGAACATACATTGATCGACTCCGAGTCTCGTTTGACGAGATAGAGGGACTTTCTTGGCCAGCTTCGAGTAGCGTTGTTGAATTGAGACCGGAATTTTTGTACGAGGGAAATTGGGATGAGAGTGCGGCACACCAGCTACAGGGATAATAACGATGCGCAAGTCCTTGGGATCAACGGGGATAAACAAAGACAACTGAGCGTAGCAGTCATGCTTGTCAAGCCCACAAATGACATGGATGCCATCTCTATAATGGTTTCGGGCTGTGATATTCGCCTCAGCGGGAGAAGATCGAAGAGAGATTGGAACGCACGGCACTCGCTGTGTTTCGGGAGATGAGACGGGTGAAATATCGCCTTACATTCGCCGGGAAGGACCTTTGTATCATCATCTTGCTCATCCAACGGCTCATTCCGAAATAACTTGACAACGATGGTTTCGCGCACTTCAGGAGGAATGGGCGTAAAGCGATGAGAGGTAGCCATATTCAATGAGTCCCTGGACCAGTGTTCGCATCCAACAAAATTGGCTTTCCCCTTACTTTTGCCCTGCAGAATGCCATTCAATTCAAATATTTGAACGGAGTCAAAAAACGAATTGACCTCTCGAAATCGTCGTAATACAGCCTTGCCATTGCAGACCATATCGGAGTCAAGGAAGGTAGCTTTGCAGCCGGTGGAAATTACCGAACGGTAGACGCTGGTGCAAAGAAAATCAGTGAGGAAGATAATTAGGTAGTTTGTGCTCACGAGGACGCAACAGCCGCAACACTCATCGCTTCAGATGATTTTGCAGCCATCATGGGCTCCGAGATGGATGTATGAGGCTCGTCTTCGGAATTCCAACGCTCACAGTGATCCAGAAAATCATCTGAGGCAAAATCGCAAATATAACAGCCGTTACAAGTAAGTTTGGAACGACGACATGGGACCGATTCTCCATCATCGAGAATGAGAATATTTGCGATAGTATTCGCAGTTCGTCGGCCTGTAGGACCTTTGAATGCATCCTGACACTGGTAGCTGTGAGCCTCGGACAGAAAACAAAAATGCGGAGGTAAATCTCACATCTTTCTTGAGCAAGCCATCGACAGTGAGAGGTTTACGACCAGTTCCCTTGAGGAGTTGGGGCCGGTCTCTGTAGTCTACAATATATGCCACGCGATTTTCAAGCGGTGGAACATCATATGTTTCCATCACATCCGAATCGAGATGAATGACCTGGTCGACGAATATCCCACCTTTGCGCTTGGTGCTGCCGGCAGTAACCTGAATTCCCTGTTCAGAGTCGGAATCGGAACAAAGATCGATGGGTTCATCGCCAGCAGCACCAGAGGCACGTTTGCGAGGCCTCATAGGATTCTTTCCCTTGCGCTTCCGCTTGGGCTGATCTTCGTCGAGAGGATCATCTGAGAAAAATATTTGATAAAGCTGAAGATCACTCAGAACAATTCTCACCGTAATCAGAGGTTGCGCCGCCTCGAAGACGAAGAGAAGGTGCATATTCAGCTAGTAAATCAAGGCTAAGTGGACAGTTCCAACTTCAACTTTAGCAACTCACCGATAGTTGTTGGAGAAGAAAAACTGTGCCGACAATAAATACGCCAAGAAAATAGCGTCGTAAAAGCTAGCGGTATGGTCCACCATGCGGCGAAGCTCACAACAGCAAATGGCGCCGAAGAAGGCCAAGAAAACTGCGGGAAACTAAAATATGATCAATATAGGAGGTCAGCGAAGAGAAGAGACAAGTCAAACTCGGTGATTGGCTTTGAATAACTCATTTGCCGTTCAAGTCGATCAATTCTCATGTTTGAAATGTGACCTCGACCATATACGAGCCGTTCGAGGTTGAATACAGAGCGCATATTGATATCCGCTGGGATTAGAAAATGTCCTTGGAAAAATTGTAAGTCGGCAGGTTACAAATGAGTGACAATGGGACTGACCTAGGACAGCAATTATAATGTTATACAGTGCCGAGAAGTAGGTAAGGTAATATGTGAGATCGATAGCATTGCCGGTTGAGAGGAAATGAGCGGAGATACAGCCCAAGATGAAAGCCAAGGAAAGATTGAGAAAAAATCGAACAAGGAGTGTAGTGCGACAAGCATGGCGTGTTGTCGAAGACGGCGGAAGCTTCTTGCATATTGTAGATGGCAGTGACATAGTGTAGTTTGTGCTCAAGTCCCGGGCCACGGGAGAGAACTTGAGAGAATGCCCGTATTTTTTTCCTTTCCTTTATATACAGATTTTGGGCCTCAGGGTCGACTTACCCCGTTCAGACCTCTCCCCGCTTCAGCTTGACTGAAACAATTCTTGCTTGCTGCGCTTATTTGCGAGTTAATGCATTCTGCAGAAATACTTATAGCTGCCGGCCCGAATTCTTTGAATCTTGAAAAGATGAAGCCGGATTTGAAAGGGCAATTGAATTGAAACCGCCCCAGGGCACGCAGGTATTGAAAAACAAGGATAGCAGTACCGTCAAGACGATTGCGCGCCAGAGATGCGGCCAGCGTGTACGTGACCGTGACACTTGGCATGATGGCAATATAGAGCCGACCGCTTAAGTTGTTCCGTGCCGACTACTTCATTTTCGTTTCTGAACTGGCTGCTAGGCCTGGGTTAGAAATGATTTGGGGTCCGTAAACTTTGTAAAGTACAAGGGGGGTCGGAGACCCCATAAATTACAGTGTAATTTACCGTAATTTACAGCGCCGCAGGCCCGAAATTTTTTACATTCTTTACCGTAAAAAACACCATGTAAAGTTTGTAAAAAATGTAATTTTTGGTAAAATTTGCAGGATTTTGGGCCGCTCGCTCGCAAAGTTGAATGGTTGGTGTGCAGTGCTTCTCAGGGAAAGTTTAGAATCCCGGGCATGGTTTTCACCAAGGTCTGAGTTGGAAAGCCTCAGGAAAGGTGAGCAAGTCTGTCAAGGGCTGACACATGATTGGAGATCAGATGACGGCAATGACAACTCACATAGAGCCAAAAAAGCTTGTTCGCATTTCTTAGGAGAAAAATGGTTTGAATGTTTTGTAAATGCTCTGGAACATGGCCCTGTAGGCCAGCTCTTCCAGGCAAAAATTACCATTCTTTACGCTCAAATCTGAGGGTCCCCTGTAAAGAATGTAATTTACGCGTAATTTACGTGTAATTTTTGTACTGTAAATTACATAATCATTTCTAACCCGGCACTACTGGCTGCCGACGGGCACCGCCGGCCATCTATCGGCTATTCTATATATAGTCGTTTTCGTTTTCGTTTCTAGTATATACTCCGAAGCATAGCACCACCGCCAGGCCCTCCGGTTCCTCCTATGTAAGTCAAGGTCAGCGCAGTAAGGGAGCAGTGTTGGATGTATCTGAACCGTTGATTACCACAGTGGGTTCAAAAAGACTCTCCTCATCTGCTACTGCGGCTCCAGTGCCAATCCAATTCCCCAAGCGTCCCCCAAGGCGGCGGCGAAACATTTCAAATGTAGGACGGCGAAATCGAGAGGGAGATAGATGTCGTTTAGTCTGAATCGCGGAGAGTAAAAGATGTAGGGAGCCCAAAGCCTTTGCGGCTGAGTATAAAAGCCGACGGCCATGAGGCCATGTCCGAGTCGTGGTGGTTTCTGGAGGGTTCTTCAGACAACACTAGAAGTAAACTAAAGACTACATGTCAGGCTGTAGCCTAAATGTAGATTGTTTATTTGCGTGGAGCCAGCCTGGCCCTGGCTAGACTTAAAAATTGCATGTTTTGTCTATTTACGTGGAACCAGCCAGGCCCAGCCAAGCTCAAGATCATGCCTTTTGGGCGCAGGGGACTGCCGCCGTATTCGGCATCAAGCAATTTGATCCCTTTGATGGTGGGCTCGCGAATAAAAAAAAAGATTTAGCACAACGAATTTACATATTTTTCTCTTGCCATAATAAATTCGATAATTCCTTAGATTAAAAAAATAAAGAAAGAAAGAAACAGTGTCAATAATATTAATTCGCCTAATGCGCGACAAAAATAACTTATTCGCCCGAGCTCTCAAATCTCAGCATTTGCAGGGTCTGGTTGCGCACGCTCGAGACCAACTATCCGACAGACTGCATATGAGCGCGCGCCACTATCTGGTGCCGTAAAAATCCCCGATACGGTAAACCCAACCAACCGCCTTCACCGCCGCCCCATCGCCTTCCTCGTCGTCCCCCTCCCAGCAATCCCCACCACGCCCTTCTCCTTCTCCCTGCTCATCACCAACTTTGCCGGACTCGACCCATACACCCCGCTTCCCCCACCACCACTCAAAACGGACCGCGTACCCCCAAGCGTCGACGCTGCCCCAGAGATCGGGCTCCGATGTCGATAGCCATACGTACCGTGCCCGTTTCCGCGTTGGACGCATTTGCCTGCGCCACGGCGCCCCATGCGCTCGGCGGCCTGCGAGTGAGCGATGCCATACTAACGGGCATGACCAATATCGCGTCGTCGTCATTGCGCAAATGCAGGCTCTACCGCCGGGAAGACGGGCGGAAGCCCGGAGGATTAAGATAGCGCCTCAGAGCCGGTCATCGTTGGGAGCTTGACTTTGACGTGGCAGAGGCGGACGTAGGTTGGTGATGTCGCCGCGGGTTTGCTGTTGCTCGATTTGGTGGTGGCGGGAGCGGGAGTAGAGGCGGCGGGGGACGGAGGAGTTCAAGGGCGTTGCGACTGACGCAAGGGTCGTATTCGTACCCGAGCGCCTTGGTGCGTTACTCGTCTGCGCGAATTTTGCGTTCGGCTTCGGCGAAGAAGAGGGGGGTGGCTGTTTGTGTGCCCAAGAAAACGAAGAGACGAAAAATGAGCGAGCATACAGGAAGAATGCGCGACGACGCACCTGCTTGCTCTCACCACCAAGCTTGAGTGCGCCACCACCCCTGAGGCCTTTTGAAGAAGCAGAGACCGAGGCGGGGCTTCGGTGCGACGGCTCGTAGCAGCTGGCCCCGTCATCGAAGGCGTGGGACTAGAGCTCACATTCAACGCCAAGCCACACGCTGCACATCACCGGCACAACGGGTGTCCCCACGCGACTCGTCTCCTTTGTCGTTGTCGACGCGGCGGCATTCGAGCCACGCATCAAAGCGCTCTTGATAGGTCGTGCGTTGCGGAGGCGGAGGTAATGCAGCGGGAGTACTAATATATTTGGCTGTAAACCCGCCGCCTCAAGATCCCAAAATACTCCTCATCGCACCGTGGATAAAGAGAGAGCTTTCCATTGTGTGTGTGAAGGAGATTGTGTCAAAATTGGTGGTCATTTCGAACCGTTGCTGTGGGGAAGCGGTGGTGAGCGAAACTGAGGACGAGCAGAAGAGGGAGGGTGAGGTTGGGAAGATGGAAGAGGGAAGGACAGCGGGGACAAGGGAGGAGAGGGAAAGGAGAAGAATGGTTCAAGAAAGGCGGGGGCAAAACGGGTTGTCAAGGAGGTGAAGAAGAAGACGAGAAACTCTCATCCATACCTAGTCGCATATCCCTCGCTACGCCGCAGTCGAAGATTTGTGTGGTGGAGGTGCTGGTCGAAGGCGGCTCAGTCTTGCTCCACCCTTCCCCTCCTACTCATCGCGTCCCTTCACCTTCCCCACTCTTCTCACCGAGCTCCCCCTCTTAAGCAGCCGGTAAGTATACCGAGAGTGTGTACTGCATAGATGGGTCCAAGGCCGGAACGGTCGGTACCCTAGTCGTTGCCAGTTGCCACGAGGGGACCAGGGATAGGTGCAGCAACAACAGAGAGAGTGGGCTGTTTGACGGGGGAAATTACAGTTTGTAAGAGTTATGACCAGTTTAGAACGCACCTTTTCTTCGAGCCTCCACAGCCCATTGGCATCTAGCCTCAGAATATGTACCGTTCCTGAAATCAAACCAGGCGATTGCGAGTTAGCAGCCCGCCGTCGTGACCAGGGTTGCAGAGAAGCTCTGATGGTGTGAGGCGGGGGATGTGGCGGTGGTGGGTGGGTATCAATCGAGATTCGATACGGAAAGTGTGAAATGATCGCCTTTGAGAGCGACAGGGCGTCGCAGAACAGCAACATAATTAGGAGGTGAGGGTGCGCCTGGAAAACATGTTCGGTTAGCCAGGGAGGTCAGTCTGCCCCGGCGTCTTGAGAAGAAATCCTGCACAGGCACGCAAGGCAGACCAGAGAGACGCATACTCGGGAAGGGAGGCAACGCGGAGATGGCCAGATTCGACGTCGGGTACTTTGCAGCAAAAGATGAGGTGTTCTGAAGTGCGGGAGATTGTTACTGAGGATATCTGGAAGGGGTGATGGTAGAAACCAAGAAAGGGAGGTGAAATTCGAGACTGGGAAGGGAAAGAAGGATACAAAGAGGGAAGTAGAGGAGCGGAGAACGCGAAAAGAAGTGAGGATGGAAATGTAGATGAGAGTCAACACACACCTTGTTCATGAGCCCGTCTGCATCAACGCTCGAGCCGTTCGCGGTGTCGGTCGAGCGTCGCGCGCATTTCCTCCTCCTACTCATCCTCACCATTCACCTCGTTACTCTTGCTATCCCCCCTCCTCTTCGTCCTCCTCCTAAGCAAGCGGCGAGTGCACGAGGGTGTGTGTTGAGTAGGTAGGTCGGAGGCCGGCGTAGTTGACATTGTAGTCGTTGACAGTGGAAGAAGGTGAGCCTGAGCTGGCAGTGTGACGCTGTGACTCACACAGTCGGTATCGTTTCCGATTGGCTGCGGACCTCGGTCCGATCACCGGTACTCAACGCTTGAGTCCGGTTTAGGAAGGTGTCCAATCGATTGCTTCGTGCAAGCCAGCTGACGGTCGCCGGCAAAGTTCTGCATGGCAGTGCATGCAAAGTGCATTCAATGGGTCTCTTCATTATCTATATGATATTCGCATCGTCCAGACCTGAAGTTAATGAAACTTCTGCTGTGAGTGTCGCGATATTGATTCAATGTTCGCATAGGAGGGTTGCAATTAGAGATCGCAGACAGTCCTTTTCTTCATTGGTTCGCCTGTCAGTTCAGTTCTTTACCTGCTATATCTCATGGGTCGCTGTATACCTTTGATTAGCTTTAATTCTTCCAATTGTAACATGTCTCCGTGATTTCGCAGTCTGGGCCGTCAGCGACGATAGTACAATTGTCAAAGCACAATCTAGGGACGAGAATTAACGAGTTTTCGAAGATATTTTGAGACTTTGAATTTGAGACGAAGAATGGTCAAGAAGAGAAGACAAGTCACAGTGTAGGATTAACTGCTGAGCTTGGTGAAATAACATCGTTTCAAAAATTGAACCATAGGCTGAAAGTCTTGCGTATATTCTTCTCAAATACTTATTGTACACTCTGTATGATGTCTTGGAGCATCTATACTTGCTCTCCCGCCAGCGCTGTGGCCACAAAACGGACGAACAAAGTCGGCATCAAATGTTTTCGGTACAGTTCGTCATCGTAATGAAATATCGGAACGAACAAGGCGTTTGGTAGCCTAGAATTCACCAAAAGCGTGTCGAATGTAACTCAACACCATATTAATGCGTCAGACGCGTGTTATACGCGTTCGTCGTTGGTGAACGCGTCTAACTCATTAAGAGACACGGCGTCCGGACCGGGCTTCCAGCCAATGGGAGAGCATGCCGAGTTCTCCGAATTTTGCCCGATTTCGTCCGTTTACCCGAATTGCAATACAGTCGTATAAAGATATAGTTCGAGTCGTTATAAAAATGCACCGAAGAGTCAAGAATTCACTGAAGCACTAACTATGTTTCATTTATCGGTAAACACGGCGTCCCACTGAATGTAAGTTGATAGTTTTGCTGCTAGGTACTCGCTCCATCACGCCTCGACCACAAGGAAAGGGAGAGCGAGGTGGAATCGAGCTATTGATGAAAGAATCTGGGGCACTGGCTATTGTCAAGACATGCGTACCGAATCGACGTAGCTCGCGCGCCACGCGTTTGCTGCGGCTCAAGTCGATGCTGCTGAGTGGGGGCGGGGTACGGGCGTGTTGTTCCAGGGCGGGCGTACGCCCTGTCAAGACGGAAGCGACCGAGTGGGTATCATTCGACCAAGCGGGGATGTTCAGTGTGAAAGAGGAAGCGAGATGGTGCACGGTCGTAGTCCGGATTGCGTATCTAGAGTGATAACGCGAGTGGCGGGGTTTGGGACGAAACGGCGGGTGCAGGGAAGAGAAGGCGGTGTCAGCAGCAGGTGTGAGGAAAAGTCCGAACGAGGCGGCCGTGAACGTCATAGATGCCAACAATTTGCGCTTGAAATGAGGCCGACGCCAGCAGCGCAGAATCTGGGAGACGGCGGATATGAGTGGGATGATCGTAGTCATCAGAGGGGGAGGGTGAGGGATCAACGGCGTGAAAGGAACGAGTGGCTTGCGGTAAAGGAAGGCTTGTTTGAGGTCGGGGTGTGATTGCTTTCGAATGGACAGAGATTTCGGCAATGAGAACCCGAAAGCAGTGGACAGCAAACGCGAAGCGAAGTCGCAGACGCATGCTGCCTACGGCTTCCGGGACTCGGGACCAATGAGGGGAGAAATATGATTTCTTCAGCTCTCACCTTGACCGCCGACTCGTCATCATTTTGGCTTCTCTCTAATCATTTTCAAGCGAAAGCGGCAGCGATAGCAGATCCCAAGGCATGGTGTTACGGCGGCGGCGGCGGCAGCGGGCTAGAGACGGAGGCTGATTTACTTGAAAGATGTAGATCATGGGCCTAAGGGCACGTACCCGCAATAGATCACATTCCTCGCAGAAGATCAACGGCGACGTCGGGGAGCGGTGGGGCGGTACTGCGGACGATGGCGAGGGTGGGAGCGGGATACGGTGGCGATGTGGTGCGGGGTGCGCAAGGCGAATGGAGGTGTTGGGATAAGTTATAACAATCGAGTTGGTGCGCTAGAAGTTCCAGCCCATAACATTGAATTAAAAGAAACAAAACAAGTTAACTGTGAACGTACCTCCAACACGAAGGTTTCTTCAAGATATTGCAGGAGATTTCATGAGTCGTCAAGGCTTCGGGTGCCATAAATAAAACTAGAGCAGAGCAAGGTAAACTAGCAGCCAAGGCGCAGCAGTGACAATGTCGGTTCCACGTCGTCCAATCTCGACGGCAGGACAATCGAGTTTGGATCCAGGCCAAATGTCGAGGAATTTTCGTATATTTGTGAGAGTGGAACGGACTTGATACAAGCACTCCGAATTGAAGTCAGATGGAAATTGGAAGTTAGGAGAGTGTGGTTGAGCGAAGCATCAGAAAGTTGGCGATTGAGCCGGAAGGTTGTAACGTTGCACGGTTGCAGAGGCCTGAGGGTTGGGTAAAGGAATGAGGTAGAGAATTCGAGCCTGCTACTAAGTCCGTTGATGAGCTGGCACCGCAGGCTGATGCCAAGCAGAGCCAAGCTTATGACATCGCTCGCACCTTGGCGGAAAACATGTAAATAGTCAGAAGTCCGCTATCACAGTTGGCTCTGTGCATTTGCTGTGCATGGAACCTTCAGACCCTACAAGTTACTGATGTTGGCTATAGAATTAAGTATATGAACTCTACTAGACAGTCCCAAGTTGCAATTGTGGCTACTATACTTTAAACTGTAACATCGTGTGTAAATCACCGGTGCTCTCAGAATACTTAAGTATTTGAGGATATCAGTGCACTTATTCATTATTATTACATTCCATAGATAAGATATTATAATTTTCCCATCAATTCTCTATAATTGATGAAAGAGGGGGGGAGGAAATTAAAAAGTAGGAAAGCCATATATTATAAGTGCTAACAGTGATGGAAGCTGATGTGCCGACCCTCATCACAGCCATCAACAGGCAATCAAAAAGGGCCGGCAGGGGGCAGAAAAAAGTGCCAGACAGGGCCTGGCTGGCTCCACGCAAATAAACAATTTACATTTAGGCTAGGGCCAGGCCATTTAGACTAAATATTACAGCTAGGGCTCCTTCAGAAATCGGATACACTTAGAGCCTGTTCGGATACCAGCTACCGTAGCTGGCCATGGTAGCAGCTACCAATTAAAACGCAATTGAATACTTCGTTCGCCGGGTCGTCGGAATGATTAGGCACATTGTACGGCACAGCGGGGTGAGCTATCTTGAAGATACAACTTGAAGGACTCGGATTCGAGTATCTGTCATGCTTCATGAAGTCAAACCGTAGGCACAGAGCTACTACTCTGAGCTAGTCGTGGTTGAGTCAAGCACTACCCAAGGTTCGAGAAGGATGCGGGAACATTTCTCTGTATGATTTTTTGATAATAACACTACTACGGGGTATTTACACGTCTATGTACCGCAAAACCGGCCAACCCCAGCTTCAATGGGTGAGGAAGAGGAAACCTTGCTGAAATGGCCGTAAAAACGATTCTCTTTGAGTCGCCTGCCACGTCGTCCACGTCGTTCGGCTTTTTATCGCCGTTGTTGCCGGAGGAATCACATGCCGGTGCAGAGTGGTCAGACCGCCCGTGGGACCCTCCCTAGCATGAATGGTCACCTTTCGCACTCATTCCAGCTGGTTCCGCTGCACGCTCAGGTCATTGTTTTTTTGTTGCCCGCCGAAAAGTTAGCCCTATCGAGGATTTTGTAATCCTAAGTTGTAATGACGTAGATAGGTATCAGTATAGTAAACTAGTAAACCTATTTCCCAGGACCCCGGACACTTGATTGGGTATCACCACCACCCAGTCGATATCCATCATTCAGCTTTTGAACACCCCTTGGGGACGCCTAAGAAAAGTCAGTTACTGAATATTGAATGACTGACTCGGACAAAATCGGTGAATTAAAAATTATATTGATACAGGTGAAGTTTTAAGAATGGTTATACATTTTTTTATATTAAATATTATAAGTACTTACAATTAGGTATTGTTAAATATTTAATAATTAAATAATAATAAGGAAAGAAGTAGTATTATAACTACTTAAGAATCGTGGGAGCATTCAGAGAGTTTTTGACATTTCGCCCCCATCACGTCAAACTCGAATAGGCAATTCGCGTGTCATGTTTGCTCTCCACCCAAATCCGGACATGCCTCTAAACCATGAGCGGCTCGGTTCACCACTACCTACGAACCACCCATTGTTCCTCTTTTCGGGGTATCCCAGTCCTTACGGTCTACAATATGACTCTATTTCTGCCACTTTCCCTGCTGAGTTTTGTCTCTCATGTCAACATCGTCGTTTCGTCTATCTGTTGCCACCGACGCTCCCGGCGTTCCCGACGCGTCAAACACGCGCCTCTACGCGTCAAACGACGACCTCAATCTCCGAATACTACCCGATTCCCCAATTCCGCTGCCCACCCCATTATTATTCATCCCTGAGTACGATCCCGAACTCCCGCCTCACTCTCTGCCACCCCCTCCTTCTTCTGCTCCCATTGGAAGCTTCGAACATGACTGCCAACACAAGTACTCTCTGCGTTGGCCCTCTATCTCAGCGATGCAGACTTGGATGAAAGCTGAATGCCGCACCAAATCAATTGAGTTTGTTAAAAAGCTTTCTCGGCCTCGCCCTCCCAGCATTAGTACCTGGATTGAGGCACACGTCTACGTTTGTGCTCGCCAGGGAAGCGGTGGAAAGTCTAAATACCTTGCCACCAAGGGATGGGACCGCAAAGTCGCTTCTAAGCGCACCGGATGCCCATGCCGACTCACAGTCAAAACATATCCCGGCACTTCGGAAGTGCTGGGCTTCTACAAACCTGATCATGCCCACCCGATTGGCAATGATAATCTGAAGTATATGCGTCTGGATATGGAAACACGGGAGGAGATTGAAAGGTTGTTGCGCCTTGGGGTTGAGCCGAAGAGAATTGTGAGTATAATTCTGCTTATTCGGCAAAGTTCAATCAAACTGAAAGCATATTTAGCTCGAGAACATCACAAAGAATATGTACCACGAAAATAACTTGGACAAAACTCGGACCAGCCAGGCGCACCGAAGCCATTTTGTAACACGCGCAGATGTCAGACGGATCCAGAAGATGATTGAAGAGGAGTTCATCCGCCTCGCAGTACAAGACGGCCCATCAGTCCTTTCTTGGGTGGCAAAGCTACAGGACGAAGGTCACTTTGTGATGTTGAAGCGAAGCAATGAGCTTGCCCCCGCGGATTCCCATCTGGAACGGGACAGCTTTGTTCTCATCATTCAAACGAAGTATCAGTGCGAATGCTGGCAAGAGTATGGACCTACATTTGCTGGAATTGACGGCACTCACAATACAACACACTACCTTAATATGACGCTCTTCACGCTGATCGTACGCGACCGCTGGGGCCATGGTAAGCTAGATTTCTTTTTTGAATGCCATAATTCATGCTTACCTATGAATCATTTCAGGAATGCCGGCTGCATTCATGATTTCGTCTAACGGCAAGGAAGTAACAATCGACTATTTCCTCGCTACAATCGTTGAGCGCAATCCCGCTGTTTCTCCGCATATTTTCATGTCGGATTTTGACTGGGCGCAATTGAACGCAATTGCTCGGCGTTTTCCGAAGTCTCGCCTCTTGCTTTGCTGGTGGCACGTCTTGCACGCGTGGCATGGCCATTTCGTCACGCAACACTATCCCGAGCTTTGGGAACTGTTGAAGCGCTGGATCCGGATCACAGACCAAGCGGAATTTGATGCTTGCTGGCGAGATATTCAAGCCCTCGCACCGCCTAGCGTCATAGAATATCTCCGTGGCACTTGGATGAACGTTGTAAAAATGTGGTCAGCTGTGTATCGAGCCGATAGGTCCATCTTCGAGGTGTGCGACACGAACATGCTCGTCGAAGCATGGCATCACCTTCTCAAGGGGGATTTTCTCGAGGGGAAGCGAAACCGCCGATTGGACCACCTTATTCATGTCTTGTACGAGGTTGCAATTCCGCACTTTATTGCAAGGCATCGCCGGCAGGAACTGGGGTTTGAAGGTCCGGATCTAGCGGTCAGACAGAGAATGCGAATCATGGATCGTGCGGCCGGGATCAAGAAGCAGGATATTCAGCATGATCCTGACGATGGAAAATACATCATACGCTCACAGACAGATACAGATATTTTTTACCATGTCGACCTCGATGCGTACGACTGTACCTGCCTTTCCTTTCCCCTCATTCGGTTCTGCAAACACATTTGCGCAGTTCAAACCCACTTCCCCGAGGCCGAACTTGGTGTACCCGTCTCCCTTCTCAACTGTGGTGATGATCCGGAATCAGACCCAGCAGACTCGGATTCGGATGCCGATGAAGATGATGTGCAATCACCTGGTTCTTCGGACCCGTCCAAGCAGGCCGATATTCTTCCAGAGTCGGATCACGATGTTGTCGCCGAGCTGACTGAGCGGCTACATTCCATGTCACTTCTCTTTCGCGGATCACCTTCGAGACTGAGTGACTCTCAGCGAGCCTCTATACAAAATGCCACACACATCTTGGACCTCCTCTCCACTGATCTTGCCCCCACATTCTCCATCCTACCTGCCAAAGCGAAGATTCCGTCCAACTCGAAATATGCCTGGTCTGATACGGCGGCTATCATGGGTGTGCCTGTGAAAAGCAAGAAGCGACGATCCGATTACGATCCATACAGTGGCAAGGAGCAATCCGGGAAGAGGGCAAAGCCGGATGCATGCGACGGACTCCAACCTGCTGTCGCCTTTGGCAGGGATGAGGCCGCACATGACGAGAATGTGCCTACCTCCGGAGTGCCCCCTCTGGATTCCTCCTCCTCATCCTCATATTATCGCCCTCGCCCGAACTGTGATCCCGTTCTCAATTCTATTCAGCCATCAGTACCGGGACCTTCGAAACTGAAAGAGCCGGCTCCTGTGTTCAACTTGGATACATTTGATCTGGGTGACGAAACGGCGCTGCTCCGCCTTGATAGAACCCAGCTCAGAGCTTTGTGCGAGAAATATAATGTGGAGACGGCGCGTGCCAATGCAGACATGGTAACTAACTTGAAAAAGTACCATAAATCATCTCAGCAGCGCTCGCAACCTATGTTGGCTCCTGGATCATATCCTGTATACTCTCATTACCCATACTACTATCCCATGTACTATCCTCCACGGCCCTAATACGAAAATTCACCTGGTCACTCCACAAAATGAATTCAAAACGGTGATAGATCAATATTGTAACGATAATTCTCTTCAAGCCATTTTTTTTTACTTTTGCCACCCACCCACCTATGACGCAGGACAATGGTTCAGCTTGAAAACGAACCGGTACGCAAAAACGAGCCGCTTGACGGATGGTTCAGACGAACATGTCCGGATTTGGGTCGAGAGCAAACAAGGCACGCGAATTGCCTTTTTGAGTTTGACGTGATGGGGGCGAAAAGTGGCCATCTCAGAGAAATGATGTTTGTTTGTGTGAGGAGCTCCCGTATTTCCCACGGTAACGTGGGCATTCCCTGGCCTTCGGACTTCCTCAATCGGAGACTGGAGTCAACTTCAAGTCCTCCTTGAGTCTTCCACTAGTCTTCCCGAGTTCCTCGTCAAATCTGCCTCAAATTCTCAACTCTACGTGTTTCAACTTTGGATTTCACGATTTGTGGGTCTCATGGCGTCTGACGTACTGGGCGTTCATGAGCTTTCTCTGCAACTCGACGCTTCGTATAAGTAGCGAGGAACGAGCTGCAAGTTATAGCGTCTGTCTAGAGAGACTAGACGCTTCGCGCAACGCTTCGTTACGCTTCGACTCCTCGGGTTTTTTCATGAAAACAATTGCATCCTCCAGCTCTTTCTAGAGCTGGGCTTGGAGCGTTCCCTGGCATGGCTCCCTCTTCTCCAGACTCCTGGGATATCACGGGAATGTAGAGCGGACTCTGAATGGAGCGGATGGAAGTTGTTGAGATACGGCATCCGAGACGAGAATGCGCTGTACGTGAATAAGTATGTCTTTTCGGTGTCAACTCCTCATCCTTTTCTGTGTAGATAACATGGTACCCGAATTTCATTCATGTCTCTATGCGCCTCATACGCCTCTTCATGTGCGCTGCAGAGACGCGATGTCCTCCGAAGCTGGAGTTTGAAATTGCGAGAGCGCGCCCCACGCAGGACAGATTTCTACGCGAACATATCTGGTATCATGCGTGTCGACTGCCATTTTCTTCTCTTCTTGCGCTGTCCTCTCTCCATAATGTCCTCTCGAGTCTCCGTTGGGTCAATGTCGATGGCCTCGTCTTCATGAAGCCCTCTCAAGCTCCTCTCCGAGCTTTCATCGGGCTTTGTAGGCGCACGATCTCGGGCGGAGAGGTCAGTCGAGCTGCATGCAGGGCAGAGGCACCTCACTTCGCTACCCATGCGTCGCGGACGTACACTCTGGTTACATGCACACTCGTGCCGCTGGTCTGTCACGCACAGTGCTGCCCCGAAGGAACTCACTTCGCCATATGCGTAGACTTGTCGCGCGGTGGCTGTGCTATCTCGCCTTCGACACTTTTCCCTGTCCACCTCCACGCAGCTGCGCGTCGGCCAGCGGATGTCCCGGGATGTGTTTCTGTGCATCCGGTGCTGCTGCTGCGGCTGTGGCTATGGGGCTGAGGAACGGGTTATGACTGGGACGCTGTAGCCGGCGGGATCCGAGATATTTTGCTTTGCAGCTCGTCGGATGACAAGGATGTTCTTGCGGACGGGATGGAATGTATTCTTTGTCGTTACACTCCTTCACTGCGGAGGCTGCTACGCTGCCCGTTGCAGTCGTTGAACGAAGCGAGGTAGCCGGAGTGAGGCGCTCCAGCAGACCCAGCTCTCCCCCACTTTACAGAGAACAACGAGCCCGACTTGCCTCACACTCTTCGAAAAGTAAAAGCTAGCCTGCTATTTACCATATCTCAGCCCCGATTCACAGCTTATTTCGGGTATGAGTGAGGGTCGAAATGGGCTCACTGTCATGTTTACTTAATAACATGGAACGGATTAAGTTAGTGCCTTCATACCTGATGAAAGTTGCGCAAAAATGGCTCGTTTGAGCCATGCGTTTTCTAAGACCGATGATTCCCGTTTTGCACTTGTACATTGGTTTAACTTTCGATCGGCTTTGAATAACAAAGTGATTAGAAACTTTTTTTGTGTCCATCCACAATAACTTAATAACGATACTGTACGCCGCTTATCATTTGCGGTCCTGGAGTGTGATATGTACTCTTTTACTGCGAGAACTCTGAGAAGGAGTGAGGGTCAGCTTCACAGTAGTTCCAGCTGCTTTTGATTCCTTCTCCCCTCCCACGCGGCCCTTTGTAAACTCCAACAGATTTCGCGTGACGTCGCGAAGCATTGACGAAATACCCTTGGGAGCTTGAATGTCTTTGGCTACCACAAAATTTAAATGCGTCCGGTTTTGTGCAACGACATGGTTAGTGAGGCGCAGGTGTAGGCCCTCATCCACACCGTCGGAGCTTTCGGTTTCCGGGGTGGGGGTGAGGTTCACGAGAATAGTACTAGTATTACTAGTAGACTCGTGTGATCGGAAATCATTGGTTTGTGCAAAGACTTCGTCGATGAGGCGCAGGCAGTGTGGGCGCTCATCCGCACCGTCGGAGCTTTCGGTTCCCGGCGTGGGGTGGAGGTACGAGAGAATAGACTTGTGGAAATGGGAATCGTGGAAATGGAAATCATTCGCCGTTATATCGCGAGGACGGACAGTGAATTCTACATATCAGCTCCCACAACGTTCAGGTCGAGATACATATCACCGTACCTTGCGAAGGTGACTTCCGCCGAATTTGAGGATACAATAATATGTGTGCTATTTTGAATAGGGCAGTATCGGAGGCTGAGGGCGTTTGCATCGTTTCCTTGCAGATTTCCAATGCGTGGGGCGGTGAGGCGCTGGCTCCGGGTGATTGAGGAGGTTGTGACAGAGATGCTGAGAACCTCTGACGACAGCGATTACTAGGAAACAAATCTTTGAAAGGACGTCCTTTATCGTATGGAAACTTCTTACCAATCAATCGAAGTGTCAAGATTGTGACCCCCAGACACAGGCACTTCAGTCTGGCAATAAGGACACCTCATCTTGGTGGAATCGCCGTAAATCATCGCGGCCATGAAAATTATAGCGCCAGCAGCAACTTGGCGGCTCCCAAGACGATAGACGGAGCATTCGCGATCTTGTATACGATATTGGTGGGACAAGATAATGCGTGTTATTTCTTGATTGCCTTCGAAGATTTCTCGGAGCTCTCTTACAAACGCCTAGACGTGGCTATTGTTACAATTGTCCACTGAAGTGACATGACGAAATGGCTAACTTACTTTAGCATTTCTCCAAAGATCTAGTGGCATCGGCCTATGTTCTCCTGTCACATCGACAAGGGTGATGATGGGGCAGGGAAGAAGTAGATGGGGAACAACAAGGAAAGGAACAGCGACGATGGGACCCAGACCAAGGCGACTCGCCAAACCGTGGGGGCAATGGAGCCACCAGGCGACCCCGGTACAGTACACGACGAAGAGCGCCTTCTCGCCCGCTGTGAATTCGGCAAATCGGTGCGCGATTGGCATAGCCCAATTTTGCATCATTCTTAGTGAAATGGGTCCAACGGCAATGAGGCTATAATAGCGTGGGCTCTGGGAGTACAAATCTGCCGCGTCATTCAATCTTCATTGCGAATTTGAGGATCAGACGGCTTACTTCCGTTGACGGCTGTCTCGACAACCGGATTATAAATTTGCGGCCCTTCACCAGAGCCACCTTGGCCGCCCTGAAGTATAGCGGCACCGCCGGACCCCCCGATTCCTCCTACGTAACGGTTAGCGCGGTAAGGGAGCAGCATCGAATGTATCTAGACCGTTGATCACCACGATGGGTTTGAGTCGGCTCTCCTCTGAGTCGTCTGCTGGAGCTCCGGAATCCCACGGATTGTGACGTCCAGGGCGGCGATTCATTGCGAATATGAGACTGTAAAATCAAAAGTGAGATGTCGCCTGGTGTAGATCGCAGAGAGCAAAGGATGTGGGAAGCCCCCAGCACTGACAGGTGAGTATAAAAACCGGCGGGCATGAGGCCATGTCATGGTGGGTTCCTGGAAGGCTGGAATAGAAAACAGGCTCTACACTAATAGGCGCACAGGTCATCAGCGCCGTTTGATCGTATAGCATCTCGTCTAGGCGCCAGGACGGCCCGATAACCAAGTAGAACAGAACCTCCAGTGAGTCGTCCTTCGAGAGATGACCAGGAAAACATCCAGTTTCGGGCAGCAAAGAAGGGGTTATCTTGCAGTAACAAACGTGGTTTTTCGACGAGACAACGATTCTGGCTTTCAGACGAGACAAGGATTGAAATATCTGAATCTCATGTCGTCTCCAAATTTACGCGGGCGCCTACGATTCGAGTCGCCGACTCCGAGTGATCATTTTAGGCAAATTTTAGGCTTCATCAAGTCAAGTCGAAACGTTGGCACAGTCTGCAGTCTGCAGAGCTAGTCAATATTGAGTGTTCAAGAATGACGCAGGAAGATCGCCCCAGACTGAGAATTGCAGACAAAATCGGTGAGAGGAGATCGTGGTAGCCGCCAAGTAGCCGCAAGTTTAGAATCAATTCAAGTTTACCTGTGTTATTTTCTCAAGAGTCAAGCCTCTCTCACTCTCAGGCTCTCATACTGACCTTGAACCAACTCACAACTTTGCTTTGCTGCCCGTCGGCTCGTACGAGCCCTGCATGAAAAGGAAACCTTAACGCGCAAGTGTCGCTTTAAATTCAGCGATCTCCGGGAAGAAGAATAAAATAGGTTAATCTTTTAAAAAAACTTCAAATGTGCACTACAGCTCCTTCTCATTCACTGTCGAGTTCGCGGTAGATCTCCGCCTTTCCTTCCCGTCTAAATACCCTCGCCGACTCTCTGCGCACAGATCTACGTACCTCATCATCCACGCTTTGGCCGGTCTGTAGCTTGCACTGGCACTTTGTGTGGGCCATATGGCTGGTCATTCACACCCCACCGCCTCATTGACGCAATAATATTTCCACCCTTGCTCTGAAGCTCGCCGACAATGCGTCCGCCGACCCACGCCATCCAGACATCGCGAAGAAGATCCACGTAATCGGTACGCAGTCAGTATCTTACATCGTGAATTGCTGCAGTTTACGCACACGTTGCACCCAAAATCCCGCCATGTCCTCGAAGGACGTACAGTCTGCGCCGCTCATATTCCTAGCGGTTTGCCGCTGAATCTTCTGTGCCGGAATTCCTGAGCTGGATAGGCGGGACGGAGATACAGAGGCGTTTGAAAATGCCGTGTCGCAACGTTCCTCGGTTATGTTTCCGGCACGCTGAATACTTTTGTTTCTGTGCGCATCATTTTCATCCTCTCTATTGTCGCCAATAACCGTCGCTCCTCTCTCGTCTTCTCATCTAACCGCGCTTCACTTGACTGACGTTCCTTCTTCGAAGACCTCAAGCTTTCTCCCTTCTGCCATTTTGTCTCCCTCATGGGCGCCGATTCCGGTCGAGTTGCACCGCTCAAAGACGTGTCGCCATGCACGGTACCCACCAACACCCGCGAGAGTAGTGACCGCCCCATAGTTTCACCGCAGTAACACCTACCCTTATCCGTCTCTTTTCGCCTGCACGACGCTCATCGTGATGGCCAGACTGGACGGATAGGGGTAGGTCGAGAATCCCGCCAGATGCATGCATGCAGGCAACACACGGGCTCGAGACAACGGGCACATCTCTTCCTGGACTGAACGAGCGGTCGACATAATCACGAAGGGCGGTGCGGGTGTGTGCCTCATCGGTGTGCATGCCCCTCTACCTCTACATCGTTCTTCCTACCTCCATGCTGGTGATACTGGATAGTGGCTGGAGCGCCGATTCAGGTCAAAGCGTCCAAGATGCCATCAATGCCCTGGGAGTCTCTTTCTCGCTGCGATGCATATGCACCAAACTTGGCTCTCATTGCCTCTCGGCTGGTCGCTCGTGGTGCCCCTGAACGGATGGATGGAAGCAGGTTGAGAGTTGGTGCTGGGGGTTGTGCGTGGACGACTCACTCGGGGATGCGGATGCGGATGAAACTGAGCTCTCACCTACGCCTCGACCTCAGCAGGCATGCGCTTCTGCTTGATGGGTTTACGAGGCGGATTGGTTTCCGAATCTCGTCGATCTGTCGATTGGGGTTGTGCGCAATGCGGAGGTCGAGCGCAAGATTCGTCGTGTAGTCTCTGGGAGGACGGGGATTCGAGCAACAAGTGGAGGGCGTTTCGGAACTTTTTTTCCCTCACAGCTCCATTCCATCCACCTCTCATGTCCGCCACGCCGAGTGTAGGAGAGCTATTTCTCAGCCTGAGCTTGCATCCACCAGCTGGACTGTAACTCAACGTCCCCCCGCGATGTGTTGTGGCTTTCTGGTCCTAGCGCGACTTGCTTTCTCCACCAGCCTGTTCTTCGTTTCCGACCCGACCTGAAGGTCGTCGCCACGGTGGAGACAGGATCTTTTCCATGAAGGCTAGACGCGGTATGTTGGTGGTACGTTATGTAGACACCACGGGCTCGTCGTTGTCTCCCTCTCGGACCCGATTCTGTCAAAAGCGCAAGCTACTTATCCATGGTGGCTGTGCTAGAGCGGCCTGGAAACTTTCACGCTCTTGCCCTCAACGCGGTTGCCTCCGCCGAGCGGATGTCCCGGGATACACCTCTCTATATATGCTGCTGCTGCTCCCGACACTGCTATGGTGTTGGCCGGCGTATGGTGCTTAAGAGACGCTAGCCGGCGAAATTTGACACTTTTACGCCGAAGTATGCTCAGGTTGTGAGGGTGGTTTGGCGGATGGGGCGGGATGTATTCCTCGGTGTACTCCTTCCCTGCAGCCGATCCGATTGCGACGTCGTGGTGTCGGTGGAGTGCAATTCGTCAGCCTGAGAGACGAACTTTACTTGACTGTGACAATTCATTGACCTGAATTCCCCATGGAGAGCTCTTTCGACTTTCTCTGCCCTTTGACACCGGTTCCTTCAAGCCGTGTTCTGTGTCACAGTGCTAACACAATTAGCTTTCGCTGCCTACATCACTCTTGACTGAGCTTCCCCCACTAAGTATTCCCGCGTCTACTTTATTCTACCATGGTCAGATACCCCGTACACTTGACTCATCTCATATCTACTCAGTACTTTGATCGGTCTCCTACTTCTCGTTCGTGATAGTACCACTGGTACCGCTCGCTGGGTCGTAAATTTCAAATACGATACGAACATCTATAACCGTGACGGCTTGTTCTCCTGGTTTTCCTGAATTTGTAGTTGTATGCTTCGATTCTCCAAGGAGCACGTTTGGGACGAAAAAGAAAGAAAGAAAATAACATTACACTAACTAGCAATACTTGAGGAGAATACGAATGCGGGTAAATGAGTTCCTATCTTGGTGGGGAACGCCAATACTCGCATAGGAAGTGGGATGCACGTATTTGTGGTTCGAGGGAGCAGAAGCTACTTCCTTTTCCCTGGCGGCCGCAACGCATTCCAATCGTTGAAGCAGCTCCAGAGACGCTTCAATAATTCAACAACGCCCTCCATTTTTCTCTATTTCTTTTACGTAATGAAACTTATTATGAAAGTGCCTAGTAGGCCTACGCAAGAATTGGTTCAATAATCCATTCCCGCGATCTTTGGCTTCCCCTGATGCTTTGCGCGAAGTCAAGAGCATCTGTAAGTGCACAAATCTTAGTGAGGTGGTTTCTTGGGATTCCTGCCCGGCCATGTGTGGCGAAGCGCGGGATGGTAGCGGTAGTGTGAAGTTTGCGCTTTTTGGAAAATGAGTAGTTGGTGACTTTACCCTGTTCGAGTTGGTAATACTGTCGTCTTCCTCGGCTGAATGACTCGACGTGCTTTCGGAGTATGGTGTTCTGGGATGCGAATTGCTGGGATCTTCAGCTGCAGACTGAGATGTAGAAAACCTCCGCCCGCAGACAGTGCTATGCATTTCCATAAGTAACAGCGGATGCCCGCAAACAAAACCTACCAATCGATCGAGGTTTGGAAATTATGGCCCGGAGCAACTGGGATTCGAGCTTTGCACCAGGGACAGGTCATGTTTCGCGCGAATGGGCGATAAAGAATAGCTGCCATGAAAATCTGTGTGCCTGCTGTTACCAGGGGGCTCCCGAGTCGGTACACTGAGCATTCGGAATTCTGTATCCGATACGAGTTCGACCGAATGATGGTTGTTATTTCTTGGTTGCCGACGAAGAGATCCTGGAGATTTTTCATGAAAGCCTGGCGGTGAATACTGAGTAATTAAATAGAGTATCGATTCAGTTGCGGTACATACGGCAGGATTCCTCCAGAGGTCGAGCGGTATCAGTCTGCCTTCTCCCGTGACATCGACAAGGGTGATGGTGTTGTGCAGGAACAGCATTCGGGGGATAGCAAGTACAGACAAAGCCGTGAGAGGCGCTAATCGGAGACGATTGATGAGGCTCAGGGGACCTGGCGCAAGCAAGACAAGTGCAACACAGTAAACAGCGACGGATAGCGCGTTGTTTCTGTCGTGTTCGATGTATTCTGACAATCGACCCACGATCGGCATAATGAATTGTGTTCTTCTTTGCCATTGAACTAGCTCCCCGCGATTATTGGGCATGTTGACCATCGACATGGAGCTGTAGTAGTAGTAGGCGTCTGCGAGAATTTCGTGAGTAGGGTCATTACGCCGAGTCTTGAACCAACTTACTTCCATTGACGAGAACGTTTCCCATTTCTAGGGCTTGTATTTGGAACTGCGGGCCCTCTCCATTCCCTCCCGCCCCGCCCTGAATCAAAGACTGCCCGCCGGAGCCTCCGGTCCCACCTGCTGAGTGGTTAGCGACCGGTACAACGATCAGCGCTGTATGAACGCTTACCGTGAATAACCATGTGCGGTGGGGCAGAGACAATATCGAAGCCCGGCCTGGAAGATTTCTTTCCTTCGAATATTGGAAAGCACCAACGCTGGAGAAGTTGGCGTAACCAGACAAGCAAAGTGTGGAGAAATATGAAAGCATCTGTTGGGCATAGGCCCATCAGCAGCCGACTTGAGAAGAATAGTAACGAATGCGAGGAATGGGTGGCAAGGAGGAAGGGAACTTGGCCATGGATCGGTATATAAAGACTTCCAGCCTTGCGAATGCTTCGTGGAGGGTTG
Organism: Favolaschia claudopus; assembly: GCA_037176885.1. Classification (NCBI taxonomy): domain Eukaryota; kingdom Fungi; phylum Basidiomycota; class Agaricomycetes; order Agaricales; family Mycenaceae; genus Favolaschia; species Favolaschia claudopus. The sequence goes on along the minus strand of JAWWNJ010000048.1, from coordinate 634,776 downwards.
ATGACGCGCATTCTGGTCACTGCATCATTCTAAAATTTGACCGAATCGCAGCTGGCCAGGCGGGCTCGACGTCTGCCACCGCATTGCTGCATGAAGTATGCCGGTTAAATGACCCATGAAGTGGATTTTGAAGATTAGCAGAGCGCCGCTATGGGAAAATGTACAATTAAGTGCTGCCACTCACACTCCTTGGCACAAGGCGTTGACAAGGCGTAGTAGAGTTACATTCTCGCCACTCGGGTTTGAAAATTCGGAGCAGATTATGAGCGATCAGCCTGAGGCTCAAGCATCGCGCCAGGCTACAATGACAGCAGTACTTGAATCCAGAATCGTCGACCACGCATTATAAATCGGAGAAATTTAAGAGAAGTTTTTGGAAACTTGAAGGACGACAAGACGGTGGATAAAGACGATTAATATTTGTGACATGTGGCCCGGGACTCGGAGCGTCAGTTTGGCGTCAGTGCATGGGTTTCGAAAGTGTCGATGAATATTTGATGAATATCTACGGAGAAGACGCAGGAATCCGAAAGTTTTCAAGAGAAACCCCACGAGAAGACGATCGCGAGAGTCGATGAACAATGGCCAAGCCGAAGATCCAGGACTGCAAGAGAAAACATCAATGCAGCATCATCCAAGCAGTTTGTTTACTATTATTTGCACCATCATAACTCATCGCCTCCACTACCAAGTGACCAAGTCCCGACGACGACGAACGAACGATCAACGGAGCTGCACACCGCGCGCTAAATTTTGAGATACAGAAACTCGAGGCTGATTTGAATCTAACTCTCTCCTTCGGGCTGATTTGAAGGAGAATGGAAGTTGGAAGTTCAAGTTGGACCCGCCGCAACTTGAAGACCGGCGCCATTTAGGGTACAACCAAGATACGAAGATACGGATGTCTTTCTAAGGTGCATGGAGCCGCGGCTGGGAGCGATGTACGGTGTTCGTCCTTCTTTTATCTTGTGTCGCATCTTTTTTCTTTCCGTTTTCGCTGCTCTTAGTATGACTAGTACTTCCTCTATCAAGACTTGTCGCCCAGTCATATCGTTTCACTCAATCTCCCACCCTATTCCACCTCATCCTCGTCCTTTTCTCTTACTGACTATACCTTCCAGATCTTAGTGCCGTTTCTGTCTCGCGTCTTCGTGCATGCACCAAGCCTCATATCCGCTGGCGGCTTACCAATCTTTCTCGCTTTACTCGGAACGAGAACGCTGTCGGTGGGCTACTAGTAGAGGGAGCAAGCTGCGACTGAGGCTCTCGCCTTCAATTCGGAGCGGATGGCAACGAAGCAGATATACTTGAGGTTGCATGGTACGGTTCTTCTTCCATGCCTTTCTCCCTTCTACTTGCGTTTCTTTCCCTTGCTAAACGTTTGTGTAGATCTCTTCGTGCACGGCGAGGCGTGTTACCCCAATCGTATCCTCATTACTCACATGCCGGCAAGAGGCACCTGAATTCTGACGCACACACTCATTCATACGGCCGACATACGCTGCGGCTGCGGGGATACGCGTTTCGCCAAGAACGCGGCGATTGACGGCTGAAGTCGCTGGTGTTGCTCGCGGAAGAAAACGGAATGCAGGGCGGGCTTCCATAGTACGTATTGTTTTTTCGTTTCCTTTATTCGCGTTCGTCGCTCTCCCTCATGCTCCAAATCATCCAAAGTCTGTCCTCAATTTGCCGTATCTTTTCGTCATGCCCAAACAAACTCCCTTGCGCTGACTTCATTTTGCTTTTTAGCAGACATTGACATCTTTTCCCCGCTGCTACGTCAGCCAAGATACTCGTACGCAAGATGTGGGTGCAGGTGTTCCGTTATCGCAAGGCGTCCAGTTGGTATTGAGGAGATTAACGGTAGGTTTACGAAGGGTCTACTACGGGGCTGCTGTGCAGTCGCGCTGAGGGATGTGTACCTGGCACTTTTGCAGGTGCACAGGCGCCCCGTGGGTGGGGGCGGGCTGCTATCAGCGTACGATGGAGCGCTGCTTCGAGAGTGGCTCCTTCATGGAGCTCGGAGTCGCAAAGCACTCCGGCTTTGTCGTAGCGCTGCGCGGTGATTGCAAACGACGAGCTCGAGACTTGGGAATGATCCTGGACTTTCTTTGGTTTCGGGGTATGCATTGGCCACCGGCCGTTCGTTCCTTTCTCGTATGAGGCTTGGTGTCGCAAGGGCCTGGTGCTATGCGCCTTGATTGCGAATGACGAGCTCGGGCATGAGCCTGGGCTTTCTTTTGTTTCTTTTATCTTGTGGATTTTTGCGGTTTCCATTAGACCCCCGCCGCTCGTTCTGGGATGCCCCTAATTGGGGCTTGGGTAGTCGCAGTGGTCTACACAGGTCAATCCTCCGATCCCGAAGCGCTGGCTGGCTATTTACGAATCTGTATGGCGCGGAGCGCGTCGTGGTCTCGGGAGCGCTCCACCCTTCCTGCTGTGGCTGTGCCATCATGCTTACAGGCATTTTCACCTTTTCCCCTCGACGCAGTTGCGCCTCCACTAGCGGATGCCTCGGGATATGTTCCTCTGGCTCCTGTACTGCTGCTGCGGGTGTCACTACGCTGCTGATGAACGGGTTGGGTTTGGGACGCGGTAGCCGGTGGCTCGAGGGCGATGTGCGTTTGAAGGTTGGCGGATTTAGCTGTGGAGGCTGGTGTGGCGGATGGGGCGGGATGTACATCCCGATGGGTCGTTTCTCTACTGGGAAGTCTGCTGTGGTGGCAGTGGTGCGTTGGGGTGGAGTCGGTTGGTCAGGTAATCTGCTCGGGGTGACGCGGCGACACGCTTCCACTTTTGCACCTCCTGGCCAGGGCACTTGACAATATATATATATATATTTTTCGTTGTAATCGTACTCATCGGACCTCGAAAATTCATTGCTGGTGTTATCGAGAAATTGCAGTCCATTGAATGTCTCTGCTGCAGATTGCGAGGCGGAGGAAGCGATGCGGCGAGACTCAGGAGGCGAATGTGATGTTTGTTCCCGATCCAAAGGATGTTGATTTCGGCTCGAGAGCGAGTTGCTCACTCGAAACGATGTGACGAATGTCGTAAGAAAAGGTGAGCGCACAAGCAAAGAGTTCGACCATGTTGACCTTGTAATTGTTTATCTGCCAGGGTACTACGGCGTATGGACACAAATCAGCGTAGAATCAAGTCGATTGTATGATCCCGAGTGCCACCAAGGCTCGTTTGGCGGCGCTCTCTTTCGCAGCCCCTCGATTAGGACCGGTTCCACGGCCATATTCGGCACCATTTACTGTTAATATATTTAGAGTCATTGTTTGGTGGGACACCACATGAGAGTAAGTAAGATATGTAAACTCACTGGAAACTTTGGAATTCCAAATTATGTTGTACAGCGGCCCTGTGCTTGTATCCTCATAGGCCACAGTGTATCCATATTGTTGAGCCACGTTGTTCAGAGTTCCTCTGAAACCGCCTCCGCCCCCACCCCCACCATAATGCCGACCTCCATGTTGAGCGCTATCTCTTTGGGCTGAATTGTCTGGCAGCACAACTTCAGGACTTGAGACTTCTTCTGTCTGGTCCGGGCCATTCGACACATGGAGGATCTCTTCTTCAACACTCTCATCTTCCTGAAGATGATTGCCTCCTGTACCACCTATATGATGAGTGAGATGCAGTTGTTTTCTCGGATGCGATCTGCGAAGGCATGACTTGCCTCGCTGCAGGGAAGGCTGCAAAGAACTGCTCTCTGTTTCTTCGAATACCTGTCCAGGCGAGGCTTGCATCGCCGCAGGGAAGGTCGCCAAAAACAGCTCGTCCTGTTTGTCTTGCTGGACGGGGGACTGCTCACGGTGCACAGGACGCACACCTTCGGTTCCGCGACTACTAGTAATAGCTGTGTCGTCGGAGCTGAATTCGGGACTCTGGTCGTTCAAACCAAAAGTATTATGTTCATTTGAACTCGTCTCTTTCGGCACGAGAAACGCAGCTCCTGTTGTAGGTCTTCCATTTGAACACCATTCACATCAATGTATTGTATTGAGGCTCACCTTCTTCGCTTATGATCTTAAAGTGTGTCTGAATGTGGCTATCAACGTCGGTTTCTTCTAGCAGGTCAGCTTCGGGTGTCTGCAATAACTCCATGAAAATGAATGGACTGCGGCATACGAAAGTTATGTTTCGAAAGCATGTTGCACACCTTCTCCAGTAGAGTTGACCAATCGTCAGTATGGCTCAGGACCACGGTGACAGAGGGAACCTGAAATCTTCATGAATTTTGTTGTCAGACAAATGAATGGACAGAACCTCACCTGACGAAAGATGTAGTCATTCATGAGAACTGATGGATTGCAAATCTGGTTCGAAAGGGTCAAGTTTGCATCTCCACAATAGTAGAAAGTTTCATGTACCTTGGTGTAGGGCGGATAACAATCAAACCTGACAACTGGAGGAGGATTGAGGCCCATTACACGTCGGAGGTGCGATACGAGCGGCGGCCATATCGAGGACCCCCATCCAGTCGACGAACTCTCGCTTGGGAACTCCTCACGCCACACCTCGAGCCCAAGACTGATTGTCCACCCCCGCAAAAACAATGTTTGATTCAAAGGTCCGTCCGCAGGATCATGCTTCTTCCCCTCTGCTCGACTAGGAAATCCAGACACCCAAGCATATCCAACGTTGCCTGGTCCATTTCGAAACTCGAGACTGAAATTTTGGTCTTTCGGATGGTCTGAGTAGTGTGCCATGCCCCACGACCGCGCTTTCTCATGCCCCGTCACAAGAAAGAGGTTGCCGTTACCAATATCTCTACCCCGAGTGTTGACCACATATTGGTACCAACTCTTGGCATTGTTAGCCGCATACCGACGTAAGTGAATAGCACCGTCTTTGAGTTGCTGCTGGTGGGCTCCCCTTGGAAGAGAAAGAATGGCGCCGCATGTACCGCTGCAGTGGAATACGTATTTCCTATGGCATTTCACCCTGAAGTCAGCGTCTTTGCCTCTTTGGCTGGGAAATCATACCCACGAAGGATCTTCATCCTCACGTTGGATGGTTGATGAAAAATAGCTTCGGGGGTCGATATCATTGTGCTTGACTTCCGCAGAGCTAGGGTTGAGTCGATTGGGGTCATTCATCCTGAGAGAATCAAAGTCGTCTGGGCAATGCGTATTCGAAGAAGAGAAAACGTTGAAGAGGTAATCAAATTCCCCCTCATCAATGCATCCCACGTCGCCGATAGCGATGCCACTGCTGATGTTCGGGTGATGGTCTTGAGGCGCCGGGCAAAAGAGTGGGTAGCCGCGCTTTTGCAACAACATTTCAGATGTATATATCTCGCTCGGAGATCGAGGGGATCGATTGACTTGAGCAGACTGGAAAGGGACCATTAGCTCCGCTCTAGGATGTATCTGCTGACACACGGACTGAACTGCTTGGCTGCGAACTCGCATAAAGGTTCTGAGTTAGGGATGGGCCTTGCCCATTACCACCTGCTCCAGCGAAGCCATGTGGACTAGGTCCCCCAACACCACCTGTCCCACCAACTGTGCAGCATTGCACTCAAGATCGGAGACAATCAGAGGAATCTAAGCCGTACCGACGTTGATGGAGACGTTGTTGGACATACGCAGCTCGGGATTGATTATTGTAAACAGACGCTGCTCGGGTGTCGACTGACCAGGGCGTGTCCTTATCTGCTCGGCTTATGCCGCGCAGACCTAAGTATAGGTTCATGTTGATTTGATTCTGGGAAATTCATTTGTAGAAGGATGGCTTGCAAATACTTAGCGCCTGAGCCTGAGATAAGGAGGGAAATTCGCACCACTGACACAGGAAGAGACGCCCAAAGATGAGTATAGTTCAATCGCAGATAAGTTGCGGGAGCCCGGAGGATTGGGGACTCTTGCGGAATCTACAAGTTGTCAATCGCGTAACGCAACGCAAATCAGCCGCTGGATGGCTCCAACGACTCGTGCGCAAACAAGCTAATGTGGATGAGCTTCTTCTTTCTAGGTATTTCCGTATTTGCTCACTGAGTTTGAAGTGGCATAACATTCCGACGACCACCGTTGGAGGTATTGCAAAATAAATATGTAGGCGCACGAGGAGGCGATCTAGTAAATAAGCTTAACGAAGAACACTCGAACGTTAGATCATTCGTAGGCAGCCCGTCCCACCGGGTAAAATCGAGGAACAATTCGTTGCCAAAAGACCGCGACGCTAGTAATTTCGTCAAATGTCGGTGTGTCGCATGGGCTTCAAGTTCAGATGGGCTTCAGATTGTTATTCGCTGTCTTGGGTGATATGTCTCATGCTTGCGCATTATCCCCTAAGACACTAAGCTCCAGAGCGCAGTCAAAGGAATTCGAGGAACTTGAACATGGTTGGAACAAGGTTGGAAAGGACAAGGAGAGATCAAGGGCGTATTTACATATGTTGATTTCAAGCCATCTTTCCCATCAACCCCGAACTTGCCCGAACGACGCTAGACGACGCTCCGCCGTCGACGAAATGCCTTTGCTGAGCATCGCGGGCCACGCAAAGCGGCCCATTTGCATCTTACCTCGACTTCCGGCTCGCGTGATGCTTTCACGACCATCTCTGTTTCTCAGTCTATGAGTTGGCGCTCTGCGAAACGCTCGTCGTTTTCCGATGAACTCAATCTTGTTCTCCTTCTGACGAGTTGTAAAGGTATGCCGTCTTCATCTCGGGACTCCCGACATTTCATAGATATGCGGACCAGATCATTCTGGGGGGGAGCGAATAGATCATTAAGATGCGAAGAGAGATAATTTGGCTAATGCGACGAGTCACTGACGATTCGGGGTGGAAGGGATCGCTACGAGAGGATTAGACTGCGGTATGCATACTTTCGTCTCCTTGTCGTCTCCAAGATTTCTTCTCGATTTACCGCGTGCTTTCCTGCCCGTTTTTTCCCTTGGGTGCGCTTCCTCGTGTCTTCTCGTATATTGCGTCCTCAGCCACTTCCGCTTCATCTTCTTATCTCTTGCTCTCGTGCTTCGCTGATAGCTGTTTACACAGACGGATAATTGGGGCGGCGACGTTGCTGGAAGATTTAGCTCCTGGATTTTCAGTGAACGAAGTACTCCACCCACATCTCTCTTGAAATGGTGGACCCTGACTCTGGAGCTAGTGATGCGCGGTATGTATGTACAGAACACCTTTGGCATCGACTCATATTATCTTTCGCAGATAACTTTATAGATCGATTTCGTTCGCGCCTCCTCATGTCGCTCATGCTTGGTTGCGTTGGCGATACTGCTCTGTCGAGATACGATACTCTGGTATCGCGGAATATGCGCGTTTGATCACGAAGACCAGATTCACTTTGTATATGGTGCGTGTCGTCTCTCATTTCGTTCCCTATTGCTCTCTATTTTCTTCGAGTCTTGGGTCGGATCGGCTTGTCTTTGATTTCTCTTATCTCTTCCCTGCCCTTGATCAAGCTGACTGCGTATCGTTTTCTTGCAGGTCCCTTCCCTATCAATGTGGATGCCGCCTCAAGATAGACGCCCAAGTGGAGGTACCTACAACTTCGCCACCAGCGTCATTGTTGCTGCTCCCTTTGCCACTATGGGCATGTTGTTGTTGAGCAGGACCGGGACGCGGCGAAGGTTATGTGTAAACTTTCGTTCTATCGTTGGTATAGATTTGTCTCATGCCACTCACGGTCTTCTGTCTTGGAATCAAGCCAATCGTGTCTTCCCGAATGCGGGGTGCATGCACGATCATGCGGTCGGTCTGCTCCGCGCAGCGCCGCCTCGGAAGAATTCACTGGGCCGAATGCGCAGACTTGTCGTGCGGTGGCTGTGCTATCTCGCCTTCGACACTTTTTCCTTCCCACCTCCAGGCACCTGTGCCTTGGGATGCGGATGCCCCGGGATATGTTCATTTGTATGCGGCGCTGCTCCTCCTGATGCGGCTCTGGCGTTCTTGCGCGTAGGGTGCCCGCGATATGTTAGCCGCTGGGATCAGAGATATTTTGCTTCGTAGCTTGTCGGATGGCAAGGCTGGTCTTGCGGACGGGGCGGAATTTATTATTTGTCGTGTTATTCGTCCACTGTGGAGGTTGTTGCGATGCTCGTTGGGGTCGTTGTCCTGGGATGAGGTCGCCGGCACCTGACGCAGTGCTCCACCAGGACAACGACACTGAGTAGTCTCACATTTCAAGTGTCGTTCTGTCTCCGTACAGCGGCTTGCGGCCACCATGGATACCTCATAGCCTGATATCACGATCTCCTGAGCCTCGGCTCGACGATGTTTCGCTGCTCTTTCAGGCATTCTTTTTTGCTTTGTCAATTATATTGCGGACCGATACCACTCGTCTCCATACCGGTGTTGATTCGTCACGGACAGGATCTCTTTGTTTCCTTTTTCATATGCTTTCCGCGATGTATAATACATCGATCGTATGACTATGAATTCGAAATCTGGGTCCTGACAGAATGATGCCCAATCCGCCTCCCTTGGGGAGTTTTCTTCACGTGTCGGCCGTTGGCGTAGGGTAGCATGCATCGGGGGTATGGCTCGCTTGTGCGTGCGGTAAGATGTGGGAGGATTGAGGATGTGTAGTGCTGATGCTGTTGGTGAGGTTCAGGGCAGTCGCAAGTAGCTATCCTGGGCGTTGTCGTCGTCCTGACCATGTACAACGGCAACTCATACTCGCTCTCCGAAATCTTCAACGGCGAGCCTTCTCGTCCAGCCGTACGCAGCGACCGGCTTAGGCGGTGGAGGGCACAGCCGGGGTAGAGCTTCGTTTCGGGGACGTGGGTGGCAGCGACTGCTGGCGAGTCAACGGACTCAAGCGCTGGGGTGCCGGGGCTCAGCGTCCACAAGCTGACGGTGGACGGCAGCTTGGGAGGGTCAGCGAAGACCATGGAGGAGGGATCGTTGCCAAATATAGGTTCGTTTGACCGATCGTTGGAGAATTCTCCATCGAGGGCCAGAAGAGAGACAACAGGAACTAAGACCGTCCGTAGCAGAGGCAAGGATCCGCGCGACAACCAGCACATCTATAGACGGTGAGATCAACGGAATTCGGACACGGACAACGAAGCTTGCCTGTGCGAGCCTTGAGCCCGCTGACCTTGGACTAGGGCGAAGGATACCCCTGGCTGGGGAGTCGGATAACCGTGGTAGGGAACTGGGCGAGGGTACTGTGGCCCATGGCCCCGCATGTGTGCGCTGGGAGGAAAATGCTGAGGAGGAAAGCTGGTGTGCGAGGGGAGTGGCGGCGGAGAGCTCTCCGGCGTGGTGTCAGGTTCGTCGTCTTCGACTGCGACATATTCGCAGACAAGTCCCCTTTTTGTGCATCGCTCGCAGGGCTTGCGTTGGGATTCCCCGGTCGTGACGCACTGCGGGGCAGTAAGTCAACAAGTGGGAAGGTGGAAAGGGTGGGGCGAGCCCGACCTTAATTTTTCGACGCCTACAGTTACTGCAAGCTATATGGAAGCGACTGCGTCCATTATTGCGCAATAAAGGGGGAGTACCAGCCATCGAATTGATCCGAAGTACTGCGGGGGTGTCGTTCTGAAGACGATTAAACCCACTGTTGCCTCCTGTGCCGTCTATACGGTGTTTTGAGGAAGATGGCAGCGGCACAGCATCATATGCGGTAGGTATACCTCCAATAACTTCGTCGTCGGAGCTGAGTTTGATACTATTGTCGTTCAAATCAAAGATATTGTGCTCACTCAAACTCTTCTCTTTCGGCACCAGAAACGCAGTTCCTGTCATGCCTTCAATTTGGATACCCTTCGCATCAACGTTGTCGAGCTCACCTTCTTCGCTCATAATTTTGAAATGTGTCTGAATGCTGCTATAAATGTTGGTTGGTTCGAGCAGGTCAGCCTCGGAAGTCTGCGACAAATCCATGAAAAGGAATGAGTTGCAGAATGCGAAAGGTATGTTTCGAAATCACGTTGCACACCTTCTCCAGTAAAGCTGACCAATCATCAGTATGGCTCAGGACCACGGTGGCGGAGGGAACCTGAAGTCTCAATGAATGTTGATGTCAGACAGAATCAAAGGGCAGAACTTCACCTGACGAAAGATGTAGTCATTTATGAGAACTGACGGATTACAGATCTGGCTCGAAAGGTTTACATCTCTGTAACTGAAGTGGAAAGTGTCACATACCTTGTTGTAAGGCGGGTGACAGTCAAAAATGACAGCTGGTGGAGGAGTGAGGCCCATTTTACGTCGGAGTTGCGATAAGAGCGGCAGCCACACGGAGGACTCCCATTCAGTTGACGAACTCTCGCCTGGGAACTCCTCACGCCACACCTCGGGCTTAAGACTGAGTGTCCACCCTCGCAAAAACAATGTCTGATTCAAAGGTCCGTCTGCAGGATCATGTTTCTTCCCCTCTGCCCGACTGGGAAATCCAGACACCCAAGTATATCCAGCGCTTCCTGGTGCATTTCGAAACTCGAGACTGAAATTGTGGTCTTTCGGATGATCTGAGTAGTGTGCCATGCCCCACGACCGCGCTTTCTCGTGCCCCGTCACAAGGAAAAGGTTACCATTCCGAATATCTCTCCCTCGAGTGTTGACCACATGTCGGTACCAGCTCTTGGCATTGTTAGCCGCATAGCGACGCAAGTGAATAGCACCGTCTTTGAGTTGCTGCTGGTGAGATCCCCTTGGAAGAGTAAGAATAGCGCCGCATGCACCGCTGCAGTGGAATAGGTATTTCCTACTAAAGTCAGTGTCTTTGCCATTGTACCGCGAAATTATACTGACGGAGGATCTCCATTCTCACGTTGAACGGTGGATGAAAAATAACTGTGGGGGTCAATGTCATTGTGCTTGACCTCTGATGAGCTAGTGTTGAGTCGATTGGGGTCATTCATCTTGAAGGGATCAAATCCGTCTGGGCAGCACGTATTCGCAGACGAGAAAACGTTGAAGAGATAATCAAATTCTCCCTCATCGAAGCACCCCACGTCGCCGATAGCGATGCCGCTGTTGATGTTTGGGTAATGGTCTTGAGGTCCAGGGCAAAAGAGAGGGTAGCCGCGCTTTTGTAGCAACATTTCACGTGTATAGAGCTCGCTGGGAGATGTAGGAGGTTGATTGGCTTGAAGAGACTGCCAGTTCAAAGAAACCATTAGCTCCTTTTGTGGTGCATCTACCCAAACACGCACGGGAATGTGTGTCTGAGAACTCATATTGAAGTGCTGAGTCAATGATGCGCCTTGCCCAAGACCGCCCTCTCCAGCGACATACGGGCTAGATCCCCCGGCACCACCCATCCCACCCCCTGCGCAGCGTCCTGTTCAAGATGCAATAATCAGAGGAGAGGAAATCAAGGCGTACCAACGTTCAAGGAGATGTTGAGGGGTATAGGCAGCTCCATTATTGTGAATATTGTGAACAGACGGTGTCTGGGTGCTGATCGACCAGGGCGAGGAGCCGTGCTTATACAGTAGCACACCTAAGTATAAGTCGACATTGATATGATTCTGAGAGATACCATCTGTCAAGGGTTGGCTTGTAAATACCTGGAACGGCGCTAGAGGTAATTTCATTTACTTTCAATAACCGAGTGGTTACCAGAGATAAATTCGCAGGCTAAATCGCAGCCCTCACCCGATGTGCAGTCCTGGAAAATTGTCACTTCCCACGGGCACAGGTTTCAAAAAACTGAATCCGGCGCACCACTTACAAGGCATTGACGTCCGATGAAACCGAAATCTGATACAACGAAGCAGCTTTGGCGGTGCTTTTGTTGGGGCGCCTGAACCTTGGGCTACGATTGCCGTATATCGGTGAAAATAAGAGCGAACTGCTGTTGTGAGGTAGATGTTGGGCGCTGATACTCTCCCGCTCTCTCTTCTCAATTTAACGCAGGAAATCGGCTGGAAGGCTGTCCGAATATGAGTTGACCGACGACAACTGGAATGGCTGCGACTTACAAGCCAAAATACCGCTGCTCGTAGTCTCATCGAGGGTCCTTTCAGCCCACGCCGTGACGCAGCCACCATGGAATCTCGAGTGCAGAGACGTATCCACAGATCCTGACATGAACGACGCAAATAGAACATGAACGACTGACCGGAATCGTCCAGAAGGTAGCAAATCGGATGGTCCCGTGTTTCTCATTGATGCGACATCGCGGAATATGAGGGGCAATTCCTTGAATTTCCTATCAAGTAGCTACTCCGAGATAGTCTCTCGTAAATAGACACTACGACAAAATGTCCTCGCACCTGAGGTTGTTGTACCTCCAAGATTAGTGAATACTTATTGATTGTGAACAGATGTCAGACAGTGCCCGGGCGTCGACTGACCAGGGTGTGTCCTTGTCTGCTCCGCTTATGCCGCACAGATAGGACAGATAGGTCAATGTTGATTTCTGTTGATTTGATTCCGAGAAATTCGTTTGTCGAAGGACTTGTGAAGGACGGCCGCATTTCCAAATAGAGCCAGAGGCAAGCTGGCTATCTTGCCAGTTTTTACTTCGGAGATCGGCCGCTGACCCCTGAAGGCCTGAAGTCTCAGCAAAGTTTCCCTCGCAACTTGCAAGCCTCCTCCAACGCCTGATCCACGACTCACGAGTATGATGAGAAGGGCACGCGGAGTGATGGTGAGGACGAGGCTTGCTGCTAGTACTAGTACTGGATGATGGAATGGGCTTCGAGAGGAAGCCCGCACAAGAATGTTGGCGATTTCAAAGGAGTCGATAGAGGAATGTGGGAAAAAAAATCGCATCTTGATCGCATCATCAAAGCTATTTGCTGCATCTTCCCAACATCTTCCTCAGCCTTAACTCGACCCGCATTCAATGTGTCTCGACAATGTCGACTACCGGAGCTTCCACGCATGAGCTATGAGATATCAGAGGCTGTCTTGTATCCAAGTCTGGACTTCTGGGGGCTGATCTGAAGGAAAATCAAGACGATTCAAGAGAAAAGTGGCCGACTTCGCAGTTCGGGGATGGCGTTAAGGATACGACCGGAGAGGATTGGGGTAAAGCAAGCTGCAACTGAAGCTTTCACCGTCATCTTGGAGCATATATGGCACCATACCGACATCAACGAGGTAGATGTACTCGAGATTGCTTGGTATACGGTTCTTCTACGGTGCATTTTCCCTTCTACCTGTGTTTATTCATTCGCTAACACGTTACTCGCGTATAAATGTAGATCTCTTCGGACACGACTTTGATGTAATTTTGGAGCGAAAGGAATCCGCTACACAACACAACTTGGGCTTGACCCTTGCATGTCACTGAGTACCTGAATGCTACGACGTCGCGCACACTCACTGATGCGGCCGATACCTAGGTGCGGGATGGATGGAGGATATGCCGTGGTCTCGCTCGTGGAAGAAAACGGAATGTTGTACGCACACAAATTTAAGCGGTACGTTTCGTCTTGCTTCCTCTTTTTTCCGCGTTCGTCATTCTCACTCATGCTTCAAAGCATCTCTGTTCTGATTTCGAGCTGCCCCATCTTCTCGCAATGCCCTACTAAAGCTCGTCTAACTCCTACTTTTCTCGCAGACCTCCTTTCAGCTACCTCGGCTGAACTATTCGTACGCAAGATGCGGGCGCAGCTGTACTGACTTTGCCGCGCGTAATCTCAATGTCGACGTAGAGGAAGCAGATTCACGTCGTAGATTCTGCTAGGTCACATAACGCTCAATGATCTCGCGGTGCGTGATGTGTATTTGGCGCTTTCGTATGGTGGAAAGCGTGGCTGCTACAGCGGAACACTGCTCCCCCGGAGTGGTTCCCAAGTTTCGCATATATTCTCCCGCAGACGCATGAAGCGCGGAGTCGCAAACCGCTTTGGCTTTCTCGTGGCGCTGTCAGCGTGATTCCGAACGGCGAGCTTACCCGGCTTTCTTTTCTCATTCTCGTAAAAACCTTGAAGTCGTGAGGGCGTGGTGCTATGCACCGTCCTTCGAACGACTAGTTCGGGAAATGGAATGATCCTCGAGATGCCTTCGGCTTCTGGACATCTGCGGTTTCCATCGCACCCCCGCTGCTCGTTCTGCGATGCATCTGTTTTGGTCTTAGCAGCGATCTGTAGAGCTGAACACTCCGACCTCGAAGCCCTCGCTGAGCATCCACAAACCCTTCCGATGCAGGGCTCGACGCAGATGCGTCGCAGGGTCGGGAACGCTCTTGGAACGCTCCAGTCAGTGCTCCTACCGTTGTGGCTGTGCTCTCCCGCTCGAAACATTTTCACCTTTTCCTCGAGATGGAGCTGCGCCTCGGACAGCGGATGCCCCGGGATGTGTTCCTCTGGGTACGGCGCTGCTGCTGCGGGTGTAGCTAGGGAGCCGTTGAATGGGTTGGGCTTGGGACGCGGTAGCCGGCGGGTCGAGAAAGAGTTGGTCGGATTTTGGCCATGGAGGCTGGTGTGGCGGATGTGGCGGACGGGGCGGGATATACAGAGTCTGCTCCGGTGTTCATTGATGTCTTTGGGGCGCAGTCAGTCGGCCGGGGTTTCAGACGCTTTTTGAAACGGAGGGTGGTGTGGACCGGGGCGCCTACGGGAAGATCGAATGTGGTATGCCTGTCGCCGGGATCATGCCACTTTTTCTCCGTGTCATTTGCCTTACCCTTTCCCTTGCTCGACCTTTGGCCGTGATCATCTCACACTTCGACTCGAAGCCGATTCTCCTACCGTTTCTTTTTCCAAAATGTTCTCGACACAGTGTCACGGACTACTTAGACTCCTCGTTCTGACCGTTCCCCGGATTTCTCATCCTTCTCGGACGGAGACATTCGCGGAGGATGCGCAGGCCCCGAGTGGCCTTTGAGTCTTCACAGTTCCTCTTGTATTGAATCATGAATAGCTTGGTAAAATGGACTGCGTATCTCGCCTCTTTTCATTTGGGTTGGCAGCGTTTCCTCGTGCACATTCGCATTCATCTCCGCTGTATGCGTCGCGATAGCGGAGCTCCATACGCTCAGATGTACTAGCATAACTAGTTGGCGGCGAGGGATATCACGAGCGTCGTTAGCCGACGAGCATATGGTGTTGGTGGCGGAGAAGGAGAATTGACGGACGAGACGATGAAGATGTCAACGGAGTGGATCGTCGATTTCGTGGCTGAAGGCTGACGCCTCTTTTCCAGAAAGATTAATCTCTAGGTGTCATGTCTTATCCGTCGTAAAGAAATACCCTAGTATTTTGGTAGCAAGTGGAAGATGACCGACGATGTTCCAAATTAAATTATTCACTGCGCATACCTGCTGCAAAACCTGTCCAACTCCGCCTCCAAAACGCGAGGATACCCACGCTTGAACCCAGGAGCGCTCACCAGATCCGTGTCGTGCAATTCCAGAAGCCCTCCAACCGTCCTAAATCCGTTGTCTTTCAACATCTTAAGCAGGGCGGCGTCAAAACCAAGATTCTCAAGCGGTGTCCTTGGTATCTTCCGGCGGGTTTCCTCCGAAATTGATAGAAGGAGATTCGCTAGTTCAGGAGCACCTCCCTCGCCACCGTGGCCGCCGTAACGGGTGGAGTCGCCCCCGACACCGCCGGTTCCACCTATATAGCAAAGTGAAGTGAGAATCATCCGTAGGGATCAGAATTGCGCTGTATTGTTTGCTTACCGTCTATTTGTCGGAAGACGCTGACATCGAGCATGGAAATGTGCGGCCCTTGGCCTTCGCCGCCGATTCCACCTCTCTTAGGCGCCCAGCCGCCGGCTCCGCCCACCCCGCCTATACCACGATAGGTAAGAAAGAGGGTATAAATTCAAAAATTAAAGCACACTGACCTTCGACAGCTAAACCTTTCCGGACCACCTCGATTTGATTCCCGTTGATATCTGAATTGCACACGTCAAATGCGTTTTTCGAACTATATAGAAGGAAGTACCGGGCATGGTGCCCGCTCTGGGACTCTGCGTAGGAATACTATGCATGTTTGTAGCACGAGGGTTTGGACTCGCAGTCGCACCGGCGGCTCCTCCTCTCCCCCCTGAAAATCAGGGTACGTTAGAATAATATAGCCTGATTTAGGGATGGTGAGCTCACCTCGAATTCTCACATCGACCGCTGCTGCAAGCAACTCGTTCTTGGCATACAAGCCTCCCTTCCCCGTTCCTCCGACGCCTCCCTTTGTACCCCCCTTCCCCGCCACCACCTCCCAGCCCACCTATAATGTGATACATTCAGCAATGTGTTAGTTATGCATCCGAGAAAAATAAGCCTGCCATTAATATCCAGCGCGTTCGGGACACGCGGAGTCACAACCATAATGTCAGGATGTTTGTCGGCCAGCCTACGCTTCAGCGCCGCTTTTATCTCGCCGATGGACCCCATATTGAACCCCATATTTCTGAGCTCGTCTTCGTTCTCGTAGAACAGTGATACCATATTCATGATGCCTTCATCTTTCAATCGCTCGCGGACGTCGTCGTCTAGTTGGTAGTTTGTGCAAAAATCTGCTATGCTCATCCTCTCGATACGGGGTAGATCGACCTTATCGAGCCATACGAGTCTTGTTTGGAAGCGCGGGCCTTCCCCGATGCCGCCTGTAGCGCCGACGCCGTCTGTAGAGAGACTGAGATTCAGAGAGGAAGACAGGCAATTGTCTAGATCGTACCGTCATCGTCATCCAGCTCAGCACCTGCGCACAACGAGTTCAGTTCATTTCTCTATCATTTAGTTCAAACGGAAGGTCATACTGATGGTGATGGAAGTGGCCCTTGTACCTCCCTGAAGCATAGCGCCGCCAGAACGGTCGGTTTCTCCTTTGGAAAGATTAGCGCTGTAAAGTGGCGTCTTTGAATATCTGAACCATTGTCTGCTGAGGCTCCAGTGATCCAATTCCACAAAGGTCCAAACATTGTGAATGTAGGAGAGTGAGATATCGCCTGGTCTGAATTGCAGACAGCAAAGGGTGTGGGAAGCTTACAGCCCTCATCGATGAGTGAGTATAAGTAAGAACGTACCGCCACGAGGCCTTGTCGTGCTGGATTCTTGGAATAGAAAACAAACGCCCTTCACAGGTCATCGCCGCGAAATACGTCGATTGGCCGTTCGGCGTGTCAACAGCGTGGCTGCCAGGTACCTTGTGCGGCGCACCGAGATGAGTTTGAAGAGACAAGGATTCTTAGTAAGTATGTCGAGTCGCTGTCGACATGTCTGCGAATTTATACGGGCCCAATCGCTCATCGATTTCAAAATTGAAATCGTTATACTTTATCAAGCCAAAACGTACTGTAGACACAGAACAAGTCAAACTCGAGTTTTCGGGAACGATGCCGCCGCGGATGCGGGAGGGCCCGAGAACTGCAGACAAAATGGGTCAGAAGATTGTGGAAGCAACTTGACTCAACGTCACGGTCGCGTGGCAAGATTGAAATTGATGGGAAATCAACACATGTAAACACGCTCTTTGATCTTCCCTCTAACGACATCAAGCTCAACTCCTCGAATTTTTAACTACGCACTGCGCTCTGGAGCCTAGCGTTGACGGAGAAATAAAACTATATGCATCCTCTTTTGAATCCGATGGTCCTCAGTTTCGAATTTCTGTCGCCCATGGCCCCATGGGCCATGGCCGGCTGGCCCGCCAGTGAGCGGCGAACGCGAAACTGTGACCTGTCGATTGACGCTGAATTGGGAGGTATTGTAACCTATGCGAAGCTGTGCACTGGATTGCCTCTTGACATGTTGCTGGTTCCGAGTCGTCCACGAAGTTTCCTCAAGGCTTAGGACTTTTATAACTCGAGGGCCCCGGGAGAGCGAGGTTGCTTGCAGGCTCCGTCTTCCGCTCTTTCGACTAGGCTCGTTCAGTCAACCTGCACCAGAGTTTACTGCTTGACTCCGCTGTACTGTATTTGTGATGCCACCAATCCGCACGTCTAGACATACTCCACCACCTGAGGCTCGCGGGGATATCAATAAAAAGTTCCTCTCCAGCGGCCCGTACACCACAATTCACGGTACAGATACAGGCGCCCATTTGTCCCATGGTAACCAATCATAACTCTTGCCTAGGAGGAATCGGGGGATCCGGTGGCAGGGGTGGAATTCGTGGTGGAGCAGGAGGCAACGGAGAAGGACCACAGTTCCATATTTCCGCTGCGGAAACATCGTGGAATATCCTCGTTAACGGAAGTGAGTGCTTGCTCTCTCGCAGCTTGCTGGATTCCTATTGTCGCGACAGACGCATCCTATCACTTCGGTTCTTTACCCGATCATGCTATGCGTGCACTCATGCAACGAACGGCGACGAGAAACTACATAATCCCAATTTTGCGTCAATTCTCGGAGTACATTCGGGGCGACCGAGAGAAAGCTCTGTTTGTCTCGTATTGCATTTCATCTGCTTTACTTTTTCCCGGTTCCCTCAGTCTCATCGATCGCCTCCGCCTTCTACCTATTGTTACTTTACCTTTCCTGGCGATCCCACGCCTGCTTGATGTATGCGACACCATCACCCTTGTCGATGTAATGGGACAGCAAAGACCGCTCTCCCTAGATGTATGGAAAAGTCGAGAGGTGCGTAATCCAAGCGTAATCCCTGATTCGGATTTTGCCAACGTCACTACCACTAGCTAACTATTCGTTGTTGATAGACCTTCACGACAAAACTGCAAGACTTTTTCGTCGGCAATGAAGTAATCATGAACATTATTCAATCTCAGCAATACCAGATACAAGATGCTGAGTACTCTGTTCACCCTCCTGGCAGTCGCCTGGTTGCTGCCGGGTCTACGCTTTTTATGGCGGCCCTTTTATATCGCTCGCAATTGAAATGCCCCTGGTGTGACAGTGCAGCACCCGTTTCACCGGGCTGGAATCACCAAATTTCCTTCGATTGGTGAGAGCTGATTTTCTAACTCAAATTTTTTCAATGAACAAACCTCTGCAGCATGGCATGTAGGCGAAGATTCTCGACATCTAATATGAGCTCCCCAATACCCTCATTCCGGTCCGGAATGCTGGACTCGGATGAAGCGTCTTCGTCCACGCCTGCATCGGTTGACTCTCAGTTGGATCAACCTCCACAACCGTCCAATGAGTCAACTGGGAGGCGCGGCGGTCGTGCCTCTAACCTTCCCCTTTTGAAGTTTGTGCACCTACTTTTAAAACCGCAGAAGGAGGCGCAGGGGGACACAGAGTTGACGGCGGCGGCGCTGGCGGCGACAAACGAGCTCCTCGCGACTGTGAAAGAATTGTATCGGTCACTTGGCGGTGGATCGGAAGACGGTTTAGACGACGACGACGATGATATTGATGGGGATATGTTGCTCAACGATGTGGATAGGCTATCAGCAAATCGGCCCGCCTTCCATCGTGGATTGGATGCTTTGATCCGACATGCGGATTGGATCCATGCGGATAGTGCCGGAATCCCGGATGATCCCATGTCCGCCTTATCAGATCATACTGGTCCACTGGGACCACTGGATGCCCAGCTGATGAGCGCGGATGACTGCCAGATCGTGGCTTGAAGATTTCGCCAGCGCTCATGAGCTGGTCGTCAGCGGTGTTAACCGCACCGGATACCAGCACTATACCAGCCCACATTACCCAGCATTCCCAGCCTTTTTTGCCCTTGCTCTCCCGACAGATTGTTTCAAGAACGCAAGAAGATATCCATGTACTCTGAACTCATGCACACTATGTCAATGACATGAAGAAACCCGATACACAACAACGACCCAATATATGTACGAGAAATGAATGAGATACTGAATGACGCACCAACGCCTAGGAACCGCAGTGGAACCGCGCCCTCGACTACCACGCGTTGAAACGATACAATCGACTTGAGGAGAAGCCGACCATTGGGTGGACTGAGTCTTGACAGGAGCTGATCCAGGTTTGACAATTATTGTTGAACGTAATTGAGGGCATTGAGGGCAGCTTGAGGAAATTGCGATGGGAGGTTGAGGGTCTTGAAGGTTTGCTTGTTGGCAACTTGAGAGTTTGAGGGGGAGAGACAAAATTGAAGTATCTCTATTCGTCGGCGGTCGAGCTCAGTCAGTTTCCGTGCGCGAAGCTCTCTGTGCCGACGACGACAAAGTTGCAGCGTAGCGCAAGAATACAAAACATGTACTAAAAAGAGACGGCGAGCTGCGATGAATTTTGAAATAAGTGTGGAGAGCGCAGTAGAAGACCATTTTTGTAGAAATAGGAAGCGGACTTACGGAGTATACTTGATGGCGAGAATAGAGACAGTAATTTAGGGGGCAGGGGTATCATGTATGGAAGACATATTATAGTGAGAAGCAGACGCGGAAAAGATGGGCCTAGGGTAGCTTCAATCGTTTGACATACACGCAGACAACCCAAAGGTCAGATCGTGTGAACGCAATAAAGGCAGGGCGGCCTGGGAGAGTCCATCACTCTCAATGCACCGCGGTAGAGAAATTAGAGGGAACTTCTTGAGGCCGCCAAGACACCGAATGCACTGGTGAAGCGTTATCCGTGTCCCCCGGCTAACGAATCCCACTCCAACGACGCCAAGAACCGCCCCAATGAAATCTGCTGCAGAAAAGAGGATGCACCGAAGAATACAACCCACCCCATCCGCCAAAAGATTCTCGCAAATCCAGGTACTACTAAGGCGCAAAAGTATCGAAGCCCGCCGGCTAGCCTAGCTCAAGCCCCATACGCCGAACAACGCCACAACCACATCCGCAGCGGCGGCGCGGTACACAGACAAACCCATCCCGGAGCATCCGCTCGGGAGAGGTAACCGCGTTGAGGGTGAAAACGTGAAAGTACCTAGGTCGCTCGAGCACAGCCACCACAGATGCAGCTTGCGCTTTTGACGGAATCGTGTCTGAGAGGGAGACAACGACGACCCATTGGCGTCTACCCAGCGTCCCAACAACATGCCACGTTTAGCTTTCATGGAAAGAATGAGTCCTCCATGGTGGCAATATGATCTTCAAGTCCAGTCAGAAACGAAGAAAGGCAATTCGGTTTGGAGCCGCAAAGCCACAACACATCGCGAAGGGCGTCAGGTTACATCCCATCTGGTAGATGCAAGCTCAAGCCCCGAAACAGATCTCCTGCGCTCGGGACGTCGGACATTGGAAGCAAAGAAATGGAGCTACGAGAGAAAAGCTCGGAAAGGCCGTCCCCTTGTCGCTCCAGTCCACGTCCTTCCCACAACCATACGACTAATCGTGCGCGGGGGTGTCAACCCATCTATCTGCGGCCCGATAATCTTGCGCAAATTCGGCAACGAACCCGACCAAAGCTCGGGAAAAGGCGAATAATCCGGCTTCGCATCCACCCTCAATGACTCCAGCAGCGGAGACCTCTCCGCAATATGCGCGAACACCACCTTCGTATGCGCCCAACTCAATCGACAGACCGACAAGATTCGAAAAGCCTATCCGTCTCGTAAACCCATTGAGCAAGAGTGCATGCCTGCTAACGTCGAGGCTGCGTAGCATCAGCATACGGAGATTTCCCGCAGAATACGACGTGTAAGAGTCGCCGGTGACGTGAAGCTTGAGATTGCAGAGATCGGGTAGGCCAGCGAGCACGGCCGAGAGTAATATCCACCGCGTAGGCGAAGCGTCAGCTTCATCCGCATCCGCGTCAGAGCCAGGCGCTCATGCATATTCCCGAGCAGCAACTCTCAGACGATCGGCGCAGAGGCAATGGTGGCTATGAAAACCCACGGCTTAGAAGCAATTTGAGCAGAATTGGTGGGGGCTGAAAGTACAGAGAAAGCAGAGACTCCGGGAGAGTAACCCGCATGCAAGGGGGGCATCAGTACAAGTCAGACGACGGGGATTTTGGTGTCACCAACATATAAGCGGCAAGAACGATAGAGGCACATACCCAAGACGACTCGGAGGTATATGTGTGTCGTCTCGCCTGCGGCTGGCGTGACAACGCTTAACCTGCCCCCATCCGTTTAGTCTAGCCATCACGACAAGAGCCGCGAAGGCGAGGAGAGACGGATAGGCGTAGGTAGCACTGCGGCGCGGGACTGCG
The DNA here is from genome assembly GCA_037176885.1 of Favolaschia claudopus. Lineage (NCBI taxonomy): Eukaryota > Fungi > Basidiomycota > Agaricomycetes > Agaricales > Mycenaceae > Favolaschia > Favolaschia claudopus. Next base: position 612,839 of record JAWWNJ010000048.1, on the reverse strand, counting down.
ATACCTCTCGAATGTCGCGGGTATTGTGCATGGCGATAGTGGACAGCTTGGCACGTCAAGGTTTTGCTTTCATGGATTAGGCCCTGTGCGAGACTATCAGCTGACGAGTAGAGATGAGGGAGTAGCCGCATACTCACCTTGAAGTGAGCGCTAGTGAGCAGTGAAAGAAATTGGAAAGAAAGAAAAGGAATTGAAGGGCAACGTCAACACGAGTAAACAATCATGATCATCTCTTCTCACCGAATTTATTCCTGGTACCGATAGCTTCAGTGACTGCTTCTTCCTCATTCCTGCTTGTCGTCTAGCGCAAGGTCTACTAGTACACAGGGAAAAAGAGACCATTACGCCCAAACGTTGCTTCCTTACGACCAAACGTTGCTTCAAATTCGGCAGATTCAGCAATTTTCCGGAAGAACAATGAAACTAGTGAATAAAAAGGGCCAATTTTGAAGATATGCACTACATGCTACCCCAAAATCCCGTCCGCATCACAGGCGAAGCTTGCGCCGCTCATTTCCCCAGCGATTTGCTGCTTCACGTTTACTCTGGATCTTCTGGGGTGGATAGGCGCAACGGACGCGGTCGACGATGACGTGTCCTCGCCTCTTCGTGATATTTCTCATTTCAGTGGGACAGGCTCGCCCGGGAAGGCGGAATACCTGTTTGTGTGTTCGCACGCATTGTTTTCTTCCTCTCGATCTTCTCCGAGCTCGGACGGGTCGATGCTCGTCAATCTTCCTCTTCTCTCGCTATCTGACTGCGCCTCACTTGACTGACATTCCTTCTTCGCAGACCTCACTGTTCCGTCTGCCTCGGGAACGCGGATTCCGGTCGAGACAAGGCGCCCAGTGACGCAGGTCTTCCCTCGACACCAGCGAGACCGGGTACCTCAGTCCCTCGCCACGGTGACACCCTCCGCCTATCCGTCTTTTCTCGCCTGCACGACGCTCGTCGTGATGGCCAGAATGGACGGATGGGTGGAGGTCGAGAGTGTCGCCTTCGGATGATGCTCGCGGGCGGCAGATGGGGTCTCTTCGTGGAATGAGCGAACGGTCGACGACCGCGGTGCGGGTGTGCCCGCGTTGTGCGTGTGCACCACTACCTCCACATCTTTTTTTTCCGCCTCCTCGTCGGCAATACTGGCGTTGTCGTCGATGTTGCCGCTTCGTCCATCGATCCGATTCACGCTGTCTTTATCATCATCATGCCCTGGGTATCCCTGTTTCTCGCCAGTGCGCATCCTGCTTCTCATTGCCTTCCAGCCGACCGCTCGTGGTGCATCCTGGACGGACGGATGCATGGAAGCAGGATGAGAGTTGCTGCTCGGGGAAGGTTACGCGCCGCCGTGTTTTCAGGAGGCATTCGATAACGATCCAGGCGCTGATACCAAGCTGATACGTACCTCGCTTGGGTCGTGCGTACTTCAATCATCCTCTATTCCCCATCATTCTCAAGGGCGCGTTGTCCGCTGCTTCGTGCTTGGAGGCGGCGCTCAAAAGATTGGTAGACGCGCTCTTCGCTTTTGGCCGTGCCGTGTCGTACATGAGCTGGTCGGGTGAAGCCGACAAAGAGACTCCATCTGTGTCGGGGTTGCCAAACGTTGGCGCGCCTCTCCGCGGCAGGGAGCGACGCCGCCAGGAGCCATCCGCGTTAGCGGTGGTTTGTCCACTGCATTGTCGGTGGTCACGCTCGTGACGGCGTGACAATGGAGGAGGAGCCTGGAGCGGTCGTAAAAAAAACTTGTGGATGTGAAAGGAGCTCATCGGCAAGAATATCGCCGTAGTGGCGCGGTGCACTGTCAGCCTCCGCGACCCATCCGCCAGGACGTAGATGTTGGGACGAGCACATGGATTCCGTGAAACGTCTCAGTCGTCAGTCGATTCGATTCGAAAGGATTTTCATACCTATTCTGCTTGATATGCAGCGATTATTCCCCGGTTCGTTGCATACTTGTACCACTTCCCGTGTTCCTATTCGGGTTCACATTCGGAAGGCTGTTAACGATTCTTTTCTCTTCTTCGTGATTCATACCTGTCTTTTGCTGATCTTCTGCTTTTAGCCATTCGACTCTTGTCTATATGTGTACATTTTCGCCACGCTACACACGATACTTGAGCTCTAAGTACAGTATGGAAGATGGCGGGCAGTACGGATCTCCAGGTCGCGAATGCCACGGCGCCCAAAGATGGGTACCTTGACAACATCCGCCAAAGCTGTACCACAACGATTCATATTTATCTCGCTATCCTTCTTGAGCGGGCTGCCCTCACTTCTCCACCTGCGTTGTGGAGACATGCACCAGTCCGTCCGCTATCTAGCTCTCCTGCCTGTAGAGATCTGGACCTTGTGTTGGTCTCTATGCTCCCTCCGCCAGCAGCGACGTCTATCCTTTGTCTGCAAACTCTTCCGCTCTATCACTCTCCCCCTTTCTATTCAAACACCTATCCTTCGATGCCGGGGTCGATGCCTTTGACTTTTACATGGACAAGGAGTATCACATTTGCCGTCTGCGCTCCATGCACAGAACTGCCGTTCGGCTGGAGAACTTAACAGAGTCGCCCTTGGCATTTGCTCCTTTCGTTCAATCCTGGACGGTTACATTGGGATATCAAAAACAGGACAAACTTGACACCACCGGAGTGACCGGTCTCTCCGAAACACTCCACACTCGAATTTTCGCGATCTTTGGCAAAGCCCTAACACTATGCCATAACCTGTCGACGGTGCATCTCAAAAGGCTGAAGATAGACACTATGCTTTTAAGCACAATTCTATCTCTGCCGAAACTACAACACCTCACGATCGACACTCGCGAATTGACCGTCGCTGATACCGGAGGCGTCCTGCCAAAAACCGCCATGCTGCGGAGCCTTGATCTCAGCGACGATTATTTCTTGCAGGAGTTCGCAGAGATTGATCTTCCTATCCTTGCCCATCTCACACTTCGTTCAGTGACGGGGCAGGGATCCTTTTTTCAATATGTCGAGCGGTTTTCTCGGCTTGAAACATTGACAGTCATTTCCGTTCAAGGCCCCGACTTCCCGGTGATCAAGGCAAATTCTCTCCCGATTTTACGGACCCTCACTGGACCACCAGTCATGATAATCTCATTGGCGCCCAATCGACCTATTGCACGGGCCTTCATTGGTTTCACTGACGCAGCGGCTGTTTTACAGACGTGTGCTGCTCTCTCTCGCAGCTCCGTTCCTGTCCGCACACTTGACCTCCCTGCCATTCACTTCGTACCCCAGCTCCTACCATGGCAATCTAATTTGCACAGCATCAACTCGATGCACGAATTCTTGACCGAAATTGCAACCCTCCTCCCTGATCTCACTGAGCTAGCACTCCAGCTCTCAAATCCGCACTTGGGCGGCTGGGCCTGCGGGGGCTGCTTCAGTGGAATAAATGTTAACTCGGAACCACTTAGTGATGATGAGTTGCCCATTCTGTGCGATGACACGGCATTCGATGACTTACCTGAACACGATATATCCGATGATGAAGGAGATGCCTCTGGTTTGGGCACAAATATCACCATATCCCTCGACAAATCACCGGACAAAGAGCTCCAGGCGGACTCCTGGCTGCGCCAGGTGAGCATCTCAAGCTTGGTTTCGTCTTATTCAAGATTACTTAGGATTCCCTCCTTAGTCTTTCCTGCAGCAGATTTCCCCGAGCGCACTTCCCCTTCCTCGCAACATTGAGATCCTTCATCTACAAGCATCCTGGGTGGGGACTCCTCTGCCTTTGGCTGCACAGGAGCGCGCACTGGAGTCGCTGCACATGGCTTACCCCACGTTGCAAGAAGTTCAGCTTGGATTGCGTCGGAATTCGACATGGAGGCGAACCGGTCTGTCTGAGTCCTTCTGGAGAGTCGTGTCGAACGATTGCTGATCCGAGACTCACTACCGATTTATTGATTGTCATTTGTCGCTCACGAGAAATGTATAGTTGATTCGTCTGTTATTCAGAATTTTGAAGAATTGGGAGCTTGAGACTTTCAGTTTCGCCGTTCGCTCAGGATGTGGATATATATTATTCCTTATGGCTCCATGTATGAAAGAATTACAAATCACAATTTCTTTTACTCAATGCCCCGAGCCAAAGAAATTCTAAACCGCAAGAAATGTTCAGATATGCGCATCAGGCGCATCACCGGACCGGGATATTGGGTAACCGGATGCCTTGATCCAGATTGCATGCTGTCATCTGCTGCGATTTCCTCTCACTGTGTCTGAGAGGCGACAAAGGACGACAACGACGAACGACGATTACCGCCACGGAGCTTCCGCACAGTGCGCTGAGCTACAAAGCCTACAATTCAATGAGATACAGAGGCCGAGCGGCAGCGGCTGTTGTATCATTGATCAATGGCAATTGCTATCGACTTACTTCTGGGGTCTGATTTGAAGAGAACTGTGCCATGATCATCTCCAGGTCGTGAACGCCAACGACCGGGCGGCCACCGGGATGAGTACCTCGACAACCTCCGTCAAAGCTGTACCACAGCGATCACTATTTCGCTATCCTTGTTGAACGGCGCGGGCTGCCCTCGCTGAGCATCTAACACCCGCGTCATGAACACTGGAGACATGCACCAACCCGTTCGCTATTTCTCTCTCCTGCCTGTAGAGATCTGGGCCTTGTGCTGGTCGCTCTGCTCGCTCCGCCAGCAACACCGTCTATCATTTGTCTGTAAACCCTTCCGCTCCATCACTCTCCCCTTTCTATTCAAACACTTATCCTTCGATGCCGCGGTCGATGATCCTGGTTTTTTCATGGACAAGGAGGATCTCAGTCGCCGTCTACGCTCCATGCACAGAACTGCCGTTCGACTGGAGAAATTAACAGAGTCGCCACTGACATTTGCTCCTTTCGTTCAGTCGTGGACGGTTACATTGGGATATCAAGAAGAGTACAAACTTGACACCACCGGTCTCTCCGAAGCGTTTCATACTCGAATTTATGAGACCTTTGGCAAAGCCCTAACGCTGTGCCATAATCTATCAGCGGTGCATCTCAAAAGGTTGAAGATAGACACTATGCTTTTAAGCACGGTTTTATCTCTGCCGAAACTCCAACACCTCGCAATTGACACTCGCGAATTGACCGTCGTTGATACCGGAGGCGTCCTGCCAAAAAACGCCATGCTGCGGAGCCTTGATCTCAGCAATGACTATTTCCTGCGAGAGGGTTTCGCAGAGATCGATCTTCCTATCCTTGCCCATCTCACCCCTTCGTTCAGTGACGGGGCAGGAGTCATTTTTCCAACAAGTCGAGCGGTTCTCTCGACTTGAAACGCTGACAGTTAATTCCCTCCGAGGTCCCGACTTCCCGGCGATCAAGGGAGATTCTCTCCCGACTTTACGGGCACTCACTGGACCACCAGCCATGATAATTTCATTGGCACCGAATCGACCGATCACACGCGCCTCCATCAGTCCCAGTAACAGTCCCGCCGAATCTCTTTTACATGCGTGTGCGGCTCTCTCGCGCAGCTCTGTTCCTGTCCGCACGCTTGACCTTCCTCACGTTCAGTACATGCCCCTCATACTATCGCGATTTGATTTGGCTCGCATTGATTCATTGGACGAACTCTTTTCTGAAATTACGCCCCTCCTCCCTAATCTCACCGAGCTGACACTCGACGTCCCTAATCCGCACCAGATTGACCCCTGCTGCGTGGAATGCTGGGATGAAGAAGATATCGAATCGGAACCGCTTGGTGTTGACGAGCTGCCCATTCTGTGCGATGACACAGCGTTCGATGATTTACCTGAACACGAAGTATCTGACGACGAAGGAGATTCCTCCGATCTGGACACAGATATTATCATCTCCCTCGACAAAATACCGGATACAGAGCTCGAGGTTGAATCTCAGCTGCACCAGGTGAGCATCTCAACCTTGTTTTCGTCTTATTCAAGATTACTTACAGTTTCCCCTTTAGTGGTTCATGCAAAAGATTTACCCTCTTCCTCTTCCTCACAGCATTGAGATTCTTCATCTGCGAGCAGCATGGGTGGAGACTCCTTTGCCTTTGGCCGCGCAGCAGCGTGCACTGGAGTTACTTAACACGGCTCACCCTACATTGCGAGAAGTTCAGCTTGCAATGCCGAATTCAACGCGGAGACGGACCGGTCGGTCTGAGGCTCTCTGGAGAGTTGTTTCATATGACTGCTGAAGCTAGATTTGCTACCTCAGGCTATGTATTGACCGTCATTCGTAGCTCACAAGAAGCTAGTAGTTTGTTGATAATTTAAACCCGGATTTAGTTTTGTATTGAATAATATTCAGAGACTCTTGTCGAGCCGTTGTCCGCAACTTTCGAGAATCGAGATATCACCAGAGAGTTTGTATATCAGAAGTATTTCTGGTGATTTGCCTTTTCTTGGGCGACCAATGAGCAATACGAGGCTCTTTAAACCCACGCGAGGTTCCTCGTTCCTGTGCAGCGTGTAATGGAAGTAAGAATTTAGATACTGTGAAGCGGCAAACTGCGTTGAATCGATATCGCCTTCAAAGTTTGGACCGCAGGCAAGTTTAGAAACGCGAGAGTTTCACAGGAATACCTTTGCGGCCGGCGGTTCAAAAAGAGCTTTAGAACGTAGCCACATCATTGTAGGAGGCAAGAGCGTATTTACATTTGTTGATTTTGGACGTTCCCACATCTTCCCATCAACCTTGCATCCGGAATTGATCCGGAACTCGACGTTCAGCCCGAAATGCTTCTGCTGAGTGCTCCCGAAGCCCAAGGGTATTGCGGGCTACGAAAAGCGGCCGATCTAGTACTTAGCTCGGGATGCGCCTAACTTCCGAGCTTACCCTTATACAAGGTACGCCGTCTTCATCTCGAACTAGAGTATTGACATTTCATGGATATGTAGACCAGATTCAAAGAGGGAGCGAATAGACAATCGAGAGGAGACGAGAGATACTTTGGTCACTGCGATGAAACGGTGATTCGGGGCGGTATAGATTGCGATGAGACTCGAGAGGACGGAATGCGGCAACTGCTGCATGACATCTTCCTGATTTCCTCTCTGAATCATCATTCTCCAAGCCTTCGACGACGACGAACGACGATTACCGGGGCCTCCGCATACTGCGCGCTACGTTCCGATAGAAAGGCTGTCTTATAGTCAATTCTCGACCTTTGGGCTGATTTACGAAAATGGTTTATCTCGAAGTTGGCACTCCTTAGCCCCCTTCCTAGCCTTTTGAATTTCACACCTCTCTCTTCAGCTTCGAAGATCAACTTGAAGTGCACTCAAGGACCACGCAGCTGACTGTGCTGCCACTTTTCATGCAATCCGCCTCGAAGCGTTATAGGTGCGTTTGACTATCTTTGCTCGTTACTCAAAATGCTGAAATTGGACGCGATCCAGGTGCATCTCAGGTCGCAGGGAATTTGGGGATACGAATGTGTCTTTGACGTGCATCGAGACTCGACAGCCGCGACTGGGAGCGCAGAGCTGTGGATTTCATTGGAAGTATGGTGCGTGTTTTTCTCTTTCACTCTCTCATCTTTTCCTTCCTTTTCCTTGCGCTAACGAATTTATCTATCGAGAGTGTCTTCAATATCATGCTGTTTTCCTCGATCTCCTACCATTTTCTCCCTTATTCTTGTCCTTTTTCCCCCTCGCTCGCGGCGGCGGCTCACTATACCTTCCAGATTCTCATGCCGTTTCCGTCTCTCGTCATCCACGCACTGACCTTCGTATTCACGGGTGAGGTTACAAACCTTCCTCACTTTGACTCGGGACGGGGACACTATCGACTGGCCAGAGCAAGCGAGGCGCGACTGAGGCTTCCACCTACACTTCAGAGTCGATACGCCACTGTAGCGACATATATAAATAAAGCAGCTGTACGAGCATTGGCATGATACGGTTCTTTTTCCCTGCCCCTTGCGTCCCTTCTCCTCGCGTTTTTCTTTTTTCTTTCTTCTTTCTCCTTCGCTAACCCATACTCTCCCAGGAAAAAAGTAAATCTTGTCGTTCACGACCTGGATAACATCGGCGAGGCAAAACGATTGCGGTATGCATACCAGTCTCCAGAGCGCTTCTTAACCTCACCCCTTACATGTTAGCAAGAGACAAGAGACACCTGGATACTACGACGGCGCGTAGGCTCGAGCTACTGATATGGCCGATATGCGCTCCAACTGCGGGATGGATAGGATTGGAGGATAAGCACGCGAAAACGACGCCTCGTAGGAATACTCTCCTTGGTCGCAGACAGCCTTTTATGGTACGTATCGTTCCGTTTCCTCCCCCTTCGTTATTGTTCCCCACAACTACTCAATTTGCGCATCTTCTCGCCATGCCCAACCATATTCCTCTGAGCTGACCTCACTTTTTCTCACAGACATCGAACTCTTTTCGCCGCTGCTGCGGCTACGTCCGCTGAGATACTCATCCGCAAGATGTGGGCTCAGCTGTACCGACTTTAGAAGCCTGGCTTTGGTGTCGACGAGATTTACCCGGGGTCGAGTCTGGGCACTGCTGCTGCTGCCCAGGATCCATGGATGGCCTGGAGGGAGGAGAAATGAGTCTCTGGCCGTGGAAGTGGTTATGGTTCCACGCTTCGTCGCTGAGGGTGTACCCGACACTTTGGTATTGGGCTTCGCGAGAGCGGCTCACTGGCACTCGCATACTCGGGGCAGACGCCTGAGGCTGGGAGTCGCCAAGTGTTTTGGCTTTGCGGAGGCGCAACGCGCGATGACTCCGCACGAGCTCGGGAATGATAAGTACGGACTTTCTTTTGTTTTCTGGTCCTGCGGTTTTCCTCGCCGAATCCTCGGACCCCGGCTGCTCGTACCACGAAGGTCCACGATGCATCGAGCTTGGGTAATTTCGGTGGTCTATACAGGTGACCACTCTGGCATCGAGGCGCTTTCTGAGCATCTACGAGCTCCTACACAGAGCACCTCGAGGCAGATGTGTTGTGGTGTCGGGATTGCTCCAGTCGCTCATGGCATTCCTCGCTGTGGCTGTGCTACTCCACCTTTAGGCATTTTCACCTTTTCCCCTCGACGGAGCTGCGCCTCGGCCAGCGGATGCCCCGGGATAATTCCCTCCGCATACGGCGCTGCTGCTGCGGGTGTAGTTACGGGACTCTTTGATGCGTTATGTTTGGGACGCGGGAGCCGGCGGGTCGAGAGCAAATCGAGAGACATGAGTTTGAAGTACGTCGGATTCTGGGTAGCGGATGGGGCGAGATATACCTCAATGTGCTCTCTCCCCACTGACGCGTCTGCTTCGATGCTTGTTGGCAAAGCTGGGGCGAAATGCAGGAGCTGGGGAATGAGGCCCCACAGCTTTTGTTCGGGCGGGGAGCAAATATTTGCTGGTGATATCAATGGTTTTAGATTTGTAAACACTTTTTATCGACAGTTTGCGAACCCATTGCAAAACAATCGGAAAAACAGAGGATTTCAATGGTTTAGAACTGTTTTTAAACCAACGAACTGGAGCCTTTGACCGTGATATAATCCCGAGAGCCTCTAAGGCCGCAGTAACGGCCCCCTCTCTCGCAGCTCCTCGAGTCGCGCCGGTTCCGCGGCCATATTCGACGTTCTTCACTGGAAATATAATCATCGCTTTGCAGGACACCGCAAGGCAGTAAACTGCGGGGACTCACTGAAAATTTTGCAAGTCCAGGTTACCCCGATCAGCGGCCCTGTACTTGGATCCTCATAGCCCAGGGTGTATACATATTGTTGAGCCACATTGTTCAGAGTGGTTCTATGGTGCTCAGCACCCCTTGAAGAACACAGGCCTCCATGTCCCTGTTGAACGCGATCTCTCTGAGCTGAACTGTCTAGCAACACAGCTTCAGCAGGACTGGAAACTTCTCGCGTCGAAGTTCTTTCTGGTCCGGCCCATTTAATGCATCGGACAAAGTCCTCCTTGCCACTAGCGTAACTCTGAACCGAAGACGGTCTCTCTTTTTTCATAGTTCCACCAGTGAGCTCATGAAGAGTTTCTCGGAGACAAAAAACATACCGACACCCTCAGGTGACAACCGTAGGTGCACAAATTTCAATAGGGAAAGATCAGGGTTAGGAGCATGCCTTCCAGTTGGCTCATTCGACCTTTGGGAAGGTTGATCCAAGGTCGGGTCGACCGATGCAGTCGTGGACGTAGACGCCCCGTCCGATTTCAGATCATTTCCGGGCGTTGAAGACTTCACATTAGATTTTGCAAATCTCCGCTTACATGCCATACTGCAGATGTCTGTTCATTGAAAGTTCCCAAGCTGTGAAATCAGCTCTCACCATTCAAATAGAAATTGGAGATTTAAGCCTGGTGTGAAAAGTTCTACTTGACCCTTACACCAGGGGCACTTGATTTGTGAGTGATAAAAAACAGCCGTCATCAAGGTAGTCTCGGCCGTGATCAGACGACTGCCAGGGCGGTGAGCGAGTTCTCAGCATCTTGTATTTGGTAAAGTGCACGTTGAATCATGTTCATGATTACTTCATCGCTGACGAGAAAATCTTGCGTCTTTGTTCTGAAGGCCTGTGAACAATGAACATGAAGTGAGCAGTGGTGATGACTGGATCCCTCTCCGGCCTTGCACACCTCTTGATTATTCCATACTGCCAACGAGATGGGTCGGCATTGTTCCGTGACATCAACAAGGGCCCGGGTGCCAGTGAGCGGGTTCAGAGAAATCGCAGTCGGGATAGTGAGAATAGGTAGTGCGATGAGAGGTACAAGCCGTAGGCGATCCATTAGATTGAGGGAGCCGGGGAATTGTAAGGCAGATGAAACGCAGTGCATGAGAAAATGGGCTTTTGCTCTGTCGCCACGTATGTAATTCAAGAGCCGGCTGAACATTTGCACTATCCACCGAAAGTCATAGTATGCATCTGTCAACGCGTTATCGATCGGTATGATTATAATTTGTACCAACTCACTTTCACTGTGCGACTGTCCCACTAAGTTCGGTGGGAACAGGCAATATAGAGCACAGTAAATGATGGCAATCGTTCTCTCTTCCTCGCCGTGTATGTATTCTGCCAGTCGACGAACTGGCCGGACAACACGGCCTTCCACAACGACTTCGGCTGTGGCATCAGGGGCGGGATTCATGCAGCTGCAGGCGCAATAATAGTAGTGATAAGAGTAGTATGCATCTGCCGCGCGTTGGTTAGCAAATCATGGAAGTATTTGCACACGCAGAGTCGGATTCGGGCTCGAAACCGATGAAAACGCGGGGGAACTCACTTCCTTCGACATTGTGCCATGTTGTTACGGCGGGAAGATGGAATTGCGGCCCTTCGCCCTTGCCTCCCGCACCACCCTGGACTGTAGCCGCGCCACCGTTGCCACCAATCCCGCCTAAGCAGGGAAAGCAAGGATAGATTAGTAGGAGAGCAGTCATAGAAAGCACATATCAGCCAAGCACCATTAATCTTGACGATCTGTCCAGTCTGAGGGAAGGGATTCCAGTTACCGTGTGTTTGAGGTCAGGTGGCCGAGTCCATGGACGCCAGGAGCCAAAAGGCATGAAAGATACAGCGGTAACGGAGGAGGTAGCGGCGCAAATGCAGGCTTATTGCTAGCGAGGATGGGAGGTCGACTTGGGTCAAAAGGACAAGGCTATGGTACATACTATCACCGCTATAGTCTCTTAAAGCCACCTGAAGTCCTCGTTCCTGTGCAGCGTTTAAAAAACTCGCAGTAGCCGCGTGGAACAAAGATGATGATCGGACAATTTACTGATATTTTCTATACAGGATAGATTTAGATGCTGCGGCGCGGTTTGGGAGCGGCGACAAATTGCGTCGAATCGACGCCGTTTGCCATGGCCGCCCTGAGGCAGTTTTGGAGGAGCGAGCAGTTGAATATTTCGGAGCTGTCGGTTCAAAAAGAGCATGTGTGGATGATGCCAAGCTTTGAGCTCAAGAAAGTAGGCAAATAAATTCGATGAGATGAGTACAATCATCGTCAGAGGTAAAGATCGAAGAGCGTATTTACTTGTGTTGATTTAGCAGCCTCTTACCCATCAATCCTGAGTCAGGCTGGACATCTTGGACATTCAGCCCAAGGGCCAAAATGCTTTCTGCTGAGTGCTCTGTAAAGCGGCCGATCTATTAGCTGGGAACGCCTAAATTCCAAGCTTACCTTTAGCTTACTCTTGCACGGTCAACCAAGGCTAAGTATGAGCTTTTTCTCGGGACTGCGAAACTCTGTAAGTAGTTATCGATACTGTCCAACATGATTATGAGTCAGCAATACTAGTAAACACGAATAAGAATTTCTCCGACTCACTCAGAAATATCATATTTGGGATAGTCTCTGACCTCATCCTGAGGAGGTCGATCCGGTGCAGTAGACACGAAGAGTTTTAGTGACCCAGACGAGTCACCTTGCTCTCGGCATAGTTCAAACAACCGACTATCGGTTAGCACGTCACCGATGGGGCCGAATGGCACCCCTACTTCCGACTGGTACACGTAAAAATCAAACTGGCGGTAGTCGGGAATAGATAACTACAGAAGAAAACCGCTCCAAGATCAGGCTTGCAGTTCGGGGGAAAATGTTGATGCGTACCTTTGAGAATATCCGTTCGCGAATCGACGCTCCATTACGCGCCCCCGTGATTTCAACGATGCGGTATTGCTGGCCGTTGGTACTAGCGATAATACGTGTCGTTGGGAGGTAGTGGTCACGGTGCACATGATGGCCGGCTCTTCTTGCACGGCGTCGGCGGTTATGGAACTGAGAGTGAGGATGAGCAATTACAACGGACGGTGTGAGAGGGAGAAAGAGCACAACAAACTGACCCAAGCCTCGATTTGCCCTACGGACATACCTGATAGCTTTGCCATGTTGGCTTTGCCAGCGTCGGTGGGATATGGATTGAGGGCAAAGTGGTGTTCAAGATTGGGGATAGCGTCCTGTTACAGTATGGAGTTAGTGAGGTGTCGGAAATACAGAACTTCAGCGTACTTACCCTACCGGGGATGGGTAACAACAATAGATGAATAAATCTGAAAGTGAGTTTTGAGCTTGCAGTTTGTTTGTTGATATTGCTTTTTGTCTCTGAGCGACTAGTTTGCGGGGAAGCATGGGTAGGTGTCCTTATTGGCGGAGGAGGAGGAGATACGGCCGTGCTCCGATTATTATTTCGGGACACCGCCGGCGAATCTGAATTGGATATCGAAAACCTCCGTTTACAGTCCATGCTATCACGGACAAAAATCATGAACAGAAGCTCTTCGGTTGTGAGAGCACGGTGGAAGACAACTAACCAATCAACGAAGGCTTGAAGGCTCCGACCCGGGGACACCGGTATTTGCGTATTGCACCAGGGACAACTCATCTGCGAACAAGGAAACACAGCTGCCATGAAAAGTGTAGCGCCCGCAGACACCATACGGCTCCCCAGTTGGTAGACTGAGTATTTAGAGTCTTGGATGCGGTACTGATCAGTTTCGATGATTGCGGTAATTTTTTCGTTGTTGTTGTAGAATGCGCGGAGTTTTTCTATGAAGGCCTATGAATTTAGTGAGCGGCTGAGTACATTATTTGTCTGAAAATTTTTACCTCTTGATTCTTCCATACCGATAACAAGACGGGTCGGCGCTCTCCCATAACATCGACAAGGGTGATCGTGTCGTTCAGAGAAAGTATGCTTGGGATCACGAGAAACGGTAAGGCAATAAGAGGTACAAGCCGGAGGCGATCCGTTAGCTTGAGGGAACCGGGGAAGAGTATAGCAAATAATGTGCAGTACATGACGAAGAGCGCTTTTTCTTTGTCCCCTTCGATGTATTCGGAAAGTCGGCGGAGGATCGGGACAACAACATTTGGTGTCGCTTGTCGTTGCACAGCTAGCTCTTGGGGATTGGAAGTATGGGTCAAAGAGTCGCAGTGATAGTGCGCATCTGTCGCGGTGTTGTTCAGGTTCAAGTCTTCCTTCGAGATTGAGAGATAGAAGCTTACTTCCGTTGACCAGGATATTCCACGATGTTTCTAAAGCGGAAATGTGGAATTGTGGGCCTTCTCCGTTACCTCCTGCTCCACCATGCACTCCACCGCCACCTCCGGATCCTCCAGTTCCTCCTGGGCAAAGGTTACGATTCTTTATGATGGAACGAATCGTGTATCCGCACCGTTAATCGTGGTATAAGCATCAGGGAGGAAACCATTGATGTTCCCGCGAGCCTCAGGTAGTCGAGCACGTCTAGACCCGCGGATTGGAGGCATTGCAAGCACAGTAGAGTGTGGTCAAGCACTTGGAACTCTGACGTAGGCTGGCTGAGCGATCCTAGTGGCAAACGCGGGCGTAGGCTTGAGTGGCGGACAATGGAACGTAGAGACGCCGAGGCAGTGCGTTGGGCTAGTTTATTTAGATTCTGAAAATTTGGCGCCGAATTCATCACGATCAAACGGTGTAGGGGTGGTATTGTTCATCAACACCTGACGTGTAAGTTTGGTGCCGTCAGGTGGGCGCCAGGGATCGGCGTTAAACTTCGCTTTTTGTCAAATCTAAAAAATATATGCGGCGGTCAACCACTTACAACTTTCAATGACTTTCAATCACGCCTTAGAGAAGATTTGTCCTCAGATGCGTGCGGTAACGCGTAACTAAAGCTTCCAGCGCACGACCTTGCGAGTTGCGACTCCGAGTCCGATGCACTGAGATAAAAGCTTGACCCCTTGAAGGTATCTCGTATCAAGAATAAATTTATGAGTGCGCCCCCTTTCTCACCGTCCTCAGGCTTGGTCACAAGATGGCTCCAGACTTATTCTTGGTAAAGCGAAAGACAACGCACAGATAGAAAATGCTATACAAGTACGTTGCGTACTGAGATGCCGGGAGGCATGGTGAGTTTGTTTTGGTTTTCGTTCGGTAGAGTCCCTGTTCAGTGACAGAAATTCCAGGATGTGGCCAGCAAGTGCAAGTGGCGAGAGACAGAAGATTCTACAAGAGAAATCCGAAGACAATCATCAATGTCCGGTTCCAGATATTCAAAGCTTTTGATGAGAATACTGTATCGTCAGGAAGAGCAGAATTGCCCGTTTGAATTCCAGTCACGTCGTCGAGTTATAAGGTTGTTTCCAAGCAAAACTTGCTGCCATATCTTGGGGCTGGTCGATCCTATTCAAATTGCGAGAAGGCGAAGGAAGACACGCAAGGTGGTGTACTAATGTTATTTTCTCAAGCTGATGGTTTCCCTTTTATAGGAGACTTCCATTTGGACACTCAATGACCCTCATAGCTAGCGATCGAGGAGATGCCATATGGCCCTTGAAGCAGAAGAGCATGCGTACAAAAAGTGAGTATAGTGATCCGTCTGCCAGCGTATCGTGGTCAAAAAAAGACAGTAAGGAACGTCAACGTTTTGCCAAGTGTAGATTTAGAATAGCGCGGTCCATGAAAAGAAAGATCAGCAGTCCGTTCTCCTCCTCCGACGCAACACATCCCGCAAACGGCGTAGCCGACTCCAAAACCGCTTCCACCACAAATTTGACCCAACCCGATCCCGCGTCGTCGTCGTCCTCTCTCTCAAATCGACCTCCGACTGAGCCAGACCAGAATGTGGACGCACGATGTGCTGCGCCGACTGGATATGCTCTTGCTGGTCGCAGGAGTACACCGAAGGCGTGTCGCAATCCCGGGTGGGACCAGGGAGAAGCCCGACGTCGAACCAAGTCATCCCGCCGGGGATGAGACCCAATCCCTGGTCAACGGCGGCGTGCATTGAGTCATCCAGTCCAGCACCCTCATCAAGCTCCTCTCGCTGTCTGTCTTCTACCACCGTTCGCTCCTCATCATCCGGTGGCGTGCGCAGCTCCTCCACAGACTGCATGGCCGACTCGAAGTGCGTTTCGTGCGTCTCAGACGACGACAGCTCAGGCGTCGAAGTGGAAGCCTCAAGGGCAACTGGCGCAGGGGATGACGCCAACACAACCCTTTGCGTAGTGGTAGCCCACTCAGCCGCCGGATTCGGATGGGTCATCTCGGGGAGCTCAAGCCGCGAGGTAATCTCAGGCAAGAGGCTCAGGGAATGACGACGTTCCTTCAGAGGCGGGGAGATGTA
Organism: Favolaschia claudopus; assembly: GCA_037176885.1. Classification (NCBI taxonomy): domain Eukaryota; kingdom Fungi; phylum Basidiomycota; class Agaricomycetes; order Agaricales; family Mycenaceae; genus Favolaschia; species Favolaschia claudopus. The sequence goes on along the minus strand of JAWWNJ010000048.1, from coordinate 596,773 downwards.
GCTCCATTCCATGAGCGGCGATATCGAGCGCTGCGATGGCGGCGGCGCCGAGTCAATTGACCTAGACCGGACGGTGGAGAATAGCACCCCGTCCTCCGCGACCTCGTCTTCCCCACCAGCATCGTCTGCGTTACCTGCCCATGCAGAACGTCGACCCCGGTCTATCGGCGTCCCGTGCCCGACGCGTGAAACCGGCCAAGTGCTGGAGCCCGGACCAGTTGACGGGACACTCGAGACCGATAGACGAGGAGATGTGCTCGGACGTATTGGGGACAGCGGGTGTTCTAAGCTTGGCGGTGGCTCAGCAGAGAACGAGACGCGCCGTGGAGATGAAGGGGCACTCGAGTGAAGATATGGTGGAAAGGGGAGTTCTGCGGAGGCAAAGGGAGACGGAGGAGGTGAGGGCGAAGGCGATGTCGATAGACAAGAAAGGTCGAGATTGAATTCGGTAAAGCCTTCGGCGCTGAACGAGGCAACGTCAAGTATTGTGTCCCTGCGTTCATCCCCACCAGAGGATAAAGAAGTGTATTTTGACAGCGACTGTCTATCGCTGTAAGGCGATTCACGACCAGCGAAAGCTTGAGACCTTTCCGCGAACGACATGATATGAGCATGAGAATCCGCAGATTGAAGAAGCCACAACGTACATTAGCAAAACCCGGCAAATAAAAGCGCTCTACGAAAATACAGAGGAGATGGTGGTTGAGGAAAAAGCCCCGGCAGCAGAGTAGTGGCGCACCCCAGTCCGCCACGGACGCTCGGATTTTATTTTATTTTAGTGGATGCTGACACGCGTCCCGCGGTTACGTGGTGCAGGGGGACTACTTCCCTTCGTCACAGACGTGCCGGAAGACGCAGAAGTATTAAACGCCTGCTCGAGCACGAGTGGACGACTACCTCGGTGCCTGGCTGTGTTTTTTAAACCGCTGGACCGTGACGCGGGCACGCAAGACCAGCAAACGGCCGTGTCTGCACAGGTAATGGGGTGGTGAAAGCGAAAACGAGGTTTCCGCGAGTTCATTAACCTCAGATCGGATCAAGGAAGGGTGCAGACGTTACTGAACGCCCGGCGACGCCGCAATTGAGGAGAGGTCAAGCTGGCATTGACATGTCTTGAAGACTTGAAGACAACATCTAGAGTCTGGACCGTAAAGCCATCGTCGAAGGGCCAGCTTGGAGTGTACCTCTCCAAACGACGCAGAAGCGAAAATCCTTCGTGGAAAGCTGGTCCAGGTACCTAATCACCGAGGAATCATTTAGATACGTAGGAAAGACGTGCAAAGGAAGATTATCGTACTGAAGCACGAAGAAGCTGGACTGGTGGTCTTCATATCACTCCCAACCCGAGTCACCCGCCAACAGTGAGCCACCACCATAATCCTCCGGGTGAGATACACGAGCCAGAGGTGCGACCAGGCTGATCCTCCAGCCACGCATGCGAGCTTGAGGCGGAATCCAGGCAAATCAGCAAGAATTCAAATGAGAAGCGAAGATAGACGACTAACCAAAAACGCCCAATTGCCCTTCGCTATTTCCGCAATATCGACTCCTGCGCCGCAATAGAACTACGGTAGAATGTGTAAGAAGTGGTTGAACAGGCAGAAAATCGGTTGGATGCCATAGCGAATGGACGTGGTGCTAGAGAGTGCCAGCGAAGAGCTAAATGAACTTGAGAATTCAGGCTGTCACAGCTGTACTTTGTTTGAGCCTCAATAGACTTCTCAGGGAAAACGAGTTGCAAGTCACGCAAGGTCAAGGAAGATTGAGGAAGAGAGAGGAAAGAGAAAAGTGGCTACCTGTCACCGGAGATAAGTTGTTATGATCAATCTCACATTTGCAGCCAAAACCTCGAGAAAAGAGTCCAGAATATACGGTATAAATTGCGGTACTAATATACACAGCAGAGTATGATAACGCGACGTAACTGCTACCTTTTAAAATTTTAGGCTATGCGAGGTAAGTAGATATATAAGCTGTAGCGATTTCGGACGAGCAGTGTATGGAGGAGCTAGCAAATGCAGATAAGTGGACCGGGGGGGAAAGCAGCGAGATAATAACACAGTCCATAAAGTACAGGCGTTAAGCCGATATGCGATTTGAATTTGGTTTGGATGGGGGGTTAGTTAGTGTAGTGCAATTGCAATGTCCGCCGCAGTCAGTTGTGAGTGCCTCCAGGCGAATGGACCCGATTTATACGTCAGTCGGTCAGCCATTCTTGAAGAAGCCGCGATGTGTCCGGGGTTCAAGCGAAGATGGCGCGGTAGTGCAGATCGAGCGGGGAGGTTTAATGAGAGGTCGGTTGTACGCCGGGGTAGGAAGAGCTGCTCGTTCCTGTGTCATACCCCCAACGCAAAACTCAATGAGCTCTCGCGGTCTCGCTCTCTGTCCCCTACATCTCCCACAGTGACGGGCACAGGAGGACTAGGCGGTCCGCTAAACCAGCCGCCCATACCCATCACACCCATCGCCATACCGAACATCCCCATCCCCATCTCCATGCCGGTACTGAGCATCGAACCGCTGGAGGAAGGATTCATGGACGAATTACCGGCAGATCGCAATCCAAGAGCAACACCACCACTAGTCCCTCCACTGCCTCCCCCACTCTCCTCATCATAGTCTATATCCGAGTCAGGTCCAATCCGCAGAGTCCGAGGCGGGTCTACATCCATCGCATCCGCATCGTCAGCTCGCCCAACAGACGAAGCCGCTGCCGCCGCCGTATTCTCCACCCCAACACTCTTCAAAAACTCCTGCCACACAGCCTCATCCGGCTCCAGCGCCGCAACCAACTCCTGCCGCTGACGTTCCCGGCGCTCCTCAGGCGTACTCCCCTCCTCCTCCCCCTCCCCACGGAACGCAAACGCACCACGCATAGGCAACATCTCTCCGGGATCGCGGATACGCGGTAGCTGCGGCAACTGCAACTCTCCGCCTTCTGACACGCCGTCGACATTGCCATACGGCACACCCTCCTCCGCAGCCCGTGTCATCGCGAGATACATCGGATGCGGCCGCGGTTTCGGATGCGGAAGTCTCCTCTCCAAGGTACCTCGCCCAGCACCAGCTCCCATAAAAGCCGCCTCGAAATCCTCCGCTGTTCCTCCCGTCCAAACGGCTTTCCTCGAAGGGTCGACCGGCGTCCCACGTCCGCGCGCCGAGCCTTCAGAGGGCGATATCGGAATGTCGGTGAACAGATGCCGCAACGCAGGCACACGAACGCTGGCGAGTGGTGGTGGGGGAAGCGGCAAGGGAATCATCTGCTGCTGCGAGAACCCCTGTCCATGTCCCGACATCGTCCCGTGGGCATGTATATCCTGCGGTGACGGCGGTGGCGAAGGCGCGACATAAAACGACGACAAGACACCGCCCATGCCATTCCCAGACAAATCCATCTCCCCATCCGTCCCAGAACCGTCCTTCTCATCAGGCGGTCCAGCAGAAGGCGACCTTGGCTCCATCGCTGCAAACGACTGCTGCGGATCAACCTCAAAGCTGCTCTCACCCTCATCTTCCCCACTCTCCCCATCCTCCGCCTCACTCGCACTGTCCTCCAGCTCCCAATCATAATACTCCTCATCCATGAACAACAACGCGTCCGGATGCGGCAACCCTCGCGCAGAGAAATAATCATCCGCCTCTTGAGCAACGAGCGACCGAATCAGCCCAGAGGTGTATCTCTGCCGACTACAAAAATAAAAACCACAAATCCATCAGATTCACAAAATTAAATTGAGAACAAGAAAGACACGCACACATCCCACACGCGCATCCTACACGCAATCTTCCACGGACCCCAACCCGTATTCATTCGCGTCGCGGGATCAGGCCCCAGATCGTCGTCAGGCGCTTGCGCTTGCACGTACCCAACACCCATCTGCGGCTGAGGCGGCGAAGGCGAAGGAGGCATCTCATACTCCGGCCCTTCACCCTCCGGCTTGCCCACTAAACCCTTCTTCGTGCCTGCTTCCCCGGGTTGTTCTTCCTTCTCCTGCGAATCCGGCAACGCAACCGGTGAGACAGGCACAGAAACGATACAAAGCGGACTCCTCCTCCTCATCCGTCCATACTCCTCCTCAGACGACATCTCCTCCGGCGACGGACTCATCCTCTCCACCTCACCCTCACCCTCAACAACAATAATATCCATCTCCACCTCGTCCTCCGCCGGCGCATCCACATCCTCCTCCTCTTTACCCACCTTCTCCACCTCCATCTCCATCTCCCCACCATCCCCGGTCTGACTGAGTCTCTGCTGCAGCGGCACCATCATCCTCCCCCAAACCCTCACCCCCCTCCCCACCGGCGCCCCCCACTCCCTCACCCACCTCTCCCCCGCCTCCCTCCTCATCTCCGCCTCCCGCGCATCCACCATCGCCCGCTCCCCCGCCTTCCTCCTCCTCTCCATCAACGCCCCCCACTCCACCGCGCGCGTCTGCCGCTCCGCAAACGTCGCTGGGCCAGCGAGCATCCCGAGCCCTGGGGCCGAGGAAAACGTGTATGGTGGAGAAGATGGGGAGGTCGGAGAAGATATAGGTATTATAGAGGACGGGGAGGAGGCGGGCATCGATAATAACGCCGACGAAGACGACGATGAAGTCAGCGTCGAAGAAAGGTGCGACGATGAATTTGAGGAAGAGGGAACACCATACGGCGCATGCGGAAGCGGCCAATCAGGCGACACAGTCGGCCCAGGCGCTATATCACCAGCGATTCCACTCCCACCAGGCGAATTCATCCCCATAATCGCCAACGGGTCCGCCTCCGTGGAAACGCTCTGCTGCGGGGGCGTTGGTGCTGGTATGGAGTCCGGGGGCGGGGACGAAGACGAGGATGGCAGCGGGATGGTAGGATTTGGGTTTGAGCTGGGAGTCACATTCCCTGCTTGAGGAGGAGGAGGCGAACCACTCCCCGATGCTTCGTCTTTGTCTGTCACAGCCACAGGAGCAGTGGAACCCACCGCCGCCAACACACTCATCAACTCCGCCTCCGGCCCCACCGCAGGCAACACAAACGGTGACGGCGCCAACTCGTCGGGGGAAAGCGAGCGCGAACGTGCATGACCAGAAGCGGGTGTCGATATCGCAGCCGCGGATGTGGTTGCGAGGGGTGGAGGCGAGGCAGAGGAAGCGGTGAGGGGTGTCGGAGATGCAGCTGGTGCGAATGGGGAGGTAGAAGTCGCAATATTCGAATCCACACCCGTACTCCTAGCTGGAAGTGGACTTGGACTCTTACTGGGACTCGTACCGCCAACGACTTTGCTCGACGACGCCACAGTCAAAGTCAAAGTCGGACTCGTAGGCCTCAAGGACGGCGAGACACTGACGCTCGCCCTCGGACTCGAAGTCGGAGTGACACTAGGATCCGCATTCGTCACCGTCAAGGCCTCATCGTCACCTTTCCTCTCACTCGCATCTGGAACAATCCTACATCAGCATCGAACCGAAGAAAAAGGGAGTGAAATAAAGACCCACCAACTAACACCATCTCCACGTCCGCACTCTCTTTCGCTTTCTCCCTCTCCTCCCCAACCACACCCAACCCCCCATCCCACCCCCTCTCCCACCCCGCCCCCAATAACGGCGACGTCAACGGACTACTCAACGGACTACTCCCAGCCACCAACCCCAACCCCATCAACCCACCGCTCATCGCAGTCGACAACATCCCCAACGCCGGCTTCCCCCCAAGCATAACCGGCGGCGGACTCGTCACCACCCCCACCGGACGCATAATCGGGCTCGTCGTCTGACTTTGACTCTCCCTTTGTTCGCCTGAAGAGGAGGAGGACCCAATAGCAACCCCCATATCAATCTCATCCAGCCTCCCCGGCGCCGGACTCGCCCCTCTTTCGCTTCGCGGCCGCAACGTCAACGGGTTAGCGGCGTTCGCCGCGTCTTGTTCTTCTTTCCTCTGACGAGCGGTGGATGTTGTTGAGGTAGATTGCGAGGAGGAGGGAGGGGGATTGGGATTCGTGGTGGGCTGTGGGTGGTTGTTAATTAGCTTTTAGAGTAGATGGGAGAGTGAAGTATAGAGAGTATAGATAGAGAAAATGATGCACATACAGTATAAAACAACCTCGCCGTCCGCCTCGTCAGCCGCATCGGCGGCATCGGCATCGGTACAGGCTGACTCGTCGTCGCTGCACTACTCGCACTCGCAGCCACAACTTTCTTCGTCGTCGTCGTCGTCCTCGGCGCCTTCCCACCCTTCTCAGCACCCTTCTTCTCCCTCTTCCGCTTCTTCCTCGGTGGCACCGTCTCAGCTTCCTCCACAGGGGACCTCGTTCTGCGCGTGCACCCCGCCGAAGACGTGGGCGTAGACGACGACGCGGCGGATGTAGATAATGAAGAGGATGCCGAGGAGGTGGAGGTGGAGGCGGGGGAGGGGGCTTTGCCTTTGCCTTTGTTGGGGCGGGCGTGGGAGGGGGTGTCGGGCTAGAGGAAAGAAGGTGGAAGTTAGTGACGATGTATGGAAAGTAGACAGAGGAAAGGGAACGAGGAGAATACGACATCGTCACATAGACGCCCATCGATAGAAAAGCGAGGCAGTCCATGCACACGCGTCCGCCCACATCCTCCGCCTTCCCCATTCCCCATTCATCCATCACCTCCCTCCCTTCTATACATCTACACGCCGATTGACAGGATCCAAGACAGCCGACTCGAAGCCCCTCCTCTCAAGCACCCCAAAAAGGCAATCCAGCAAGAAGGACCACAAAAACATAAAAGGAGCCGGAGAACGACCCCAAAACGCCAGATATCCGGACCCAGCAGAGAAACAAGACAAGAGAAGAAGACAGAAGAAGACAAGACAGACGACATACCTCAGCAGGACACCTCACCCTCTGCCTCTTAACCACCGCCCCATCTTGTCCTCGTCCTCGTCCTCCATCCTCACCGTCCCCCGGCGCATCGACAACCTCCGGACTCTTCCTCTTCCTCTCCCTGTGCGGCACCAACGGCGACGACGCTGACGCCGACGACGAAGCCTCCTTCGCCTTGGCAGAAAGCTTCCGCGCACTAGGCGGGCGCAGTATGCGTCTGAACGTCGGCGTCGACGTCACCGACAGCGGAGTTGCCGGCGTCGGTGGAGTCGTGCTCGAAGAGGAGGAACTCGAGGCACGCGGCGTCGCCACGGCCCCAAAACGTGTGCTGCGGCGCTTCGGACTCGTGTCCTTGCTGGATTGTTCGGGTTCCCTATTTTGCTGAATTGTATGCGTTGTTGACGCGGAAGGTGACTTTGTTCGGGACGGCATGCAGAATGCGGGTGACTCGTGCGCCACGCAGAAACCACGCCGTATTCAAGCTTCGAGCGTCAAGTCTTGTGCTTCGAGTCGTTGTTATATGTCGCCTAGCTCTTCTTGTTTTTCTTCTTGTTGTTGTTGTTCTGCTATTGTGTTTCTTGTAATAGTGACTGGCGACGGCGATGGATGAAGAAGAGCGACGGTGACAACGACAACGACAAAGACACCAGATAAAAACATCAACAAATACTCGGCTCAGGCGGACCGGTGGCCGCGTCACCTTTCACACGCTCTCCTACCTCTTACCGTTTTACTCAGACTGTAAGAGGAGACTGCAGAGGGCTCAGAGTCTGTAAGTACGCGCTCGCGATTCGCACAAACGCGACACGTCACACCATCGTGGCGCGGCGTTTCTCTGTATGTAAACTCTCCCTTTTGGTCCCGTCCGACCGTTCGACATTTGATCCCAACGTGTTCACTCTGATAATACCGCCTTGGCCGTCGCAATCCAATTCAAACCGCTCCTTTTGAAGCCGATTGTCCACAGATCCCCGACTCGGATCCGGTAGATCAGGACTCCGACTCAGGAACTCGACAGCGACAGTCACGGCAGACATTCTAAGTACCTGCGCTTCCTAGTTCAATATGCTTCGGGTTAAAGTGTGCTTGAAAGCTTGAAATGGGTCACTTCCGGTTGACGGAGAGGGAAGGTATCCCTGGCGCCGACAACGAAGCAAAAAAGCTTTCGCACCGCCAGTGCATTAAGGGGGAATCGAACCCCCGGCGGGTCGAGCTTTCATGACACTCGGAAAATGGCAACGACCCAGGTTACCACTACCCCATTAATGCAATGTGACTCTGTAAAACACAGAATACTGAAACCACTCGACGCTTGTGGCAGGCGATCGTCTTCCAACTTTCTTTGAACTTTCTTCAACACTGAACAGATTGGACAAGATAACAATGGACAAGGAAACCCTACCCCCGTCATGCAATTTAACACTTTCTATGGACACACTCAATGGCAATAAACTGTTATGTGTGCTCTCACTCTGGTAGTAGATTCGACTTGCAGTAACCAGGCAGGAATGTAGTAATGTACAGAACAACCCAATCTAATATCTCAAGTCCAGATCCCGGGCCAACTCATACTACATCGTGACCACACCGGTACAATTTGAAATATATAGCTCTAAATATCAATAGTGAATGCCAACATGTATTATGGACACACGACAAAACTCAACACAAACAATTTAAACACTTAACACCAACCTCAACCGACGACCAAGAACACTTCCCTCTCTTCTTCTCCCCCAAAACTCCAAATCCTCCTATCCCACCCACCTCATCACCCTGAATTAAAGATCCCCTCAAACCCCTCCCTCGCCCCACCCACAACCCCAAATGCCTCCTGCACAACCCTCCCCAGCCCCTCCACCTCCCCCGTCAACCCCCGCATCAAAAGCGCATACGCAAAGAACAAAATCTCCGCATTCTTCTTCTTCTTCATCGTCCCGTTATTCTTGTCCTTCAAATCCATTGTGTCCAATCCATGACGAGTTTGAGTCCGTAAGGTTCCAGTTCGAAATTGCTGCCGGATAGCCTCGATCTGTGAAATATCAGCCGGCCACTCATTTCGAGAGGTATTGAAAAATAAGATTGAAGAAAGAAGTAAAACAAGGAATTGACGAGAAGAAAGACATACAAAGCGCCCCCTCGCCGCATCCGGTGACGGCAAATACGGCGGCAGCGGCCCCTTCAACTGAAACGCCGCTGCCAGAGTCGAGAAACTCAACACCACATTCCCAGCCATTTCCCGCCGCTCCGCGTTAACAGGGAGAATGAACTCTCGCTGTACATTCTAACAAATCTCTCAGTAGTACTCAGCCAATAGCCAAATAGCATAGATAGCCCACCGTGAACCTGATTCAAATCGCACAACAAAAATCAATAGATCAATAAATTATGAATGAAAGATAAGACAAAAAAAACTTACCATTCCTCCCTCATAGTAACACACCTCACCCCTCTCAACCTCCCCAGTATCAACCCCAAACTCTTCAAAATCCCTCGATACAACTCCACGGGAACCGCCCCTTCAACCTCGGCTCGTGTTGCGTCTGGTCGAGAAGTTTCTTGAGTTGCAGGAGTTTGAGTTGGAGGTGGAGTTCCCTATATATAAGTAATATCCGACGCGAGTGGGGAGGAGAAGATAAAAGCAAAGAAATGGGACGCACATCGCCATAAACTCCTTCACGTACTCGTCCAACGTCGGATACCTCGGCAACAGCGGCCTCCTCTCAGGATCCCCTACATTCGAATTCGAATCATCATGGTCCCCGGAATACGGATTCACAGCCTCCAGACGGGTATACAACCACCCGATCTCAAGACAATATCTGCGTCCACAACGTTAAAAAGAACCGCTCGAAATAATAGCGCCATCAAAAGCATAGACAAGAAGAAGAGAGAGAGACTCAACTCGCCCAACATCCTCCCAAACTCCCTCCTCGCCTCCGCCGGCCACCACAACCTCGCAACCAGTCCCGCCCAAAGCACCCCCGCCGTAACCGCAATCCCACGCAAAATCGCCACCTCAACGACTGACACCGCACGTTCTCGAACGTTATAACTATCAACCTGTAAAGTCAAAATACCGATCAATCCCTTCATCGTCGACGCAAAATGGCGAGGCGAACTCACCAATACAAACAAGTAAGATTATACGTCAGAAGGATAAACCTCGAGGCGGAAGTGTTGTAGTAGAAACAAGGTAAGGAGAAGAGGAAACCGAAAATTGCTAGGATGATGGGGTTTTCTGGGAAGAGGGTGTACATGATCGCAGCTACCGTCGCGCCGAATCTACAAATATGTAAAAGAGGATATTCAGTCGGTTGGCCCGAGAAAATTGGGATATCATACGCACATGGTTCCAAGCACGCGATGAAGACTTGAGAAATTTGTCTGAAATCCTCGTCAGCCGGGAATTCTTTGAATCGACATCTGACCCGACGCTTACTTCTCCGAGAGTCGGAGACATCACAACAAAGAACTACACCGTCACTCAGTAAGCAATATGAACAATATCGGAGACAAATAAGTTCTCACCGAAATCAACGCCCAATGTCCCCACAACCTCAAAAACACAGGCCTCGTCGCCTCAAAAAACGCCGGCGCCGCCAAAATCGCCGTAGCCCCTCCAACCTTGAACGCATGCCGCACATCCGCTTCTCCAACCCTCCGTCCGAAGCTCCAAAATCGCATCTTGATCTTGCCAATAAAGGTGAGGCCGTCGTAGGACGGAGTGTGCATCGTGTTTGGCGCGTGGGGGCGGATCTTTGGGAAAGAAGGGTGGATGAGGCCTTTGGGAATCATGATGGAGGCTTGAGTTGATTGGGGAGAAAAAAACGAGTTATGTGTGAAGAAGGAGGAGGAGGACGGAGAACTCACAGAATCTTCGTTTCAAGGTGGATGATTTTGGTATAACTCTTCCAGGAGGATGAATGCCGTTTGCGGGCGTCCTTTGTGCGGAGCGGCTTCGGAATATACGCGTCCACCAATGTGTATGATTCGGTCGAGCGCGGGGCTCAAATTTCGATATTCTACCGATCGCGTCAGCGAGCGATATCAATTCTGTCGCAGTTTCTTTGAGAGTGAAGATGAAGCTGCCATTAAATTAAGTTAGTGAGTTCGAAGGGTTCGAATAGATTCGAAAGGACGTACAAGCAGGTTACGGACACGTATTCATGGTCTTCCACGTTCATCGTATCAAAAGAAATCAGAGATGTGTTGCGTGGAGCACGGTTCAAAGCACTGTCAAATTGGAATATAGCACCCTCAAATTCTTCTGTCAAATCGAAAAATTCATCTTCAAAAGGATTATCGCCAAGTGACGCCGCGAACAATTGCCGCATTCGCGAAAGCGACCAAGGGCAAGTTTTCTGTGTGAAACTTTCGGTGGACCCGCAGCGGAGCATGATACGAATATCTACTTACCGACAAACTGTTCAACGCAGGCTGCAACTCGTACAACAATTCAGAACGATGGCAAACCGGCGCTGCATCTCCGAGGCCCATCGTAGCCTGACCCTGTCGAACGAGATCGCAACGCAAGCGTGTCCCTGGGCTGAGCTCATCGAGATGCTGGCTCAACCTATTCATACTATCCAACGCGTCCTCGTAAGCTTTACCCAACCTCCCACCCGGGCCGCCTCGCCTCCGCCCAATCCATTCGCTCTGAGACTCCCGCAGGTTATTTTTCAAGGTCGCAAAGCTACTCGGTTTCGAGCTGGTGTTTTCAAGTTTCGAATCGTGAAACCCGTCGTCAACGCAAAACGCGCTCGTGACCGAATCCAAGACATTTGAGAACGAGTCAAGGGTCATAGCGATGTTAGCTTTCAGAATTGCTGTCGCAGAGTGCGGCCAGATAAAGTAACACGCAAGATTCGAGATTACGGTGCCGCAAAAGGCAATGAAGGAAGTTTGTAAGAGGGGCTCGAGGCCGCCCTCTTTGACCAGACTGTAGATTTCAATTCAGCGTAATCTGCGCAATAGTGCAGACACTTACACGAGAAATATGATGATTGACATCATGGTGCAAGCTTGACGACATTTAAAAAAGGAGCAGGAGTCAAGAAAATCAATAATCACTCACCAACGCTGAACGATGGATGATTCATCCAAACCTTCATCCAACCCATGAACCCAAAGTGCACTCCAATCCACACAATCACCAAAATGGAAGCAAGCCAGTCCCACCCCGACTTGCCCTCCAGCCAACAAAAGAGAGATACGGAGGAAAGGCAAACGAAAGCTGAGTATAACAGACCAACAACACAATAAAGATCTGCCTCCACCATAGCACCGATTGTTTTCGCAGGATTGAAATGCACGGAGCTGAGAACAAGTTAGCTTTTATTCCTACAAAGGACGACCATGGACGACCGACGTACACAGTTGCGACAAGATACCCCACGGGAGACGGACTAGACGACGGATTATTGTACGCCGGAAAGTTTGATATGAGACTCGAAAGATAGGGCGAAAACGTGAAGAGGGAAGCAATGAAGTACGCGATAGAGCATTTGAGTGCAAATCGATATTCCCAAGGGAGGATTGGAGATTCTATGGCACAGAAGTACTTCGATCGGATAGTATCGACCGTGCTGGCGCAGGCGCCCGACGATATAAATCCATTTCTCTCTGCTGAGCCAGTTGGTAGAGGCGGGTGGATCATGAGCAGCCTGCCAGCTCAGAGAATGGCGCTGAGAAAGGGCAAGGCGGCGGGAGTTACTCGCCTTCGGCCGTTCCGCTACAATACGCACTTGGCAGCGGTATATCGGGAAGTCGACTGTCCATAGAGAGCTATAGACCGGGTTAATTTCCGATGCGGAGCTGGGCAACTTGAAAGAACTGTAACCTTACTACTTACCTGAGTGCGGCTATACGGGGAGCGGAATGCTCCAAAAGAGGTATTTGAAAAATTCATTGCAGAAATTCGGAGTTTCCGATTGTAGTTCAACCATGGGACATTGCTGTTGAACGTTGACTGCGAATCTAGTTCAAACGTGATGATCAAGAGAGTCTGGTTTACTGGGAATCTACTAGATCTGGGATGAACAAGGTCACGTCGGGAGCTTTCCCGGATGTTACAAGACAGAATTGTTGTAAGGCGATTCAAATTTGGCGTTAAGACCGTTCTCCAGTCGTGCGTTCAAGATCTCAGTGCTCACAACCCAAGAAAAGTAGACGCTGAGGAAGAAGCTGGGAAGAAGCGAGGTACGGTGGAGAAAGCCGGCCATCAAAGCTTCATTTTCCCACATCCGATCGTCATCACTGCTGGTCCGGAGTCCCACTTTTCCTCGAGTGTTCTGTATCTTGAGGCTAGACTATAGACTCGACGCGCGTAAAGCGGGTATAAGCGAGTTTTATATTTTCCGAAGCTCTCGAGTTTTCGGAAAATTCTATTTGGCACCCCGGGGTGCTGGAGTACCTCGACAGTACCCCGGGTAGTACTATTTGGCACCCCGTCGAACCCGTGACCCAACATAAATTTGCAACAGATCCCATCAATTCTGCCATCAAGCCGTTCACCGGCCTCGAGTGTAGTGTTGGTTGAACTTGAAGTTTGCATGGGCACTGAAGCAGAAAATCAATGTAAATGCATATGCATAGCAGCAACCCTTGCCAGATATAATACTCATTTAATTTTCTTCCCGAACCAAGTCACCTTCTACTCGAGGATTTCAATTTGTTTCACCACGACTCCGATCATTCCGAACTGGTGCTGGTGTATAATCTGCAACTTCAATTAATGTAGGACTATATGGACAGCAGAGATATTTTCGAGAATTAGGTGACTAGAACCACTGAGCGCTGGCCTCTGAGGACAAGACAAGATTGACTTCCTGGTTGTGATGACCGTAAAACGGCATGTCCCGGCAAATCTGCAGAGTCCCAGGAGCGTCACTCATCGGTTGTAATACACAGTACCAATCAAGCTCGTTAATTTGAGCTTGTTCAATTTCCATCCATATTTTATATGAGAGCTTTATATGCTCCTTTTCAGTGAGGCGGACTTGACGGCCACTCGTCGGCATAGCGCTTGCCGCAGTGGCACGTGGCCGGAATCGGAGGTGCCAAATAGAAAAATGTTATTTAGCACCCGGGGTATTCCGGCACCCGGGGGTGCCAAATAGAATTTTCCCGAGTTTTCATTGGATTTTTGTTGCATCAATGATCGGATCATGATGATTCATGAGTCATATTGAGCATCAAAGCTTTTTGCTCCCTCACCTGCAAGACTACTCAAGACTGTCGAAAACTGTACCTCCAGGCGGAACAAAAAACTTCGAGAACCGCTGCCTTTCTCAGACCATCCCACGAATAGCTTTCATCCTGGACGGTGAACATGGACGCGTCCGAGCAAGCACGAATGTGAGCAAATATCATGATACAGCATATTGCTTCTGGACTCTAACCTTTTCGATATGAAAGAAACAGACGAAGGGAGCAGTCGATGGTAGGTCGCTAGATTTAGCCTACTCTTCATCGAACGCATCGGCCTGACCAAAGCTCAATTTTTTGTAGATAGCGCAGCAGGCATACAGAAATCGAAAGAACCAAAACTCTACTTTTCACGAGGAAGAAGCTGCCTCCCATACACATAAGGAGGGATTTTCCCTCTACGCCAGAGCAGCTTTACTTCGGGCGAGAGTAGCTGAACTCGGCAGATCGCTCCAACGATCTCGTCCTGATAACAGCTTGTTGCGAACGCGCAAAGGATTTCGCTCCGTCATGAGAGAGTTGGCTGTGGTGGAGAGCGCCATCAAAGACTTCGAGAAAGGGTTTACGATTCTCAATCCCGTTGCCCTTGCGTCTGTGCTGGAGCGTACGCCGACCGAAATCATCGTTGAAATCTTTCGCTGGACGCTTTCGTCGGAGCTGCGCGGGTTTTCGCGTCTTGTGAGCGAGAGTCAGGTGCTGACTGCGCCATGGCGTCTCGCTCATATCTGTCGAGCATGGAGGAACGCCGCTCTCGGGGACCCATGGCTATGGTCTCATATCCGCATCGATGCATGCGAACCGTTTATAGATTTTCGCTCTGCCTATCCCATGGAGGCATTGGAAAGCCAGATCCAACTCTCCACAAGCACGCCTTTGCAGGTCGACCTCCGTGTTGATGAGTCGACCGCTGATATCGACCACTGCGTTGCGCTCTTTTCCGCGATTGCTGAGCACAGCGATCGCTGGACACATCTGACTCTCTTGTGGGGCGGAAATGCCAGTATTTTACGTGGATTGTCGGGGGTCAAAGGTCGACTTGGAAGCTTGTCTCACCTTTCATTGGATTATGGTCATCGCACTGGCCCGGGTGTATGGCCGCAGGAACTCAGCGACATTTTTTCCATTGCTCCTCGCCTACGCAAGGTTGAAACCGCACATCCCGATCTCTTCACACACTCTTCATCCGTCTCTGTTATCTGGACCAGCATCACACACCTCGAGCTCTACGCATATCCCGATCTTTTACTTCAAGTTTTAAAGAATGTACCAAATATAGCTGTTTTCGGATTCAAAGAAGTGTTTCACACTGGCGCGCATTATACATTAACATTCACTGCAATTGTTACACTCCCTCACCTCGCGCGGCTAGCATGCCTCGGCCACTCTTCCCACATTCTTCAACACCTCGCAGCCCCAAAATTGGAAGATCTAATCATCATTTCTTGCCCGTGCGACCTTCATATTCCAGAATTTCTGAAACTCTCTGAGTGTCATCTGCAAAATCTGAAGTTGGGATTGTATAGGAACAGCGCGGACGCTTTCGGGAAGCTTTTGGGATGCGTACCCACTTTGGTACACCTGGACGTCATATGGGATGGATTCGGAATCACCGCAGAAAGGCTTCCTAAAAACGTCCTCCGCGTCATCCATCGTTCCTCAGGTTTTTGCCTCAGACTAGCTTCATTATGGGTCGCTCGGCCGGATGATTATCTCAAAAATCAGGTCATGGAGTTCGAGACATCGTTGTGCGAAGTGATCGAATCCCGGTGGAATATGCCAGCAAACGACCGGTCGCTGCGCAGTATCCGGATCCCGTCCATTATTCATTCTCTGGATGTGCGGGAGAGATTTGAGACGATGAAAATGGCTGGCCTGAATATCAACGACCAAGGAGAACCTGTACCACGTATTTCGGAAGAAGAGTACGCAGAATACGTAGCGTAGCCGTTACTCCTGTATAGTGCTCCTCACTGGCGTTGCAAGTGTACTCAAGGAAAGCACCCAACAATGCCTCAGAAGTCCATCCTGCCCCAATCCTGAATCGGCCGATACGAGTCCGTTGTCTCTGCTCGCCTCTCAAATGCTTTCGAGGCAGCTAAGTGATGTCGTCGAAAGCGAGCAATCATCAATAACGGTTCAGTATCAACATCGAAAAAACATAACAGGTCGTAAAAGGTCGTCAGTATCGAGCATTACAAGTATACATGTGCGAGGTCGTAAGTAGAAGGGCACTATCGTGAGGGAGGCACTCAGGGCAGCATATCGCGGACGCGAGTCAGTACTGGTGGAGGTAAGTCGGGCAGCGCATTGTGTATGTGCGTAAAAAGAAGAGAGAAATTTAGCCCGGAGAACGATTAGCATGGCCCATGGATAAGGAGTGGGTGCAGTACGAGGTAGAGTAGATGACGGGGGAAGAGATCGGCATAGATCGAGAGGGTCGATGGATAGCTGATGAGAGGGTAGATGTCATGGAATGAGATGGGGGAGTACATATCAAAATCAGTCAGAGGATAACTTATACGTATGTTTTATGTACCAGACATAGCCGGGGGTATCGAGAGAGAAGGGAGGAATTGCAGAGCAGGATGAATGAATCAGCATCCGAGTACGAAGAAAAGCGAAGGACGAGGGAGTCAAGAGGATTCGAACCGAGAAGGAACAGGAAGATCCACACGAGGGTGAGAACGTGCAGTCCGCGTAGGTACCTGGCATAAAAACGTCAACACCTGCACAAAACACAAAACACGAAAACACACTCACCCTCACCGCCTCCCCGCCGCCGCCGCACCCGCCCCAACCCCCAATCCCCTCCTAACCAACACCCTCAACACAACCGCACACATCCCCAACCCCACAAGCAGCACATACGACGGCAACCCACTAATCGTCGTCGGCCCCACCCAATCTTCCTTCTTCCTCTCTCCAGTTGCCGCAGCGCTTGTGGTAGTCGAATTACTCGCAACGAACATCGCAATCAACCTCCTCGGGTCGAGTCGCTGGGTCACGCTCAACGGCTTCGTCTTCGTCCCTGTCGCGTCTTTTGTCGTGGCAGTAGCAGACGAACCCGAGGCCGCAGCCTCCATCTCCTCAACCTTTCTCTCCACCTCCTCCAACCTCGCCCTAAACCCGTCAACCAATACCCTCAACTCCGCCGCCTCCGCAATCTGCGCCCTCACCCTCTCCCCCCTCGCCCGGCCTCTCTCCTCCGCCTCCCTCTCCAGCGCTTTTCTCTCCTCCTTTCTCTTCTTCTCTTCCTCGCTAGCTTTGGGCTTGAGTTCCTCGACACTGAGAGCGGCAGACGCGGAAACAGCATCGGGACCATTGTCACCTGAGACGGCATTCACGAACAGACTCCCCCTCATAACATCCCCCCTGCCCTTCCCCCCCACAGCACCAGGCGCCACCCTTTTAACCGTACTCCCCACCTCTCCCTCCGCCGCCTCCCACGCATGCACCCCACCGCTCCCACTCCGACCCAACAGCCTCTTCGCCACAGGCTGCGGGTGCGCAGGTAGCGGTCTCCCGCCGCCGTTGCTAGAGCCCGTTGTCTGCGGCGACATCCACGGCGCATTGGGTTTGGCCGTAGCGCTGAAGTTGAAGGAGGACCCGGTATGCTGCGAAGGCATAGGCATACCCCCACCGGCAGCGTCCTCCCGCGCAATTAGCTCTTCCACCGTCAACTCCTCGTCCTCTCCTCCCGGCGTCCCTCCAAACCCACTATACCCATACCCACCACCATTCGAATACCCACTCCCACGCACAGTCGGGTGCTCCTCGCCCCCGAACCCAAACCCATTCGCTCTCACCGTCGCGTCCAGCCCATCCGGCCGCTGCGGCAACGCCCTCTGCTTGACCGTCTCTCTCTCCCTGAACCCACTCCCCCTCTCCCTCTCCGGCGACCCCCCACTTTCACTCCCACTGCTCTCAAACTCCCTCACCATCCCCTTCACCCGTCCGTTCCTGAACCTTCCCGTATTCCCATGGCCATGGCCATGGAGCGTCGAATGCGACGGCGTCGTAGGCACACTCATCGTCCGCCGCCTGCCATGCCCCCCGGGCGTCCCGTCCTCCCCGTTGTTTTCGTCATCATCGTAATCAACCTCCTCCGGCTCCTCCACCTCATACACAGCCGACACCCGCCCTCCATGTCCGTTTCCGCGGGTAGGTGAATTTCGCCATTTTTCGCCGCCGTTGTGTTTGTTGCCGCCGAAAAACCCACTCCCCTCGTCCTCCGACGCAGACGACGAAGCCGGCGAGAGCTGGCTCTGCAAGACCTCCTGACGCAGTGCGCGCGCGGCGGGACGGATGGATAGCGAGGGTGGGGCACTAGAATGACACAAAAAAGTAGATTAGCGTTCGTTATTATTGGTCTCAACCTTGAAGGAAAAAGGCTCGAAACTCGAATCACAAGAAAGAAAAGGTAAAAAAAACAAAGGACGGAACACAAGGCAGAAGAAAGAAGAACACACAACGGATCCATCGGCATCAACCACGCGTCCCGCAGGCACGAAAGCGAGGGCGAGATGAGGGGCGTGGGGCCGTCGCGCACGCGGAGTGAGGTGCGGGTGGGGACGAGCATCTCGTTTTGGGTCGGGGGTGTCGTGTGGAATGGGTGAAAAGGAGGGGGGCGGGGGGATTAAGGAAGGAAGGAGGAAGAAAGAGGAGAAGAGGTAGATAGGGGAATATCAAAGTAAGAGTATGAAAACAAGTCCAATAACCGTCGTCGTAGTCGTAAAGGGGTCGTAAATCGTGAACGTCGCAAAAGCCAGGCAGAAGGAAGAATACGGGCGAAAGCACAAGACAAAAGCCAAGGGTCGAAACGCGGAACGAAACGGGGCGGAACGCCATAGGATCCGGGAACGGTCTATGTGAAATTCGGACCCAGACCGAAACCGCAACTCGGCTTGGGCTACAAGACGCCGAGTCAGCGTGCTGACACCGACCGACCGTCGCAGAGACAAATACGGGCGTAAGCAAGCCCGTATGTAAGACGCAGAGCGAGACAGAAAGCGAGCAAGGGGACAAATACGTGTGTTACGAAGCCGAAGACCGAGTAAAAAGAAAGAAAAGCGCTCGAAGATAAACGCGATGCCACGAAACAGATTCGACCGAAAAAACCAAAGAAAACTCGCGAAACAAACGAAAAAACTCACCCCAACCCAACCAACTCCTCCTCGCCCATCTCGCCCATCTTCATAAAGGCACGCCCGCCGACATTGCGGCGCGTGGCCCAGGCGCCGGCCTCGGGGGAGACGGTGGAGTTGAGGTGGGCAGCAAGCTGCGCGGGGGTCCATCGTTTGGGGGAGATGCCTGGGCGACGTTAACATTATATGAAGGAGAAGCAGGGAGGAGAAGAGCCACTCACCGGACGCAGCATACGCACTATACCCGCCCTTTGCAGCCGCATTCTTCGCCGCGATACTATTCGCGCTGACATTCGGCGGGACGGGGAGCGCCCGTGGTCCATGCGCGGGGCCGGTGTACTCCTCCTTCTCCTTTGCGGGCGTCGTCGACGGGAGATACATATCCTCGCTACTGCTCAAACTCCTGCTATACCGATGCCCGCGATACTCCGCCCGCCTCCTCTCGCTACTCTTCCGCTCGTCCTCAAAACTTGCATCCTTGGCAGGGGACGGCGACGTCGGGACGTACGAGTGTTTCCCGCTGCTGTGATGAGAGGGCGAAGAGAGGGAGTTGGCGCGGGAGAGGAGGGCGGTGGTGGTTGTGGCGATGGGGTACGGGTGGGCGTTGGGGCGGAGGTCGGCTGCGGATGGGGGGCGGGGGATGCCTGCGCCTGCATCGGCGGCGGAGAACGAGGAAGAAGAGGATTTGCGGTGGAGCTCGGGGGTGGATGGGGTGCTTGTGCTTGTTTTGACGGGGGAGCGCGAGCGGGCGCGGGGAGAGGAGGTGTAGTCGGAGAGGGCGGGCATAGACGCGGACGTGGGGGCGACAATAGCGGCCATTCTGTTAGTAGGAGACCTTATGAGTGAGGGACGCAGCCAGGGGATTCAAAGGGCAGCGTACTTGAAGGTATACTGGATGACGACAAGCAGCGGGTCAATTAGCGAGACAGAAAGGAGCTTTGCTACGACACCCAACGACGTACTCAGTTGGCTTGTCGACGATACAGGAGGAAGGCACTTGTGCTTTCGTATATGCCTGGGTACACTATTTTTTCCGCTGCTGTTGTTAATTATCCTGAGCCCAAAAGATACAAGGCGTAGGATGTGAGCTGAGGTTGCTAGTAATTCCACAAGATGTTCCAATGTCCACTCCGCTCGTCGATGAAAGAGAGCGTAACGCTACCGATGTCGTCGGCAGACTGAGTTGGGTTGTCGACGGTACAGAAGTTTCCACTGTTCCTAGTGATCCTGAGGCGATTGAGACCAAGAAAAGGCGTAGGATATGAACTGAGTGTTGCTGCTGCTAGTCGATGAGAGATAGCGCCTCAAACGCAATTGAAATCAAGAAAAGCCGTAGGATGTGAGCTGAGAGTTGCGAGAAAGCCCACAAGATGGTCCCTCCGCTGCCAGTTGGGGCGAGGAGCTGCTTCAAGAGGCTCGGCGGTGTCGAGGTCGTTGTCCAAGAAGCGGGAATCGGGCCGCGTGATGCCGATTTCTCACGTTATGTAACTCTGCCAGTGGTCAAAGACTCAAAGGTGTGGTCGTCGGTCGATTGAATGGCATGTAGCCTTGCGCGCTAACAGTTTACCAGGGGGAATCGGAGGGTCTGGCAGTGCTTCGAAACTGCTGCGTAGCTGCGCAGTGCGGGGGTACCGGCGAAGGTCCACGGACCACGATTCGACATGCAGGCCGTCGAAACATGGAATGTTCTTGTCAACGGAAGTGCGTTAATAAGTAGTCTAAGATACATATAACTCTATGTTTCATTTATCTCAACAAGGGAGGGACTGACATTGCCGCAGATGCATATTATTCCTGCAGCTCTATGCTTCGATATCGATCATTTCTGAACCTTCCTCCATCCGCATAGCTCACTTCGCCTCCAGGTGCACTCCGGCAACCCCAACTGTACCTCTCGCAAGCCGGGCGATTCCCTGCTTAACGCACCCACGGCAGATCTCTGTGCATCCAAAGGCAGGCGCTCTTTAATCCACGAAGCTTCGAGATGAAGAATCTCTATGTTTGGAGGAAGAGAAAACGACCCAAGGGAAATTTGTTTTAGAAACGCCTGCACGAGGAATTCAGATCAGGGCGATAGAGGTGAAGAAGGACACTGCAAAACAATATCAAGCTCACTTACCCGATGCCCTGGTCGAGTCAACGATTCAACATCGAACGCCGCTTCCGACTCAATGTCAATTCTGTTACCATCGCTATCCTCGTCGTCATCGGATATCATATGATCCTCCAATAACTCCTCAAACGCATTCTCGTCGCACAAAACCGGCACTTCCTCCTCGTCAAGCGGTCTCGGTAGTCCACCAAGACGCCAATCATAATTGTATTGGCTTTCTCGCACTCCAGGAGGTTCATGAATCTCGAGGGTCAACTTCTTGAGCTCCGGAAACAGATGTGCAATCCCAAGGAAGAACTGCACAGTCGCGTCCGAATTGTCTTTGCTCGAGACCCTCATGGCGGGAAGAGCCAGAGCGCGAAGGGGGACGGAAGAGTTGGATGAAAGAGCCACACAGGCCGCTGTCAGTGCTTTCCTCCCATCATATATCGAATGAACGGTAGCCCGGACAATCGGTCGATCCGGCGCCAACGACTCAATTAGGCGGGGTGGTCCCGTAATATTCCGTAGGTTTGGGCAGCAAGTGGGGTCAACGAAGGCGAATGCGAGGGGAGGGTAATGCGGCTTCACGTCGAGTGATTCGAGTTTGGGGAATCGCTTGAGATGTCGAAAAAAAGATTGACTATAAACTGTGTGAAGTGTGAGGGAGGTAACCTGCCAATAAGGAAGCCTGGCAATTTTGGAGAAACAATCCCGCAGCATGACATCGTCGAGGACTTCCAGATTTGGGCCGCAGCAAGTGGCATCCACAGCGGCAAAGGCGGCGGGGGCGAAATCTGGTTTCACATTCAGTGAAACCAGTCGGGGGAATCGTTTGAGTTGTCGGAAGGATGCTGGATCGTGGACGGCGTAAAGGGTGAGGGAGGTAAGCTGAGGAAGGGCAATTCCTGAGAAAAGATCCCACAGCAAGGTATCGTCGTTGACTTCCAGACTTTGTAGCATGGTCTCTTCCGGTAGACCGTCGAAGTCCTCCGAGCCCTCAAAGTCAGTGTCCGCCATATCAGATATCCTGATATCGAGCCCTAGGTGTCTCAGCCTCGGGAGGGACAAGATGATGCTCAAGGAAAAATCGTCCATCTTCCCCCACCGGATCTGCAGGGTCGACAAACTCCGATACGCGCCCAGATTTAACCAGAAAGTCTCGAAAATCCGTGCATGCATGGCCTGCAAGACGTCAAGATTTGCAATATACTTGGTCTTCAAATATCCCAGCGAGACCGTCCACGACCTCACGAACGAGGCAAACGGCGGCGCCGACACCTTGTCCAGCCGGACAGCAATTCGATGCACACGGCGAAGCCGCTCGATCCGATCCTCTTGTTTCCCGGCCATAATATTACCATCGACAGCAGCATCGAAGGATAAACGGCTGAATAGCAGGGGGAGACAGACGGAGCGGAAGAACTTGCAGACTAGGGAGAGACGTCGAAGTTGGCGGTGGGAGGAGTGTGTCCAGCAGAGTATCCATAGCTCTGCAGGTAGGATATCCAAGTAAAGGATACTGGTATCGTTAGTGTGCATGGGTTGGCGGGACGATAGGTGATGGAAGTTCAAGTAGAATGGTGGTACAGGCTGTTGAGCGTGGGACGTTGCTGTGATGGTTGTTGGAAAGCTCGAAGCTGGCGCTCATTGGCTGGCGACCATGAGCCTTCATCAGTGTTCTTGATTCACTCTAACGACGTGAAAGGAAAGTGACGAAAAATCGATTCAAAACCCTCTCGCAGAGAAACGAAATTTGAGGACAAATTTTCATAACCATACATTCAATGATCACATCGCAAACCCTATACTTCAGTAACTTCTGAATCTGGATGAGCGGTTCGGATATCTATCCGCACGGTAGGCATACCGTATCTTCGATCCTCTCGTCGCGACTCTGCATGCCACCGGGAACCATCGCAGCAGCCAAGATTCATCGCTCCCTCTCAGAAATTGGTCAACATATCCTTAAGATGTCAGTGGTCCTGAGTCGAAGACGGTATATCTCGCACAGGGCTCGTCAAAAAGGAACGAAATTGATTTCACCGGAAAAATGACGAGCGGTGCACAGAGCGGCAACTACGAGGGGAAGCTCGTAGGTCGACGAACCACCATGTCAGGGTACGCTGGGAATACAAGCATTTCCCCATATAACTCGGCCGCTTTGAGTAGTCCGCCATACCACAGTGACCTCCCGTCCCTCCGGCCAACCAATCCCATACCAATGACGAGAACGGGCAGCGCCGTAGTATACGCCACAGAAAGAGGACACACCGAGAAACATATTCCGCCTCATCCGCAAAGCAACCTCAGAATCCCGGCGAACCTCGAGGTAAAGTATGTCGTGCGCCGCCGGCTAACGTGTCCCGGGCACAGGACCTTGAAAAGAAGCGCAGCTGTATAGGGAGTAGCAGCATCTGAAGTAGAGGAACGTATTCCGGGACATCCGTTTAGCTAGACGTACGCGCTCCGAAGGGAAAAAGTGGAAATGGCTGAGCTGGCCTACGCCTCCCCCACCTCTGACATACCATAAAAGGATAATCTCATCAATGATATCAGATTTTGATCAATTTGTGTGATGCGCCTTCACGTGTCGAAACAACTTCACGTCAACAAACCTTTCTCGGCGACAAACTCAGTCAACAATGGACGTGGACGAGTCTAATGGTGATAACACTCTTGAAAATACTCGAAAATGCAGCAAGAAATGGTGTCAAAAAAGAGTACCCCTAGATGTCACCTTCAAGCAGTGCCCGCGTTGTCGCGCAGTCGATGCTCGGAATCAGCAAGCCAAGCGGGCAGCTGCCAGTAGTACTGCATCCTCCAGTACCGGCAAGGCTCGTGCGCAAAAAAGGAGCCGCTCCCACAGCTCTACGGAAGCCGACCCACGCCCAATGAACCGGGCTCGGCAACAACACGAAGGCTCTACTGCCGACGATGGAGAACCTAACCACAAAACAATGGAATCAGACGACGAGGTGTTCGAGGAATCGGGGAATGAGGTACATTACCTGAATTGAGTCATCATTGTGTCTGAACGAGGTGCAGGCCGCAGAAGTCTTCACTGATGCCGAAGACTTTCTGGATGGGATGAAAAAGGCGCTCAAGTCAGATGCACACATCGAATTCACTGGGCAGTACGACATTACCAAAGACCCGTTGATATCGCCTCGTCTCCGTGTACAGATGGTTGCTGGTGAGGTCTGGAAAGTTGGCGGCTTCCGATTTACGTGAGTCAGACGTCGAATAAAGTACTGACAGTGCTTACCAGTTGACAGGATCAAAGACCACCGTAGGCTGAAGACTGGGCATCGTGCCCGCTTCTTTTGTAGCCAGGACGAAGCTCGCAAGAAGAAATCTAAGGCCTCGATTGATCCCACAATCAAGAATCGGGATGTCATAGGCATGAAGAGGTTCCCTTGTCGTTCCAAGCTTGTCATAAGCTGCCGTGAGAAGCAGGGCGACGAAGATAAGCTCACCGTGCTTGTGAAGCTTCATCACACGCGACATGTACAATATTTTGACGTGTCGATGCCGCAAGAAGCTTTAGATATGATCAACGACAACGCAGAATGGCTGACCCCTGTCGCGATGGTCAGCAAGGTGCAGGCGGCCTTCCCTACGGTCTCTGCAGATCAGGTGTACCGCGCATGGCTCCAAGCGAGTGAGAAGTTTTGGCGCTTTGACGATGCGCAGTTGCCATCAGCCGCGAAGCTGTTGAAGGAGCATCCAGAAGATGTCGATGTCTTCGAGCCTGAAGACGTACCAGAAGGGGTAGAGATGCTGTGCTGGGGTATGAAAAGAATTGCGACACCATTGAAGGGGCTCGTCAAGGAGATTGGTGTCGATGCAACTTGTAAGCACCTGCCTCATCCGCGCATACACAATCAGTCTAAAACAAATCTAGATAACACAAACTCGAAGCACCTTGAGTTGTATAGTATCATGGCAGAGCAGGATGGCGCTGGTTTCCCGGTATCATACCTCCTACTATCGACCGCGTCATCAATTGAGCAATCGAAGCGCCGAAATGCACTCACAGCATGGGCGAAATGCGTGCGCGATAAGTACGGCATCCAGCCGAACTTCAATCACGTCGACAAAGATTTGGCAGAGATCGGGATGCTGAAGGACGTCTGGAATGCGAAGATCAGTCTATGTTGGTGGCACCTACGCCGGGCAGTACGTACCCGACTAGCATCGTCAAAGACCACGACCACGCCGTACAACCCCCACGTTGCGAAGATGGAATTCGACTTCATTGATCTAGGATTCATTCCTCGCAGTCAGGCCGATGGTACAGAATATGAAGGCGGCATACCAGATCTTGTCGCCCCCCCAGTGGTTCTTGGCTCCCAAGCACCGGAGCGGCGGACGCTTCCAAACGGCCTCTGCATCACTATCCCTGGTCGGCGACCGTTCGCCTCAGTTGGTGACAACACCACAACTGCAGCCCGAAGCGATGCCCCGCCAGCCACGGGCGACTCTACGCTCCCTCCACATATTTCCGACCCCAGTCCCTCTCCTACATCCCCTGTTGCCGCACAAACATCCACCCACATCAGCACACCAATTGCGATTGATGAAAGTAACAAGGAGAATGTTACCGTCGAAGAGTTGGCCCCCGCACCAACACAGACCCGTCATGGAAGGGTCGTCAAGCCTGTGACCCGCTCTGATGCCGCCGATCCAAAGGACCTTGCGACAGCGATGAAAGCGCGGACGACGGGCAAACCTCCGGTGAAGCCCAAGCCGACCGTCGCCTCTGCCGCTGTACCGCCACCTAGGACGGCGGAGAATGGTGAGACGGCGGGAGGGGCGGAGGAGCGAGGGTCACGTACCTTCTGTCCCGTCGATTGTCGCGAGCCCATATTGACTATGATGGAGAAGCACTATTGTGCTCACCCGTCTCTTCCGGGGTATGCGCATCCAAGCCCTACGGCAATTCGTCGCTGGGCAGTGTCCCAAATGTATAAGTATTGTGTCAATAACGGACTGAGGGAGGTATGGGCTTACCTCTGGGAAAACTGGTACCGTCCATCGCGTTGGGAGCTGTGGGCGCGGTCCATGAACAGCGAGATCCCCGTCCTCAAGACCACCATGATTCTAGAGAGCCAGTGAGTGAATATCAAATAGCCGAGAACGCGAAGACTCACAATATGCGTAGCTGGCGTCGTATCAAGCATGACTTCCTCCACCACTTCCACATGCCGCGCTGCGACCTTCTCGCGTGGATTCTGATTGTCAAATTAGCACCAAGTTACTACCGCAAGCTCGACAGTCTACTTACCGACACTGGGCGGTATCGCGAGCTCCCTCGCTGGCGCAAAGACTTTAAGCAGATGTGGAAGAAGCTGGCCAAGACTCCGATTACCCTTCCCGTCAACCCGGCGTATCAGACGAATAGAGCGAAGCTGCTCTGCAATTGTCCGTCGCAAGCAGTAAACCGGTTCTTGCTGTGCAAGCACGTCGTCCAGGCTGTAGGGCCCGTGCCGCCTGTGTTCTTTTTGGAGGTCAAACGGCAGCGCACCGCACCATTCTGGACCCATCCGTCAATCCAGACTTCACAGTCGTCAGTGAGCGACACACCTTCCACCTCTATTCCCGAACCTTCTGGTGACGGTGTAGTTCAATCTCCGAACGATGCTGGTGGCGACGATTACGATGAGGACGAAGACGACGAAGTTATCGACATGGGTCCAGAGGATGGCGGCCTTTCATTCAAAGCGACGATGGATCAGCACATCGACATGATCCTTGATTTTGCGAAAGGGTTAAGGTATCAGCGGCAATTCGGAGACCAGCGCATGCTTCAAACATTGGAGAGGGACGGGGCTTCGTTCTTGCGGCTGGCGCGAGCATGCTTGACGAAGGAGAAGAGGTACAAGTCGACACGAGGGAGAACACCATCGACGTGGGAGACATCAACAAGTGCCGCGATGTATTACCGTCCTAGACCCACAAATGCCGCGGACAGCGCTCACGACGCGTAGTACAGCTCGAGGACTCCATTTCCATTCATATTCACCTGAACTACGCGTACAATGTAGTATAATTGCTCTCTGCGCTCGAAGTCCGTTATCTTATCGTGTTTGTAAGCAATTGCCTTTTTGGGATGTCAGAGGTGGGGGAGGCCAAGGGGCGTTAAATGGCTGAGATGGAACAGCACAGCCACCGAAAGCACCTTAGTATGGCGCTGTGATATATCAGCGACCTCCCAACGAGAGTTATTTTTGATACTGTAGTATTTCGTTCAATTCGTAAGCCGGTTTTGGGTGTGACACCCCTTACGAATTTACCCTTTCGTAAGGAGGCTTTGTGACCCTGTGACTTACGAAAATTTTCGTTTTTTACCCCTTTTTTGGCCCAGAAATGCGCCAAAATCCGAGTCACAGAGGGAAACCTTTCGTAGGACCCCTTTGTGACGCTGTGACTTACGAAAATTTTCGTAGGATTTGGGGTCTGTGACCTGTGACCTTACGAATTGAACGAAATACTACAGTATATCCTGGCCCTTGGTTGACGGCCAATTTTGATATATCCAGCGACCCTCGGTGCAGAATCCCTATTTGGGGCGTCTGGCAGCCGCAGCAGTGTCGGAACGTCGTCGTCGTCGTAGCTTGCAATGAGCAGAGGTATATGTAATGACCATCAAAGTTGTACATGTTTGTAGGACGACGTCGACGACGCTTTGACGTCGTCGTCGACGTCGATCAGAAACAAATACAAAAAAAATCTACAAAATTCTGAAAAAACTGGGATGCATGCCCATTCCCTTGGGGCTTTCACACCGCCAACCTATAGCTACATCTCTAAGACGTCATCCGTGTATGCCGGCTTTAAATCAATCGGCTCATCCTCCTCATCGCTCTCGTCCTCCTCCTGCTCCATGCCGCCCTCTCCTTCCTTCCGAACGTCCGGTGTTTCTTCCCCGTCCACCCCCGCAGTCCCTGCGCGCCCCTTCCGTATCAATTCTGGTAAATGAGCCCATTGCTTTGAAAATTCATCTGCAAGCGTGGTCTTGATCGCTTGCTGCCGTCGCGCATACGCCGTCTCCCCTTCGCGTTGTGGACCCTCATCCCGACCCAGAAGATTGATTCTCCCCCCCCACCACTCGGCCCGCCACAACAAGAAAGCACGGATTCGCCGGATCTCCTCCTCGAGAAGATCGACCTCCTCGGCCCAGCGCAGGGAACGTGCGCGGGCTTTTGCCCATTCAATACGCACGGCTGTAAATGGGAGTCAGCAGCAACATACGAAGAACAAGGTAATGTCTAACCTTCATTCATCGCAGCGTCATCACCTGGCTGCCACCGCTCTCCCCGCGTCACCCAGATCCAGGAGATAGGCTTCTCCTGGGTCCGCCGGCGCTTCCTCCGCTTCTTCGTCTTCCGTTCTGGGTCGTGGAAGTTGGACTGAGGTAGGCCCCGCACGTCCTCCTCCTTCAGCTCCTGCAGCGTCCATTCCCAATCATTCTGCTTCAGCACAAGACCCAGCACCACCAGCGCCTCCCGCGCGACACGATAGGTTGCCGCGGCTCGCTTGATCTGCTCATTGAGCGCGGCGATCTTGTCGGCTGACCTCGTATTGGCTCGAACCCCTCTCTTATGCTTATCTTTCAGCTTGTACAGGTGGGTGCGAACGAGGAGCTGCCTCCTGACTTCATGCAGAGACTCGGAAGCCTGCGCCACCCGCAGCCGATACTCCATCTCCAAGACGGGGGTCTGAATGAAGACGTCCCGCAGCTGCGACGAAGCCCGGATTGCGGATGGAAGCCAGAGCGCGATCGACGGCACCTTCACGCCCGGAACGTGGTCACTGGTCGATTGGCGAGCACGCTCGCTGTCCTCGCGGTCACGTACGTTCCCGAGCGCTGGCCAAAACTTCGTTTGCACCTCTATCCATGCGACGATCTTGCGGCGAAGCTTGCTTGTGCGCTCGGTCATCGCGCGGCGCTGACCGTCCGTCGGATGCTGGCCGGTGGACGAAATGTCGGCAGCCAATACACGCCTGAAGAAAGAGACTGTCAGTCGACGACTTGGAAAGATAGATGCTAGCACTTACTGCTGCTCCTCGAGCTGAATACCCATCGCAATGAGCTCCGTCACATGCATGTCACCCTTCACCGCGCCAGCATCCTCCGTCCCCGCCCTCTCTCGCTCCGCCGCTTCCGCTGCCAGGTCTGCCCTCACCTTCGCCAGATGTTGGTCTTTGCGGATTGTTTCGAAAGGGTTTGGAGCCGACACGTCCGCCTCCCATTTCACCGCCATCTCCGTCCATTTCTCCACGACCTCAGCGCCCACCGACTCATTCATATCCAGCAGCGCCTCCCTCGTCCTCACCATCTCCGGCACGGCATTCTCAAGCTTCCTGCGTATTGTGTAGCCTGCTGACCATGTTAATGACTGAAAGAGACTGCTCTTGGTTATCGCTCACCCAACGCTATGATTTTTTTGTGATTCCAATCATTGAAATGGTCATCTAGAGAGTCGCGACGAAAACCTGGACCCATCTCCTTCGTGCTCCGTGCCAATGGGTTGGCATCCGCCCAGCCGCGCTCGGGGGCTTCTCCATCCGTCTGCCCGACGTCGCGTGTCAAGTTAAATGAGAATTTCAGGTTGCAGGATTCGATGTGAGCCGGAAGATGAAATTTGGGCACCAGAAATGTGAAAAATTTGCCGGTGCCGTCGAATGTGAGCTCGTCATCTGCGTAGTATTCCAGCCGCGAGAAGAGATTGAGGTGCCACTGGCACGCAATGTCGTATGACAGAAAAAAACGCAGCAAGGGCGTGCCCGCAATGCTCCGAAAAACCATATAATCCATGTTTATGTACCTACGACGAAATGAGTACAGTAGCTTGAATGGATTGAATTTGACTCTTACCGTTCTCCTAATTGAAGATCCCCCACAGCGCAGGGACGTTTGAAATTATGGCGTGCGCAGTCCACAGCACCGATACCGGACGACGCCGTCCCTCTCGTCTCTCGATCGGGTTTGTCCACTGCATCGTGCGCAACGCAGTGACTACGCTGGATATCATGTTAGTTATGTCAAGAACAGAACGGAAATGCGCACCGGCTGGGTGAGTCCCCAATGCTTTTTTACATGCGCCATATATTTCTTGACGTCGCATACAAATGCCCACCCGTTGCCTAGCCCTGGATCCTTCTCCTCCGTAGACACATCCTTACGCTTCAGCCGAAAATTCGCGTCAATTGCCAGATATAGAGCATTCAAAAACCTGAATATCGTCAGCTGAAGTCGTCGCATGGATCATGAACTCACTGTTTCTCCTCTGACGCCCTCTCCCAACCCAACTGCATATTCATTCCGGGCTGCGGACACGCGGGACATAACAAGGCGCATTCTCCCGGTTGGGTCGCCGCTATTCCGTCGATTTCATGCCCACGCCCCGCGCGCTTCAGCATCCTGACATTCTTCCATTCTCGTATCATCCGCCGGAATTCGTGATATCGATTCTAGTTAAGCTGTCAGTCATGCCAGCAAACGGATTTTAAGCGCTCATTACCTTGTCCTTCTTATAGTGCAAGTTGTCGCTCAGCCTCGCCAGAGTTGTGTAGAACTCGAGGATGGCGCTTTTCGCCTCGAAGGCGAGCATCTGGAAATGGCGAAGGACGGAGAAGGTGGCGGCGGTTCGCGGATGGGTTGTGGTAGCGGGCCATAGCTGCGCACGAAGGAGCTGCACCTCGCGCGAACCACTCTGCCCACATCCACAATAGTCCAGCGAGACGCTATGAATGCCGGTGATATCGATTATCACAAAGTCGTCGCCAGGTGAATGCTCTGGCAACAGGCATTTTCGCTGAGGCCCATGCCAATGCCCGAGCTGGATGCGGACTCGGAGCGACTTGAGAGACACGTACTCGAAGTGAGTCCCAGCCCATTTCTATCCAAAGCGTTAGTTTTGCTCTGAGCTCAGATCATGGAGTAGACGTACCTGAACCCGATGAAAGGGCAATTGGCCATGTGCTGCTCTCATACACGACCCACATAGCAATTCTCCGCCCCCGAGACAATCCGTGCACCGATAATCAGCGCCATCGCCTCCACATCTGCATGTCGTGAAAGCAGCATGATCCCCTCTTCCCTCAAGCCTCAAAATCTCGGCCAGATAAAGACTACGATAGTCTTCAGCCCACTGACGCAGAGGGTCGTCCTGCGTTCCTGAGGTCAGAAAACAATCAAAGAAAATTGCTCCAATACGCACCGAATCCCGCAACTCTCGGGGACCATCATCGTGAAGGTCGGAATCGACATCGCCGGCGTCGTGAGCGTCATAGATTGGCTCAGGTGGTCTGATGTCAGGGCGTACAGCGCTCGGCCGCTGGTCGACGACGTTGACCTTCAGGAGAGACGATGTGCGATGGGTTTGACCGTCCCCTTGGCCCACAGACGTCTTCTCCCGCAGGATATGAGCCACAGTGGAGCCGCCGGCGATGGTTGCTGGGTCATTGACTGCTGGCTGGCCCAAGCTGAAGGTGATTGTCGTAGCTGGCTTGCGCTTTGGCTTATACTTCGACATGAGAGACAGGGAGAAGGGAGGTAAGAGGAGGGAGGGGAGAGAAGAAGCTTAGATATCTTGAAACGAATGATCATACAGCCCATCCCCCGCCTGCGCGTGTACAACGACGCATAGGCAGGGGATGGTGGTTGGTAGACGCATCGCCCGTTGATCAATCTGTCAACAATCAGACGCGGCTGTGGCAGTGCTGCCCGGCGGAAGCCGACCTCACACAGTTCCATTGGATCAAAGTCAAGCAGAGTAAGAAAAATGTCTCGTAGCTTCGACAGGAGCACAATCTCGTTCTCACCTTTAATTTTTGAACCAAGTTTTTTGAACCCCCATCTCTCAGCAATATTTTACTGGCGTCGGGGCAATGAAGCAACATATACAAACACAACCTTGATGCGAACCTTAAGGTCTCCCCGACCTAGGGATAATTACAGGTCAGTTGAATTAGTATACAAGTGAAGCATTATATTTCAGCGAGGGACTACATCGTGCCGGTAGCAAGGGCAGACTGGAGATGAATATTCTCCAGGAATTTTTACGTACCCTTCTCTGGAGAAGGGTACGTAACTGCACAAGCGCCTGGGCGCCAAAAAAGGACTTCAAGTCCAATCGAGTTCTATGTACCCGAACGGTTTGTGCGTGCACAGAAGACAAATACTAGATTTTCAATACAGTACAACTAGAGCTTAGCCCTGACTTGAATACATGCAGATTCGTCCCCATCTTCTTCGTCGTCACACTCATCGTCGTCAACAGACTCCAACCGCGGCATATAATCTTCGTCAATCTCCTCCAAGCGTTCAAAGAACTTGTCAGCGTTGTTCGCGGGAATGCGTTCACGAGTCTTCAAGTTGAAATTACCATCCGCACTGTCATACGGTAGATTCAGCTATGCCGTCGCCAAATAAACGGAATTAAATAAATGACTCACCTCATCGAAAAAGACGGGAGTGGACCGCCCACAATGGAGTAAGAGATGAATTCCTGTCGCCGCCCAACCCCCATCTCCTTGCGACTGGGCAGGGGATTGTGATACGCCCATTCGCTCTCAATGCGTTCAGCGTTGACCAATCCAAACTCAGGACTCATGCTCGGGAACTCGATCCACCATCTACATTCACCAGACTTACCGCCAGCAACATAGGGACAACAGACATTGTAAGTCACCAAGCCAAACCCTCTTGAAGGCATAAGGTACTTCATTTCAGCCAAACGCTCCCCCTCAAAAAGATCTGCAAATACGAGTCAGCAATGTTTCAAACAAAAGGACCGCAGATCAACATACCGTAGCGCAACTCCGACAAACGAAGGTCTGGAAGCAATGAGATAAGCAATGAGATACGGTAGAAACGGGGAAACAAAGAAAACTTACTCGAAACGCCCCCGGACATAGACGCCAGCTATTGGTGTGAAGCAAAAGATATGACATTTGAAGGCGATAGACGAAATTTTACTCAACGTATTCTCCGCTGCCGCTAAAATCAGTGGCATACTCGTGCCTCTCTTCCCACCGACGCTGATTCTCTTCCCACCGACGCTGCTCCTCGTCCTGCGCTCTTATATCCCGCAACCACTCTTCACGTTCCAAAACTCCCGCTGCATCCATCGCAGCCTTCACGGCTAGCTCCCAATTCCAGGTGAAGTCTTCCTCCTCGGCCGACAGCGGGCGATCATTGGCCTCGTTCGCCTCCTCGATAGACGCGAACCCTCCGGAGCGAAGAAAACTACAGACAGGTTAGCGAGATGCAAGTCAGAAACATTTGCGAAATGTGCACTCACATTCCCAGCCACCTAGACGGATAGATTTTGCCGTTGGGGCTCCTGAAATCGTCCGTTAGACAGTATCCAAAAAGAAAAGAAAAAATAGTGGAGTACTTACTCCTCGGCCACGTCCTTGATTGATTGCTCGATACCTTCGCAAAGCGTCTTCAGGGCTGCAGCAGTCGCTGCCTCAGTAGCCGGTGTTGCCACAACCATTGCTTGATTACGGCGTTCTTGCTCAACCATTGCTTGATTACGGCGGTCTTGCTCCAACTTCCGGCGGAGACGCTTCTCTGCTGCGTCGTCATTTATCTTGACCGGCATTTTACGTGGGAGCACTATGGAGGGAGATAAGAAAGGAAAGAGAAGGCAATTAGAACAATTAAAGCGTACTCACAAGAACGGCGACGGCCATTGGGAATATTGACAGGAGATTGCATTATGGGGGGGCAGAGAGAAGAGAGCTGGAAAGAACAAGTCGGATCGGTGTTCAGTGGAAAAAGAAAACGGAGATAATCTCCCGCTTTACCGTTCTACCGAAGGTTGGACTGCTGCCAAGACCACCTCTTGTTCTCGGAATAATGGAGCGGGTCCCGGTGCATGCCAACGTGAACTGCGATACCGTCGCTCTTGGCCATTCAAAAATCACATCTGGAACTTCTGAATCAGCATCATGCGAGAATCAAAGATGCAAAAGAAGCAAAAGAAGACGGCGTTCTCACCCCGTTCAAGAGCTGTCCAGCTCCCAGAAAGCTTTTGGGTAATCGTGGGATTCATCCACAGTTCTTGCCATCTCGCTTCTCCTGTGGACTTGAAAAATGGTGGATATGAACTGGAATGCTGAAGAAAGGTGTGTTAGTGGAAGGACGACTTGCTCGCTTGCCCTCATGTCCGAGACATCAGGCGCTGGCGTGATATTCAGGGCGATTTGACGACAATCCGCTTTCTAATCCGTCGGTCACATACGCATGCTCGCACTTACGGGGAAATCCAGCAATATCGCGCGCGAATCCGCATCATGCGGTTGCGAGTTCAAGCGAAATGTACCGCCCCAGTAAATCAGGTACCCATTTCAGGCCCTTTTCAGGCTCGATTTTATCTTGAATCAAATCCTGCAGTACTACTTACTGTAGTGTTCCGTCTGTCGTCTCCGATGTAGGAATGGAATGCATAGAAAATAAAGCAAAGATCCTGTTTGATTGTGCATGAGATAGATTCCAGTG
The DNA here is from genome assembly GCA_037176885.1 of Favolaschia claudopus. Classification (NCBI taxonomy): domain Eukaryota; kingdom Fungi; phylum Basidiomycota; class Agaricomycetes; order Agaricales; family Mycenaceae; genus Favolaschia; species Favolaschia claudopus. Next base: position 561,983 of record JAWWNJ010000048.1, on the reverse strand, counting down.
TCAGCGAACGAACCGGCCCACAGAGTAGCGGAGCTCAGCACCCGTAGCAACTAGAATCACGCCATCATAAATTTCCGTCTCAGTGTCCTGGGTTTTGACGATCTCCATGCGCACGCAACACCTTGAAATCGACTCGACCGGCTGCGATATGTAGGCAGTAGATCTTCGAGGTTATTTGGCCATTTGTGGTCCTGGACGTCGTCCGAGATGATGAGGATAGCGGATCATCGATTTGATGATAGGTAGTGCCTTTACCAAACATGTTCAAAGCAGCCTGGGCTGCCATAATAATTAGATTAAAATCGAAGCATTTCTAGCTTTCAAGGAAAATTTAATGAGCGTTCCATTCGTTGAGCGGTAGTATACAGAATACATGAACATAAGCTAGAAGTTGTCGTCTTCATGATTGAAGATGCGCGCATATCGTGGTGTTTGTACACGACGTTTGTCCTCCAAAGGAAAATATTTCATACCGTAGACATCCCAATCCTTGCACACCGCATACCCATCTGCAGCCTTGATACGCAGTGTTTGGAACAGAGGCGCAGTCGCATACGATGCGAATACCGTTGCAAAGCAGCGAGCATCCGAGCACGACAACAACCGACGGTTGTTGTTGATGCGACTGTTTTCACCCGGGTGAAAGACGAGAAAGACGGTCTCGAGCTCGCGGAAGCGCTTGTTCAGGCACTCCGCAAGCGAACGGAGCGGTGATTCCCACTGAAAAAGGAAGAAATGAGTGTATGACGGTGATTGGGAAATGAAATGCGGACATACCAGGTACAAAACTTCGTCAGTTTCTTGCGGTTCGTCTTCCAGCGTGAACCCTGACCAAGTCAAATCCTCGTCCAGAACAAGGTCGCGCAGACCATAGAGCATCCGCGGAGCTGCCCTGAGGAGGGGGAGGAGTTCGGGGACGCCGATACGAAGCGCCGTCAGTTGCGGGTACGAGGTTCGCGCAAATTTCTGGGCATCCTCGAACCGCAGGGTACGTTCAGCGAGGTGGTTCCGAGTCAAAAACCAGATGTCTGTGAGTTCCGGGTGACGCGGAACGAGGTGCGTGAGGTCGAGAGCCATGAGTTTAACGTGTCGCAAGGACGGCAGAGTGCCTCTGCCAGGGTAAGCGCCACGGAACTCGCCGTTAATTGCGATTTCCTCCAGAGCTACTTGGGTGACAAGGAAGTAGGGCCAGTTCCCCGAGACGTTGGAGACCGAGCCGAAGAAGCGCAATTGAAACGGGATGCGAGGAATGATATGGCGGGGGATGTCGATGGTACCGGCTATGATGAGAAACCAGAGATTCTTCATACGCGGCAGAGCGGCCGCCCAGTGCTTGCCCTCGACGAGAACGTAGCGATCTAAGAACCACAGGCATTCGACCTTGGAGTCTTCTGTTAGTGAATGGCCAAAGAGAAAACGAGTCGAATACAAACTCACCAATTTACACAAGTCTGCGTTTAAGGCAAGTGAACGCACAACCAAGGTGGCGGCATTCCCTTTGACTTGAATATTGCGATAGAAGAGACCGCGCATAACGCTGCGCACGCGTTTGGAGAGTCGGTAGAGGCTGAGTCGCTCGGCATTATCGCAGTGATGCGCCACTTCGTAGCAAACACTAGGGCTGAGTGAGACCATGGTGGGGGAGAGGAAGTGAGAAAGTGAAGAGACGACGCACGGAAGATTGGAAGATCTTGCACAAAATGTGATTCGGCTCACAGTGATCGAGTCTCCTTGGGGAAAGATTTACTTGATTTACGCTTGGTTCGTTTCTGAAGGGAAGACTGTATTGGTCAACTACAGGAGCCCGTGGCTGAGTCTGGAGCGACGGCCCGCTTCACGAAGGGCGACCAACTGCGCCACCCGCGCCTCCGCAGCCACCCGCCTCGCAATTTCCTCTGCCTCTCTGCGACTTTTCTCCTCGACTATCCGCACTTCCTTCCTCCGGCGACGCACCAGCTCCAAAGCAATGTTGTCATGATGGTGAGGGTGGCTCCGAGAGCGCGGATATCGACGTGCGCTGCTGGCAATGGCGCGTGCGCGACGGTTGACGAGGTCGGCGACTCGGAGCATTCGTGCCCTTTTCTCGGCGAGGCGAGCATAAAGTCTGGCCCGTTTTGCTGTGTAAAACTCGGACGAGCGAGGGGGGAGGAGGGTCTGTTGGTCCGCTAGTGCGCCCGCGCGGTTCCGCTGCTGTTTCTCGGCGAGGCGTGCGTAAAGTGCTGCTTGCCTTTCTTCATAATAATTCGCTGGACGGGCGGGCGGAGAGGTCGCGGGAGGATTGTAGTGTTGAAGCCACTCCTTCATGGCATTCGTGATCGCATTGCCTCCAGCGTGTACAACGTCTGACGACGATTAGAGGTAGAAACAGGGATACAAAGGAGTGGCAATCATACCTGTTTTGAGATTCTTGTCGCGCCCAGGACTCCAAGGATGCGACGGGGCAATCGACATAGTCGCGGGGAGGCAGATCGCACGGGTGGAAAGGGACTGGGTCAAAAGCAGGAGGGAAACGACGAGGCGGTGAGCACTGAGACGATGAGAGAAGTGAGGCACGAAGTGATGCCGTCACTGATTACATGCCTGGCGATCATTCGGGTACTATCATCCCGGGCGCGGCTGGCGCCTGCCGAGCGTCACTGTCGGAGTAAATCGCTCAAGGAAAAATGGAGAGGCTCTCCAATGCATCGCAAAGTATGTGATAATCTTGAAGAAATGCAACCAAACATTGCTAAGGAAAACTAGAAGGGAAAGACACGACAATACATACACATTATGTTCAAATTCGCTCAAAAACACCCAAAGAGGCGTCACTGTCAGCAAGGAAGCTTACACGAGAGTAATGGGCGTTGTTTTTGAGCAAATCTCACATTGTGAACATTGATATAGTAGTAGCCAAACTAAATGAGCTGAACTGCGGAAGTGTTTCGGTGAATTGTATACTGGGTCTCGATTGAGGCACTGAGATACAGTGTGGGACTTCAGTGCTGGAGCTAGCGAACATTAATTCATCCCACTTTCTTCAACATTCCGAATCGGTTTTTTATTTTCAGCTAGTATTTGACTAAGGATGGTTCTAGGATGTACAGAAGTCCAGAATCTTGATTTGCGCACCTCAACGAGCCCATATTAGAGGGCCGGCAAAGGCGTCACTGTCAGGATCAATAGCACCGTTTGAACAATTGAGAAGCGGCGATGGATAAAATTTTGTTCAGAGATTGTATAGCATTGTAAGCCATTTGTATTCCTGTTGAGTACTGCGCCTAAGGTCTTCTAGATGGATGTGTGTTTGAACAAGTGATATACTTAGTGGAAGAAATCACGGTCACAAATGTGACTCTTCTGTTCCGAGCGTTCATGGCGAAATCTTCAAGCAAGCGGAGGGCCCTTGCTGAACCCACGAAGCTCAGGTATCTTGCGCTAGGAAACAATTTCAAATCCTGTATAACCACAAGGCACACACAGAGTTGCAACTGAACAATCTCGAGAGAAAGCTCGCCAACGGCAAGCTAAATATCGGAGGTGGGACATTTGACGACGGTGTACTTCTCAGGCTCAGAAAAACTTCAGTAAACCGGAAACTCGTCAGAAAGAGGCTGCGTATCTACAACAACGACGGTACGCAACCCAAAGTTCCAGACAAGGAAACATCAATTCAGTGTCATCATTCATGTAGCGCTGCCACGAAAGCGAAGCGACGTCAATGGGATCCTCCCCCAAAGCGGATTCCGCGTGTTATCTCATCCGAAGCTCCGACTGGTCTGGATGTGGAAGGTCCAACGGTATCTGGTCTTGATCTCCTCGCGGATCTGGCAGCGGCTAGGATCCGGGAACATATCCGCCCGTCAAGTTCTTATTGGGAGTCCCTGTGGGTACCTCGACTCCCGCTTTCTCTTTTGAAAATGTTGTTCATCCAGTCTAGGAGCTCCGATTCGCGGGAATCTTCCCGCGATGCAGTCTCAAGTGCTTCAGTGTTTGCGCTTGACCCAGCGGCAATTTCTTTCATCAATGAGCCGTTACCTCGGTACTGTTCGCCGACGACGCCAATCCAGCGCAACAATTGGCGTATGCTAGGAAGGGTCGGACCGTTGAGTGGGGTGCAATATGCCCAGCTGATCGTTGTCGATCTCGCCGAGCCTCTCGAGTTTGATGAAGATGCGGAACGGGTGCGGTGGGACATATCCGGACGCGGGAACCCTCGGGTGGAGAGTATGAGTTCGGACCGGTGGAAGTGGGTTCGTTCGTGGCGACACGCTCAAGGGGACTACGAGTATAATATGGATTGGGATGAGCAGGAGAGGGATAGAATCGGGGAGGAAGTGGTGGACATCAGGGATTGGGATGAGCGGGAGAGGGACACTGTGAATCGGGGAGGAAATGGTGGATCATTAGATCGGCAGTTGTAATGAAATAGATTGATTGAGAAGCTCTTAAACAAGCGAGAGATCTTTGTAAAACGAGAAGGTCTGGCTCGACCGAATCAGTTGTACCCATGTCGTGCCGGCACCGCAACCTTAAATTTCAAGAGGATGACGCCAAAGAAAAGAATATGTATTCAGCGCAGAGAACAACAGGATATGTAGTAGACGACAAGTAAACAACGAAGAGACGATCTGAAAAGAGATTAAGTAATTAAGTTCGAAGTCAGAATTGAAGGGAGACATACCACTGAGCAGCGGGGTCTTCAAAAAGGCACATCACCTTATCGTCTTCGTACATCTGGCGGTAGTATGCCAGCGCCGCGACGCGGCCGGAAACCTTGCGCCGCGATTGGTCGGGCACTCCGAGGACCTGAACATCGGCCTTCTCGCTGGCAAGCGAGAGGTCGAGGTAAGTGGAAGATTGTGATAGAAAATAAGAAAACTCACGCATCGGGGTAGAGGCCGGGCATCCGGCCGACGCACACCACGTACCACATCTGATTGTCGCCGTTTCCTGGCTTGATGACGCTCTCGAGCGTATCAGGAGTGGGGGCGACACCACGAACAAACGCAGCTGCAAAGAAGGTGAGTGTGACTCGGAGTGAGGAGGAGATAAGGCACTAACGACGATTGTCCACTGGCAATGCCAGATCGGCGGTGGCGGCGGTGATGGCGTTGACCTGGGCATCCAACGCGGCGGCTGCGATTTCGGCTGCTATGACACGAGGCAGCCGCTCTAGATATTTTGTAAGATAGTGGAAGGCGAGGTAAGAAATGATGGAGCTCACCATTGAGGTCAACGCAATGCTTGGCCATTTCCAAGGCGAGGATGGAGAGGCCTTTTTCTAAAGATGAAATGAGATAAATGGAATACGATGTAAAGCCCATCGACCCACCGTCTACCTGGATAGAGCGCGAGGCCATTTCGATCGAAGCCTTGGTGAGGGCGGCCAGCTGGCTAACTGTCGACGCCAGCTCCGGGTGGGGGTTGGCGGCGACAGTTGGGTGCGCGGGAGTGGCCATGAGTAGAGAGGACGAAGTGGGGGGGAATCTGAGAGGGGTGGGAGGTGAGAAAAGATCGATTTCCATACATATGGCTCACCGGGTGATTTAGGTTGGCCGGGATAAATGAGATCCGACCATGTTATCGCCTTCGATCGAGCTGGTTCGTTGGGGAAACCAGACAACAAGACAATCACACGCGGCGTCAAGATTTGCTCGCCGGCAAGCCCACATTTGGGTTGCTTGACAAGTATGCACGACTTCCCTAGGTTACTTGAGTGATTCAGCATTATTTGCGACCAAAAAGGAAATACAAGGTGTTCCTGGGCAGAATTGAGGTAGAATTCGTCTCGATAGGTTGCTCATGTGAGTTGGTGTATAAATTGCTTCATCAATTTGTCTTGTTTCGTCGATCTGCGATGCCCCCACGGAGCTGGACTGAGCCAAAAGAGGAAGAATGGCTTCAAGCTCACCTTCCGGAATACGTTTCCCGCCGAAACGATCGAAAACTTCATCAATTCTGGCCCGCTCTGTACGAAAAGTGGTTCCTGGAATTTCCGGAAGAGTCGGCACTCAATTTACCTCACCTCGCTGACCCAAATTCCCGTGATTTAACGCTGGAGGAGAGCGAGATGTTACATTCAGCTTTGAATAGACGTCGTACGGTGAGTTTAAAATTTTCCAGAACGTTGGACGCGTCAAAATTGGGATGTGATTCTTATTTGCTGATTTTTTGGTCACAGCGCCTGCAGAACTGGTTTCATTTTCGTCACGCACGCCGGAACCAGGTCAAGGGCCATTGGAAGCGGTTCCTTGACCGTATGATGGAATGTTTTGGAAGGGGGAGGTCGGACTGATCTGCGGTTCGTTGTTGGCGAGGGAATGTTTTGGTTTCGTGTGGAGTCGGCGATCGGGCTCGTTTCGGGTGACTTAGCGATATATCCCGTGTTCTTGATGCGTAAGGACGTGCAAATATCTACGGGTGATGCGTGCTGAAAAGATGGAGATAACGTGAATTTTCTTGGACGAAAACCGACCACAAGCACGCACCTGATTCATAGGTCTTTCTTTCCCCCCCACAAAGAACCCTTCGACTTCCGTACCTTCCCCTCGCTAATTCTGCTCCTTCCCATGGCACCTAAAGGTTGGGCTCGCGGTCGACGACTGACCTGGCTTGAATCTCGTCTTCCGGAGTACCTGCGAAAGAAGGCAGAAGGCAAACTTCACCAATTTTGGCCACGCGCGTACGAAGATTTCTTCAAAGAGTTCCCGGAGCAGGCGGAGCTCGGTCTTCCATGTCCCACCGAGATCAACGCTCGCCAGCTGACTGCGGAGGAAGAGGATGGATTGAGTAGGGCTCTAGAAAAGCGGAAGAGGGTAGGCGACGTGTTCTCAAAGTGTCTCAACAACGTAAAACTGACCATTTGTGACAGCAACTCGACAACTGGTTCCATAACTCCCGCAAGAAAACCGGCGACTCGGTCGACGCGACCAGCGCGAAGACTCTGTCTGTCATCCTGCGCTTGTTGCAACTCCAGTCAGCAAAAGTGAAGCGCCCCCACCGTCCTCTCGAAATCTTCCAGATGCGAAACCGAGATCTAGTCAAGAAGGCGTTGACCGAGGCCGGATATGACTCATTGCTGGCTCAGAATGTTCCAGACGAGGAGGACGACTGGACCGACGAATCCGAGGATACTCCCGAGGCGCGAAGCAAGGCGAAAAAGTCTGAGCTTATGCGACTTCGTACGCGAGTTGTGGCGGGGTTGTGGGTCGAGGCGTCAGAAGAGGAGCGTTTGGCGGTCAATGAGGCAGTGGAGGAGGAGAAGAAGCAGTTCAAGGAGGCGAAGGACAAAGGCGAGGAGGCGGAAACGGACGTCTGGTCGATGCTCGAGTAAGGAGTACTTGGAACCTATTGATGGCGAATCTGACGCGCTTTTGCAGGGGAATAGACTCGATTGAGACGGCGATGGTGCATGTTCATAAGGCCTTGTACGCAGCGACGAACTGGGTTGGGATTACGTTGCTTGGTGGCCCTCATCCTCGATTGAAAGGTCAACTATCGCTGAAAGTGTAAGTCCTTCCTAATTGGGACGATTGTTTGTTTGTACCTGATCTCACGCCTTTCTCCTCCCACCACCAGCATCTGTCATGGCAAGACTCCGATGGGCAACGACTTCGAGGACGTCTGCATGGACTTCGACGACAGGGTCCTCAAACCTTTCCAAGACTTTCTGAGAATGGTATATTGTGAGTTATGGCGACTTGCTAAAAATGACTGTGCCTTACCCAAATTCACAGCGCCCAGCGATTGCGCTCAATTTGAGCTTCCAACAGCCTCTCAGTCTGAGGAATCGCCTTCTGGGGAGGCAGACGCCGCTACCGCCGAGCCCTCCACCGCCGAACCGACTGTCCGACGTATCCACGCACCGCCTGAGCCTGTTCCTGCTGCCGCAACCGCTGTGAAGACGAAAAAGCCCAAGAAAAAGAAGAAAACAGCTCCCAAGTCATCGCCTACCGTCAACGACGACGATGTTGGATCGTCGGAGCAGCCACCCCCAGCCACCGCTGCGCAATCGACGGTCGTAGTGGAGCCACGTGGCGACATGTAAGTCTATTCTATCCTGTTTTATGCAGCCGTCTCTGACTTCCGATGCAGGACTGATATATCCGAGTCTACGACTTCTTCTGGTTTGACAAACGAGATCGAAACAGGTATCCCTGGGTGAGTGGGTCAATCACCATTTGTTTGTGGTGAATTGACGTCTTGTCTTCCTAGTTTTGAGGCTGGCAGTTCGCTCGACTCACCGGCTGGTTGGGATGCGCCTCCGCAAGACAATGGCCTCGACTTCTTTGGCCCCGGCTTTGACGACGAAAACTTTGGCACGGGGTTCCTTCCGGCAGACTCATCCGACTTTTCCCTTGACAACCGCTCTTATTCCCAATCCGACCCGTCTGCGCAGACGAACGATGGCCACCCGCGACTCTGGTTACCCCAGCAGGGCGACTCTGTCGACACATCCAGCTATGAGCGGGATCTGATGACCCCGCCGCCTACCATGAGAGTCGACGGCTTCGACTTCCCCCTCAGGCCCGCTTCCCCGGTCTTCCAGAACCCCGTATCAGCGTTTGTATTCTCGCCACCGACGTTCGCGTCCGCGCCGTCCGCGCCGATCCCATCTGCTGGCATTCCGTCGACTGCCCCATCGACGTCCGGTCTATCACCACCACCCGCGCCGATCCCATCTGCTGGCATTCCGTCGAGTGCCTCATCGACGTCCGGTCCATCACCACCACCGGCTAACGCTTCCGTGGCCCCAGCCGGAGGCGCATCTGCTGCGGGATCAGCGACGACTGCTTTCCCCGTCAGCGCACTCTTCGGCGCTTTCGCTAAGCGTCCCCTTTCACAACCACCCTTCAGTTTCCCCATCCGCCCTCTCCCACGACCGCTTCCACGAACGCTCCCCGCGAATAACGGCCCAACGCTAGCCGCATCAATTGCGCTGGCTGCGATCGCATCCCACACTCGCGACAGTATGCCAGCGCCACCGGCAGCTTCATCAATCATACCGACCGCGGTGACTTCGTCATCTCCGCCTCCAGCAAGCGACTCGGTGGATTCCGCCCCCAACGCCCCATCGGTTCCTCCTTCCACCGCTGCAACGATCGCCGAGGTGCCCCGCTCCTTCCAGCCTCCTGCATCGCGTCCGCCTGTTAACCGCCCGGCGTCGCGTCCCCCCATCGGCCCTTCCGCACCGCCGTCATCGCCCAAAACGGCACCAGCCAAAAAGCAGACGACTCGCACCGCGGCGGCGAAGGAGACTGATGCAAAGCGCGCGGCGGAGACAGCGAAGAAGGTCGGAGAGGTGGTGAAACGAGGTCGAGGTCGGCCTCGTACGAGTGTCCTCGACGACATCACCAATGAGGTGGTGTCGTCTGTAGTTCCGCCGGCTGACGAGACGCATGACGAGACGCATGGGAGCGGGGAGGGGCGAACTACCATCTGCCACCCCGTCAGCGGACCGACTAATCGCGATCGTGCGCGCGCATTGACGAAGGCGGAGAAGGCGGAGAAGGAGAGGCAGAAGAAGGCCGCGGCGGCGGCACAGAGGGCGGAGGAGAAGAGACGAGGGTTTACCGAGCGCGTTGTGAACGGAGCGACGGTAGTGACAATGATTGGGAAGACGTCTGGTGGGGAGAGCGGCGGGGGGAGTAGTAGAGGTGAATTGGGGACGAGTAGGAGGGGTCGGGCTTTGAAACGGGCGACATACTACGACGGGTCGAAGATTCCAGAGAACCCGGTGGTGAAGAACGTGAGGGCAGCGGCGTCGACGGCTCCCAACAACAAGCGGAAGGCCGCGGGTTCAGGCGGAAACGGAGCAGCGAAGAGGTACGATCTTGTTTTCCAAATGATATTCTGTCAATATTTACTTACATTCGGCAGGCGCAAGCAATGATTCGGGTAGGAGGGAACGACAAGCCCTCAACGGCTCTGGGTAGATCAAGCCCTCAACGGCTATGGGTGCTCAACCACCCTCGAACTGCTGCTCAACCAGCGTTCCCTGGATACGGGTCGTGTTCTATTGATTATGTCGCCACTTGCTGCTTGGACCGTTTGTTTTTCTCTGTAACGATACATTTCCTTACGAGTAATCTAAGTACTATGGTGAATACATGGCAATGACTTGAGTGTTTTTGACTTGAGTGTTTTCGAGGGTGGCGTGATATATCACCATTGTCGATACATCGCGGACTTGTGAAAATAATCTTGAGTATGACGTCATTAAGACATGGTGTCCATTATAGGCGGGAAATCTTCAAAAAAATCTTTTTCTCTCAAGCTCATATTATGATTGAGGTAAGTTACATATAGATATACTCAATGAACTTGTATATAGCAATGAAAATCATCACAAGTAAGTGCGGGCTTGGAAATGGGTGAAAATGGGAGGAAAGGTGGGAATGCGGGAGCGGAGAGGACGCGGGGACACCGAAAACGATATTATATCCGAGGGGGGATGGTCGTGCATGAGCAGAATGATTGGTGTACCCAGGAAAGGAGCGTATCGGCGCTGTGGGGGCCCGAATTTATCGAGCGGAAATGTAGTGGAATAGTGGCGTAGCGGAGCACGCTGTGGCGCAGTGGATATCAGTGGGTGGCGGTGAATTCGGAAGGAAGCCATACGCTAACAAGAAACTAGCTGGAGGGGGGTAGAGAAGCCGGCAACCGGCGGGTGGAAGGGTGGCCGTGAATCAAAGAAAGCAGACGAACGAGGAGGTTTTGGGGGAAACGCAATGAAGAGTACCTATGTGGAGTATATGAGCATATACCCCCGCGGTGTGGAAGCCGTGAAGGCATTTCTGGGCGCGCACCGTGCTGGAAGCGGGCAGAAATGGCGAGCTCGTTATAAGGCGCGGCGAAGAACAGAAGCGATATCGATGGCCTTAGTCGATGATAGGAGGTATATTCTATGTCTGGACAAAAGATCCGGCGGCTGGAGGGCAGGGGCGAGGCGGGGCGGGGGGAGGGAGCGGAAGCGTAGGAGGCAGGAAGGTGATTGATGGGAAGTGATGGGGAAGGGCAATCATAATACCTGTCAACAAATCAAAAGCGCCACCCGCCCGCATGCACCGACCCATGAGCGGCGGCCAAGCGGCGGCGATTCGCGCCCGCGGTGGGCGCCCCAAGGTGCGTACCGTGCCTGCCAAATGCTTTTGATGGGAACTGATGGCGTGATTGAGGGCAGCTTCCGAGAGGCCCAGATATATCAAAATTCACTCTCCTCGACAAACCATATGATATATCAAAACCCCATATACGGCTGTCCTCCCAAACAAAAAGAAATATATGGAAAGGCTGGAGCTTATACTGATTCATTCATAGAGTGAGGATGGGAAGGACGAATAATGGGGAGGAATCTTACCATGCATGATGCAAGACTTTGAATCGGACTCAATCTGTCCCAAGGCGCATTGTGCACCATGAAGAGCCCAAAATACGCAAAAGTTGAGGGAAAGAGCGTGGAAACGTCGGCCAGAGCCAAGCGACACAGATAAGGCCCAGAACTGAGCAGCAGAACCCTTTCAGATCGATGGTGAAGGCACCCTTTCGTTAAAACCTCTGACTTGGAGTTGTTAGTCGTTACTGAAGCAGAAGCCTGCGAACCGGCAAAAGCGGCAAATAGGGTGACGGCATAGCGTTCTCACACTTCTGGGTCATTTTCTCCCAACTTTCTCCTTGCTTTCTCCGCGACAAAAACCCTTGCTTGGACATGAGAGGCCGTGCAGTGCTCCTCTAACGGTGGCGAGGAATTACCTCCGGCGGATTCTGCCGGCAAAAATTTACCAAATTCAGTGATTGGAGGTTCCAATTCGATGCGGCGGCAACCATGACCCTTGAACCCATCCGACTGCAGCGCTGCCGCGTCGATATACACTGGCACATCGCCTCATGTTACTGCATCTGTTCACTTTGGATCTGGTGCCAATTATCGCAAGTCTCTCAGGCACTGCCTCGTTCTTGAAGAACGGCAAAAAAAAGCTCACAAACCCACACACGATCGGCGCTCGATACCTCTGCGCCTCAGCTATGCCCGGCAGCCCTTATCCTTCGAGCACTCTATTAGCTGAAGCTCAAACACTCGAGGTGAAATTGAATTTCCTCTCCGGCGGCTCGTATGCCACAATTTACGATTTGAAATTTTCTTTCGGAGATTTGAGATCAAAACAGACAAGGACATCTGCCGACCCATAAATTTAGATGTGACCTGTGATCCTTATGACAACAGGCAGGCTGCGCGCATAGCTCACTATCCAAATTTGTCGAGCTGAGGTCTGGTCTTCAGTGATCGTCTCGTCGACTTGCCTGGAATGTTTCTAAGATCAACGCCGAATTGACCACCTACGCGAACCTGTGCATTATCATCGCCTCTTGAGATGACTCTGGTGGTTCTTCTGCGCAGTCAGTTCAAGACGCAAAGTTTTTATACCTCGATCCCAACCGACGTTGCTCTCAAGCTTCTGTTTCCCCCCGTTTGCCACTAGGATCGCTCAGCCAGCCTACGTCAGAGTTCCAAGTGCTTGACCACACTCTACTGTGCTTGCAATGCCTCCAATCCGCGGGTCTAGACGTGCTCCACCACCTGAGGCTTGCGGGAACATCAATGGTTTCCTCCCTGATGCTTATACCACGATTAACGGTGCGGATACACTATTCGTTCCATCATAACGAATCGTAACCTTTGCCCAGGAGGAACTGGAGGATCCGGAGGTGGCGGTGGAATGCATGGTGGAGCAGGAGGTAACGGAGAAGGCCCACAATTCCACATTTCCGCTTTAGAAACATCGTGGAATATCCTGGTTAACGGGAGTAAGTTTCTATTCCTCAATCTCGAAGGAAGACTTGAACCTGAACAACGCCGCGACAGATGCGCACTATCACTGCGACTCTTTGAACCATGCTTCCAATCCCCATGAGCTAGTCTTACAACGACAAGCGACACCAGATGTCCTTCTCCTGATTTTCCGCCGCCTTTCCGAATACATCGAAGGGGACAGAGAAAAAGCGCTCTTCGTCATGTACTGCACATTATTTGCCATACTTTTCCCCGGTTCCCTGAAGTTGACGGATCGCCTCCGTCTCGTCCCTCTTATTGCCTTACCGTTTCTGGTCATCCCAAGCATACTTTCTCTGAACGACACGATCACCCTTGTCGATGTTATGGGAGAGCGCCGACCCGTCTTGTTAGCAGTATGGAAGAATCAACAGGTAAAAATTTCCAGACAAATGTATCCAGCGAGGCCGCCCACTGAATTTATAGGCCTTCATGGAAAAACTCCGCGAATTCTGCAACAACAATGAAGAAATTTCCGCAATCATCGAAACTGATCAGTACCGCATTCAAGATGCCGAATACTCAGTCTACCAACTGGGGAGCCGTATGGTGTCTGCGGGAGCTACACTCTTCATGACAGCTGTGGTTTTTTATATGGAAATGGGTTCTACTGTAACTCTCAGTTGTCCCTGGTGCGATACGCGGACGCCGGCGTTGCGGTGTTGGAATTTTCAAGCCTTTAGGGATTGGTAAGTTGTCCTCCATCGTGCTCTCGGAACCGAAGAGCTTCTATTCATGATTTGTGTCTGGGATAGCACGAGCTGTAAACGGAGGTTTTCGACATCCCATTCGGACTCGCCGGCGCCCAGGAACACTAATTGGAGCACGGTCGTATCCAATAACACGCTAAGAGCAACAATGCATCCCCAGGTTTCCTTTCAGCCTAATCCATTAATGGGAAACAAGAAAACCGATAATTTGAACCAATTACAAACTGCAACTTCAAACATCTCTTTCAGATTCATCCATCTTCTGTTGACTTTACCCAGGATCCCTCAGAGTATCCCTCCTCCGGTGACCAAGCCAACCTCGGAAGGCAGGTTTTATGTCCCAAGGGCAAATCGAGGTTTGGGTCAGTTTATCATATTCTTCTTCCTCTCGCACCTACATTGTGATTGCTCATCCTCACTCCCAGGTCCAAAACCGCCGACGCCCCTCAGGAGAAGCTGGTCATCTTGGGAACTGTGAGTAGTCCCCCGTCCAGCCACGCGAACAGGACGAGCAGTTGGTTGCAGCCTTCCCTGCAGCGAGGCTAGTGACTGCCGCCGCGAGTCCCGTCGCAGTCGAGAATCCGAGACGGGAACCACAGCGTCTCACCATTGGAGATTCTAAAGGGCGACTATGACTTGCCGGCGTTCATGCCCACAATGACGACGCCCACAGTGGCTACTCCCGACTACCCTTCACCTCAGCAGCATCAGCAATTACGCATCCCCCATCCTCCTACATCTCACCGTACGCTCACATTCTTATGTTGCCCTAGCGCCACGCCGACGTAGCATGACCTGCATCCATGCGAGGCAACACCGCCGAGAAGCCACCGACGAGGCGGATTGGATACTTTTCCGTCCGAAACTAAATGTCTGGGATCCATATGCAACGATCCATGTATATACATCACGAAGAGCTGTCAAATGGAAAAGAAAAATCTAGAGATAATGAACGGTGTTCCGTGTGGTGCCGGATCAACACCAGCATGAAGATGAGTAGAATCCGTCAACAATTGAATTGAATCGGCCCAGCGGAAAGCCCAAGGCCTGAGGCCTGTGGGAGGGCAGTTAGAACGAATTGTCGTGCGAGGCTAGGGCAAGCGCAGGAGGCTGTGGTATCGGGTATACACGGTGGCCCCAAACCGAAAGAGAACAACACTCGGGGAATGTGAGGCGAGTCAGTCTCGTTGTCCAAATGAAAGTGGAGGAGGACTACGTCCAGTCAAGTGCTACTCCGGCTACCTCGCCCCGTCCAAGGACCCCAACGGGAAGCGTAGCGGACTCCGCAGTGGACGACTGGCACGACAAAGCGTACATTCCGTCCCGTCCGCGAGAGCAGCCTTGTCATTCGACAAGCTGCGAAGCAAAATATCTCCAATCCCGCCGGCTAACGTATCCCGGGCACCATACGCGCAAGAACACCACATCCGTATCGGGAGCAGCAGCGCCGCATGTCAAGAGACGTATCCCGGGGCACCCGCTGGCCAATGCGCAGCTGCGTGGAGGTGTAAAGGGAAAAGTGCAGAAGAAGGCAGAGCACAGCCACCGCGCGACCAGTCTGGAGTCTGTGCGTACGGCGAAGTGAATTCCTCCGGGCAGTACTGCGCGTAACAGAGCAGCGGCACAATCGACGTGCATGCAGCCCGCAGGCCCGGAAAACACTCTCAGCACTGAGCCCATGCCAGACCCTGAATGGCATGACGAATCTTTACCCTCCTCCGTGCTTGTCTGCCATCTGGCGATGAAACGAAAGCACATACATCCATGGTCTTCGCCGCGTCCCGGTCCCGCTCAGGAGCAACGATACCACTAGTGCCGAAGTTTTAAATACTTCCACTTGGGTAACCAGCTTGGAGCGGTGTCCACACCGAAAGGAGGGCCCTGCAAGAAAACGATACGCTGTCAGCTTGATTAAGGCCAGTGAAGCGATGAGGGAAATGAAGGAAGAGGCGATTAAAGACTCGAAGGAACACAGGGTGAGAAATGGGGAAGGAAATGAGAGACCCACCATTATGCGAGATGAATCTGTTCTTCACGATCGAACGGGCATATTCCTCGATACCAGAGGCCATCGTATCTCTGCGGAGCGGTGTCGCCAGCGCAGAACCGAACGGGAGCGGTCCTCATGAGGAGGTGAGACGTGAACGGCAGCAATGTAGAGGGTTATCTGCGCAAAAAGGATGATGATTGGATATCGATGCCGAAGGTTTTGTCTACATACATATCGGGCATTTTTTGCCTCGTGAGTCGCATTACTAGTAGTAGCTCCAGAGAATATCATCGTCGTTCCACGGATGCCTCGCGGGAGATGTGCGTTGAGAAGGAATGCTTACAAGCCGTCCTTCATTCGCGGAAAATCGAGGAGCCAATTTTTCCAGCGACGTAGCCTGTTTCCGTCTCCGCAATGGTAAATCTGTGTGTGAATGGCTATAAGCGAACATGCGATACGAGACAAGAGCGCGCCATATACGCACAGCCCAGGTATTATGCTAGCCCTGCCGAGTCATGCTTCCTGATCGTTAGGGCAAGCAGGGAAGCAAGAGAGAGAGATTCGTTGGTGAGACACTGAGAGTCAGTCAATAAAGCAAACAGGATACAAATTGCAAGAAAAATAGAGAAACGGGGGGTTTTGAAAAAATAGAAGCGACATCGCACAAAGCGCAATGTTAATCAACTGAAGGGAAGAAATTGTAGAAAGAACGAAAATAATCATACCGCATTCAATCCTCTGGTCGCAATCGATATCGCCTGATCACTGCGTCGTCGCCGTCTCTCTTCCTCTCGATGAAGGATTCGATTTTGCTTCCTCTTTGAATCTAGTCTACATATCCATGAGAAGCCAATCGTCCCGAATCAAAGGCAACATACCTTGTAAAAGACTCCTCATCAAGGAAAACGAGGTTTATTTTATTGCAAGACGGCGAGCGTTTTGCAGAGTTGGCGAGGGAGAGCTCATAGCCTGAGAGACAGAGGGTCACGTAGAAAACATGTGAGCCAGAAATCGGGGTGGCTAGAATTCGAATATCCCTAGTCAAATTGCGTGGTCCGCGATAGCTTCAGGCTTCAGGTTGGGAGCACTGAGCAGGAGCATTCCGGGTGAACGTGGGAGTGAAGTTGGATCGGAGCGCTGATGGGATCAAATCAATATATGTCAACAAACTTTGCTTCAGAGGCAGCTTCTCCTCGAATGCCAAGGCTACGCTCTCAGCTCTGGAGCTCAAAACTCAGTGTCGATGAAGACCGCATCACAACATGCGAGAAATAAATCAAATAAACACACAAATTCTCTTTTAAATCGCTTTTTAAATTAATTTTCGAATTCCAAGCCAGAAATCTTAACTCGGAATTCATCCAGGTCTTCAAAGCTTGAACGTTGAGCCCGACGGCCCAACGAATGGCAGGAATATTTTAACGTCCCAATATTCACCAACCTGACTCCGGGCCAACGGTGCCGCCACAGCAGCTAAATCCATCTCACATCTTTCCACGCGGCTGTACATACACACCGGAGGAACGAGGCCTTGCGCTGTTTTTAAGAGACTCGGACTACAGCTTTGTTCTCTTGAGATCTCGAGACAAGCTCTATCCTCTCTAACACTCAGCCTACATCTCTGCCCTTCCTCCCTCTGTTACCACTACGTCTTCCATGCCTTTCGGCTCCTGGCGTCCATGGACTCGGCCAACTAGCCCTCAAACACACGCTAACTGGAATTCCTTCCCCCAGACGGGACCGATCGTCAAAATCAACGGTGCGTGGCTGATAATTTCTACGACTGTTCCCCTACTGAGTTGTCTTCCCCCCTGTGCGTAGGCGGAACTGGAGGCAACGGCGGTGCGGCTATTCTTCAGGGTGGTAAGGGCGGCAAGGGCGAAGGTCCGCAATTCCATCTCCCAGCAGTAACAACATGGCACAATGTCGAAGGAAGTGAGTTGCCCCACCTTTTCATCGCCTTCGAGTCCGAATCCGACTCTGCGTGTGCAAATACTTCCATGATCTGCTGACCAACGCGCGACAGATGCATACTACTCCTATTACTACTATTCTTGCGCCTGCAGCTGCATGGATTCCACTCCCGATGCCACAGCTGAGGTCGTCGCGGAAGGTCGGATTGTTCGGCCTGTTCGTCGAGTAGCAGAATACATACACGGCGACGAAGAGCGAACGGTCGCACTCATTTACTGCGCTCTATACTCCCTGTGCACACCGAAACTATTGGCACAGTCGCATTCACGGGACTCCCATAATGAAAGTAAGTTGGTACAAGTTCAATCATGCTCGACCAATAGCGTGTTCACTGTTGACAGATGCATACTATGACTTTCGGCGGATGGTGCAGATGTTCAGCCGGCTACTGGACTACATACGTGGCGACAGAGACAAAGTCCACATGTTCATGCACTGCGTTTCATCCGCCTTACACTTCTCTGGCTCCCTCAGTCTCGTAGATCGACTCCGGCTCGTTCCTCTTATTGCTCTACCCATTCTCGCTATCCCAACCATACCTTCTCTGAACGACATGATCACCCTCGTCGATGGCACGGGAAAGCGTAGACCGATGTCGTTGGATGTTTGGAGAAATCCCAAAGTGGGTCACCCTATCTGCGGCACAATTTCATGGTACTCAATACCTTCATCCAGGCCTTCCTCAAAGCACTACAGGGATTTTTCAATGGAAACGAAGAATTAACGATCACGATCATATCCCATCGCTATCGTATACAAGATCGTCATTGCCCAGTTTACCGTCTTGGCAGTCTCCTAGTTTCCGCGGGCGCTGAAATTTTCATGGCGGCGATTCTGTATCGCGAGTCCACCAAGGGGATGAGCTGTCCCTATTGCAAGGCCGAGGTCCCTGCATTGCCAGGTTGTAATTTTCAAACCTCGATGGATTGGTGAGCTTTATTCTAGAGTATCCGACGAAGCCCTTCGGTTTATGACTTTGCTTAGCAATCATTGTCACCAAAGGTTTTCATCATCTTCCTCTCTGCAGGCTGAGGCACAGGGAAGTCGTAGCCTGCCAAAGGAATCGCCGCAGACAGCTATCGACGCCAAGCCACATCAACCTCTTACGCCGAATTCAAACTCGCGGGTATCCAACACGTTGAGCACCACTCTGGCAGGACTATCTGACACTTTGAGAACCACTCCAGTTCAAACAACCTCACGACCCAATACTATTTTAATGAAGCTTGTACTTGTTGCTGTTCCCTCTGGCAACTCGGTCAAGTGATTTTGATGGCGACGACGAAGGCGCTGCGCGAGTTTTGGAAGGCGTATGTGCGGACGCCGCTTACGGGGCCGCCGGGGCAGGATGCGTTGGGGCTGCAGACACCCAGTGCGAGCACGGGTGCGGCGGGGAGCACTGTTGGGATGCTCCGCGCGGGGACGGTTGGGGCGACGCCGACGAAAGCCTCCAAATCGCCGAATCGAGTTTTCAATACACTAAATATACATTTCTCGCGAGCTACAAATGGCACCAAAAATGCATAGCAAATCAAGGATCACGGGTCCTTTGAACCCACTCGGAAAGCCTCAGACAGACCGGTTCGCCTCCATGTCGAATTCCGACGCAATCCAAGCTGAACTTCTCGCAATGTAGGGTAAGCTGTTGTAAGTGACTCCAGTGCGCGCTCCTGTGCAGCCAAGGCCAAAGGAATTCCCACCCAGGATGCTTGAAAATGAAGAACCTCAATGTTACGAGGAAGGGGAATAGAGCTTGGTGAAATCTGGTACAGAAAAACCTAGATTTGGAAATTATGATTAATCTCGAATAAGACGAAGATAAGGAGAAAATGCTCACATCATGCTGCCAAAAATCTATCTTGATCTCTCCCAATGATTCGTCAAATAAGATAATGCTACCATCCGTGCCCGTATCGGAGGCATCTCCTTCGTCGTCAGATACTTCGTGTTCAAGTAATTCATCGAATGCAGTATCATCGCATAGAATGGGCAGCTCGTCGGCACCAATTGATTCCGAGTCGATATTGAGTCCACCACCAAAGTAGCCACAGCTGAAGCCCGGCTGCGGATCCGGGAGCTTAAGAACTAGCTCCGTGAGATCAGGGAGGAGGGTTGTTATTTGAGTTAAGAAATCATGGAACGGATTGACGCCATCCGAATTAGATTGCCATGGTTGGAACTGACGTACGAAGTGAAGTTCAGGAAGGTCAAGCGTGTGGACAGGAACGGAGCTGCGAGAGAGAGCAGCACACGTCTGTAAAAGAGACGCTGCGGAAGTGGACCCAATAGAGGCGCGTGTAATTGGTCGATTCGGCGCCAACGAAGTTATCATGGTTGGTGGCCCAGTGAGAGCCCGTAAAATCGGGAGAGAATTTGTCTTGATCACCGGGAAGTCAGGACCTTGGATGGAATTGACTGTCAGCGTTTCAAGCAGAGGAAATCGCTCGACATGTTGAAAAAATGACTCCTGCTCTGCCACCGAATGAAGTGTGAGATGCGCAAGGATAGGAAGATCAATCCCTGCGAAACCCTCCCGCAAGAGATCATCTTGGCTGAGATCAAGGCTCCGCAGCAGGGTACGCTTTGGCAGGACGCCTCCGGTATCAACGATGGTCGATTCGCGAGTGTCGAGTGTGAGGTGTTGTAACTTCGGCAAAGACAGAACCGTGCTCAATAGCATCGTGTCTATCTTCAGCCTTCTAAGATGCACCGTCGTTAGATTATGGCATAGCATTAGGATTTTGCCAAAGGTCTCGAAAATTCGAGTATGGAGGGTTTCGGAGAGACCGGTGTTGTCAATTCTATACCTCTCCTGGTATCCCAACGCAACAGTCCACGACCGAACGAAAGAAGTAAATGCCGGTTGCGACTCTGTTAATTTGTCCAGGCGAAGGGCGGTTCTGTGCATGGAGTGCAGCCGGCGAATACGATCCTCCTTCTCCATGCAGAAAACAACGACATCAACCCCGGCATCGAAGGATAGGTGGTTGAATAGAAAGGGGAGAGTGATGGAGCGGAAGAGTTTGCAGACAAGGGATAGACGGCGCTGCTGGCGGAGGGAGCAGAGAGACCAACACAGGGTCCAGATCTCTACAGGGAGGAGAGCTAGATAGCGGCCGGGTTGGTGCATGTCTCCGCGACGCAGGTGTAGATGGGAGGGCAGCCCGCTTAGGAAGGATAGCGAGATAAATATGAATCGTTATGGTACAGGCAGTACAGCTTTGACGGATGTAGTCAAGGTACTCATCTTGAACGCTCGACCTGACCTGGAGATGATCATGATTTCAGACTCGTATCCCTGATTGAAGTTTCAACACACGCATCAAATTGGCACTTTGCATATCCTCTACTCCGCAGTCCCACTAAAACGCCCAACTAATGGTAACGCTAGCTCTCATAACAAGAAATCTACCTCGGTTCTTCATCCGAAAATTCAATCGAATGCCTAGGGGGTAACATACATAAAATGAGCTGCAATCGCACAAGAAAGTTACTTATACTCGCCTTTCCTGAATGTGGGATCGCAAATCGCGCATCGAGAAGAGCTTCGCAACGCGCGGATTGATCTCCGCGCATCGATTGCATCGGAACCGAGCCAGTTGTGAACCACCTTCATACAACATAACCCGAGGACGCTGAGGTTCGCCTGGAATCCTATACTATACTGTGCAAGATAGTCCCCTTCCTCCGGATGTGAGATCGAGTGCCTTTAAGTATTTCGAGGTGATTCGGAGCGACCCAGGAAGGAGACAAATTAACTCAGCTTACACGTGGGAGAGGTGTCTTTGAATTTCTTCTTGTTGAAGCCACGCCGGGAGAGGTAGAGCGCACACCACTCGTAACGAGGTGTGTAATCATCAAAGTCTTCACGCATCCGCACGTTTGCAGCTACAAGAGGAGAAAGACGCCCCCATTGTGTTTGATTGTGCAAGGCGTCTGGCGTATGGGACACCTGACAAGCGAATCATCAGTTCATACCGAGACTGACAAATATTTTTCGGCTAGAGAAAAGACACCCACACAATCCCGCCACCGCATCGTAGGCCGCTGGCCATTGGTCTCCTCCGAGCAATTAAAACGTACAAATCGCGCATTCACAGCATCCATTTCCGACGCCGTGGCATGCTCCGGGTCCAACCCAGCCAGCGATACGAGTTCCGCTGCAATCTGACTTGACCGTTTGTCGAACTCGACCGATTCGAAAGCTTCTTTCTGGATCGGCAGTTTTGAGTTCCGTACCCACCAATGCAAACACACACGAGCCTCGTCCCATCTAATTACCACGTCAGATTGTGTTTCCACTGTTCGTTGTATTCTGAAAACACTTGTTGCGAGTTCCAGTCTGTCGAGATCCGGATAGTCTTGCTGTAATTTTGACATTGGAGTGGGGAGTAAGGAAAGCAGAAGCGCCTTCATCTCGAATATCCAAGTTTGGACGAACTCGGAGACAACATTGAGGGCTT
Source organism: Favolaschia claudopus (assembly GCA_037176885.1). Classification (NCBI taxonomy): domain Eukaryota; kingdom Fungi; phylum Basidiomycota; class Agaricomycetes; order Agaricales; family Mycenaceae; genus Favolaschia; species Favolaschia claudopus. The sequence continues at coordinate 540,035 of JAWWNJ010000048.1, read as the reverse complement.
CGAGTAGCCGTGGATCGTCGAGGGGCAGAAGTTCGTCAGTATCCTCCGAGTCGTTGAGCAACCGGTCAACCAGCGTAAGATTTGTGAAGGTAGGCGGTCCACTTCAGCTTCAATAAAAGGGAGGGCCGGTTCTTCGCCCAAAGCAAGCATTGAGAAAACTGTGCAGATATTCAGGCCTCACATTCTTCTTCGAATCTGACTCTGAGGAATAAGTACGTACCAGTGATCTCCACTTTACAACGAGTGGAACGGTGTATGGCTGAGTGGCATACTTGCAGTTTGCCAACTTCTATTCGTGTTGCTTTCGACCGTACACCAGATGCCGCGTCGAAGTAGATGAAGGCAAGATGAAGAGGTGTCGATGGGAGATCAGTGGCTATACTGTCTTGCCGGCATCTTCCGTGCATGCTCTTTCTGAGAGCTCAATTTCTTCTGTATGTAGCGTGGCGGAGATGTATACGGAGAAAGAAACCGGATGGGGGATAGCAAAAATTAGCGATAATTACTAGCTATAGTATAGACCACAAAAACAGAATCGGTATACCGTACAATTACGTTCAATTCGACAGGGGGTGTGACGCGTGACGCCGTGGAACCGATTCGACAGCTCGACAAACGGAAAATTTTGCGTGACCAGGCGCAAAATTCGGAAGAAAAAAAATTCAAAACCGCAAAATCTTCTCTTTTTTGCACGATTTGGACGCTTTTTTTCTCAGCGTGACACTCAAGACGTTCGACAACGACCGTGGTGACGCGGGACCAAAACGCAAAGTTCGGATCGACACGGGGGTGCGTGACGCGGGACATCCGAATTGATCGAAATTATACGGTAACAGCCTCCCGAATCTAGATCTGAGTAAAAACGGTGGAAGTTATACAAGTACTTGAACAACGACTCAGTAGAAGAGGTACCAAAAGCCGGTATACAGGCGAAGCAATGATTTTTAATCGAAATCAATCGACAAATTGACTTCATATGCTCGTCTCGTCCCGACTCGCGGCGCCATCTCCGCCTTGTATGCATTATGTAGGTGTCAAGGCTGACACAACACCGCTACGGCCGATGTTCGTGCTGAGGGCTGAGCTCGCCCTCCTGCCACCTTCGCAAGCACTGAGCAGGTAAGTATATCTTTTGGCCAGGACCGGCCTTCTGCTCCTACGTTGTCACGCCGTCACGAGCGTGACCACTGACGACGCAGCAAACGGCTGGTCAAACGGGTTACCGCCGCATTTTCACGCTCATGGCTCCCTGCAGCATCGCTGCGCGCGACGAAGAGGCACGCCAGTGCAATCCCCGGCACAAATCGAGTCTCTGGCACAGCACGCAGACGTGACAAAGGCGAAGGGCATCGAAAAGCGCTGTCACCAATCTTTTGAGCATCGACTCCGGGTAAAAGCGGACGAGGCGCCTTCGAGATCGAAGAGGCATGACGAGGGTCGTTGTGCGCAGGATGGCAGAATACAGGACCCAAGCGAGCGCCTCCGCCGCATGAGGATCGTTGTTATCGAATCCTCTATAGACGCGGGCGACGCGTCGCGTTCGTCCGCGTCCGCGTTCGAGTCAGTCCCCCACGCACGTTCCCGAGCGGTAGCTCATCCATCTAGTATGGTTTATGAGCGACCGGCCGGGAGGCGATGAAAGGCAGGAGGCGTTCACTTGCATCCCAGCGGGAGACAAGGAGACCCAACGCAGCGACGATGACGACCGGCGTCTTGAATGATTTGACTTGTATGGGCGCTTTGGCGGTGGACGAAGCGTTACATGGAGACGGGGAAGAGGGACCGGGAGCCCTACAATGAAGGGGTGGGTCAGTCATGGTGATGAGATAAACGACGACACTAGTATTACCGACGCGGAAGCGACAAGAACGACGTAGAGGGAGATGCTCATACACACGACGAGGTACACACCTGCACCACCTCCGTATGCGTGTCGACCGCTCGCTCATCGCACGAAGGGAGGCGCAGATTGCCTCGGCCCCGTCCATCGACCGCCTACATCTGACGGTAACCGTAAATGGAAAGCTACACCTATCCGTCCATTCTGGCCATCACGACGAGGGTCGTGCAGGCGAGAAGAGACGGATAGGCGCAGGTGTCACTGTGGTGATGGAGTGGAGTACCCGCGGCCGTCGGTGGATATCGTTCGTGCATGACGACGCGTTTTTGAGCAGCTCGATCGACGATTCGAGCGGAGTCGGCGTCCCTGGGGTAGACGAAACAGCAGCGGACTGCGACCTTGAGATCTACCAAGGGAGGGATGCCAGTCAGGGGAAGCGCGGTCGGATAGGAAGAGAAGGTATCGACGGTTCCGAAAACGATGGTCGGAAGAAAACGACGCGTACACACGGACCCGTCACCCGGTCAGGTATTCCGCACATCCGAGAGAGCCTATTCTTTCACAGGGCATGACGAAGAGGTGAGAGCAGGATCCTCGCCCACGTCTGTATCCTGCACCGCGCATATCCACCCCGCAAGATCCAGCGCAGCCCGAAGCGGTAAACCGGGAGGGAGATGAGCGACGCAGGCTCAGTGCGTACCGCTCAACATGTATCCTCTTCGCGATGTTTCGACAACACGGGTCAGAGGATGTATTGTCGGGGAGCGTCAAGGCAAGTGCGGTGATACTATCGCGTTGACGAGTTGGCGGGGTGTGAATGACCAGCAAGGAGCGGTTGAGGAGCACAAGGTCTGTGACAAATGTGACTCGGACGTGACTCTCCTCTTCCTGACCTTCATGTCGACCACACGGCACGACGCTCCCCAGCTCAGTTCCAGTTACAAAATCGTCTGCGTTCTCCTCGCTCACACTCAACTACATCTGTCTCTCATGAATCTAAATGAGCATGAATGAAGCTCGGTCACAAGACTGTCTTCAATTTGAAATTTTGAATGCTACCACGATTTCTCTCAGAATATCACCCTTTTTGTCTGCAACTCTCGGGCGCACCCTCCCGCACGTTTTCGAAGACTTCAGCTCGACTAGTTTGTGCCGTAAAAGTCGGCAGAATCCGATTACAGGACCGCTGCCAGCATCTCAGGCTTCACTTGGGCTTCAGCAAGCAAGCTTCCAAGCCGAAAGCTGTATGCCGTCGGTCGGTACCGTGTATGAGTCGCCTCTATGCTATCGCCGATGCAGATGACACTTGGAAGCAAAGAATGAAAGAATGCCCTTGTACTCACGATAACAACAGATGTCTTTTCAATTCTGGCCCTTGTACTGTAACCGCAACGACAGTCAAGAATGCCCTTGTATTCAGCACGATACCAACGGATGCCTTTTCAGTCCTCGCCGAGTCGCCTTTGTAGTCTGTAACCGCGACGAGAACCCCAAGTTTAGGCGCAACAATTCATAGAACCCGTAACAATGTCAACGACTCCACCAAATCAGACGTTCAAAGCGAGCATTGGTTCGTCAAAGGCGTCTCGGAATCTGTCCATCGCGTTGAACGGCGTCTTACAGCTATAAAAAATGCTTCTTATGCCCATATATGGGTGCCACTGCCCAGGAGACCCATGTGGCGTTTTGTAATACCCACAGATTTGCGCCCGCAAAGATTAGAAGCGGCGCCGCGGTGAGCATAGTGTCTCAGTCTCCGACGTATAAAGCTTAAGGCTACCACCATCTTATCTCGCGTCCCCCAAGGTCACAGCCATGCCCAAAGCTATTCAAGAACTCGACCGTTCAGGTACATACAACCTTGCCGTTTGACGATAACGGGAGCTGATTGTCCGTCTCGTCCGTCTACAGAGGGTGTTGGTGCTAGGGGTGGTATCGGAGAAGGCCCACGTTTCCAAGGAAAAATAGTCTGGCTCGACAGCGCCGATCTACCCCGCATCGAGAAGATGACCACAGCAGATTTTTGTACCAAATACCGACTCGACAACGACGTCCGCGAGCGATTGAATGATGAAGGCATCTCGAATATGATCTCGCTTTTCTACGAGGACGAAGACGGGCTGAAAGAGATGGGATTTAATATCGGATCCATCGCTGAGATCAAAGCGGCGCTGAAGCGTAGGCTGGCCGACAAACATCCAGACATTACAGTTGTGGCCCCGCGCACCACAAACGAATGGGATGTTAGAGGTAGGCTTCCCGCTTTGTTCTGTCATCCAGCACCACTCATTGACGATTCTATTGCATTATAGGTGGGGTTGGAGGTGCTGGCGGACATGGTGACATCAAGGCTGGTGAGGGAGGAACGGGGAAGGCAGTTTCGTTAGACCCGAACCGGCTGCATGCAGAAAATGTCACAGGTGTAATTCGAGGTGGGCTCTTCCCCGAACCACGCTACGCAGTGTACTTATCAAATTTTTTTCCAGGGGGAAAGGGAGGAGCCGCCGGTACGACTGGGAATTCAAGCCTTAGTGCCGCGAACACGCATAGCAGCTCTATGCAGACCGCCAGAGCAGGCACTATACCCGGTACTTCCTTCTATAAGTATACTCCAAAGAACCCATTTGACCATAAGTACTTGCAATCCAGATGTCAACATGGATCAGGTCGATGTGATACAGAAAGGTTTACTTGTCGAAGGTGAGTGTTCCGTGATTCCACAGTACACCGTTCCTTCTCACCTATGGTGCTATGTATAGGCGGGGAGGGCGGAGCCGGCGGCTGGGCGCCTAATAAAGGTGGAATTGGTGGTGAAGGCCAAGGGCCACGAATCCCCATGCTTCACGTTCACCTCTTCAAGGTAAACGGTATGCAAACAAACCAAAATTCGCTACTCCCCTCTCACTTTTAATTCCCAGGTGGTACTGGTGGTGAGGGTGGCAATGCACTTCGTGAGGGCGGAGGCGGCGGGGAAGGAGGCGCTCCCGAAATACCGGATCTCATTCTATCCATCTCGGAGGAAACCCGTCGGATGATACCATGGACGCCGATTGAAAAACTCGACTTCGACGACGCTAACCTGCGTAAGATGTTGAAAGATAACGGGTTTAGGACGGTTGGGGGTCTTTTGGAATTGCAGCAGACGGATTTGGTGAGTGTCCCGGGGTTCAAGCGCGGGTATCCTCGCGTCTTGCAGGCGGAGTTGGATAGGTTTTGCAGCAAGTATAAGCAGTGAAGAAGTCAGTCGTCTCTCGTAGTATTATTATGAATAAACAGACCTGTAATTTGACTTGTAACACGATCCTACAATAGTTCGCATCCTACACTCGGTACCAATTCAAAAAAATAATCTTCATGACGGAGATGATACAAAATTTTAGTAATCTTTCTCGATCCTCGAAAAGAGGTGTTAGCCTTCGGCGATGATCTGTGCACCTACTATAATTCTTACAATGTGCAGTGACTGAAGAGACTGTTTTTATTTCAAGAACCCCCGCCTGCATGGCATCATGTACGGTTCTTATCTTATACCCACTGGCGAAGATGTAATAGTAGTACTTGCTTGCTCTGTGCTTAGGTACCAGGTGACGTTTCGCTCTCAAGCTCACTCTCCTCCTCAGAACAATTCGCCGCCTAGGAGACATTGTAGAATTTCAATCACTAGAGAATCTACTTGTATAACATGGTCGCACTGTCAGTCTGTCACCCAAGTCTCCTCAGGCAGAAGAATTCGAACATATCCAATTCTGTCCGCCTCCCACAAAGTTGAGCTCTCTTCTTGACTTACACGAATCCATGTCCACGCCGACGAAAGGAATCGCACCTCTCTCAGAGTAGGAAAATCCCTCGTCAACCCAGCAAAAGCTCTGTACTTTTCGTCGAGACATACACCCTCATAGAGCAGAGATCCATCGACATGAAGAACCTCGATATTGGGAGGGAGTGTGAATAAACCAAAAGACATCCATTTTATGAAGGTCTGTGCAGACACAAGTCAGTCGAGTTCACTAGCATTCTAATACCTTCTACTTACCTTGACGCATTCCCACTCGATATGACCGCTATTCATTCTCCGCGGTGCAGTTATCGTACGCTCGACTTCCGCTTCCGCCTCGTCTTCTGCATCGGACAGTTAATCAACAGGTAAATCGTCGAACGCGGTCTCCTCGCACAGGAGGGGATACCGTCGGTCGGCTTCCACCGTTTCCCCTGACCGAAAATATCCACAGCAACTCCCTATCCGCCCGCCCGGACCCCCGCGTGCTGGTGTAAGCGTCAACTCCCGCAGATCGGGAAACAGATCAGCCAGGCTCGACAGGAGCCCGAGCGACAGAATGAGGCCGGGGAGAACGAGCGAGGTGACGGGAACGGAGCTGTGGGAGAGCGCAATGCGAGCCGGCTTCGAATCATCTATTGGCACTAGATGGTCGGTTCCCCATGTCTGCCGCATGACTGCACGAGAAATCGGGCGATTCGGTGCTAAGGCTTCGATCATGCTGGGCGGGCCAGTGAGGCTGCGCAGTTTGGGGAAACAATTCCCGGGGAGCTCGGGAAACGGCGAGGTATCTTGGATTGAATCGATGGAAAGCGATTCGAGGTGGGGAAATCGGTCGACGATATGAGAGAAAAACAGCTTCGTGTCGCGTACGATCCCGATCGAGAGACTGACGAGATTGGGAAGGCTGATATCCCTGCTGAAACCGTCGAACAGGAGAGTATCCCTGTTGAGGTCGAGGCTTTGCAACGACTCGCAGCTCATCGTCACATTCTTCCCCGAGTACGACACGGACTGGTCGGGGATGTAAAGTTTGAGGTGTTTCAGTTCTGATAAGGAGGCGAGCGCCATCAGGAACGCAGCGTCCACAATATTCCTCTGAATATCCAGAGAGGATAACTTCGGATACCGGTGGAGCGTCTTGCAAAACGTATCGATAACCCGTATACGCATCTCGTCAAAGAGGCGTATACTCTCGATATCCGTGTGCTGCGAGCTGACTGGGTTCCCGTTGCCGAATATGACCTGCCAGGAGCTGATCAGAGAGGCGAAGGGCGGCTCGGCGAGTCTCTCGGCTCGGATGGCCATTCTGTGAAGACGATGCAGACGTTCCACCCAATTGTCGCGGGAAAGGTCTTTGCACACGGCAGCGACATTGAAAGATTGATCTTTGAATAGGAAGGGGAGTGAGATCGAGCGGAAGAGTTTGCAGACTAGGGAGAGCCGTCTTATTTGACGGCGAGAACAGAGCGTCCAGCAGAGTACCCAGATCTCGATGGGAACGAGGTCTAGAGAGCGCTCTGGGACGGATTGGTCCATAGCTAAGGTAGGAGAGCAAGCAACCATTTTGCTGGCAGACGTAGCAATAAGTATATACGAAATTCACAGAGGCCCGCGGTAAGATATCAAGATGATCATCTAGCCGCATTGATGTACATACACCCAGTCAGATACGGACAGCCCGACACCTAGACATAGCTGTATTGTGTAGAGCTGCTGGAAGAGGGATTCGATGGCTCTGCCTTTGCGCCAGGAGCTATTCTCCCATCGACGATATTTCATCATGACGACATCGAAACACGATGTACCCGACCATTCAATGCGCAAGAGATGCATAGAAGCACCGATGGACGAACACAGAGGGCGCAGGAAGGAGTGGACGCCCGCTCCACGTCTGAGCAGGGGAGACGACAGACAAGCCACGTCGGCTATGGTACGTGAACCTTCATACGGACGGTCCGCACCCGGCTCTGTTATCGACATCCTCGCCCACCTCGGGAGTGATCAAGACAAGGCCATAAAGGACATGGGTCTGGAGTGTCAAGCCTTTGTATGCCATTCCTCCAAGGCTTCTCGAGCATCCTCTTCAGACGCATTATGCCCGTAACCTCGCGCAGGACACCTTTGCACACAACTTGATCTCCCATCCTTCCCTCCAGCAGTCTGGTCGATGAGCCTTCAATCCGTTACCGCCCGGCGCCAATCCCAGAGCTTCTCCCCGACCTCATCCTAACGACGAGCAGCCTGCAGCTCTCGTCGACGATCTCCCAATCCTTGCCACCGCCCAGCACCAGTCCAACAGCCTGTTCCTGACCGCCTTCTACTCCAATGCCCCCGCTATCGAGCCTCGTTTCCACCCTCTTACCGACACACCGCCCGACTAGCACCACGCTCCCCGCATCCTGCCGACTAGCAGACGGTTTTGTTCGACCATCATCAGACTCCGCGTATTGTGGCGCGTCTCCCAGACTCCAGTGGTCCCTCATACGTCCCTGACTAGATCTGCGGCGACGTGAGGGCGAACGTTCTTTGCCCTCCGCGACCACCCATCCAACGACGACACACACATCGCTGTTGCAAGCCGCCGATGCATGACGAGCCTCCTCGTCTTCAAGACCCGGGACGACAAAGCCAAGCAAGGCCCGGCGCCTCGCTCGAGCGAGAAGAGGGCGCCGTACGGGTGTGTCTGCGAAGAGAAGATGACACGTCGTCAGCGTCAAATTCGGCGAGACCAGATGCTTGGGTACGTACCCCATTTCGCGCCGTGTCTCTCTTGATGAACCTAATCCCTTCCTGGGTAGCTCGAGATTCATGGGCGGCAGTCGACCTCCATCCTCTCCCCGCCCCAAGACTACATTCTCGACGATCTTCTCCACCCCCCGAGTCCCCAGACTCGCGGCAGAGAACGCATTCCTCACACACGATCCAATCTTCCGCTACTCTCTGTCGTCCTCGTCCCGACACGGCAGCACCACACCGACTCCTCGACCTCTCCGCCTTCACCCTAGCGTCCCCGCTCCACGCCTCCACTACGCATCCCTCGGACCGTCGCGCACGTTGTGCAAGGTCTCGGCCCTTCCATGCCTAAACGCGTCGATCCAGGGCGCGCGCCGATACAGGACGGTGGGGCGGATACACAGGTGGGGAGGGATATAAGGGCCAAGGCGACGAGAGGTTAGGTGGGGGCGGGATAAGATTGAATCTCGATTTTTGCGGGAGGTAAACGCCAATGTGGGAGCCGTCAGGCAGACTCGTATTGACCGACTGACTTGAGTGCTGGTGCGCTGCCTAGAAATGCCCAACACGTCAGTCCAGCTCAGTCCAGCATCCGCGCCACCGAGTCTGGGAGATGTATGCACATACCGTTTACTTCTTCTTTCTCTTTTACCCGTCCTCCGCACCACCCGTCGATCCCTACTTCAGCTCCTCCGCCTCCTCGTCTGCATCCTTCCGCTCCTCGCACGTTCACGTTCCTGCGCCCCCGTCCCACAGCCGAAATTGTCTGACCAAAACCTCGCGCGCCGACCACCTACGAACGCCGGAGGACTCCAGAAGGCATACCGACGGCGCAGCTGTACGGTCTCGTTTGAAAAAACATAGAAGCAGGACGGGGTAATGCCGACCTCAAAACCGCCATCTCCGTCGCGTTTTCTACAAGAGGCTCGTCAATCTTCCTTGCAAAGATACTGGTTGTGTACAGACCTATTCCATCTCATCGCTTTTGCCTTCGTTCTCAAGACATTGACTATGCAGTGAGCGAATCGCTTTGTCGTCCAACGCATCTGCCCAACACGCCGTACACGCAGACAACGGTTTGTCAGTTCTCACCGCCAATACCCATTCACCCTTCTCGTTTGTGTGCGTCTCCGCACCATCCCCGGCATACCCCAAACGTCCACCGCGACTCATCCACCTGCCGCAGTAGTATGCGTCGAGATCAGCTTGGACCACGATCAAGGACTCGAAAGGCATAAAACGATTCCCCCTATCAAAGCGCAAGAGAGAGGGCGAGTCAAGACGAGACACGTCGAGCGACGGTAAACGACGGGAGAGGCGGAAGTAGAGCGAAATGCGGAGGAATGAGGGCAGCGGGAGGAAGTCGCTGATATTCATGGAGGTGAGTAAGAATATCATTCAATCGATAAGGAGCGATCCTCACAGACTGGGTAGCCGTGATTGACGAATTCGCTGCTGTCGCCTTTCAAGCGGAATGCGTGCGGGACGCGCCAGTGGACGGGAGAGGCGTCACGGGAAGCGGGGAAGGTGGGACGTTCGTCTTGTCTTTGTCGAAAGCGTGGAAGAGAAAAGCAGAGCAGGAGAGGCAGGCGTGGGTGAAGATGCGCAAAAGGTTACCGCAAGCAAGGTCGTCGTTAACGCTGGCGTCGAGGGCGTTTGGCAATTCGTGGCTGGCAGATGCACTGGCGCGTCGTCGGTCCCTAAATTTTACGTCGTAGGAGGTGGGAGGAAGAGATGATGAGGCGTCTTCTGTGTAGCACAGGCACATCCCGTAAAATCGATACGTCTCAGTGGACTCGGAATGTCGCGCAGAGTGTGTAGACAGAGGAGGAGAGGAGAGGCTCGTGGTGGAGTGGATGTGAGTCAACGGGGAAGAAACGGCATAAGCGCTGCGTGGACAACAAAGCGTCTAGGTTAGAAGAACGAGATAGAAAACATCCCTCATAAATGTACTCACTGGCACAAATGATGCTTCGCCTCGATACCACCCCAGAAGGATACCACTACCGGTGGTTGGTCGGTGTCGTGCCCCAACTCTTCCCGCTTTTGCATAGGTTCGTTACGCCGACCGCGCCGTTGCGGCGCAAGTAGAATCTTTCAGAACACCATGATATGGTGCCCTCAGGAGCCACGGAAAGTGCACATCTTCGAATCGACTCCGGGTCGCTCTTTTGATTCTTCTTCGGGGAAATTGCTGGACCTGATTTGGAAGGAGCATTTGTGCGTTGTCCTATCTAGACCTTGTGCTATGTAGCAAGGCGGAAGTGAAGAGAAGGCGACATCAACACTGCCGGCCTGGGATGATCTGATCTTCTAGATCCGGACATTTCTCTTTGAAGTCTTTTCCTCCACTGACCACCATCATCTCCGTTGTCCTACCAGCTTTCCGCGCTCACGAACATTTCGATTCCACGTATCTCTGCTTCTCCCGCCCAGCCTTCTTTTATTCCCCCATTAATAACAACTTGAAGTCTCTATAATTCTCGAAGAGGCAGTCACAGACCGGGGCAATCGGGTTCATCCTCGCGCATCCCATCGCCCCGCGCCCTGGGCACCAACGGTTCAAGCATGTCACCGCGGCGTACTCCCACACCCACACCTATGTGGCTGTCTCCGTCTTGAATCGAAAGAAGCATTGAACAAAATAAACAGAATACGACTACCAAACGACGACGATCTTCTCACCGATTTGTCGGCAATTCTCGGACCTTCCCGCATCGTTTTCGAAAGCTTGATTCGAAGGTTGACTTGCTGTAGTCTTGACCTGTGCCTGCGCTTTGACTTGATGAAGTATCAATCATTTCAATGCGATGAGCATAGTAGGCGCCCGCATAAATTTGGAGACAATTTGAACGTCGACATAAGAATTTCGGTCTCTTCAGATTGATCTCAATGCGCCTTACAAGGTACTTACTTCATCATGCTGGTATTTTCTATTCCAGGAACCCAGCACGCCGACATGGTCTCATGGCCACGTTCTTGGAGCCGGAAACGGGCCGCGGAAAGCTATGACAAAACATTCATGCTGACCCGGACGTTGTTCGCCCCCGGTGGTATCGCCAGTATTTGATTGAGACTGTCCACAGCTTTTCTTCTCCTTCCCTCGTCTCCTGCTAGTACAACGACGAATCGACGACTGAGGGGTACATCTCATATATTTTTACTTTGCTTGTACTGTATCGACCACAACGACACTCAGAGGCACGTGAGCTACATTTCTACGATGCATGGCGACTATATTGACTTGTGCATTTCTTAGCTTTTGTCAAGTTCTTCACCAACTCCAGGTCGGCACTCAATTCAAATTTCACCTACCCCTCCGAGTTCGGAGTCACTGAAGCTCTCATGCTGTCGCAGATATCTCATGTACAACCGACCTCTTCAACGCCGCCTTCCAGGCAACCACCAGCCCGAATCACTCTCCACAGCGGAGGCACGAGTGGCTCCAGACTTTGATCTCTTCTCCGGCGAGTCAAATATCACAATTAACATGACCGGTGCGTGTTCTCCAGACCATGGATCTCGGTTTCTGAACGCTAATCTCTTCATAGGAGGGATAGGAGGAGCTGGGGGTCTCAGTGGAACTCACGGTGGTATGGGAGGCAACGGGGAAGGTCCACAATTCCAAATTTCCGCTATAAAAACAGGGAGTGTCTTGTCAATGGAAGTGCGCAGTGAAATTTCTGCTTTGAAGGAATATTGAGCTAATTAATCAACATGACAGACGCATACTATCACTGCAACTCCACAACACACGCACCGCAAGAGTGGGTGATACTCATTCTGCGTCGTCTGGCAGAGTACATACAGGGAGACAGAGAGAAAGCACTTTTTGTCATCTATTGTACGATGTTTGCTTTACTCTGTCCTGGTTCACTCAAGCTGCCGGATCGGGTACGACTCATACCACTCATTGTGTTACCCTTTCTTGCTATCCCGAGCATGCTTTTTCTGCATGACACAATCACCCTTGTTGATGTCATGGGGCAACGTAGATTGATCTTTCTAGCAGTATGGAAGAATCAAGAGGTGGGCAATATTTGCAGATCTACTTGTGACAACACTGCTCATTGTTTTAGGCCTTCCTAAAGAATCTACAAGAATTATTCCTCAACAATGAAGAAATTTTAACAATCATTCAATCTGATCAATACCAGATACAAGATGCTGAATACTCTGTCCACCGGCCTGGAAGTCATGTTGTCAGTGCGGGAGCTATACTTTTCATGGCAGCAGTGTTCTACCGCTCGCAAATGAGTTGCCCATGGTGCAATGCCCAAATACAAGTTTCGCCAGGTTGGAACCTTCAAATCTTTATAGATTGGTACTAGGTTTGTCTTGGTGATTCAGAAGCTTCCACTTATCTACTTACCTAGTACGGGATGCAAACGGAGATTTTCTATATCAAAGTCAACTTCGACGACTGATTCTCATGTTGCGATGCGCACAGCCTGGGACTATGTATCAAACCCCAATTCCAATTCATATCCAGAAAATGGGACCCCCAACGTCACAACTGTGCCACCCACCGAAACTCGAGCCAACAACTGGAACAACGCTGAACAACCTGGTCCGGCTCAGAGGCAAAATAGGACCTCACTGCAATTCATTCATTTAATGAGCAAGTCGCAATCCACATTTACCCGTTATCCCTCTGTTGACCAACGTCTAGTTGATCCGTCGAATGGCACCAAACCCCTGAAGCCTAAAGCGACTTCTCTGAGGTGGTTGTTGGTCAAGTATACCAGCAGCTTCAAACGCTCGAAAGATCCCCTGCTGTATTTCGATATTGGGTTTGATCCGAGAAACCACGACAACTTGAAGGACCGACGATCCAAAGCTGGCATGACTCCGGTGCCTGAGGAGGATAGAATTCTTTCCGCGTCGAGTCACTGCTTCATCACTGACATGAACATTGTTTGCCCGAAAGTTGGGGTTGTCATGGTGTCGCGAAGAGACGGAATTCGTTGCATCGACGTTTTTGACGCGATATTTCAAACCTACAATGAACCCATGCGGCAAACGGAGTATCCGGGACCAGACGTGAAGATAGAGCGGTACATGCGGCACTTCAAAGCTCGTTGCGATGCCTGCCCCAATCCATCGCGGGAGTTCTGGGTGGGCATGCGACGAGTCGACCTACTCAGAGGTAGACGAATATTTGACGGATTGACGCGTTTGGGTTCCGATTGGGAATTGAAGCTTGAAGCTTGATTAAGTCGGATATTATGAACGGGCAGAGTGCCCGACTCTTTCAGCTCGTGAGTCGTAACGTGCATAAAACTGACTTGCTGTGTAGGTTGACATCATATGAAGGACATTACTGCCTCTCTTGATGATTTTGATAATCTTGCATGTCAATTGGCAATTGGAATTGAAGGCATCGCCACCGCCACCACTCATATTTGTATGTTTTTAGCGCAATAAACTCTTGGCCCAACTTGCTACGTAGTTGGCGGACGTCAACGAATATTCTCCAAATTTCTTGAAAAAAGACGATGAGCATGAGCGGTTGACTTGAGAGAAGCCCTGAAGAATTGCCATTTTATCATTATCAGGCCTACAACGTCAGCACCCACCCCACACCCTTTTCCCAACCTCCTTCGTACGCACGAACGCCCCCGCTTTCGAGCCTCGTTTCCACCTCTCCGGCACACCGCCCGACCAGAACCACGCTTCCCCAGCGCGCAGCGTATCATTTCACTCTTTCTGGCGCGCATTCGGTCACAATCACGATATATTGACCAGGTTTCGAGGACGAAGTGGCAGCGAAGATGTTTGCGCTCTTGACTCTTGACGATGGAACAGAGAGAATGAATGGAGAAGACAGTGGGGCATGAAGCCAGACAAAGCAGAGAGCAGTCTTGAAAAGTGTAAGGCACGCGCTGCGTGTACGGGTTAGAAAAGTTCTCATAGTCCTGCACACTTTGGGGCGACATGGAGATGGAGACGGTGCGAACGCTCTTCATCTTCGTTAATGCCAGCACTACCATCCCTCAAACGATGAGTCACACCCATCGCCATTTCGAGTTGCCGATGCATGACGAGCCTCCTCGTTGTCAAAAACCCGGTACGACAGCGCCAAGTAAGACCCCGCGCCGACGTCAAACAGCGTCGCTCGAGAGAGAAGACAGCACCGTACGGGTGTCTGCGGAGGGAACATGTGAAGTCATCAGCACCCATTCTCTCGAGGCAGTTGCCAGTACGTACCCCTCGTTTCCCGCAGTGTCTTTCTTGGGGAATCTAATCCTTTCTTGAGCAGCTCGACATTCGGGGCGATGAGCTCATTTTCCCCGACACTGTCTTCTCCCCGACCCGGAGCTCCCCATTCTCGACCATCTTCCTCACTGCACGGGCGTGCCGAAGCAGCAGCACCACACCCACTCTTCGACCTTTCCGCCTTCACACTAAGGTCCCCGCTCCCTCCTCCACCACACTTCCCCGACGGTCGGCCCCACACTTGTTCTCAGGAAAACGAAAACCCAAAGCGAAACGAAAGCCCCAGAAGACGGAAACACTAAACGCGTCGCTCCAGGACGTGGCGTGGACAGACAGTGGGGCGGATACACTGCAATGAGGAGGGATACCGCTGCGGTTAAGGGCGAGACGACGAAGGGTTAGGTGGGGGCGGGATAAGATTGAATCTCGATTTTTGCGGGAGTTAAACGCCAATGTGGGAGCGTCAGGCAGACTCGTATTGACCGACTGGCTTGACTGCCGGTGCGCTGCCTAGAAATACCCAACACGTCAGTCTAGCATCCGCCCCACCGAGTCTGGGGGATGTATGCACATACCTTTTACTTATTCTTTCTTTTTTATTTGTCCTCGGCGCCGCCCGTCAATCCCTACTTCAGCTCCTCCGCCTCCTCATCTGCATCCTTCCGCTCTTCTTCTTCTGCACGTTCACGCTCCTGCGGCCCCGTTCCACAGCCGAGATCGTCTGACCAAAACCTCGCGCGCCGACCACCTACGGACACCGGAGGTCCACCAGAAGGCATATCGACGGCGAAGGTATACGCTGTCGTCCCCGCTCGCAAGGGGCGAGGATCGTGAGGCGTTTGAAAAGACATGGAAGCAGGCTCGACCCGAGCAGCCAACGCGACGAAGAAGACGGTCCTGCTGGCGCTAGAGGAGGTAGTCGGCTGCAAGGCGCTTGTCAGCGCGTCAATCTTTCTTCCGAGGATAATGCCCACCTCATCGCCTTCGAGTCATCAAAGATATCGACGAAACAAACGAATCGTTTCATCCTCTCTTCCAACGATCCCTCCCGCAGGCCCACCTGCATGTGTAGGGCACGTCTAGGATGTGCGTCGTCCGCCCCGACCCGACGTACCCCGAACGTCCATAATATCCCGCCATCTCTTCGCCGCAGCAATACGTGACAACTTCGGGCTCGAAGGGGGGAGTGATTTCTCCTTCATGATGAAAACTCGCGAAAGAGAGACTCTGTAGGGCTCCAACCCGTCCGTCCCGTCCGTTTCCGGCCAAGAAAACGGGGAAAACGGCAGTCAGCCGTCCGGACCCGTCCGTCTAGCGTATACTCAAAGCCTCAGACGGGACGGGTGCCGTCCGTCCCGTCCCGTCCGTTTCACGGCAGTAACCAGGTAAATTCGCGGTGATTGACAACAAAAACAGTCGGAATCGACTTCAATCAGCTGAGGAAGGCCACGGATAGCGACAGCCGGCCTTCGGGAGGTATTTCCACGGCGTGGAGTGCCGAATTGAAATTTGACGGCATCTGAACCCGTCGACGGCGCGAACCCGTCCCGTTCCCGTCCGTCTCTTTGACCTCGCAAAGCCTGGACGGGACGGGTTCCGTCCGTCCGTCCCGTCCGTTTTTTCCGTCCAAAGACGGACGGGTTAGAGCCCTAAGAGAGAGGGCGAGTCGAGTCGAGGCGTGTCGAGCAGGGGCTGCTTCTCTTGTGGAGAAAGACGGAGGCGGAAGGAGGGATTGAGATGGAAGTACTATAGGTAGATAGAGGAAACAAGGGAGGTCGCGAGAGACCGCTATAGCCTATAGGTTTGTGTGAGTCAGCACTGATTGACTATACTTATAACGACGAGTGCTCACCTATGTAAGTACTTGGTCGATCGACGAATCGGCGGCGTCACGTTTCTACTTCACGGGAAGCGGGGAGACCGCCAGGCTGGTGTCTTGAAGCATCAACTTGACGAGGGTGGGACGGGTGGCTGGGCTCCTTCATCTTTGGTTGCGCAGCAAGCGTACAGGGAGAGCAGGAGAGGCCCGTTGATGGACGTGGTGGTGCCTGCATGGCGTCTGTTCCATCGCGAGAACATTTCAAAGAAGGAAAACGATAAGAAAAAGCGGCTCCGTTGTCTGGGTCCCAAGCGTCAGTCGAGGAAGGAGGAGAGATAAGGCAAATATAAGGTAAATGCATCGAAGATGAAGGACAGGATTAACAAAAAGGGAAGACATACTAGATTCTTCCTCCTCGAACCCATCCCAGCCGCTACCAGAGCTACCAATGCCGCTTAGCCTTGGCCTGGAGCTACCCGGCAAATACCTGTTTGCTGATGCATGCGCAATTGAGCCTCGAGAAGCTGCGGAGGAAACGAGCGTCATATCGATAATCGCGAACGGAGGCGCAGGTGTAGTCAAGCTTGAGTACTAGTAAAGCACGAAAATTCAAAATTGCAGACAATTCGGTGAGAAGAGCCGGAGTCTTGGTATGGCAGACATATTGTGCAAAAAGTGTTTGGCGACAACCTTCCGATTTGTGCACAATTTGCAGCAACTTCGGCCTTAGCGACAACTCGGCGAGATGCAACTTGCAATCATACAACTCCAAATTGCGGCAACTTTGAGCCGACCATGTTTTCAGGTGGAGCAACTTCACATCCCTTGGATACATTTTCAACTTCTGCAGGTTCTGTCTTAACAAATTTCGGTAATAAGTAAGCTCCATCAATTCATGGATGATTATATCTCCTGTTAAAAATTAGTGTAAGTACACTGATTCAACGCTCAAGAAGGCTTACTGCCAGACAATTCTAGAGGGTGATGTGAACTCTGTTCAACAATATTGGAACATACACCGCCAGACCAGCTAGTAGGTTCAGTCTCGCCCTGGGGATATTCGCTGAAACTTTGCCACCAAAGTAATTGAATCGAGGCTTCGTCTGCCAAGCAGTGGACTCAATCAAGTCAACATCTGGGAAGTAAAGGCGCGGAATCATTCGTCATAGACTCATAGCATCTCCACACGGTGCAACCCACTCATGGCATCTGGTCAGTGTTCAAAATTAAACAGACTATTATTGATAATATTCGTGAGTGACCATTGAATACGTTGATTTGAATACTTGGCATCTTCTCTGGCAGTGTACAGAACTATCGGCCGTCGATTCGGGTGCACTGGCCCATCGTGAGCTCGATAGATCACAGATTTTTGTAAGGCCGAACGACGCCGAGCTATCATATCAGTGGCAAAGTGGTTACATAACAAACCGGCCATCCAACCCATCATCATCGGGCCGTGAAATGCGGAGTGCTGCAGCAAGCCGTCCCGCAAGTTGTCATGAGTACTGTTCAAGTTGCTCCTACCTCCAACTTGTCCCTACCAAATGTGTTCTTTGCAAGATTGAAGTTGCACAAAAGTTGAAGTTGTACCCCGGTGAAGTTGATCATTTTTTCACGAAAAATTGGAACTAACCTGAAAATGCTTTTTGCACAGTATATCGCCCATATCTTGGAGAAGAGATCGTGGTCGACAGTCGTAAGCAGAGCTTTGTCAGCAAGTTGGTTGTTTATCCATGTTGTCATTGTTGATTTCGCTCTTTCTGCTTTCCTAAGCGACTAACAAGCAACTCAGGGCCTCAGGCTGCAAGATACCCTTGGTCAGGTCAAGCGACGCATTTGCGGTGATGCTTTCTATGCTTATTCTAGGAACCGACCATGCGATCGCCTCATGGCCGCCGGTTCTCATAAGTACTCGCCTGTAGGCTGTGAGCGTCTCACACCTTTTGCTCTCTGCGACTCAGACTAGACGAGAACGCACTCCTAGATCCCCTGTCCTACATTCCCAATGTTTCACCGGCGCCCTGGAAGATGCTTCTGGAAGTGGATGACCTGGTTCGCCGGGGCCCTAGCAGATTGGGAGAAGCTACGCAACCCCACCATAGTGATCAAAGGTTCAGGTACAATAAAGCTGCTTTCTTTCCGCGCTAACCTTTGCCTAGGAGGAATTGGGGGGCCTGGTGGTGACGCTGTGCATCAGGGCGGTCTAGGGGGTACGGGAGAAGGACCGCAAGTCAATTTTTCGGCCAATGAAATGGTCAATAATACAGGAAGTGAGTTCCTGTTTGGAAATAATAATAATTAAAGCCTCACTTGTGTACGAACTAACCAATCATGCGATAGGCGTATCGTATCAACATAACCCCCAGTATATTATTGGCCTCATTACCACCGGGCCCATTCCGATAGAAAGATGGGTTATACCACTCATGCATCGATTTGCGGAGTTCACAGATAGTGACAAGAACAAGGTGCTATTCATTACGTTCTGGACTTGGGTGGCTTTCTGGTGGCCTAGCTCCTACCATTGGACAAACCGCCTTGGGCTGGGTTCCGCCCTTGGCATCCCTTTACTTGTTGTTCCTCGCATTCTTTTTCCCTGTGCTATCATCGCCCTCGTCGATGTCACAGGAGAGCGTAGACCGATGTCGTTGAATGTTTGGAGAAATCCTACAGTAAGCAAACATATTTATGAGACAATTATATAGTACTCATTGCCGACGTCTAGGTCTTTGTTAAGGCACTACAGGAGATTTTCGATGGAAACGAAGAATTAACGACCATGATCATATCCCATCGCTATCGGATACAGGATCGTGATTGCTCAGTTTACCGTCTTGGTAGTCCCCTGGTTTCCGCGGGCGCTGAAATCTTCATGGCGGCGATCCTGTATCGCGAGTCCACCAAGGAAATGAGCTGTCCATATTGCAAGGCCGAGGTCCCTGTGTTGCCAGGTTGTAATCTCCAAACCTCAATGGATTGGTGAGTCTTATTTCAGATTCCAGAATATCCCGAAGAACTTCTGTTCATGACTTCTCAGCAATCATTGTCAGCGAAGGTTTTCATCCTCTCAGGCTGCTTTATTATCCTCTCTGCAGACTGAGGCACATGGAAGTCCTACCCTGCCAAAGGAATCGCTGAAGACAGCTATCGACACCAAGCTACATCAACCTCTTACGCGGAATTCAAACCCGCTGATATCCAACACGTCGAAAACCACTACAAGAGTACCCGACATCTCGAGAACGGCTCAGATACAAACAACCTCACAGCACAATCTTACTTTTATGAAGTTTGTACACTTGTTGCTATTACCTCCAGCTCTGTCGGGTGATTATAATGGCGACCAGAGTAAGCCGTTTGAATTAGGTCCAAACTATTCTGAATTGAATCTTGTGGCAGTTGGTAAAGGCGTTGATAGTGGCGAACAAATTGCTCCGAAGCTGTCACCAAAACCTGTGTGGATCGAGATAGACTCCGCATCAGTGGCCGGGGGAACAATGAATCCCGCCAGGTTTTGCAAGACGTATGACCTCGGGGACGACATACGCAAACTCCTGGAAGACGAGGGATTCGAACTCGTTTGCTCCCTCTTCGAGATTGAAGACTCAAAACTGCTGCAATGGGGTTTCCCAATCGGACCAATTGCTGAAATCAAGTGGGCGTTGAAGAAGATGTTTCATATTTCGCATCCGGAAGCGTGCATTGCCCGGGCCGCCTTTGTCAGAGCTGCCATAAATGAGGGTATTTAGACGAAATCGTTTCGCAGAAATTGCTGAAAATCATGTTCAGGTAGACTCAATGGTATTCCGGTACGGGCCGACGTTGTTGTTCCAGCTATTCAAGGAGGTCGCCATTTTTTCCCTGGCTCGCTTCTAGATTATTTCGTCGTCATCAAGGGTAAGTCCTAGATCCTTAACATGGAGTGGCGCTAAACGGATGATGACGGTAGGTGTCTTGGGCGGGAAAGGGGAAGATGCTCTTGAAGTTGGGACTCTTGCCCGACTCGTGTCTATCAACGAGGATATGCGATGCAAGATACCGACGACATTGATCGAGAACTTTGAGCTCAACGACGATCATCTTCTCCAGCTGCTGAAAGAACGTGGCTATAGGACCGTCGGTGGCCTGCTCGAGTCTCCGATAACATATTTTAACACAATGCCGGGGATCAACCCGGATCGTTTGAATGTTTTGAAGGCAGCTCTGTTGAAATTCTGCGCCAACTTGAACTGCGATTCGCGCGAAACCTACGACGTAGTTCATTGCCAAAGTCATGTATGCCCCATTCCGACCTCGAGCACTAAAAGTAATCCTATATAGTAATAAATCTTACTTCCTGGTGTGTAAATGATACAAGCAGTTGAACTTCGTCTGAATGCTTCCTAGCGAAAAATACTATGTACTGAGCTCGCTGCCCTCTAGGCTCGTGACCAACCTGCATACTATTTGCATCTTTGCATACTGTGCATTTCTGTCCACCTAAAAAAATGCAATTTGTATGCAGGCTGGTCACGAGCCTAAGTGCCCTCGTTAACACGACGCCGTGCACAGCATCCGTTGCAATTTTTCAGACTACTTGCTAGTACATAGTCTCTTGTAGACACTACAATGGTCCTGGTACCTGCTGTATGTTCTAGTTCTAGGGGATAAAAGAATTTGCGAATCTGAGAAATCCCAATATTCGTGGTTTGCTGTCTCTCGCACGGCAATGCCTCTGGCTACCGTTACAGCCCTGGTCCAGCGTGCTGCTCTGACATCGGGACAAGATGCTTTATGGTCCCCTCATGGCCGGTTCTTATACCCGCCGCCGAAAACTGAATATACATGCTCCCTCCGTTCTTTAGTCTGAAACCACTGGCTGATACCCGTTCAGCAATGCCAACCAGTGCCGATGAGCCGTTTGGCAGCTTTGTATGTATGTACGAAGCCGTTGAACGGCGACTCGGAGACGGCAGTTCCCATTCGAGGCCAGAGCATGTATAGATTTTTTCAAGCCACATCAGAAAATTGAAGCCAAAACGAAAGTGCAATCAACACCAGCCGTACGCCAGCGAAGAACTTCATGGACCCTGAAAGCGGTAGTCCAAAAACAGTTTGATCTACGAGTTCAAGATCACTCGAATCCGAGTCAGTGGGACCTAGATCATTGTTAAAACTTTTTTGGCATAGAACAATCGGATTCGCTACCCACAATTGATGTTGCGGAAATCTTGGAATTGCTCTTCATCTTTGAGTTGGCATGGAACGATAACTGAGTTGTCTGGCTTCACATTTCGCTTTGGATCGCTATCTCGCTCTTGGCCTATGGCGGTCAATCTGTCGTTTTAATCAAATCTGTATAAAAAGTCCATTTTGAGTCAAAGTAGAAGAAAAAGTGCAAAAACTTCAAAACTGAAATTTTGTTTCCGAGTGTAAAAACTTTCTCTCGTGTAGAATAGAAAGTTTTTATGTGCCAGTATAAAATGTTTGTGTCGGTCCGAAGTCCGGTGGCTGCGTATCTGATGCGAGGTGATGGCCGAGATGTTGAAATATTCAATCTATTGCATTCAATGGGGGACTAGGTAGTGTTTCTCAGTCAAATGGGGCAGGTACACAGAGATATATAAAGCCGTTTTAAATTTGCTTGTTCTTGCTAACGGGGTGGCACTCAGCCTAAGATTGTGACGATGCACTGGAGGAAGGGATTTAAATCAACACCCTTGGGTTGTTGTTGTGCCCTCCTGCAGCTCAGAACCCAGCCTGAGCGGCAGTACCTACTCCCTCTATGAGCTAACAGGCCTATCTCAAAGGCGCTGGTGAACTCGGTTGAACAAAGCTCTGTTCAAGTCCACATGCCGAGTTGGAGATCAATGCATCATCAAAGTGCACAGCCACTGGAGCTCGGACCGACACAAACTTTTTACACTCAAGCACAAAAAGTTTTTACACTTCGCCGTCAAGAACTTTACACACTCCAGCAAACAGATAGCAAGGTAAGTTTTCTTGTGTGTGTCTACATTTTCTACTGCAAAATCACACTTTATACGAATTTGATTAAAACTACAAACTGACCGCCATATTGGCCTACATTTTTCGAGTAAACTTCATTGAACGGGGGACGATTGAATGTGAACACACCGTGCCGAAGAGAAGTTTCTTCCTCCCGTCGATGGATCGGATGAGATACCTGCAAGTCAAGGTGTTGAGTCCCCTCCGCACTGTCTGGATCGAACCTAGTCTCTTGTAAACAGACGCTACAATACATAGGTCCTCGTACCTGCGGTGTATTGTAGCGATTGGAGGTGAGCGTAATGCCGTAATGATTTGAATCAATTTGAATCAGTCGCGTCGTTTTGCATTCTGCTACGTGTTCTTTGTTGGTTTGCCCTGTGGAGTCCCTTCAACGACTCAATCTGATAATATTACCCACTTGAATGAAAAGAAACGGGCCAAAATTGAGGGAGATGGAATTTGGTGAGTTGGCCGCCGGCCACCAGCGGAATCGTCAATTCCTGTTGCTGCGAGTGAAGTAACTTAATTCAACTTCAGAAATCTGTTCAGCAATGTTAATCTGAGCACCTACCTCAAAACTGAAGCGCTAGAACACGAGCACCATTGTGGTATAAGGCGAATGTCGTGTGGGAAGTATTTCCCAATCCGTACATTACGGCATTATCCCACCTCCGTGCACCACCCCCGTGGCAAAATACAGACTACCGGCCACCCGAATGACGATGTCCCATTCCGTAAAGCCTCTGGCGGGCAAAGGAAGAGAAACCCGGGAGACGTCTCAGATTCAGAGGCAGAGATTGTCACCTCGAAGAGAACATGGTATATGAGCGCTGAATGGAGGTGAAGCAACTATATCTAGGATGATCAGAGGAAATCGAACCATAATCATCAAAGTTGGATGAGATGTTCTGTTGGTTGAAAATGTGGTTTGCTTTGCTGAACCAAGCTGCTGCATACTGTCGTGAAATGGCGAACTCTAAGGAGATGAAGGCACCATCGGCCTCGGTGGACGAGACACTTGGACACGGAGGGAGGTCAGAAACGTTTAAATACCTGAAAGGATGTTGGAGTTCATACCATGTCCAACCGCTTCCCGTTATGCATCCCACAGGTTCTCCGATTCCGACACACCAACCCCCTGCATTGAAATCATATTCCCAGTCCGGTTCGAAGGAAGCAATTTCTACAAGTTCATCGAGGCGTTGGCTCTTCGAAACAGAAATAATTGAGCCGAGGTTCACAGCTTTGAGTATGGAAATATTCCCAGTGCGAAACGTTCCGAGGAGCAAGTAGCAGATGTCGTAATATTCGTTCAATTTCATCGCATCCATGATGTTTTTCTCGTATTTCGGGAGATCGAGCACCGAAATTTCGGGAAGGAACGATACGGAGTCCAGATCAATGCCGATGTTCCAGGAATTACTGCTGGAGAGATCGGTGCAGAGATGTCCCGTGGATCGATTGACGAGCCAGCTGAAATCGAAACATGACTGCTTATTAGATAATGGGTCATCTACAAAATACAGAGGGATGTTAGATAGCGACGCACAAAGTAGCGCTTGAACGTTTTGTTGAGATATATTTTAGCTGCCTAACGAAACTCAGCTTTAACAGCGAATACAAATTTCAGTTGAATTACTTACAAGAAACTCGGTGTTCTGGGCAATGATGCAACGTGCATGAGAGGCGAAGAAATAACACGACGACTTACAAGGTAACCTCGTATATAAACAGTCAATACCGGAGAGTGTTGATAAGGGCTGAGGAATTCGCGATATGGAATTAGATCTGCTCAGTAAAAAAGTTGAACACAGGCGACAAGTTTTATGTGTTATGGCGAGAGACCTACCGTCGTGGAATACGGTGGCCCATAAATGTTTCGAACGTGCCGTTCCATAAATTTGAAGAATGTTAGGATGGCTGTCCCGATGAGAGTCCATGGCGCTCAGAGAAAATTATCAAACGCACCGAACAGTCATGTATTGCGAGACATCGCGTCTCCATTCCTTCAGATAGGTACTAAATGATTACTCGATGGCTGAAACATTGAATTTCGACGCACCTCCTCCGCTGAATCGCCTTGATAGATAGCGACAGTGAACTTTGACTCGCCACCGGATACTTTCGCGGAATAGAGCCTTCGCACCATATTTCGTGGTTGTTGAGGAAGTACAAGACGGGAGGACCCGTTATCCTGGATCTCACGGTGCAAATATAGATCACCGAATGGAATACGGCGGAAGTCTGTCAAGCCCACGTAGATTCATGGTCAGGAAGTTATGAATAAAGAGGTTCTCACTGGAATCATTATGGGCCGCCCGAGGTGCGGGTTTGGTATAGTTATTGAATGTTCCCCCGCAGATAGTGAATTGGCGGGAATTTGGGAAGAAAGTGCTACTACTGTCAAAGCTGCAGGGGAATTAATATTTACTCAATCAACCAGTGGTTCAATGAAGACTGGACTAACGCGGCACTTTTGGAGGTTGGTCGAGGTTTAGATGAGTGCTGGAAGTCGTGTTCTTCCTGTGTTTCGCCGTCAGTGTGCATAGTTGATGGGAAGAAAGGGACTACACCGTTTCACTCCAGGGTTTTTCAAGTTTGTTGAAAATAACTCGAAACCGTTGTCGAAACCACAGCTTTGAGGAGTTTGTGCAAGAGTCTGTGCTCCCCTCATCTGCCAACTCGTCGATCTGACGGTCAGATAGACGAAAGATCTTGAAGATGGCGGCAAAAATACTGGCATCTTACGGGAAACTTGTGGAAGACTCGGAAAAGGCATGTGCATAATCAAATGTCAACACATGTAAACAGCCCTCGCCAAACTCCTACATTCGCCCGCACGAAGATATACATACCTTGCCCTTCTTCCTTCACGACCCCTGCATCCCGGCCGCTCTTCAATTCCTGCTTCAGCTTCCCGCATCCTCCTCATCCGCATCCGCCTCGCTTTCACCCACGCTCACGCTTTCCCGTTTCGCATTCGCGATCGCCTAACCCAAATCTCGAGTGCCGACCCGAACGTCTTCGGACGGCAGAGGTCCACGAGAAGGAATTTTGACAGCGCGGGTGTAGGCTGCCTCGCTCGCGAGGGCACAAGTCGGGCATTCGAGGGGCATCAGCGGATGAGACGCAGTGCCGACCTCGACAAGACCACCTCGCTTTAGCGCCAACAGGAACACCATCTTGATGGTGGTGTCTGCAAGAAGCTCGTCAGCGCGTCGATCTTCTGAAGACACTGTTTGGCCTCGCACCTATCGCCCATCCTGTCAACGTCGTACTGAAGATATCGACGGCGCAGACGAATTGCTTCCTCCTCTCCTCCAACGCTTCCTCACGCACGCCCGACACGCCCTGCACGCGCACAAAGCCGCCCTCACTGCCATATTCTTCACATTTCCGTCTTGCACGCTCGTCCAAAACCCCGCTCCCGCACTGCGACAGACGCAACAGCAGTCACCTTCACTTCTACAGCAACAGCTCCTCGCTCTGCGATCCATCAACCTCAAATACTGAGTCTCCGGGTCCATGATATCCCAACGCCGCCCACCCACCGCACCAGAACGTGTCGAGATTTACGCGGGACCCGCTTGAATCATCACAAGGACGCCGGGGGGAGTATCATTACTAAGTGACGTGTCGAAGCGCCCAGATGAGACCAGTGAAGCCGCAGCTGCGAGAAGAGATGGATTGGCGGAGGTAGCACTGCGGCGCGGGACCGGGGAGTACCCGGTCTTGCGGGTGAGGGTGGGTATCATGCATGGCGGGGAATACGTGTGTCTTTGGGCAGCTTGATTCGAGCTGAACCGGCGTTCCCGAGGTAGACGAAGCAGGAGCGGGTGAGGACTGCGAAGAAGGATGGAGAATGTCAGTCAAGTGGAGCGTGGTCAGATAGGAGGAGGGAAGATTGATGATGATTTCGAGCTCGGGCAAAGCTCGGGGAAGATCGAGGGAGAGGAAAGGGGGAAACGATGCGCACACACAATCAGGCTACGTGCGTTCAAGCGAGCGGGTAACCTCATGGACATGCAAGGAACCTTACGAGACGCACGTCTGGATCCCGCACCGCGCATATCCCCTCCGAAAGATCCAGCGTCACGAGAGAGATAGGCAAGGCAGGCTTCACATCCAGTGGCGTTGCGGGATTTTGAGTGCAGCGCGTAGTGTACATGCACATGCGCTGTAACAAAATGCCTGCAACTTACGACGCGATAAGATACCGATGAGGAGACAAAATCAGGCCGTACCGATTGGCATACATCCTCGTGTCGAAGAGCGTCGAAACCAGTACAGTTATAGATACTATTGCCGACCGACGACGAGGTGGCAGGGTGTGAATGACCAGCCGCACGCCGCAAGTTGTTTCTCGAGAAGTCACCGCACAGACGGGCCGTCCCGTAGAGGATAAGATAAAGGGCTGTGCAAGGAGAAGAATCAGTCAAGGTAGATGGGATAAGATGGGGAGAATGAGCAAAGATCTCAGGCAAGCCCGAGAACAAAACAGCATGACTCAGGAGAAGAAAGAAAAGTCGAGCACGACGCACGTACTTGACGCGGCTAGGACTTCAGATTTTCAGGTGCCGAACGAGGGAGACTAAGCAAATTGCAAAGACGTAGGGTGTGCCCTCCACGCTTCAAAAGGCTCAGCGTTGTCGAGGTTGTTGCTGAAGAAGAAGTGCGGTACGTAATGCCGAGCACAGAACCTTCTCACGCTGACCCGAACCGCACTGCCCAAACACTGCCAGTGCCCACAGCTTTTCCTCTCCTTCTTTGCTGCTTCTCTAGTCTTCTCCTCCTCGTACAACGACAACTGAGGGGTAGGTACCCTATGTTTTTACTCTGACTATAGTGTAGTGACTGGCACGCATTGTTACAAATCCCGCATTGCCGCGAATCTTAGCTGTCCCATATCTTGACTCTTATCTTGGGCTCGCCGCTCTCGTCGCCCTTCGTACTTTCTGCCAATACCCTATGAACAACGAACCTCGACACCGCTGCATGCCAAGCGACCAGCGGCCCGAACGCCTCTCCACAGCAGAGGCTCGACTGCCTCAAGACTTTGATTTCCTGTCTCAGGCTGGCGAGTCAAATAGTATCACAATCAACTTGAATGGTGCGGGTGCTTGTACTTATACAGACTATGAACCTTTGCTTCCGGACACTAATCTCTTCCCAGGAGGGAAGGGAGGAGCCGGTGGTCCCGGTGGAACACTTGGTGGTATGGGAGGTAATGGGGAAGGTCCACAGTTTCGAATCTCTACTGTAGAAGCAGGGACTTTTCTTGTTAACGGAAGTGCGGAGTGGAATGGTTCTTTCATTTCAAAGGAATATTGGACAAGCTAACCGACGTGACAGATGCATACTATCATTGCAACTCAACAATGCACGCACCCCAAGAGTGGATCATACTCATTCTGCTGCGTCGTCTGGCAGAGTACATACAGGGAGATAGAGAGAAAGCACTTTTTGTCATTTATTGTGCCATGTTCGCTCTACTCTGCCCTGGTTCCCTCAAACTTATGGATCGGCTACGACTCGGACCTCTCATTGCCTTACCCTTTCTTGCAATCCCGAGCATGCTTTCTTCGTATGACACGATCACCCTTGTCGATGTAACGGGGCAATGCAGGCCGATCTTTCTAGCAGTATGGAAGAATCAAGAGGTAAGTAGGCAAATTTACAAATCCCTTACCGAGGCTGCTCACAGTTTGCTCATTGTTTCAGGCCTTCCTAAATACACTGCAAGAATTATTCATTAACAATGAAGAAATTCTAACAATCATTCAATCTGATCAATACCAGATACAAGATGCTGAACACTCAGTGTACCGTCCTGGAAGCCGTGTTGTCAGGGCAGGGGCTATGCTTTTTATGACAGCTCTATTTTATCGCTCGCAAATGAATTGTCCATGGTGTAATGCCCAGGTACAAGTTTTGCCAGGTTGGAACCTTCGAAACTCTATAGATTGGTAGGTTTTGTCTCAGCTGTCGAGAAGTTTCAACTTACCAGACCTAGCATGGGCTGCAAACGGAGATTTTCTATGTCGAATTTGGCCTCAACGACACTTGATCATTCTAAGTTGTCATCACGTAGAGCTGGGGACCCTTGGTCAAACTCAAAACCCAATTCTGACTCCGAAAATGGGGCTCCTGCAGACTACATGCCACTCGGTAACTTAAACAAAGATTGGCACAACAATGAAGAAATTGGTTTTGCTCTGGATCAATATCCCGGGCCCACGTGGCAGCAATTTGCTCAAGTCCACTTGATGCTGGTGCCTCCGAACAGTGATGCACAGTGCTTCGAAGACATGCAGAGTGAGGCTAAAGACCTCAAGCCCAATCCTTGGGACATGGATATACTATAAAGTGCCAGGTGGAGGGCCAGAAGCATCCTGTCAGCATGTTGTCCCCTATCAAAGCTGTTGGGTTTCGAACTGTAGCAGGCCAAAGTGGCAACAAGTCTACATGGCACCAGAGAGCCTTGTAGTGACTGTGTCACCAGCAGATAATTGATTCACTTTGACTCATATGCCGCATATCCCGCAGTCGTTCCAGTAGAGCAAGTACAGTATAAAGACCTGTAAACTAGTTGTCTCAGTATTTTCTTTACTCGAAAGCTCTGGCTCCGCCAGCTAAAACCTTGCTCGCTTTGAAAAAGCCACTGGAACAATATAGGGTGTGTAAGGTTGTTACACGGATAATTCTGCAATTGGAATTATATCTTCACGGCGAGTCCCGGCAAAACTCTGCCATCACGGCACCATACTTGCTTAAGCTTGTCACCTACTAATCTAGCATTTATTGACAATGGCTTCAAGTAACCTAGGTTGCAGTGAATCCTTTGACTTTAT
Organism: Favolaschia claudopus; assembly: GCA_037176885.1. Classification (NCBI taxonomy): domain Eukaryota; kingdom Fungi; phylum Basidiomycota; class Agaricomycetes; order Agaricales; family Mycenaceae; genus Favolaschia; species Favolaschia claudopus. The sequence goes on along the minus strand of JAWWNJ010000048.1, from coordinate 510,801 downwards.
TTACTTCATTCATCCTCGTTCTTTCCAATTTTCCCTGACGGAATCCCCGGCCACTCTCGACATTCCGCCGCTGATGTGACACCTGAAAAAGGGAATTTGATGGTGGCTGTTCTCACTGATCAGATGATATCTCATGATGGGGACTACGATAGACACAATCTGGACGAAAAAAAGGCAAACCAGCAATTACCAGTTGGTGTGGAGGTTTTAATGGTCATCACGAGTTTATGCTGCACAAATAGTTTCCGGGTTCGATTCTTGAATGTATCACAATTTTTTTTTGTTAAGGCCAAAAAATTCAACGGTTAACTGGTTAGGGTTTGCTTCCCCCAAAGAAACACTGCCGAAGGCCAAAAGAATGCTGGGTTAGGTACTTGGTTAGGGTTAAGGCTTAGGGTTAGGTGGTTAGGGTTCGGGGGGGTGTGGGGGTGAGGAACAGAAGGATTCGCGCGAACGAGGCTTTAGAGTGCCAACCTGAGCGGCCCGGCTTGGGGGACCCCCCGAGCGCAGCAAGGGAGGGGAGGGCCGCGAATGGTTGGTCCCCTTCGCGCAAATGAAGGACTAGGAATGGCAGTTGCTCTGAATTTCGCTGAGAAGTTGGGTGCCATCAAATTTCCTTTTTCGGATGTCACATCAGCGGCGGAATGTGGGCAAGTATCCCCGGCCAATGCTAAATTGATCTGTCAGCGAATATTTTCAATCCCAACCAATTTCTACAGCCAAAAAGTTATCATTAAAGGAAGGCTGTACTGTACAGTCAAGCTATTCACCGAGACCTTTGACTCCACACATTTTTGAATGCCACATTGATGCCACAGTGCACAGTTGAGCAAACAAAAATTAGGACCGCTTCTTGATCCGCTACCACCACCTCAACAAATTTTCCCACGCTCAAAAGTGGTTCGGACTGGGGGCATTGGGACTGGCTTCGACACTAGAGACGATAGATAGCATACCTAAAACAAAGAGACAGCAGAAGCAGAATGTCTACCTCCCGGGGATCACCCCCAAAACCAGTACCTCTGGACACAGCGACTATGAATGAACTACAGACTAGAATTGGGGCCTACGTGACTAGGCCGCAGATTGTAGAAGCCAACGACAAATTGAAAACCAACAACAACATTGTCGACGGCCGGACAGCGAGAGAATATCTGGAAGAAAGCAAATGGATTGGCAAGGGCGCTAATTTCACGCGCTTCGAATTGTTCGCGACGTTGATGAAGGTGGGGCTGCTGCCGCAGGCGATGATGAAGAGCATGGGACATACGGTGCGGGCGCTGGCCTTCATGGCTGAAGAAATTGACAAGGAGGTGGCCGGAGAGACAGCGGCGGCGTGCGGGGAAGTGGTGGGGAAGGCAGTTTCGTCTGCTATGGCAGAGTTGAGGACATCCATTGGGGAGATATTAGGGGTGTCATCAGACGCAGCAAAATTGGTGGAGGAGACGAGGGGGGGGGGTGAAGGAATTAGAGGCGGAGGTGGGGGCACTGAAGGTGGCGGTAGAGGCGATGAGAGGGGGGAGCGGGGATGCGGCTGCGACCGGGTTAGTGCCGACAGCGCCTCGGTCATACGCGACGGTGGCAGGGACGACGATGACGGCGGAGCAGGCGAGCGTGTTGGCGCGCGGTGCGCGTATGCGCCGCCAGATTTTGCTGGATAAAGCACCAGACTTGATGATCGATACTATGGCTTCTCTCAGCGAGCTGGAACTGAAGACGAAGGTGAACCTCTCCCTCAGGTTGATGACGGACAAGCTGGAGGGAGCAGCGTTTGTCGGGGCACGTCGGCTCCAAAACGGAGGGGTGATTGTGGACTGCAAGGATGATAAGACGGCGGAATGGGTGAAGAAACCGGAAGTCATGAAACAATTTCTCGCGGCGCTCGGGTCTACGTGCGTCTATAAGCCGCGTTACATCGACTTGGTGGCGGAGAGGATACCGGTGGAGACGGAGGTTGCAGATGAGGGGACGTGGCGCGTTGTGGAAGCAGACAGCGGGATCTTAGCGGGCGGGATAGCAGGAGGAAGGTGGATCAAGGCGCAGAATCGAAGAATGCCGGGACAGACCGTGGCGCACATTATGCTGAGTTTCACGGACGCAGATGCCGCTAACCATGCTATAGACAACGGGATCTTCCTCAAAGGGAAGCACTATCAAGTCAGGAAATCACAGGAGGAGGCGCGCCGATGCGCAAAGTGCCAGAAGTACGACGGGCACTTGGCATTCAATTGCAAGTCAGCAGTGGATGTCTGCGGGCGGTGCGCGGATAACCACCGCACGCAAGACTGCACGGAGACGCGATTCAAGTGCTCCAATTGTGGTACAGATGGGCACGGAGCGGTAAGCAGGGAGTGCTCTGTATTTGTGGCGGAACAGCAGCGGCTGCAGGGAAGGGACCCGACAGCTGGGTATCGCTACATCCCTACACGGGATCCCCGGACGTGGGTGAGGTATGGAAACGGAGGTTCGGGAGAGATGCATGGAGCGCGGGGGTGGATTCCCGCCGGTGTGGGACAGGGTAGATTGGCGGGGGGTGAGACGGGACAGGGAGGTGCTCGCATGCCGGTTGATAGCGGATGGGAGGGACGACGACAGCAGCAGATATCTGGTGATGGGGTAGGCAATGGGTGGGCGAGTGACGGGCTGCGGCAGCTCACGATAGCTGACACGCGGTGGACGACGCGAGGCAGCAACCAGGGAAGCGCTACTCAGGTCCCGGCCGGAACCGTGGACGGGGCCAATGTCTGAATGCCCGCCGCAGGCACAAGGCCCGAGGAAGCTGACAATTTGGCAGCAGAACCTAGATGGCGGGTTGGACAATCAACAGGAGATGCTGCAGAGCTTGGGGAAGAACCGTTACCATTTTGCAGCGCTACAGGAGCCACATATCGACTTCAACGGCAAGACACGGGCGAATAGCTGGTGGACGGTGGTATACCCTTCACTACACGGGCAGACGGATGCGAAAACGCGGGCCGTGACGCTGGTGAGTACGACACTCCCAACTGATAGCTGGTCCCAGATACCCATACCTTCGGTGGATGTCGTCGGGGTGGAGTTTCGATGCGCCATCGGGACGATAAGGCTGCTCAACATCTACAACGACTGCAATCACGACAACAGCTTGAAAGCCGTACGAGACTACATGCGCAGCCCGCAGGCGCGACGGCATCCGCCGGGACGTGTTTACTATATCTGGTTAGGGGACTTCAACCGCCACAGCCCATTGTGGGACGAGGACCGCAACGTCCACCTCTTCACTAAATCAGCGGAGGACGCGGTAGCGCTGCTACTGCATTTATTGGGTTATTATCAAATGAAAATGCCTCTCCCAAAGGACGTACCGACACTACGTGCAAAGGCAAGCAAAAACTTGACACGGCCGGATAACGTATTCTGTAGCGAGGGGCTCTTCCCCTTCTTTACTGCCTGCAACGCTTTCCCAGAATGGACACCGGGGACGACGGACCACTTCCCGGTGGTCAGCACGCTGGATCTCGTCCCGCCGAGCAAGGAGAAAGTGGAGCGTAGGGATTGGAGGGCGGCGGACTGGGAAGAGTTTAGGAAGATGTTGAGACGGGAGTTGGAAGGGGTTGCGGAGGTGGAAGGGTATGCCAGTGTGGAGGAGGTGGAGAACGGCATAAGGGAGTTGGACGCGGCGATACAACGGTGCGTGGAAGAACACGTCCCGCTGCGCAAAGTCAGCCCGCATTCGAAACGGTGGTGGACGGCGGAGCTCACGGAGCGGAAAAAGGTCAGAGACAGGCTAGCGCTTAGATCGACGCAACAGCTGGAGTTCGAGGACAGCCCGACCCACGAAGAATATCGCAAGGCTCGCAATGGGTTATCGGCGGCGATTCGGACGGCTCGGGCGACATGTTGGGAGGATTGGTTGGAGGACATTGATGGTACGGACGTTTGGACGGCGGGGCAGCTGATGAAGGCGGGACCAGGGGATGGGGGTAGGGTGCGCATCCCGGATCTGAGGCGAAAGGCAGGGGGAGTGGAGGAACTGGCGGTGACGAATGAGCAGAAGAGTCAATGGTTGGTAAAGGAATTTTACCCGGCACGCAGCCCTGCCGCGACCGATCCCCCACACGATACCGAGTATCCGGAACCGCTGTGGAGGTACGAGCCCATCTCGGAGCGCATTCTGTGCACCGTCGTTGCGAAGTCGAAGCCGTGGAAGGCGACCAGATCAGGCACGTTCCCCAATTCCGTCTACAAATTTTGCATAGAGCTATTAGCGGGGCGATTATGCGTCATCTATCGGGCGCTGGACTCACTTGGACATGAACCGGCCGACTGGAGAGTCACGGAGACTATAGTCGGACGCAAGCCGGGCAAACCGGACTACTCAAATCCCGGGGCGCACCGACCGCTCATTCTTTCCCATGGCCATGCCAGAATACGGAATGCGGCGAAGAATTATCAACTTGCGGTGAACACCGAGAGGTATAACATGCTACCGACAAATCACTATGGAGGACGACCAGGGCGGACGGGGATCGATATGGTTCAGAGTTTGGTGAAGAAGGTGAAGGATGCCTGGAGGAAGGGGAAGGTTGCAACGGTGTTGTTGAGGGATGTGAAGGGCGCGTTTCCGAGTGCGATGATATCGCGCGTGATACACAACATGCGCATGGCGGGAGTTCCGCGCGAGCACACGGAGTTCTTGCAACACAGGTTTGACGGGCGCACCACTCGCCTCGTGTTCGACGACTACGTTTCCGAGCCATTCAGTATTGTCGACGGACTGGACCAGGGAGACCCGCAATCGGTAACGTGTTATCAATTCTTCAATTCCCCTCTGGCGCGGATAGACGACGATTCCGGCATCTACATCGACGATTACCACGTTCTGGCGATAGGAGACAGCCTCGTGGAGACAAACGCGAAGGTGGCCGAGGTAGTGACGATGGAGGGTGGAGTGAACGAGTGGGGGGTGACACATAACAGTGAGTTCGGGGCAGCAAAAGACCAGGCGTGCTGTTTTTCGAGGAGGACGAGGCTAGTGAGCCGCCCTTTTGGGCAGAAGCCGGTCCGAATGCCCGAGGCGCGCCCGAACTTGGTCATAAATGGGGTGGTGGTGAAGCCAAGCAAAGCGGTGAAGCTCGTAGGTGTGTGGTTGGATGAGGGGTTGACGTTCAAAGAGCAGGGAGCGGCGGCAGTAGCGAAGGGGCAGGAGTGGTTGGTGACGTTCCGCAGATTGGCGAAGGTCTCGAAGGGGGTGCGGCTGCAGTGGATGCGCAGGTTGTACCTTGGGATATGCATACCCCGCATGTTCTATGGCGCGGAGGTTTTTCTTGCCCCTGTGTATCAGCGCAAGCGAGGAGAGAATCGGCGGCATGACGGCCGCGCGATAGTGAAGAAGATGCAGTCAATCCAGCTCAAGGCGGGAAAGCTGATGTTGGGAGGAATGGTGTCCTCTCCGGGGGACATGGTGGACACGCATGCGGGCCTGCTGCCAATACGTCTGGCTATCGACAAACATCTCCACAAAGCCGCGCTTCGATATGCGACCCTACCGCCGACGCACCCTCTGTATGCAGCAGTCAACAATGCGGGGAAGCGCCATGTTAAGAAATATCCTCACCCGCTCCATTTTCTGATGAACGCTTATCGAGACGTAAAGCAGCAGACGGTGGAGGAAATCCCGGCGGTGCGAGTAAGGGCAGGTTGGAGACCACCAGTGGAGGCGAGAGTGGCGAGTTCGAAGGATGAGGCAAAGAGGGCGGCATTGCAGGGGACGGCGAGAGTGACTTTGTATTCGGACGGATCGCTCATTGATGGTAAGGTGGGGGCAGCGGGACTGATGTGCCTGGATGGAGAGGTTCGGAGGGTCAAGGGAGTTCAGCTCGGCTCAGCAGAGCGCTATGGGGTGTACGAGGCAGAAGGGGTGGGCCAGATTTTGGCGATCGAGTGTTTGCGACAGGAATTGGAGGAAGATGTGGAAGGAATGGTGGAGTTGGGTTTGGACAACAAGGCGGCAATCGCGACGACAATCTCCAGCAGGCCAGGGCCAGGGCACTACATATGGGACTTGTTCCACAAAAGACTACGAAAAGCAAAGCAGACGCACCCTCGACTTCGACTCCGCGTGGTGTGGACTCCGGGACACGTCGGTATACCGGGCAATGAGGCAGCGGATGAGGCGGCGAAGAGGGCGGCGCGGGAAGGCAGCTTCGGAGGAACCTTGACGGCCCTGAAGTCACTGCCATTCAGCAAATCCGCCCTCGCACAGGCGCACGTAGCCCTGATCAAGCGTGAAGCACAAAAACAGTACGAGAAATCCCCGCGATACGCAAGGATCAAAGACATCGATCCGGGCGCTACATCCGATCGATTTCGCAAGCTTGTGGCAAATCTACCTCGCAAACACGCCTCTCTTCTATTCCAGCTACGCACACACCACATACCGCTCGCACGACACCTGCACCGTCTGAACAAAGCCCCATCTCCGACGTGTCCTGCCTGTGACTCGGCAGATGAGACAGTGGAACACTTCCTGCAGATATGCCCCGCCCATGCGGGACCGCGACGGAAAATGCACGCGACGAACCGCCTGACCCGTCACACGAACAAATTACTAGCCAGCCCCAAGCTCCTTCCCGCCCTCTTCCGTTACGTTCAAGACACTGGCCGATTCCTCACGATATACGGCGAATTCGAGGAGATTTCTCTACCAGAAAGCGACAGATAGAACCTTTCACTCATACTCACAGTGGCCACGGCCCTTATATCCCGGCGGTTTTCCGCTTCGCGGGCGCACCTCGCGCCTCGCAAAGTCTTCGAGTCTGCTTATATCAGTGAATTGGATTTCACCCATGATACAGTAAGATACATATAGATAGCTTTATTTCTACCATATGCCGTAGGCACAACAAGAAATAAAAGTGGATACTAATTTAAAAAAAAACAAAAATTAATGCTGGTTGTTTGCCGGCGAGATCCGCTCACCGCCGGCATAACCGGCATTATTTCCCTTCCTCCTGCGGCTTTATATAAAAGCATGGAATCTTTCATTCTGGGGTTTGCACAGTTATCTGGGACCTTCGCTGTATCCACCATCATTGTACAACTATTCGACGTGCTGGCAATTTTTACGCCGAAACGGCAGGGCGCATCAAGTTGTGAACCTTAAGTATTTTCGGAACCCCCCTCAAATCTTGAAAGGAGCTCAGGGCTTGGGGGTCTCTAAATAAAACTAATTGCTAACGCCGCATGTACAGTAGCAATTACATGAAAAATCGTTCAAAGAACGGACTGTCAGCATGGCTCTTTGTCAGCTTTGATGATTACAAATGCTGTGCACAAGCATCAAAAAGAGGTTTCGGGAATCCTAAATAAACCTTGGCAAGCAAGGTAACCATTTTTTTCACCCACTAACTCACTGAACAACTCAAAGTTAACTACTTCTCTCATATTCATTTCACCTAAGCTGCTGAAAACCCGTGCTTCAATTAAGTTTTCACACTCACCCGCGAGAGACAGGCCATATGATACTTCTCACATCCTTTGCTCTCTGCCATTGAAGCAACATCTCACTTTTGTTTCAGTATCCTACATGCTCAAATCTAGCAATGATTCGCTGCCTTGAGGGAGATTTGTGGAATTGGTTCACTGGAGAACCTACTTGTGTAAGTACTACATGTGGTCACATAAACTCACATTGTCAACGGAAACCCTCGTCAGGCAGAAGAATTCGAACACATCCAATCCTGTCTGCCTTCCACAAAGTTGAGCTCTCCTCTTGGCTAACACGGATCCATGTCCACCCTGACGAAAGGAATTGTACCTCTCTCAGAGTAGGGAAATCCCTCGTCAACCCAGCAAGAGCTCTATACTCTTCGTCCACGGACATACCCTCATATAGCAAAGATCCATCGATGTGAAGAACCTCGATATTGGGAGGGAGTGTGAATAAACCAAGAGACATCCATTTGATCAAGGTCTGTGCGGTTCATAAGTCGTCGAGTTCAGTAAGGAATACGTCTACTTACCTTGATGCATTCCCACTCCATATGGCCGCCATTCATTTTACGCGGTGCCGTTATCGTACGCTCTCCTACCGTTTCTACTTCCTCTTCTGCATCGGATAGTTCATCCAGAGGTGAAGCGTCGAACGCGGTCTCCTCGCACAGGATAGGCAACCGCCGGTCGGCTTCCACTGTATCCAGGGACCGAAAATATCTACAGCAACTGCCATATCGCCAGACAGGACCCCCGCGTGCCGGCGTAAGCGTCAACTCCCGCAAATCGGGAAACAAATCAGCCACGCTCGACAAAAGTCCGAGCGACAAAATAAGGCCGGGGAGAACGAGCGAGGTGACGGGACCGGAGCTGCGGGAGAGCGCGATGCGAGCCTGCTTGGAATCGTCTATTGGCACTAGGTGATCCATTCTCCATGTCTGCCGCACGACTGCATGAGAAATCGCGCGATTCGGTGCTAAGGCTTCGATCATGCTGGGTGGTCCAGTGAGGCTGCGTAGTTTGGGGAAGCAATACCGGGGGAGATTGGGAAACGGCGAGGTATCTTGGATTGAGTCGATGGCGAGCGATTCGAGGTGGGGAAATCGGTCGATGATGTGAGAGAAAAGCTGCTCAGTGTGGCGTACGATCCCGATCGAGAGACTGACGAGATTGGGGAGCCCGATATCCCTGCTGAAAACGTCGAACAAGAGAGTATCCCTGTTGAGGTCGAGGCTTTGCAACGACTCGGAGGTCATCGCTACATGCTTCCTCGAGTACGACACGAGCTTGTCGGGAATGTAAAGTTTGAGGTGTTTCAGTTCTGATAAGGACGCCAGCGCCGTCAGGAACGCAGCGTCCACAATATTCTTCTGGATATCCAAAGAGGATAACTTCGGATACCGGTGGAGCGTCTTGCGAAACGTATCGAGGACCCGAATACGCATCTCGTCAAGGAGGTGTATATTCTCGATATCCTTATGCTGCGAGCCGACTGGGACCTCGTTGCCGAATATGACCTGCCAGGAGCTGATCAGAGATGCGAAAGGCGACTCTGCTAGTCTCTCGACTCGGATGGCCATTCTGTGCATACGATGCAGCCGATCCACCCAATTGTCGCGGGAAAGGTCGTGGCACACGGCAGCAACATGGAAGGATTGATCTTTGAACAGGAAGGGGAGTGAGATGGAGCGGAAGAGTTTGCAGACTAGGGAGAGCCGTCTTATTTGACGGCGCGAGCAGAGCGTCCAGCAGAGTACCCAGATCTCGATGGGAACGAGGTCTAGAGACCGCTCTAAGACGGGTTGGTCCATAGCTCACAGGGAGAAGTGCAGTAACCACTTTGCTGACAGACGCAGCAATATATACGAAAATCAGAGAGGCCCGCGGTAAGACATCAAGATGATCATTACATCTAGCCGCATTGATGTACACCCAGTCAGATATGGACAGCCCGACGCCCAGACATGGCTGTATTGTGCAGAGTTGCTCGAGGAGAGATTCGTTGACTTTGCGTTTGCGCCAGCTATTCTTTCATCGACGATATTTCATCATGACAATATCGAAGCACGATGCCCGACCATCCAAGCCGCAAGAGATGCATAAGGACAAACACAGAGGACGCACGCAGGACTGGACGTCGGCTCGTCCGCTCTACGACTAGCAGAGGGAGACGACAGAGAAGCCGCGTCGCCACCTGATACGCGGACTTTCATACAGAAAGTGCGAATCCACGTTTGTGCCTGACATACACCGTCTCGCCCTCGCCAGGAGTGAGCAAGAAAGCCGTCGTATACCCTTCCCTCAACGCGCATCGGGCATCCTCTTCAGGCGCACCGCTCCCCGCGCAGACGGTAACGGTCGACGACTCGGGCATCCTCGTCACCGCCATGAATCAATATCAAAGCCTCCTCCTACGCTGTACGCACCATCCCCCCCACGTTAAGCCGCCAAGCTTCCTATCCCCTCGTTTTCGCCTTCCACCCTCTCACTCATCCCAAATCATCCGCCATCAGCTCGACCAGCACCACATGTGTCCCATTCCCTCGGATGATCACGACACACAAAACGCATCCCCATAACGCCAGGCCTCCGTGTTAACGATATTCACGTTCCGCGTAAGTAGAAGTGGGGACTCCGTGCGACTGACTCTCGACGGCGAGGCGCAGAGAATGGATAGATGCACACCGAGCAGTCGGCACCCGATGCATGGGGGAACGGCGCTGGATTCCCGTCATCGCTGTCCAGCCACAAATATATCCATCCCGACCGTCGAAGGCGACGATACACGACAAACCCACCCTCGTCGCATGTATCCTCGCTGTCATACACCAGGAACGACAAAGCCAAACAAAACCCCACCCTGACGTCAAACAGCCTCGCTCGAGCGAGAAGACAGCACCGTGTCTGGGAGAGAAGAGGCGTCGTTAGTGTAACTTCGCCGCGACCGTATGCTTGGGGTACGTACCCCTCATTTCTCGCCGTATCTTGATGAATCTGCAGGTGGACACTTTGGGGTGGTAATTTCTCGACCTCCATCTTCTCCTCGCCCCCTGCCTTGCTTGCCCTTCTCCTCCCCCCCTTGCGCGCCGCGCAGAACGTACGTTTCACATTCAATCCAATCTTCCGCCACCCTCTTTGTAGTCCTCGTCGTCCCGACACGACAGCACCACACTTTCTCTAGACCTCTCCATCACGATACCATACCAGGGCACCTCTCTCACCCCGACCTCCACGCTACGCTCCTCCACGACGCCTCCCTCGACACCGGTAACAGCGAATCCACCAAGCCCGATCTACCAATCACAATCCCAGTCTTCGTTGCCGAAAGCACTCATCGGCCCCAAGACCTATTCTCGACGAAACGAAAGCCCCAGGAAACGGATGACACTAAACGCGTTGATACAGCGCGCGGCGTGGACGGCGGGGCGGGCCACAGGGATACGGAGGGATACCGCTACGCCCAATGTGAGGAGGGTAGGGTAGTGGGTAGGTGGGGTAAGATTGAATCTCGACCTTGTCGGGAGGCAAAAGCCTCGGCAGACATGCGACGACATTAGGCGAGGCGAGCGTTGTCCGTCTTCGTTGATGCCGCCACCATCCATCGAACGACGAGTCGCATATCGCCATCCAGAGGCGCCGATGCATGCCCAAGCGTACCCCCTTCATCAGAAATCCGAAACGGCCATGACTGAGGGAGCCGCATAGCCGACCTCATCCTGACTTCAACAATAGATCAGACAGAGAAGGGACGAAAGTCGGTGTCTATGAGCAGAGCGCGTCGTCAGCACCAATTCTCCCAAGGCAGTCGCCAGTACATTGTTGAGATAGACGACACGGACGCTGGAACGTAGTATACTTGACGGATCAATCCTGGGCCGTATATAGCAACTGCGTCGGAGTAGTCGGGCTCTTTGGCACTGACTGCTACGACGCAGGTATGTATTCCTTAGCTACACTAATACATGGCACTGACTGCTACGACGCAGTCCCTTCGTAACTCCTTCCGCGCTCAACAGGTTATGGGCCTCCAGCTCTGAGCTACGCAACCGCCCGTTTTTTTTTCCTTCCGAAGTCTACCGGAACCATCCTAAATCCAAGTTCTATTGCACCATGGTCTTTGATCCAGCCAAAAAGGGCTTCGACAACCTCTGCGGCTCTCCGAGCAACTACGTAACATGGAGTCAAAGTATGCAGGCTTTGGCGCAGACTCACCGACTTTGGCGCCCTATGCAAGGCCGCCTCGTCGAGCCGGAATACACGGACCCCAACAACCGCACCAAAGCCGAAATAAAAGAACACGACGAGTGGGAGGATGTTGTTGGCCAAGCTGCCGGAATGCTCTGGCTCTGCATCGACCCCGACCAGCAGGAGCACGTCAAGTCGCATCGCAACGACCCTGAAGCGATGTGGGACGCTCTCCAAGACCTGCACCAAGCCAAGACAGCCGCGCCACGATTCGCCACCCTCATCAACCTCCTCAACATCGAGCGCGATGAGGATGAGAAACTCATGGCCTTCCTTGCGCGCGTTACGAAGCTTGGCGGTCAATGGCGCGACCTCCTGCCGCATACACTCTCTCTCAGCCAACTTGCCGAAGAGCTGCAAAGCATCACTGCAATCCGCGCCATCTCTCAATCACACGACAATATTGCAACCAACCTTCTCCAAAATAATGCTGACAAGCTCTCGCTCGACGCTGTTCGCACCGCCTTCTACACCGAAGACAACCGTCCCATCCCGAGTGGTGCGCACTCATCAGCATCCGCTATGCGCGCATCCTCCACTCCGATCCCCGCGTCGCCTGTCTCTCTCTCCCTGTCCCGCTCATCCGGTTCCGTTGACGAGCACTGTGACTTCTGCGAACGCGACGGTCATACTGAAGCCAACTGCTTCTCAAAGCAAAACGCATCGAAGAAAGCAAAGGAGAGACCGCTTCGAGACGAAATAAGCCGAAGGAGGAGACCGCCAAAGTCGCAAGTAGACCTGCTTCGTCATCTCGAGCACGACTTGACTGGATCGTTGATACAGGCGCGAGTCGTCATATGACGCCCTCCCCGACAGTCCTTCACAACGTACAAGCCGTGCGCTGTCCCAGTGCAGCTTGCCGACGACTCAACGGTCTATGCAGAAGGAACGGGATCTGTGATATTCAAGCTGGATAGCGGGGAAGAAATCGAGCTCACGGATGTTCTGCATGTACCAGCTTTGCGATCCAATCTATTCTCTGCGCTATTCCTTGTTCGCACGCGAGATTTCATCATGAGAGGCGACTCTAAGGGGATGGAATTCACGAGAGGAAAAAGTTAAGATTGTGGCGCGCTATGTGGACAGAACCTGTGCAGTCCTCTGTGCATCCGTTGTTGCACCCGGTCAACCCCGACTGCCAGCGCCGTCCGCGCAGATTACGCAGCACAAAGAAGCACTCTTGCGTATACTGAGACGCTCTGGCACAGGCGGTTCGCGCATTTCAATGTGGACCGTGTTCGTAAAGCCATCCTGGACGAGCTAGTTACCGGTGCGAGGATAACTTCAAACGAGCAGGCAGACCCAATATGCGAACCTTGCTTGGCGGGCAAGCAACATCGTGTGGTATCGCGAGAACCTCGCACCCGAGCAACGCGACCGCTTGAACTCATTCATTCGGATCTAAAGGGACCAATGCCGGTCCGCAGTCGCGAAGGGTTCTTGTACCTGGGTAACCTTTATTGACGACTATACAGAACTCAAAGTTGTCTACTACCTGCGCAAGAAGAGCGACGCTGCGGCAGCCTTTGAAAGCTTCAAGGAGCATGCAGAAGCGGAACACCCCGGATACCGCATTGCTTTTCTACAACACGATGGCGGTGGAGGAGTACATTGAAATAGGATTCAAGAAAAAGCTGGCACGCTGGGGCATCGCCGTGAGGGAGACCGAACCGGTGAACCACATCAGAAGGGTGTGGCAGAGCGCGCTAACCGAACCTTGAGGAGGGAGCGACAGCACTTCTCCACGAGTCTCAGCTCCCCCCGTATCTGTGGGTCGAAGCCACTTCCACCTTGGTTTGTGCCGCCAACCGCTTGCCAACGTCCCTGAACCCATCCTCCACACCTTTCCACGGCTGGTTTGATCGGAAACCCGAAGTAGGGCACCTACGCATATTCGGATGTCTTGCATACGTCCTACTACCTAAAAAGAAGAGGATAGCCGTTTCAGGAAAAAGGTGCAGCTGATGTTTTTCGTTGGATATCCGACGGAACCAAGGGCTGGAAATTTTGGGACCCACTCACCAAGCGTGTCATAGTATCATCGCATGCTACATTCGATGAGCGTGTCCTTCCCGGAAATCACTGGCCCTTGGCCAACCCTAACGGTCTGAAGCCTCCGCAGCGCTCGTCAGTACAATCCACGAGCGCACCTGTTGCAGCTATGGAGTTCGATGAGTTACCGCATCGAGGGGGAGCTAAGGACACACAAGGTGCGCCAGCCGAAGCGAAAACCTCACCAACTCCGTCGCAAGCACCATCTTCTCCACTCCTCCCACAAATCACTACTCCCCCCCTTGTCACCTTTAAGCGACCTCCACCTCTCTCCCATCTGACGATGAGGACGACAACGACGGCCTACCACCAGGACCAGCAACACGACCGCTTGCACCACAGGAATTCGAATCTGAAGAGGCGGGCTCTACAACATGCCCCCGGGGTCTCGGACGCGGTCAACGGTCTAAAAATTCGCAGAGCGGTGAAAAGGCACCATGGAACTACCAAGGAGACTGGGACTCACCAGCAGCGCATGCAGTCAAAACTGTAGAGGTAGATCACTGCTACGTTGCCATTCACGAAGCTTTTGAGCTCGCTTTCGAAGGGGTTTCCGAGCACGCTTATGCGACAACTGTTGGAGGACCGAGGACATATGCAGAGGCAATGAAATTACCGCAGGACGAGGCAGAGAAATGGCATGAGGCAGCGATGCAAGAACTGCAATCATTAATGGAAATGGGCGTTTTCGAAATGGTGGAGTTGCCGCGCGGTCGAAAGGCGATCGGAAACCGGTGGGTCTTCCGCGTCAAGCTCAACGGAGACGGGACGGTAGAGCGTTATAAGGGCTCGTCTCGTCGCTAAGGGCTATGCTCAACGCCCAGGCTTTGATTTTACCGAAACCTTTGCACCAACGCCAAAGTGGGCGACCCTCCGGCTCATCCTTGCGCTTGCAGCCATCGACGACCTTGAGCTCTGGAGTGTCGACATCTCGTCCGCCTACCTGTACGGAGACATTGACGAGGACGTGTACATGGAATTCCCAGAGGGCACAACACGGTCCCAACCGGCCACGCACTAAAGCTGCTTAAGGCCCTCTATGGACTCAAGCAGGCAGGTCATCAGTGGCACCTCAAACTGCATGAGGTACTCGTGTCCATGGGATACAGACCGCGTGCGATGCGAACACAGCGTCTGGGTCTATCAGACTGAGAAGTCCGGGACCCGGATTATTGTCCCAGTCTTCATCGACGACATGACCATCGCAGCCAAATCCGTGGCCGAAAGCGCGCGCGTTCGTGGACGAGCTCAGCAAGCACTTCAAAGCTGCGAGATCTCGGCCCCACCAAATGGCTGCTTGGGGTCTCCATAGAGCGCGACCGCAAGTCGCGCACGCTTACAATGTCGCAAGAAGCAATATATTCTTGACGTCCTCGAACGCGCAGGCATGTCGGATTGCCAAGTCAATAGCCACACCTATGGACCAAAAGACTCGGTCTGAGCACAGACGACAGCCCCCGATCAGCGGAGGACGTGGCACAGATGAAAGATATCCTGTACCTGCAGATTCTTGGTGCCATTGCCTACCTCGCCATCGCCACTCGACCCGACATTGCATACGCTGTTGGTGTTCTATCTCGGTTCTCAAAGAATCCCGGGTGGAGTCACTGGATCGCGTTAAAACGCGTACTCCGCTACCTAAAAGGCACGATGGACCAGAAGCTCACCTTCAGCGGGACGTTGCCCGAGCAGGGGGAGATCTTCACCACATACAGCGACGCAGACCACGGAGGAAACCCAGACAATGGCCGCTCCACCTCAGGCTTCGTGTGTCATGATGGGCGGGGGCGCCGTCAGCTGGTCCAGTCGATTGCAGCCTTCGTCACGCTTTCAACAACGGAGGCGGAGTACGTATCAGCAGTCTCGGCGGGACAGGATCTTCGTGGCTGCAGAATATGCTCGAGGAGATTGGGTACAAGCGCGAAGGTGGTGCGACGTTACAGATCGACAACCAGTCCGCAATCTCTGTTGCCAAGAAACCCAGACCACCACGGCAGAGTCAAACATCTTGATTTACGATTCTACTGGCTTCGGGACGTCCGTCCGCTGAGAAGGAGATCCTCATCGCGTATTGCCGCACAGACGACATGATCGCGGATGTGATGACTAAGGCATTAGGGCGCGAAAAGTGTCGATATAATGTGCAGATTGCTGGGTTTGAGATGACAGACGCGTCCTGTCGCGGGGGAGTGTTGAGATAGACGACACGGACGCTGGAACGTAGTTATACTTGACGGATCAATCCTGGCCGTATATAGCAACTGCGTCGGAGTAGTCGGGCTCTTTGGCACTGACTGCTACGACGCAGGTATGTATTCCTTAGCTACACTAATACATGGCACTGACTGCTACGACGCAGTCCCTTCGTAACTCCTTCCGCGCTCAACATACATACCTCTATCTCATTCCATGTCAAGATTCCGAATCCTTTCTTGAGCAGCTCGACACTCGGAGCGATGAGCTTCCTCGACACTATCTTCTCCCCGCCCCAAAGCTCCCCATTCTCCGCCATCCTTCCTCTCCCCATACGCCAGACAGAACGTAGTCTGCACAGCCGATCTTTCGCCACCTTCGCCGCCACCCTCCTCGTCCCGGCGCGTCAGCAACACACTCTCTTCGTTACGATACCATAGCACCTCTCTTACCCGATCTCCACGCTCCACGCTCCACTCCTTGTCGACAAGCCTCATCGTCCCTTCCATGCCTGTTCTCAGGGCAACGAAAGCCCAGGAAACGGAAACACGAAACGCGTCGACCCAGGTATATCACCATTGCGAGGCGGCGGTACATGACGAACGAACCCACGCCTCGTCACAACGCATCCACCTTACAAGGAATCTGAGACGACAAAAGTCAAGAAAGGACCCGGTGTCGACGTCGGACGGCAAACAGCCTCGCTCGAGCGAAAAGACAGCGCCCGTACGGGTGTCTGCGGAGAGAAGATGACACGTCGTCTGCGCCAAATTCGCCGAGCCCATATGCTTGGGTACGTATGTCTTGACGAACTCCTCGACCTTGATCCTCTCCCGTTCTCCACCATTCTCTCCACCTACCCAAGCGCGCAGCAGAGAACGGCATTCCCGCACACCCAATCCAATCTTCCACGACTCTCTTCTCTCGTCCTCCTCGTCCCGGCGCCGCAGCACCACACTCTCTCCTAGACCTCTTCTCCCTCGCAACACGATACCGCCTCTCTCAACCCCGACTTCCCCGCTCCCTCCACCACCACGTTGTCGACAGCACTCATCCTCCATTCCACGCCCGTTCTCAGCGAAACGAGAGCCCATACAAAACGGACGGACACCAACCGCGTTGATACAGGGCGTGGCGTGGACGGACCGTCGAGTGGGTACATATGGATAGAGGATACGCTGCGGCTAAGGGCCAATGCGACGAGGGGTAGGTGGGGGCGGGATGGAGTCTCGATTTTTTCGGGAGTGTGAAGGTCAAGCGCTGATGTAGCGCTGGCCGCTGGCGTATACTCTGAGACTCGAGCGAGCAGCCGTGTAGAGACTAGAATGAGGAAACATCAGCAGTCAATCCTCTATCCATGTCCAAGACAACGGAGATATACTTACATACCTTCGCTCTCTTGAATGCACGTCTAGTCAGATTCACCCTTCAACTTCCTCTTCCTCTCGCCTTCCCCTCCTCCGCCTTCACATAGTAGCTTGTATAAAGTCGCAGCGGCCGTCGCCGTAACCTTCTAAGACCATGATATTCAGCGAAATCGCATTGCGGCCTTGTCTACCTGCGAGGGGTCATTCATCAACGTCAGCGTGCCGACCTTCTGAGTGAGTTGCTTGGGTACGTACCAACGAAGCTCACTCCCTCCTCACCCGTCCTCTTCCCGTCGCCTCCGCTTGCCCTTGTTCTTGGGCCACCGTTATTTCCCTCATCCCTCCCCGCGCAGGCAGAACCACCACACCACACCTCCCCCGTCCGGCGCCCAACTCGAACCAGCCTCCGCTCGTCAGGCCGCACGAGCGTAAAGCCAGCAAGTACAAAATGGAAGAATGGATGGATCTCCATCGACGGCGGAGGGGAGCGAGGGTGTTGAGGTGGGTGCTTTGAGCGGCGGCGGAATCTAAGATGTGGCTGACGACTCGAAGATGCAGCTGTGAGTGAAAGATGACGAGTCGTTAGCGCGCCAATGTTTCTTCCGAAGATAGAGCTTGGGTACATACCCATTCCCCATCTCATCTCATCTCATCGTCTTCGCCTTCGCTCTCAAGACGGTGCAGACCAATCGCCTTCTAACGCTTCCTTGTGCACGTTGAAAAACGCCGTACACGCAGCCGACGGCCTTCGTCACCGGCGGTACTCATTCGTCTTCCTCGTTCGTGTGCGGGTTCCGCACCAACGCCCGCCCTCTGCTGCCCCGCCACATCTATGCTCCATACCCGACATCCCGCCGCACCAGTACGCGTCGAGATCTGGGTGTACGATGCAGGAGCACTCGAAAGGATATGGAGAAACTGATTCTCCATCAGAACGCAGAGCGCGCGAGGGAGAGCGAGTCGGGCGAGTCGAGCCGGGGCTGCACTTCTTGTGTGTGGAAAGATGGGGAATGGAAGATGGGAGGAGATGGAAGACGGAAGAGACCCGCTATAGGTGCGTAAGTAAGCACTGATTGACTATATGGCGACGAATGCTCAGCGCTCACCTATCTACCCGGTCGATTGACGAATCGGCGACGTGGCGCTTCCCGGGAAGACCTTCAGGTTGGTGTATCGAGGAGTCCACTCGATGAGGTGGGACGTTCGTCTTTTCTTTGCGCAGAAAGTGTACGGGAGGAGAGTAGGAGAGGCGGGGGTGGTGGACGTCGTGGTGACAAGGAGGCGGGAAAGCGGTAGATTATAGATATGCATAGCGGACGACTGACTACACATTCCAGAATCAGACCAACGAAATGGACTAGTAAATATCTCAGCGTACTCACAAGCCGTATTTCTCCCAGCAGCCCCCAATCTATGGAGTGGTGCCGAGCGCATTTGGCGGTTAATCACTTGGAGATGCACTGGCACCTCGTCGGCTGCTGGAGCGTACGAGTTGGAATGAGAGGTGCAGCGCCGTCCTCATGTCGGACGGTCTTCGTCAACGATGAGGTCAAAGGTGTCAAATGAGTCATAGTGCCCAGCAGGACTTGAAACGAGGGATTATTGACACGTTGCCGATGCAAAGAAAACTCGAAGACTCGAGGTAGACGCGGAGGAGATGAGCGGGAACAAGAAAGGCTTGTGCGCGGTTACCGAATGATCAACAAATGTTGGCCGGTCGGACCGGCAGCCGAGCTGGAAGAGGAACGCCTCAGCTGGCAGCGGTTAATAAATTAGGGGAACGAACCTCACACAGTAAGTAATCTCCTTTCGCCGCTGGAAGGTGTTTGCAGTCGATGAGAAAAAGACGGGGAAGTCACGAGGCGGCGGTTTGCCATGGAAAGAGAATTAACTTCAATCCACGGACGGCGAGCAAAAGAACAACGCCAGGATGTATGCATTAAGGGGGAATCGAACCCCCGGCGGGTCGAGAGTCCAAACAGACTTCGTACGCACCCTCGTATGGCAACGACCCAGGTTACCACTACCCCATTAATGCCTTCATCTAAATTCGCAGCTGACGTGTCTGAATTAGTGTCCAGTATACCTATTCTAGTTGCAACAAGATCCTGAGCAAAAAATTGCAATAAAGCATTCGGAAGCCAAGGAAGAGTCGCTGACAGACAACTGAAGACGGCTGCTGACGGAGGGAAGACGAGTTGCCACGAAAGTCCGATCAAACTTGTCTTTGTGTGTCCTAGATTGGTCTTGTGTACATTTCCGCCCGATTCGGACTTGCCTTCTTCCTCCATCCAGTTTTTTACGCTCGAGCCTTCAAGCATTTCTCTGCCCCCAAAAACTGGCGACTATCTATCAAATGGTGCTTCTCACAGAACATCATGAGCTCAATCTCGAGAGCGGAGCCAAATTAACTCACAAACATCGGAATCGACTCAAAAAGACTCAAAATTAAAATCGAGCTCGTCCTAACAACTTGAAACCTCACCGGCCTCACCTTTCTAAAGCCACCGTCCGATTCATGCTCTAAGGCTGCAAAACTCGATCTAGCCACAATTTACTCGCTGTGATTCGAGGGCTCTCTTTTTGAACAAAATTTAAATTCCATCTCTTTGTTTCAACGACCCCCTGGCTACTCACAACCGCTTCTCCGGCTTTTCAATATAAACTGGTTCGACATGATCCCCTCCCAAATTCGTCTTTACGCACCATACCGCTCTCCAAAAATCCCCTCCTCCATAGCCTTGATTTCTTCATAATCACTCATGAGCACCAACCCACACAGACAGCAAGAGAAGAAAAGACAACATACGCAACGCAACATGCTTCGAGTAAAACCTCGACATCGCCAGATTGCCTGCGTTGAAGATCAATCAAGATGAATTCCAAAAACGAATCCGAACCCGAAGAACCGAGAAAAAGACCACCCACCCATCATATACCAAAGCCCGCGCACGCCCATCCCCCGCCACGCCCCATTCACCTCCCCCTCCTCATCGAGCCCCCACACCCGCGCGCACCGATCCCCAACGGTGTCCCCGCACACTTTGCGTATCGTATTCCGCGCGTCGCCGAAGCTGCATTTGAATTCAAAGTTATGGTATCAGAAAGCCCATATCAATGAATATAAGCTTCAGTATGCCGAACGCAACTCACCCCGTCGCAAAAACAACCACATCCGCCTCCACCTCACTCCCATCCTCGAACCTAACCCCGCGCTCCGTAAACCCCGAAATCTGGCTATCGTTCTTCAACTTGATCTTGCCCGAGATGAGCAGTTCGCTCGCGCCAACGTCTACGCAAAGCTCAAGTATCAATAAAGCAATTTGAATTAGCAAAGATGGAAGCTTGAAACTCTCACCTAAATAATACCCTCCCCCCCTCTCAAACGGAAGCAACCCACTCCCCGTCCCCTCAATCCCCATATTCACGCGAAACCCGCACCCGCGCAGCCCATCCAGCAGTTCTCTGCCATCGCCAAATTAAAATCAAGTTCAAACTCGAGGAAGATCTAAGACATCGACTCACCTATCAGCCTCCGCCACCGCGCCCGTCAACCGCCGATACATCTCCACCACCGCCCTCGGCGCCAACGACGCCCCATCCCGATCCGCCTCCTCCGTCGGCGGCCCGCCCTCCCAATAGCTCGGCTTCATGAGCGCGGAAAGCCCGTGGCGCGTGCTCATGACGTAGGTCGAGGTGCGTTGGTACATCGTGACGTCTGGAGTGGTTGTAAGATTTCATAAATGTTATTAAGTGAGTATGAGATTTAGAGGAGATGAGGAAGAATGAACTTGAAGACGGACCGATGCCCTGGGAGTAGCAATCCGCCGCGACGTCGTGGGCTGCAAGCAATAGTAAGGATTTATGTAAAAGAGACAGAGAAAGAGAAGAGAATAGGAATTGAATGAAAACGCACCGGAGACACAAGCCCCAATTACAACCACCTTCTTTTCTTTATACCTTTCGCTTCGTTTATATTCCGCCGAATGTAGCATCTCGCCTTTGAACGTATCCTTCAAGATCACAATGTCAATCAATCAACCAACAAAGAAAGAATGAAAAGGCAATGAAAGCCAAACGCACCATCCCAGGAAACGACGGAACATTCAACTGCCCGCCGCCCCACCCCGTAGCGAAGACGACATGATGTACGTTGCTGAATACGCGCTCCGCGCCGTCGCGGTTGATTACGACCTTCCAATTTCCCGAGGAAGAGGACGGTTGGGCGGCGAGAACGGTGGATGAGGTCCATACGTCGAGGTCTAAGGCGTCGGCGTAGGTTTCTAGCCAGTTCGCGAGCTAGAATAGGAATGAATATGTAATAAATCGAATGATAGCGAAATTTATTTCAAGACAAGGTCAAACTCACCTTCTTCGCCGGCGTATATATCGGCCAGGTCGATGGGAATCTATTATATATCTCAACATCAGTGAAAACGAACTAGCCGCAAAAAAGACCAAGCAAGTATAACGAAGATAACAAATACGCACGGCAAATAAGGCATATGATCATACCACACCGGATCGTGCAACCGCAGCGCATCATACCGATTCCTCCAATTATCCCCAATCCGCGCGTTCTTCTCAACCACCAAAGTCCGAACTTCCAGCGACTTGAGACGCGCTGCGAGCGCCAGCCCGCTGTGTCCGCCGCCAACGATGACGACTACAGGTGATTCATTGTCAGCAGCATTTCGAGATTCCGCGTGACTCCCTGGCGCAAACTCTGGCCGCAGCGCCCCAATCCTCTCAAGAAACCCCTCCAATCCCTCCAAATTGGTGTACATCCCCCACGCCCGCCACACCCCGTCCGATTGCGGCACCAGACGCACAATCCCCGACGCATTTCCGACGCCCTTGACGGCGAAATCGAATGAGATGCGGATCCACGCGAGGTCGGGGCCGAGGGGCTGCAATGCAGAGTCCTGGACGCGGAAGTTCGCGAGCGAGGCAGGGAGGAGGCGGTCTGCGAGGAACTTGGCGATGGAAGCAGAGCCGTGGAAGGTGCGGAAGTTCCATGTCAGCGCAAGCATGTCGCGCCAGTAAGAGTCTTGAGTGAAAAGCGCTGTCACTGCGAGGGCGTTGCCTTCCTCGGCGTGCTGAGAGAAGGAGCGCATCCATGTAGCGGCGACTTGCTCGACGTCGACGTCTGTCGGCACTGTCGCGTTCAGTCTTTCGAAAGTGGGTAGGTGGAAGTTGGGCATGGTGTGCTGGTGTGGGACGGGGAAGTTATTTGGCGAGGCTTTTGCACTGAGTCTTTCTTGATAAGAGAGTGGGGGGTTCGACCCAGGGTTTTCCGGGACCAGGGTAACTCCAAATTCATTGCGCTAACGACTCCATGATGTCGAAGCGGCCCTTACGCGAGAGATGACAAGAAAAAAACTGATTGAAGCCTGAGATTTGCGCGTGAGAGGGCCCGTCACCGACTGAGATAGGTACGTTGAACTCGAGACAAGCCTTGAACTTCTTCAAGAGCATAATCGCATCGGCGAGACGCAGAGTTGACGCAGAGACTTTGACAAGTGGCGGCATTGCTACGAATCGTTACGGTCAAGCGAGCAGCGCCGAAGAAAGAAACCGCATGCATTTCAGGCGAACAAAGCGGCGGCCGGCGGCGAGAAGCAACAAAAGTGAAACTTCAAGGAAACCTTGAAGAAAACAAGAGGGATAAGGTTCGTGCATCGCACAAGGCTAAGCAAAGAAGGTACGGTGATCGCCGAAAACCGGAACACCGGTAATTAAGAGACCGGTAATTATGAGTAGCCGGCCCGAAGACAGCTTGCCTTTGCCTTTCGTGCCGGTTGGTCTGCCCTCGCTCAACGCCGATACTGAGCCTTTCTTCTCGATAGCCTGACGCTCACACTCAAAAGGATTCTTCTCAGGGCCTGATCGGGTGCCTCCGATTCTGGTTCCAAATTTTTGGACCCCGAGCTTTCCCACCCAATTGCATCTCTAAATTCCCATAGAAGGTTTAGTTTATGGCCAAAAAGATACTTTCCGGTCGAAGAGTGGTGAAATATCGAGAGAGCAAATCAAATTGAACATTCTGAACTTGCGATCGGAATATTCTGGTTCAACTGCAGAATGTATACATCTTTTGCACTTGTAATTTTTTGGCCACTCTCGCTCCATAGAATTCAAAAATCGGTACAAATTACTCTATCTAGCATAGTTTAGTGACGAATGATGTCCAGAAAGGGCACAACAGGACCACTTCTTTCAGGTTCTGGAAGGTTTTCGGCCGAAATTCTGGTGCACCCGATCAGGCCCTCAGTTTGCTTAGAAGAACCAATCTGCCGAAGAGTTCGCGAAAAGACTCGACGCTCCAAATTTCTCCGTACGCGAGCACACAGCATACTGAAAGTCTTGTTGGTGCCCGGTTGCCTCCTCGTTGTTATTGCCTCATACTTGTTTTTCCTGGGATCTGCTTCAGATCGGGCCGAAATCAAAGTTCCTCAAATTCCGTGCGATGAATCAATCACTTACTATTCCGGTACATGTCTTGATTTTCTACAGCGTCGACAATGGCCATCTCTCATTCTGCTCTAGCCAGGAATGAGCTCTTGCTGCTGCATGACTTGGGAGAAGACCTACTCATAGAGATTCTGTCGCTATGTGACGTGCATTCCGTCCTTTCGGTATCAGCTGTGCGTCTAGTCTGAAACTACTGGCACCTGTCAACCCGGACCTCGGGAAAACGTGACTTTTCCCACGTCCAAATTGGCAAGTGAAGCGTCGTTCGCCCACCTTGACTGAGTATATGGTTGTATCTTAGTACTCTGTGCATTTAGACTACTATATGGTGCCCTTAGGTAGCTTTCTTTGATAATTTTCAGGAACAATTGGAGGGTTTTGCGGGTTCCATCAAAATCAGTTGAACATGCATTTGCGGTCCACCCTCAACTATATTGAAGATGGAAATTAGGCTGGCACTGTCTAATGCATTCTATCTACCACTACATACCCAACCTGCCGCCCTAATACTGTACCATTTCGATCAATTCTCCCGGCCTGTGACGCGTGACCCAAATATTCGAACTTTGGTTTTCTTAAATGCCTCCAGAGGACCGTGACACCTAGAAAATTTCATAAATGGCTCAGAATGTCCTCCCTTTCTTACCCAGCATTTACGGAGAATCTACAGCTCAGCGGAGGGCAAGAAACGAGAAAAATTGGGTTTGAGCGGAACTTTGTTGATTTCAGGTAGGTTTGCCTGTAAAATACACGGAAAATGAGCCGAAATGAGGTGAAATTAGAGCTAGCCGAACCGTATTCAAGGCTCAACCCTCAAAAGCACTTCGGGACCCCATTTCATGGAAGAAAAACCTATGTGAGAGAAAAATTCGATTTTTGGGCAATTTTTCGCTGATTTTGTGACTTTTTTCAGACATTCATAGGAGGGCTCGGTGACCTGTGACAGGTACGAAAATATTCGTAAAAAATCGGGCCTGTGACGCGTGACATACGAATTGAATGAAATGGTACAGTACCTTCGCAATGGTGGAATCGACCGGATTTGGACGTGGGAAAAGTCACGTTTTCCGAGGTCCTGGATGACAGGTGCCAGTAATTTCAGACTCTATATAAAAAGATTTATCGACTATCATAAATCTTATAGAGTCTGACTTGGTGAGACTACTGTGCGTCCGCTCTCCTTCTACTTCGTTTTCGCCAGCGATCGGCCAACAAGTGTTGAAGTACGGCTCGCTCAGAGCAACATGGCGGTAGGAAACAAGCTGCAGAACTCCTGTATCAGACGTACAAACACTGTCTAAATACTAATTGATCCGTGTAACCGTATCCGCGTATCCGGAACTCAACACTCCCCCTCGCGCAAAGGACCATTGCGTCCTTTCGCGACGAATAAACCTGATGCCAAAGCAACCCGATCCTACGAAAATCGAATTACCCACAAATTCGGCCCTGCGAAGACCAAACCGCTGGCGTAAATCCATCCGCGCGACAACGACCGCATCCTCCAAAAACTGCGCATCACGAGAAAAGAAATCCTCCGCGTTCCACCATCGAAAACCAGAACCACCAAGCGTCCTCCAAGACCACCTGTACGCAATCGACAAGCATGTAATCGGCCCGGACGCCCGCCGTTGTTTTCGCCTTGGGAAACGACCTGAGAATGAATTGAAAGATACCGCCGCCTCGAGACCCGGTTTGCCGCTGTTGTTGACACCCTAACCCGTACGCCATCGACGAGCCTTCGGTCCCAGCCTATACCTATGTCCCCCGGCCGGCCTTCGTGTCCGAGTGCGGCCCAACCCGCGAAATCACGGACTCCATTGCAGCGCCCCTGACGACCACGGCCCACTTGAAACTCCGGGTACGTCTTTGCACGCATTCCTGCCCTCCCTCCAGCCCATCTCTGCCTATCCATCCTCTTCGTCCCTCGCTCCCCCTGATCCGTACGTCTCTCCGCACCGTCTATTCCTGCCTCTATTCTTATCCCTATACTCCCCCTCGCGAAAATTCTGGGATGCCGGAATGAATCGCGGCGCCAACGATGATAGTGAGAGATTGAGGCGAGGTGAGAGGTGTGTACGAGGTGTCGAAGACAATGATAACGATGGTGGACGAGGTCGAGAATGAATGAAACGGCGTCGAGCCAAATATAGGGGTATTTTGGCAGGGAGTTCTTTGTCGCAGGACCAGCCAGTAGATAGAGCGAGAGCGTAGCCGGAAGCGAATGGGCAAACAAGCAAGATATCTGACTCTGCGAATCTGTTGAAGTACGGCTCGCTCAGAGCAACATGGCGGTAGGAAACAAGCTGCAGAACTCCTGTATCAGACGTACAAACACTGTCTAAATACTAATTGATCCGTGTAACCGTATCCGCGTATCCGGAACTCAACAACAAGTCCTCCAGGTCATTGGTCAACAAATTTTTCCGTAAAATCGCATTAATAAAACAGCTTTGGGTCGTTCTCATGCAAAATCTTGTTACCAATGGGCTGCTTGTTCCTCCTTCCGAGGCGGAACTCGCGCTGTACTCGACGGCGGATATCATCAACGACATGAAACGAATCGTTCATGGGCCACAAACGTGGGAGCCTGCAGCTACCCTACCACCCATAATTCATCGACAGATCACCTTCGACCTACACCTCGATGCGGCAAGCCTGCGCGGTATCCAACTCCTCCCCGGTGGGAAATATGCAGTTGTAGAAACATCCAACGCTGTCAAACTATACGCCATCCCCGAGACGCGCTGCATTTGGGAGAAGCCTGCACCGAAAGTGCGGTCCATGGCTACCGATATGTCTTGCGACGGAAGCGTATTGCGCATCTTGCTAGCACCAAAGCAGCTTTCCCAAACTCGGTGACTTCTCTGAAAGAGCGTAAGCTTATCATGTCTACCCCTGAGCACACTAAGTAACGACGCTCTGAAAACAGTGAATTTATCATCCACGAGGTCGATATCACCTCTGGTCATTCTCATGAAGTGTTTACTCTGCCAATGCCGCCGGAGAACATCTTCGACATGTGGTGGTGTATTGATCTGCAGGAAAATCTCTTCCTCATCCAGACAATGACAATGGGCCTTGCTCGAGGCCACATGTTTATTCTCATCGATTGGTATACCAGCCAGCAAGTGATTTTATCCTAACAAGAATATACTCCGGGTTTGGATGTGAGCTCTCCTCGTTCATACACGCATCCAAAATTTGACGAGCCACAATTTTAGTTCAGCCCTCAACTCATTGCAAATCACATCCTTGCTATGGGGAAAGTCCGCATCCCACAATTCGAGGGATTAAGCCTTCTCGTCACCGCAATCGCAGACCTTGAACATTACTGGCATCCCCTCAAGAACCTATATGAAGTTTGATTAATCAATGCCTGTCTCAACATAAAATCATGTTTAATCATTCCTCTGTTAAACACCCTCCCCGCTTGGCGGGCGCAAATCCTGCGAACCCGTGCTAGTCTCACGCACCCTCCTCACCTTCGTTCAACAGTGATTAATCACTGTTTAACACAACACTTCAATCAATCAGTGGAGAGAAATAAATGCGAATCTATTGACAACACTACAAAATCCGGGTTAACCAGAACAGATCAACTAAGAAGACAATGCGCAATCACTGTTAATCCCCTTGTTGAACAAAACAGCAGGGTCAGTTGAAGATAAACCCGACCCTCAGTGAGTTGAACAGCGTTAAACACAGTGGGCATCAGTTTAACAAATCAGCAAACACGATGCAAGGGTATATAGGGAGGAAATCGAGAACAAAGTGGGATAAAGTGAAGGGAGCGAGTGACGCACCAGATAACATCGTTGGTGGTTGGGGTACTTGAAGGAAGGCGGCGGCGTAGTGCGCGTAGTACGTGGCGTCCGCGGTAGCAATTCGGCGGCGTTGGAGAGCGGATGTCGTCGACGTAGATGACATGGCAGCCGACGGTGGGTGGCAAGGTGGTGAGCGGAGTGAGGGCGTCGAGGAAAAGTCGGAAGGGGTGGATGCGGAAGAGAGTTGGCGGGCGGGAGGCGTGGTGCAAGAGTATGGATGTGGCGTATAGATGGCGTTCGCTGTGGGAAGTGGAGGAGAAAGAAGCGCAGTTAGTATTGAGTACAGAGAGGAGAGAGTGTAGCGGACACACCTTCCGATGCGATTGAGACTCCATAGCTTGTCGACGTCGATGATGGGCCGTCATTGTGTGTTGCGGGTGAACGAAAGAAGACGCGGGATGAAAAAAACAGGAGACGGACCTGTGGTGGTGCTGACCGCCGGCAAGACCACGACCTCCTAGGTGTTTGCGGTGCTTGCCGACACGACCGTGGCCGGCGGAGACGTGGCCTCTGTGTTTGCGCGTTTTGAAGAGGTGCGTCGACATCTGTGTCCACCGTCAGTCAGTCAACATCCAATTTGTGCGAAGAAGAAATCTTGACCTTGTGACTTATAATCTACGTTGACCAAGGAAGTCAGTCGTAAGTTAGTGGGCTTGAATGCAAGAAGATAACAGCGATGAATAGTCGGGAGAGGGGGAAACGATGAAAAGGCATTGAATCTCATACGTAGGGCCCTTGGTCGGGCCCAGCGATGCGAGGAACAAAGCTTAAGATTGGCGCAATGAGGTAGGAAAGATAAAAGGCATCGAGCCTCATACGTAGGGCCCTTGGTCGGTCCCAGCGATACGAGGAACAAAGGGTAGAATGAGGGGGGCAGCCGTACATGAGGAAGGAATAGTGGCAGAGAATCACAAAGAATAGTTGCCACTTACGGGTGTGCCACTCGCATCGTCATCTCGTCCAGCTTGAATCCTTCGCCAGCCAGGGTGGGTGATGCAATGACCCTGTCGTAGAGGTGGAGGTGCATTGATGCTGACCTAGGGTACTGAAGAGCCGTGCATGAGGGTGAGACGTTGAAGTAACAACGGCAGCGTAGTGCGAGTGGATGGGAGATGGTGGTGGTACAGTGTCAAGAGGCGTTGTTGTGACGTGCTTGACATTTCTCATCACGTGGTGCGTTGGTCAACGCAACACGGTCACGAGCATTTACGTACCTTCCTCCAGAGCAAGGTTACCGCCACCATCGGAGAATCCAATGCTGCTGGTTGAGACCGGCGTGGGTATGCATACCGACTCTCATGAAGTTGGGTAAGCAGTTCAGGTTTGGGGAGACTAGTTTGTTTCCAACAAGTTGATTACTAGTAGAAATTACTAGAAAATCCACTAATACTTCAAGCTACTTTCACCATGTCCAGCCCATAGTCCATTCGGGATTTCAGAATGTATAATTTTGTTATTTCAAGCTCTACATGTCTGGAATTACTCAAGGGCTGCTACGCTTGAACGGATAAAATCAGCTTGCTTTTTCCGCTCCTGCTCCACGAACTCCAATAGATTTGCATCTCGGCGGAGCAGACTCTCATACCCAAGCTCTTTGAGCTTTGTATAGGCCTCAGATGCTCGCCTCTGATACATTGCAGCCTTTTGACGAGCATATGCAGCAGCCCCGGGGCGATCCAGCGGTTGTAATGGGGCCAATTCCAGCCAAACCGATTCCATTTTCAAAAAGCTTCGGCGCGTACGCAACAACTCAGCGAGCTTTTGCTCAATCTGCTCTTGCCAGCGTTGCATGTCTGCCTCCGCACGGAACCATTGCACACGATCGCCTGGAATTTCTTTGTAAGCTCTCATGAACTTAGAAGGTTGATCGCGACATACCTTCACTTGCCCAAGCATCCATCTCCTGGTCTGTCATTCTGGTGTACTTGCCCAGGTTCCAAATCCAACCGTCAGCAGCTTCAGGACCCTTTTTCTTTGTTTCATCCTCCGAAGTCTTCGCTTTGAGTTTTCTCTCTGAATCTCAATGAAGAGGATATAGATATGAACAAAATGAGATTCCTTACGAGGCTTTCTTCGATTATTCATTTGAGTGCCGACGATTGTAGGCACTGTGTCGTATTTTAATTAGGGGCGACAGAGAAGTCTAGTTGAGAACTTACCGGTCCCCCCAGGTCCCTTTCCTTCCTCTCCAGAATGGGCGTCCGTCATAGTAGCATCTCCATCTACATCATAGGAGCCTACAGCACTCAGAGCAGCGGCTCGGAATAGCAAGCCGTCGGTCCTTTTCGAATCTCCTACATGCCTTTTCTGTTGAACTGATTTCATGAACAGATCTTGCTCCGTGAGAGTCGGTAAAGAGCAGGAGCCATTTAGTATCACAATTTTTTGACGAACAGCGGCGTAAGATTCGATGTGGTGACCCTGCTTCTTGAGAGTGTCGCTGATATATTCTCCGGTGCGTGTATTCTGTTTCTGTTGACGGTCATTTTTCTTTTTCCTACCCCGCAAGGCAGAGACAGCCTTGACGATATTCTGAAGGGCGCGAAGAATATCATAGAGCTGCCCCTCCCTCCAGATTGCCTCTTCGGCCGCAAGTTCATCAAGTGCGAGCTTTTTTCTAGCAGCCGCATCGAAATCCGACGGAATATACAGACATTCAAGCTGAAGCGCTGGCGGTTTCAAGGCCTGAGCTGCAACTCTATCTCCAACCTTTGGCATGATTTGTGTTTGAACTTTTCGGAACTCTACAATTTGTGTGCGCAGTTTGGTGGTAAGTTTTTCAACCTCGGTTTTTCGGGATTGAAGTTCGTGTTCGGAGGTATCCTTGATCAGATTGGCTAGTTTCCGTCTGAGCAACTCATGGTGAGATAGATATATGCTTCTCAAAACAAATGCTTACTGATTTTCTTGGATTTTTATTGCGGAGTCCAGAAAGCGAGCAATCTTGCTTTTCGGAACCATGCTGGATTTGAAATTCTCTTGGTCATTGAGCATTTTTTCATAAATTGCTTTCTGAGAGGGCACTGCGGAATTCTCAATGAGAGAGACAACACAGCAATTCAAATTCAACCTTACCTTTGGTTGTATCATGCTTGTATACGCTAACGGCCTCTTTTCCAAGTTTTGACGGGGTACGTGAAAGGCCTTGCCATTGTGGAACATTTTCGCTGTAAGAGATGCTCAACGCAATGAAATGGTTCCGTTTTTCAGTGTATTTTGTCTTTGCCTCCTCGATGTCCTCGGCGAGATCAAAGGCTAGAAAAAGTTGTTAGCTAAATGACAGTGAACTGTTCACAGCGGATACAGCACACCAATTTTCGAGGTCTTTTTATGGTTCCAATCTCCGTGATGAGCAATCAATGTGTCTTGCCGGTGACCGAGATTCATTTGACGAGTATGCGGCCCGAGCTGATTGGACTCAGGCCAGTAATGCTCGGCCGTTTCGCCGTGAAAGTGGGCTACACACTCCATGAAGGCGGTTCCAAATAAGTATGTGCATGAATCTTGATGCCCCTGCACATGTAGCGCAGGCACTCCCCAGCGTATCTTCTTCACAGTTTCGTAGAGATCCGGAAATTGCTGTTCGAAGCGGGAAGGGAGGTTGATTATATATTCGCATGCTATGTCATAAGTAGCAACTTCGTCGACATCTTTGACTTCAATTTGTAACTTGAATTCAAACTTGTCATTCGGTCGGTGATTTCGCAACGCCATAGCAAATGCATAGTCCGCATTCGCAAACCTAAAAATCACCGCATCACGGTCAGATTCAATCCGCTAAATCATAAAAATACCTCACCGCTCGGCATGAGGTAGATCGACTGAAGATAGAATGAACACATGGCTGCATTGACAGTTCACGGTGCCCGTTATTGCCATATTCTTGAATTTTTTCTTATCTTGCTTGTTCACGACCTTGAGATAGTTACAAGTTGATTTCTGTTTGATGTGAATTTATGCATCCATGAAGAGATTGAAGTATTACCTCTGCCGTCGCGGGGACTTTCTTCAAGTACTCCTGGTATTCGGAATCCAATGGGAAGTACCCCTTTCCATTGCACAGTGATACATCATCCGGATCGTTATTTTTGCTGAATTGGTTACACTGGTGATTTCCGTCCAGTGTCCGTTGGCTTTGATTGAGATGTCTGAGAATATAAAATCAGAATTGTGACAAAACGAACTTGTGGATCCTACTACCTGAGATGTGAGGGAGTTTTTGGGCAGTTGAGATCTGAATTGAAGCCGGGTTCCGGGCATGCCGGACACCAGACAAGGAGATTGCCGGCCGGCCGATGTGATAAGATTCTGTCAATTCCATGAAGCTGACCGGATCGTTTGACCAGAGTAAGGTAGTTGAACACTCTGACTACACGAAGAAAAGCGGCATAAGGATTCTGGAAATTGTAAATAAGTCAACAAATTCAACTTCTATAACAAAATTCATACCGGAATGTCTGCCGTGAAAGAGTTGTCCGTCAACCTCCGTATTGCTCCCAGATAATCGTAAGCCGCTTTCTTTGACTCAAAGTTATGCAGCTGGAAGTCTTTGAGCATGTTGATTGTAAAGGCTGTATGCGGGTCTTTGGCTGTGGCAGGAAATAGACCAGCCCTCATCAATTGGCGAACTTTATTGGGGGGTTGTTCACGGCAGCTACAAAAGGCGACTTTCGTGGTATGAACCCCATTAACATCCACAATAGTGAAGGTGCGAGTGGGAGTAGGAGAATCACACTTCCCTCCTTGGTGGCCAAGTTGGATTGTGTGATCGAGGGTCGAAATGTCATGTCGGATAAAGAAGCCAGCATTTTGATCCCATACCTCAGCCCAGTGTGTTGGATTGTTGATGTGAGTGCGAACGAAACAGTCGGTGCAGACAGGCGAATATTCCAGGCAGTCAAAGCATTTAGTAGTTCTTTTCTTTCCCGATCCACATTCGCACGAGGTATTTGTAGCTGGGTCTGCCTCTCGCTCAAAAAGGAGCCATCCTAGCTCCTCAAAATGATTTTCGAAGTCGTCCAGTAGTTGCCCGTTCTGCAGAGGTATCAGAAGTTATCAAGACTCCGGAAGTTAGAATTTCAGTCTAACCTGAGTACGCGGCTTCTTGACAGGTAGTAGCTCAACCTCTATGTTGGGTTCTTGTATTTCCGCCGGTTCGGAGCCTCTTGATTTTGTTGGTGATGGCAATTTAGCCAGAGTCCGAGTCTGGGTAGAACTAGCGGAAGCCGAGGTCACAGTATAATGCACCTGTTTCGAATTGCACGGGCGGATAGAGACATGAGAGGTAGTATTTGCACCCGGTAGTTTTCGTTTTTTAGTTGTGTGGTGCGTGCTCATGGTGGAAAGGCGGGGATTTTTCGTCATGGGCAGTCTTTTAATGCATCCTGGTGTTTCACGCTGTGATGGTTGCCAGCCAGATAAATTCCAATCAAATTACCCAATATCCGACCCTGAGTGCACGGAGCAAGCAGGAAGCAAAAAAGGCAACCATTTCAAAAATAGACAGCGGCAAGTTGTGGGATATTGTAATGCCACATCCGCCTGGTACACAAAACGCAAAACACATTGCTCAAAGCATCCTGCAATGCCATATCAAGGTTCGAGTTATGTTTCGTTTCCACAATACTGCTACATTACATCGAAACGAACACAGATTCTAATTCTACTCAAAGTCTGTAGCCGAAGCCGGCTGGAAAGTAACGAAGCGGTTGAACGCTGCGTTGGCTTCGGTTCCGAAATCTACAGTTCCAGTCAAACCGGCTTGTTTGGCTTCCTGCACGGTGTCAAATCCCAACGCCGCCGACTGACGCATCGTAGACTGATTAAAAAAGACCATACTTCCGCGTCCTTCATTAGTTCCCCCAAGCGGCCGTGAATTTTGACGAGTAGGACGCTCTTTCCCCGCCACAGTGACAAACTTGATCACTGAGAAGTAGAATTAGCATACAGCGCAATTATATCAAGACAAATTACTTACTGTGGACATCGAGATTAAAGTGGTAGAAGAGAGCTGAAGGGTACATTGCAAGGGTCCAAGGAGGTAACTGAACGGCAACACCGGCTTCCCAAATGACAAGCCATGTATATAAATCGTCGTCGAACACTGCGAAGCCAGGAATCAGGACACGGAACAGAGATTTCAATTCAAATACGCACCAAAACCTTCCAATAAATAAATCAGAAGTACGCAGACGCCTATTTGATTCTTCATATCCGCGTGAGGATCGCAGTGAATTCGTCGCTGGCCTGGAAGCACAACGTTCAAGCAGAAATTCCAGAACAGACCGAACATGGGCTCAATGCCATGGCGCTGTTTGTGCCAGGCAGCATCGGCCCGGAATCGCTCGGCAACACCCGGAAAAACGATTTCAACGACGCTCGAGACCCAAGAGCTTCAAAGCAAATCAGGAGGGCGGTTACAGCGGAGAGGGGGTTTAAAAAAATCTCTCACATTATTCGCTGAACAATTTCAAGCTTCATGAACGCGTCGACACGACGGCTGTTGTGTTTGTGCCAGTCAGCAAGAGAAGGCTTCTAAAAACGAATTGAGACCACAGTCAACAATGAGCTAGATGAAATTTACCTTTGCGGACTGACGGTGGTGGCCAATAATAATGGGCCAATGAGGCCCGCGCACACCTTCGGCATTATTGATTTTGATTTGCGGATCCGTTGCGTCCTCGCCGACCAAAACGTTGATGGCTTCGGTGACTTCCGATGATTTCGCCATGAGCCATTCGGCTCGGAAAGATCGGAAGAAAAATATTTGGCCATGCTTGTCAACCAGAAAGGTCGCACGTTCGGTTTTGATACTGAATAAAAGGATGGTTGAGCAGGAACTCAAAGGAAAGAAACTAAAGAGCGTACTCTTCGTTCCTGATATAAGGAACAGGAAAAAACCGCTGAAGATACTCATACAGACCGCGCGCGTCTGGGTACAGCCGGAACAAGCGACGAATCTCGTCGCGCGCCAGCAACGGGGGCTGAATTCCGTTCCACCCCGTGGAGCTAAACGAAGAGTGACGCTTGAAGTCAAAATCGACAGAGGTAATGATTTCGAGACGCTGTAGGAGGCGGCGAAGCTGATGATTCGGCGGCCGCCGACCACGCCGAGTTTTCGATTTAGGCAACGGGCGCTCGGGTTCGGACTGGGTGCCCGCGTTGGAGTCCCGGTCAGAGGTATGCTTCGTGGTGGATACGCCGTTCAGTGGTGTGGGAGCAGACTGAACGGGAAGTTGAGATGGGTCTAGCAAGGAATTAAGGTCAGGGTTGGCTAAGACTCTGAAAAGACTGTCAATGCGAAGAACATGACAAGAATGAGAGCTCCTTACCCCCACTCCCGGTGTTGAGGAACAAGGACACCACCGCTCATCCATTTAGCTAACCGAGTAGATGCCGAAGAAGAGCTCTTTGTTGTCTTGGCGCGCTTCGCCGGTGGCGGGATGAGCGAGGCCTCGGCTGCCTCGCGAGTGCGCTTGCTCCCTGCCCGAAATCCCGAGTCCTGGGTATCGGATAGCG
Source organism: Favolaschia claudopus (assembly GCA_037176885.1). NCBI lineage: Eukaryota > Fungi > Basidiomycota > Agaricomycetes > Agaricales > Mycenaceae > Favolaschia > Favolaschia claudopus. The sequence continues at coordinate 475,652 of JAWWNJ010000048.1, read as the reverse complement.
GTGTATCATTTGGAGCCACCGAAACAGACGGTGATGGAATGGAAGGAGAAAGGGGTTGGCGTTTTTTTCTCGAGGCTTTAGAGCGGCGTGAAGTGGGATGCGGCAGAATTTCTGAAGAAGACGAGTCCCGGGATCCTGAGGACAGATTGGCTGGCGTGGGCGACGTGGAAGCATGAGAAGATAAAGAGATAGCGGCCAGCTTCTGTTCCTGCTGTGCTCGGAGACGTCTGGAACGGCGAATATAATAGCGAGGGTGCATCGACTCTAGATCGCGCATGGGATCATCGCCGGCAAGAGCATGGCGAGCTTCGAGGTAAGATCCAAGCAGGGTGGACGCGTCCAGAAAGTCGACCGTTATAAAGTCTCCCTGCAAAAGAATGTAAGCAGCCGGGGAGGCGTCAATAGAGTGGCATCGCACCTGGGTCAAGTCTCCGAGCTCCGCTTTCATCCCCTCTACATTTTCCAACCCCTCAGCATAAGCCTCGTCCCAATCGTTGACAAGCGACGCAATGAAAGGCCCATAGGCGTTGGCATCGCTTAATTCGCCGGTGCCAGCCGGCACCTCGATAGCCGGAGAAAGAGTCGGTGAAGTAGCATTGGAAATGCTAAGGGCTGTAGAATTCGGTGAGGGGTGGTGGTTTGCAGGCCCAGCAATTGTAGTTGTTAAATCATCGTAATAACCGGCTCCCAGCTGCCCAGCGCTACACAGAGCAGGCGACGCGAGCGCGCTTTGAGCAGCTTCACTCGCGTCGCCAACGCATGAAACGCTGGGCATGGCAGCGGCAGTAGTGGTGAGAACGACTGAGCGTAGTAAGTCGTTCTTCGGTGTATACATCGAGGATGAATGAGACGGTGGCAAAGGAGATGGTGGTGGGAGATGATCAACAGGACGTGTTGTTGGCCGTTATTTGGCTCTTTCTCATCACGTGCCAAATAATCAACGTTCCGTTGACGCGTTTCGGCCGAAATCCGTCGGAACAAATTCATCCGAGACTGGCACAAGCCACTGAGCACCGCCACTGTGATCCCATCTCAACTCGACAACAAAGTACGAGCACATTCCCTCTACCATCGCAGAGGGTTCAATCAAGCCTGAAAGATTGCCCTCAGGAATTAAGGCAAGCAAGCTATTAAATCAAAAGGTCTATCAGGTCAATTTGTATTCTACTAGTATCTAAACAAAAGATAACTCCGGCTTCGTAACAAAGATTCGCCTCATCAAACATTAGTGGCTCTGTAAAATAGTGTTGAGATGGAATGAATGGTAGAGGGTGCTGGGTATAGGTATTAAACAAGCATTAAGGGTGGAGATATGTAGGTGAGCAGTAGAGCAGCAGACGAAAGGGAGGTGAATTTACTGGAAAATTTGGTTCAAGAAGCGTCAACGTTCGCAATGACTCCGGCGGGGCGAATGAAGAGAATGTAGTTATTGTAAGGAATGGGAAAAGGTTCGCTTCCTTCTTCTCAAGCCATTGACCTCGAAACAGGTCAAACCACTCGAACGGTGCTTCAACGTTGAATCCAGCTTGCTTTTGAAGTAGGCTTGAATGGTCAGCCAACCACAGCCCATGGATGGCTTCGTCTTCGTCGCGAGGTTCGAGGCGGCGTGGGCATAATGTGAATCGATGGGGGAGCACATATTCCTGAAACAATATCAATATTGAATAAAAGACAAAGTTAAGATGAACTCACGGGGTGAAATATTGCCAGTCTGACCGTCATGTCTGCCTTGACAACCTCGGGAGGGTAGCCTAGCTCGAGATCAGTATCAGAGCTCAAGTTGAGTGGCGACGAGGATCCGGAAGAAATTGAAATGGGACTGTTCGCGTTACCTGTGAAAGTTTAGCAGACTCGTGTTGATATAGGTCAAAGTACGTACAGAGTGGCTTTGTGAGAGGAGATTCAATAACGTTGGAAGCAGATGATGTTGTAGAGTTCGCAGTCGGTCCGTTGTCTTCAATAGAGCAATAAGCTATTGTCAGGCACAATGAAAAAGGCTTACCAAATGGGTTTTCAGAGTTAGCTTGAGATAACTGTCTAAGAATGAAGCCGTCCGGGGAATAATGAGGAGCCTTTGAACTAGCAGAGGTAGGGGTAATCGGTTTCGAAACGGTTTGGATGGCGCGGGTTGGAGTTGTAGTAGTGTTTCCAAATGCGTATGCGGCAACTGAAATAGGTTTGAGTTATAGCAGAAGGAAATGGTGACAAGGGATACACACGGTATTTGAGAAATTCGGGGTCAACCGGATTGATCGGGGAAGACTTGACTGCAAGAGTCCGGTGAGTCAATGGGAGATAGAAAGAGAATAACTTGTTACTTACCTGTGCTATTCGCTCCTTTAGGTGTAAGATTGGATGAGGACGCAATCGTGTTTGATACTGCAAGCGCTGTCAGTATCTGAGACAGTAACAGGTAATGAAAATAGTACCGGGATTATAATCAATGGGGGAGATAGGAGGGCGAGAGAGGGGAGGCCAAGAAGCTGTCTGAGACTTGAAAAAAAGTCAGTGACTGTTGCGAACAGAGATGCAATTGAACACACCGTCTCCCCTCCATCAGAATTAAGAGGCTGGCCAAACCGAGTTTTGCGAATGCGAGTGTGGGGATGGGAACGAGGTTGGGAAGAACCAGCAATAGAAGAGACGGGTTTTTGAAACCGAGTTCTGCGTCCCAAGGGGGTGGGAGAAGACCGAGAGCGGATGCGGACCGAGTTGGGGTAGGATGCAGGTTTTCTAGGGGTTGGCGCGACCTCAGCTCGAGCGTGAAGAAGATTCTTCACTTCTGGGTGATGCAGAAGATCGTGTCGGGCTGGGGTAATGGCTTGGTATGGCTCCTTGCAATCTACATGCACAGTTTCGTCGCACTGGATTAGGGGTGAATCAATTTAGGGACATGAATAAAGCGCCAAGCCACATACATAGTGAAACCAGCCCGCAAAGTGGTCCAATCCCTGGTGTCCTACATTCTGTCGAGCGCCAGCAAGAGCATGGCCAAGGTGATCGCGAGAGAGAACTGCATTGTAAGGGAGAGGATTGAGAAAAGAGAGTAATTGGCGGAGGGCCTGATTGATGTCGCGACGTCTTTGGACTTTTCCTCCAGTGAATCCAAGGGTGTCAGAGAAAGGAAACTTGAAGCGCATTGAAGGAAGGAAAGCAAGGAAAGAGGGTATGTGGGCTCATTCGTCAATAAATTGTGAGGTATTTAATGAAGGATCGCATGCCGAAACTCAGCTTGACCGCGTAGGTACTGCTCAGGGTGACCAGTGGTTCCGACTAGGGATAAACTTCAAACAGGGTCAGAAGTCTGGATTTTGACGACATTGAGCAGGGTCGGGTCATCGGAAGCAAGGAGAAGAATGGAACGAACGCCGTTGCACCACACAATTTCCTATTTTGCAGTCAAGTCTAAAACCTTGTTTAACGTCGGCGGTGCCCCGAACCAATGGTGAATGTCAAGCAATGAAAGGCGGAATGATTCAGACGTGGGATATTGCCCGGGATTTTCGCGCATGGCTTCGGGCATCACTTTGCTGGATAGTGTGAGAAGCGGGGACCTTGGAATGGGTTGATTTTGAGGAGCAGAAATAGCCCTAGAAGATTTGAGCACAAGCGCTCACGGCAAAGCGTGTGATTGTATGACCCTGTTTGACCTGACTTGATCTTCATCAATTGTCGGCACAGATGCCGCAGTGCTGCCGGTCAGTTCAAATCTTATTCGAAGACATTTCACGGCCTATACCTATCGCCTAAGATAAATTTTGTGCAGTATACAAATACTGATTCTCACAGATCCATTTAAGTTTTGTTCAACATTCTTTGTCTGGCAGAAAAATCAACTCATTCCATGCTGATAGCAAGTATGTAGTGGATTTATTTGTGTGGTAAAATTAATCCGAAACCCTGTTGCCTGGTTCAGGGTCGGCGGTTTTTCTACCATCTGTTTCACATCTGAAACAAGGGGTCAATTATGAAACTCAATATTGCCGCTGTAAACTAAATAACCGTCTCAAATTGGTCACGCTCCCTCTCCACCTTTTTCCGATTCCCTGACTCTACCAATGCCAAAGAGCCCTTTCACCCGAGCTCAAGACGACCTGATTGAATCTTTCTTCCCGGTATTCGTCAAGAAACTGGATGAAGGAATTACTGGATCTCAGCTCACTACATGGAAACAAGGAACCGCTTCAGATCTTCTGGATCACGAGGCTTTCAAAGACCTGGATACTACAAAGTACAACAGGAAAACTTGGTTTGAGGTGCGAGGTCTCGTTTCAGCCAAGGGGTATTAACAATGTCAGTAGATGATCGTCAGGAAGTTTACAAACTATAGAAACCAAGTTTACCTGAAGAATAAACCTGCGACTGAAAAGACTGCCCTCTCGGCCAAGAAGGCGAATCCAATGATGAAGTTTTCCTCCATTGTTAGCGGCCGGCAACTTTATGCAAGGGAGAACTCCAAATCGTTGAACGCAGCAGTGGTACAGCGCATGCAAGATACGAATAATAAAAGTCCCGCCGCAGTGTACCAAACTCTACTAAAGACCAAATGGGACTCCCTCACGGACGATGATAAAGAAGGATGGAATGCCCGAGCGGAGGCCGAGGCAGGAAATATTCAACAGTAAGCTGACTCTAAACCATCCATAGCATGATGCGCCCCTGATGTCAAATTGGAAAGGAATCAGCAAGAATTCCCTGAGACTATCAGTCTAGCTCTTCAGGATCTATGCCAAGGCGGTTTACTTGGGGACGCGGAGATTGTTCTTTTCTACGGATTCCGCGATAGCCAGAATCACGAGTTGATATCAGGAAGGTAAGAATGTTTTTCTGAATCGTAGCAGGAATACACTACTAACTAATGAAAGCATTCATGCTCATTCCAAGCATAATGACAAGCAGTTTGGAGTCGATCAAGATGTTTTGCAAACGGAATATGAACAAGCTTGGTGGGCATTCAATGACAGGGTACTTCCGCATTCCATCAAAGACAGTCCCTTGATCCCTCGAAATACTGCTGGTCATCCCGTTTTCCCCAGTATTAGTCTAGAAGCAACTCCGACTGCCGATATCCGTATGCTTCTTGTTGAGTACTTCGAGCATTGCTGGGGTGAGTGCGATCAATCCCAGAATAAAACAAAAGCTGATCCGATCCTTGTCCGATCCTAGTTGTTCGGGTGCTTGACAACACAGTAACCATGGTACCCTGGGAGGACATTGCTTCGCATCCCGAGAAGTTTTATGACACTGACGCTTTCCCTATCAAATTGAATCATCCCCAAAACCTTTCAACTGATCAAGTTCATACCCTCACATCCCAGCTACTGAAATTCTCTGTGATTGATAGCCCAAACCCGTTCCGGTTTCGAGAATCCGAGACCCCTCTTCCCCCGGATTCTGAGCTGCCGTCCACGCCGAAACCGATCTCACGTCAGAAGTCACCCACACCCGGTCCAAAGTCACCGGTGCCGCCTCCTAGTCCAAAGTCACCATCTCCGTTCAATGAGCAAGAAAAGCCTAAGTCTGTTGATAAACGAAAGCTTGACGAGAGGCAAGTTGTAATGCAGATTTTACCTTGCGATTTCCGGGCTCATTCCAATGCACCAGGGACTTTGAAGGCTTATCTGACCTCTCTGATGTCGATGAAAGCCCACCACAGAAGAAGAAACGAGCCAGCAAGTTAAATGCATTTCAAGTGTACTGTTTTATTGAAGTCCGCTGATTATCATATTCAGAAAATCTGGGGACTCTGCTATTGATCCTCCTGCAACTCGAAAATCGAAGAGAAAGGCAAGCAAAACTACAGCGGACAACCGTTCAAAAGCGGGGAAGAAACAAATGAAGGGAGCCGTGAATGGAACGTAAGATTGCTAGTAATTATCGTTGCTCTTGGTATTTGATCTTCTGTTGAGATCGAAGCTTCCAAAGGGCTGGGTAGAGGTCGATTCCGATGGCAATGAAGCCTAAGAATTGAAATACTGTGAGCGATCCGGGCAACATTTCTGTTCTGTTCTGATTTGTTAATCATGGTTAATCCCAGATTTGACAGTTGAACAAATGTGAATCATGCAAGCCTTGAAAAAGAGAATTTATTTTGTTTCTGTTTCATCTTCGCAACTATCATACACTTTGTTTTGTTAATCAGTGATTAATCGGGATTCTCGAACCCGTATTTTTTGGAGTACCTCGGCTCGAATGCAATGTGCTCCTCTGTTTATCGGTTCAACTTGATCTGTTAATCGGAGATTATCAGTGTTCAAGGGTTGACTTATAGTAGTTCACAAACACGGTCGAAAATGTTTCGCTTCCGCCAATATACCGCGCCAACCTGTCTGATTAATCAAGGAATGATTAAACACGATTACATGTTGAGACAGGAAATGTTTAACAAACTTTATAGGGTTACTGTCCCCTCAACATTGACGTCAGAAAGATACCGTTCACCGGAGACGACCTTCGTTCATTCCCCATCAATCCTCCGATGCCCGAAAATCGAATCCCCACGACTGCGAAAGTATGGTTGGAGTTTGAGGGCACGACTCTCGATTACCCTTATAAATGCTCTCCTCTGGTCATTGAGAGATGGGAACATATCTATTTCTCACCACTGGATGGGGCGTTGATTGGGGTGGTGGACAGCTCGGTGATTATTTGCTATTACAGGTAAGGGTGTGCCAATTAACTGAAGCCTTAGAGCTGTACAGTCGATTGTCGTGCGGAATATCAAAATATTTCTCTCAATTGCTGCCGAGTTTGCCTTTGTGAATACTACTTCGGTCCGCTCAGATATCAAAACGTTGACGAGTCGAAGACTGGAGGGATCCGAATGTCCAGGATACTTTACGATGGAGTTTCAGAGGTCCCAATAGCGATATATGCATATTAGTACAAACTACCCAAAATTACATTAAGTGCAGTCACATGTCATTGACTCCGCCGCGCGCTGCATCGGAAGTTGAACTTCCTCGTGAAGCGACTCCTTCCACAAGTGAAGCAACTCCCTCCACGAACATCGTCAATCCGTACCTTATTCGTACCCTCCAAGCGCGGAGCCAAAAAATCAAAGACATTTTCATTCCAAAGCTTGAACGCGAGCTACATCGGGACATGAATAAATGAGCAAAGTGTGAGGCCAACAGAGAAGGATTCGGGAGGAACTCACGTTTCGAACGGTAAGACAATTCTCGGTCCCCTCTCTAGATCTGCCAGAGGTAGCGTCATGAAACCGATTGAGGTAGTCGAGCATGCGATTCACAATCTTAACCCCACTCGAAAATCGATCCAATTCGGCGTCGTAGTAGGAAACTAGCTCCTCTTGATTCTGATTTCCAGGGGTTCCCTGCAATTACGCATGACAAAGAAGTCCCGGTGCCACTCAACGATGAATCGCTCACCGCAGCAATTCGTTTAGTGTGTTCATCAAAGAACTTGGAGACCAGATTGTAAAACTCTGTGCATAGACAAGGTTACATGGTATGTGTATCATCATATAAGAGTCGCGCACCTAAATAAATCGATGTTGGATCTTCGCCATAACCGGCACGGACGTGGCGTTCGTATACAGCCGCATAGGCGGTGGAGTGCTCCGCAAAGGTGAGACGTGCACTTCCGGAAAGCACTTGGGCAATTTTAGGCTCTATTACAGTATTCCAGATTTCTTGGATCATTGTGGGGGTAGATGAAGACATAAGTGGCGAGAACAAGGGTGGGCGTCACAGTCACGACGTTCGACCGATGTCGTTTTCTTTGTTCGCTTTCTTCAATGTTCCGTGACGACGGCCGCAGCCTGCCAGAGCGCTGCGTTGAAAGAAGTTGATCTTTAGCTACGAGTTCAGAATAGAGCTGCTGATATACCCCCGACCGAGAGAATTGAACATACTGCCTGTCCAGTGAGTTGATTTCCAATTATCTAGCGCAGTATTCGTCCATCGTGATGGACGGTTACCATTCGCGCGTCCCGAATGTTACCACGTGCGTTCGTCGAGAGATTGAGATCCCAGATATGTTGTAAATAGTCAAATCCATCCAAAATTGCATCAAATATTGTGATACGAAGTCAACTTGGAAGTCAACCGAGCCGCATTCCCTGAAGCTTCTCATCCAGCAGCTCTTCTGAAGACAGAAGCTCGCGAACAGCGTCGACCCGGGTCTTGTCCACACCCTCAAGGCGCGGACTAAGGGTGTCGAAGACATTCAATTTCCATTTCTTGAACGCAAGCTACGAAGAAAATGTCACAGTCCCGATGAATCAGAAAGGTACACAACGCACATTCCGGACTGTGAGGATGTCCTTATTTCCCTCATCGCGAGCACGTTGCACATAATGACGATTCAGTTGATTCATCAGGCGATCAACGACCTTCACGCCCTTGGAAAACCGATCCCATTCGGCGTCGTAGTAGGCCGTGAGCTCTGCGTCATCTCCGGGAGCACCCTACACTCACACATGAGAAAGTGTTGTGATCACTGAAGAATCGAGATATTCGACAACTTGCTCACCGTAGCAATGCTTTTAGTGTGCTCCGCAAAAAAATTGCCTGTCAGAGTATGCAGCTCTGTCGCAAGTAGCGTTCTGACACCTAAGTATCTAAAATCCCACAGGCTTTCGAAAACCTCACCTCTACAAGTTTGGTGAGCGCGAGCACCGGTAACGCATCGGTATACAGCCGTATACGCGGCGGAATGCTCTGCAAACGTGAGAGGCGTGCTGCTTGACATTACTTGCACGACTTTGGGCATCATTTCGCTATTCCAGATCTCCTGGGCCATGATTGAGTGGGACGCAGATGAACGGTGAGAGGAAGGAGGTGGTGTCACGGTGTCACACATGATCCGATGTAGTCCGATGTTTGTTCCGCGTTGACGGCAATTGCCGAAGTATGTTGAATTAAAGAAATATTGTTTCCTGGCTGTCCTCTTCATCGGGAGATCGAGATTTCTGGACGCATACTTTCTTGACACAGTTCTACATGCTACATGTTCCTCAAACATTGGTGCTATTAGTAAAAGCTCAAATTACCTTTCACGTGAGCTCATTCAAGTACTTTGTATTTCGGATTGATTTCGAACTAGAGTTTTCATCTAGGATCGCCTCAGGCTCTGAATGATTCGAGTTGAACAGGTCACCATTATAATTATCTTCTCCGGAGCTTCTTGAATTTTCTCAACGTCGCAAGCGAGATAAGTAGGACAAAGCTAGTTCAACCTCAAGTGTCAAGAATGCGGCTATGTATTGAGATCTGAATTCGAAGATAGAAGAAAACGGACCATAATTGTAGTACACAGCGCATATCACAAATTTGAATACATCGATTCTGAGACTAGAATTCTGCGGTCGAGTCGATATGAAGGATCGCATCCGCAAAAAGCACACGATCGACCATGTTCATCTCAGGCGCAATTCGTTTGAGAATACCCACCCGACGAGCTTCGGCTAACCGCTGAAGGGTACGGATACTCCCTTCAGTAACACCGCGCGCGTGGAGGATACTGAACCAATGCGATGCGAGGCCGACTTCTTCGAGGAGGGCCCGTAGAAATTGCCCATTTTCGCTATCGCGGCTGTTCGAGGCTCTGTAAGACGGAGGAGAATCCTAAATATACTTGCGTTAGCTGGAGGCCGGGATGAAAGATGTTACAAAGACAGACCGTGGACTGAGCAGAGGTTCGTCGGCTTGAAGCACGGAGGGACGTTGTCTGCCGAGAGACTTGGATTTGTATCATCGAGTCTCGAGATCGTACAGTGTCCCTCTGCGAAAGACTTGCGGTGGATGGATGATGGGCTGACTGTAACCTCTCGATGGCTTCACGTGCACGCCGAATCATGTCCTGCCTAGACATCAGGCTTGGGGACGAGCTGCGGCAGCCGATGAGAGGTAGGAAGCTCACATCGTGTCGAGCTTGACGTTGTTGTCGTTTTGCGGAATCTTCCGCTCTGCAATCTGGACAGCGAACGTAGCGAGAACTTGAGGTGAGTGGCATCGTGGTGCGGCATCTCCTGCAAAGTTTGCGCGCTGGATCTTGAGGGGCCATACTGGCGGTGATCAGTGAGATCGATTGAAAGCACTGTTAATCAAAGTGGAAGGCAAGAGACAAAGCGAGTCCATCGGCAACTCATGCCCACGCCATCATCCGCACGTGAAGTCACAATTTGGATGTTCAGCAGTCTGTGGAATAACGAAGGATACCGACCGGTATCCTGAAAGGATTAACTCACTTCGAGGCGTATTCGCATACATTGACGGCAGGAAAGTCCACTCGGTCAAGGAATCAGCTGTATAAATCGTAGAAATTGTTTGATTCGCTCGTGTGATCACGCCTCTTGCGGAGGAAACGTGTTAGATAACATTTTTCCGGTCAGCAATTTGAGCGTACCATAGTTATCTGATCTGTTCGCACTTGCCTATTACGAAGGGACAAAATTGAGCGCCTTCATCTCAATGATTCTCGTCGCCGCGATTGAAGATCGAGAAAATTCCCCTCGACCAGTTGATTCGTTTTCACAGAGTTCAAGGCCGGACCGCATTCCCGTACCTTGCATAGAAAATGGACAAAACGCGGACACGGACTCTTTGGGGACTGTGGAGAAAATTCAGTCGACATCGTCTAGATGCCATGATGGTCGCGGATCAAGCTCAAGGACGATTGTCGTCTGTTTGGTGATCTGATCACGCCATCAATGTTCGGCACCTGCCCTTGAACCACAACCACCACCATCTCATCATCCCCCACTGCTTTGAGGCCAAAGCGCCGATGATATCTCGTCTATCCCATTGAATTCCTTGGGTTAGTCATATTCTGGGCAACCCGACGTTCTGCCAGTCTCGGCGGCTGATAACTTCCTTGACCTTCGAGTTTGCACTGCGCCGCCCCATACACTGGTTGTTTAGCCGTGCTTTCAACCTTCAAGAGCCTAATCTGGTTACTGGTCACCCACTGAGCACGGCACAAACAACGAATGGCGCCTCACAGCGTTCTGTTCTATTTTTTGGCCTTCCTCGTCGCCTCAGTCGCAACATCGTCGAATCTGAATTCAAATCACACGATCTTGGGCAAACTGATCCCTGGAATGCTTCTAACAGCTTCCTTTCTTCTCCTGTGTGTCCACGCCGCGCTCATTCACCCGTTTACCGCAACAGAAGCTTTGAGGTTGCGTTTGAATCACGCTGTGATGTAAGTCAATCTTGTTGAATTTTCGCTATCGAGTCTTACAGGTTGTTGTAAATAATAGAGTATGTGGTTGAGGGGAGAGATACCCGACTGCACAGAGTGCCTCGTTGTCCCTTCGATGATGAGTCAATATGAAAGTCATTCATAGGCAGATAATTCCCTGTTCGATTCAGGGTCGGGTCGTAGTGCTTGAATCGTTTCAATTTTCTTTCACACGATACACTTGTCGGGCATTCACTTACTGAAGTCAGATCTTGACGCTCACAACACAAGCTGTTCAGTTTGCGGGGGACTGAATATTTAAATTCACCCCTTGACTTGAATCATGTAAGTCTCGAGTGTTGAAATGACCTGATTGCACGAGGTGTGCATCTGCTTCAAATAGTAGTGCGAAATTGAATATCAGTCGTTTGCAGATATATACCGGTTCGACTCTGGGTCAGGTTGTGGATTGCATAGGGTTGGCATTTTTTTCTGTGTTCCTCAAGTCGTTTTGGTTTTATGATATTCAGGTTTATCCGACTAGAGAACTTGAAGGTATCAAGGGTATCATGAGGACCTTGCAATTGACTTGGGTCGAGTCTTGACTCGTGTAGTAAAGACCTGATTGCACGAGGCGTGCATCTGCTTCAGATGAGATGTCCAAGCTTTCATCATGTCTTGGCAGATAAATACAGTCCGGTTCGATTCCGGGTCAGGTTGTGGCTGATTGGGTAGTATTCTTTTTCGGGGTTCTTTGGGTTGAACCCCCTTTTGGTTTTGTGATACCTATTGAGGTTTTCATGCAGTGGAATTAGCGGATGGCCAGGTGTTGAAAGTTAGATGAATCCTATTCACTTGAACAAAGATTTAACTCATGTAGAAAAGACCTGATTGCACGAGGCGTGCATCTGCTCTACGTCGCCGAGCGAAATAGAGTATCATTCGTTTGCAGATAAGTTCCAGTTCGATTCTGGGTCAGGTTCTAGCCCTGCATAGTGTCTTTTTGTATTCTTTAGGTTAGGTTGATCGCTTTTTTGGTTTGTGTGATGTTCAAGTTTTCCTATTTGATTGAAAGCTCGAAGCAAGAACTAATCGATTCACTCCAGATTGAAGTTTACTTTGAATGGATCAACTTGCAATTGAAACACGCTGATGTAAACGAAGTCTTGACTCGTGTAGGAAAGACCTGATTGCATGAGGTGCGCATCTGCTTCAAGTACTTTGGTTGAACTGCGTCTTGGCAGATAAATACCGGTTCGATTCCGGGTCAGGTTGTATCCATGCCTGGAGGTAGTTTTTTCGGGGTTCTTTAGGTTGAATACTCTTTTGGTTTTGTGATCTTCAGGTTTTCGTATAGCGGATTCAGAGGAGGGACGTATCGAGACTCGAGAGCCAAACTCGTGAAACTTGAGTTGTGTTTTCCCGTTGGGTCAGGTACTGACGGTTTGTGGTTTTTTCAGGTATTTCTTCGTCTGTGTATTCCTGTCCGTTTTATGTAGGATTTGTTTTCCCTTTCTGCCTCTGCTTTTGTGAGTTCAACGTTGTTCAAGTACGGTACGTACTTGCCATCCTTGGCCGCGGAAATTGCAATATGTCAATGCCAATCAGCTATCAGCGATCACCTCTTCGCGTAGGGCGACAGAAGAAATGAATTCTGATTGGTTGAAAATTGAATTATGACGTCAACGACATACGGGTAGTCGGACGCCGATCAGTTATTAATGTAATTGATCGGATGGGATGATGTCATTTCAAGTGGAGGCGGGACGTGTTTTCGGGAAGGTAGGAGGAGTAGAAACAGTCCTTGAGAGGTGGTGGAACGAAGTAGGATCGGAAGGGAAAAAGGAGAGGATAAAATACGGAACAAATAGCAGAGAAATAAGCGGTTGCTAAGGGGATAACTAATCGCGACGGAGGGCCGGACCGAGGTATTTGCGGCGAAGGGACGGACAAATCAAGTGTAAACACATGACGTAGGGCACCCTGTCGCACGCCCCGAGGTGTCGTCTGTCCTCTTTACTTACTTTTACGGATTCAAGAGGAGTAACGATCCAAAGACAATCCAATCTTGACTCCACTCCACCACTACCCCGCATCCGCATCGCATATCCACTGAGCCCCACCGTTGGCAAGACTTTTGACTCCTCCTCCTCCACGGACACGGTGGGTACTTGCCTGCGGGGCCTTACGGGAGCTGATGCGGAGTATCCAGCAGACAGACGGAAATCTCGAAAGACGAGCGGGAGAGAGCGCCGAGGAAAAACCGGGCAGAGAAACGAGGATCAGAAAAACGTACCCAGCAACGACATCGATACGACGACGTTCCGACGAAATAGAGTCTAGAGACCAGTGGCTCCACTTTACGGTAATATAATTCAGAACGACAGCTTCACAACAAGACAAGAAGACAAGACAAGAAAGAAGATAATATGGGAGGAGACCACAAATGCTCGGTGTGCCAGGCGACGTTTACGAGGCCTCAGCATGTCGCGAGGCATATGCGTTCGCGTGAGTCTTCCGTCTTTTATTGTCGTTCTCTTCGGTGGTCGCGTTGTATCGAGTGTGGAGCAGCAAGAGGTGGGGGACAGAGTGAGAAGGAAGAGTAGAAAGCCAGGGAAGCAAGCAGAAACGCCACTCGCCTGACTTTATACTTTTTCCATTCGCCCTGCGTCCGAGCAGCGCCACTCTGCCCCAAGCCCCACCTATTTACTTCCATCTTCTCCATTCTCCGTTCCATAACTTTCTTTCCGTTCATTCGGTTGTGATGGACCCACATACTCCACTTTGCCTTGCGGTACCCATCGTATCGTATCGTGCCATCTTGCGCGATTTTGCCTTCCCGCGTTTCCTCTGCTTGACTATGCTGCCCCGACCCCCGAGCCGATGGGACCGACGTTAACGATAATGCCGAAGCTGACGATGTTCTCTAGACACCGGCGACAGACCGTACAAATGCCAGCACTGCGGGGATCAGTTCGCAAGGAGGTGAGCACACCACATTCCCTCTTCCATCACTCCTCCGCCCTCGCCCCCGCCCTTCTCGCCGTCCCTTATCTTCTCTGACATCCTCCCGTGCATCGCTGACATATCCTCCCAGCGACCTCCTCTCCCGCCACGTCAACAAATGCCACGCAGCAGAAAAGGCAGCTGGGGGCACGGCGAGTGCGCCTGCGACGGGTGAGTCTTTGTTCCCTCCGCTACCGTTCTCTCCCTCCTCTTCTCCTTCTTTCTCTTTCATACATTCAAAGCAAAGAAAGAATTCTGACCAATATGTGTTTCCAGGCCGCCGCAAAGGCCACACGGCCGCCACGCGCGCGACGACGAGCAAGCAGGCGTGCGACCAGTGCGTGCAAAGCAGTTTGCCGTGCGATGGGAGTAATCCCTGTGGTGAGTCCTTTGTTTCCTTGTTTCGCATGGAGGAGTAGCACCACTGCGGTGGCTTGTGCGTTTTGATTCTATCTCGTACTCGTTCTCCCGCTTTGGTGGAGGACAGCATTGATTCTTGAAGTCATTTTGGATGCAGCTACTTTTCGTTCTCGCCTCTGCTCCGCGTATCTCTACCTTTCTCCCACAAACTAATCATCTCCTCCCCAGCCAAATGCGTCGCCCGCAAAACGCGCTGCACATTCGTGAAATTCCACCGCCAAACAGCCCCCGTCGGGCCCGGGCACCCATCCTCCCTATCCGCCTCCCTCCCCTCGCAGACTTCCCACCACCCCGCCAACCACCAATTCGGCGGCGGGGGCGTGACGAGCGGGGGCGGGATCGGTCATTTGGCGGATGGGGTGGCTGGTGGTGTGGGGGTGGGCGTTGGTGGGGGGCATGGACATCAGCCGTTTTTGTATGCGCAGCAGGCGGCTGGTGGGGGTGGGTTTGCGTTTAGTGCTGGTGAGTAGGCGATTCGATTTTTTCTGAGTGTCGACTGAATAGTGTATTGTATCGTAGGCGATCGATTTGCGCACCATCCCGATCGGGGGGAAGGGAGTCCGACGAGTGCGAGCGGTATGTCGTTTTCTTTCTCTCTCTTTCTTATTCCTTCCTCCCCGCTGGCTCTCTTACTAACTAATACACTTCTACTTCTCACAGGCAACCACTACCCCTACCCGCCCTCCTCCTCCTCTGCCTCCTCCACCTCATCCCATTCGCACTCACATTCGCACCATTCGCACCCGGGCTCGGCGTATGCGTACCGCGACGGCAGCGGGTACAGCGACGGGGGGTACGAGTATGATTATGAGTATGCTGATTCGGAGCATAGTGGGACGGGGAGTCGGCCGCCTAGTAGTGCGGGGTTGGTGAGTGGTGTTTGTTTCTTCTATCTTTCTATTTTTTTCCGGCTTTCGTCGTCTCGATTTTTTGTCGCGTCGGTGCCGCAGAGATGCATATCCGCTTCTCTTTGAGGGTTTCATGTTGTGGCGTTCAGCTTGACATATAGACGGCATTGCTTCTTTTCATTTGTGGTTCTTGACATACGGCGGCGTTCTTCTACGACCTATGTTTGCTTCATGACGCTTGTCGCGCGGAGGATGTGGTACCGACGGCCGAGGCAGACATGTTTCTGTTTCTCCGTATCCCGTCGTTGTCGCGAAATCCCTTTCTTTCGCGAAGAAGATGCTAACGCACGTTCTTGATACAGGAATATGGCTATCTGCCTCCCGTCAACGGACGCGGCGGTCCGCTCGACATCCATCCCGACATGCAGCGTCCACCCGAATTCTCCAGCGCCTTCGGGCTCATGAGCCTCGACGACCCGAATGTCCTCGCCGGCCTTTCACAAGACGGCGTACCCTTCTTCTCGGGACGCACGGGCCTGACACCCGGCGCTGGCGCCAACGCAGGTCCCCTCCCACCGCTCCACCACCTCCGGCGCAACAGCCTGCAAAACCTCCACCAGCTCGTCCCGCCGCCGCCTCTGCAGTACGACTACTCCGGCGCGCACCCGCAGTCGCATTCGCCCCCACCGCCTAACTCAGCGCATTCGCACACAGGTGCGATGCCTCAGCCGCCAGGCGCGCAGACGCCCGGGAGTAGGGAGGCGGAGACGCGGGAGCTGCGCGAGTTTTGGAAGGCGTATATGCGGACGCCGCTTACTGGGCCGCCGGGGCAGGATGCCCTGGGGCTGCAGACGCCTAGTGCGAGCACGGGTGCGGCGGGGAGCACGGTTGGGATGCTGGGTGCGGGGATGGTCGGGGCGACGCCGACAAGGGAGAGTGTTAATGGCGGGAGGAGGTACCGGGTTGCGAGTTTGCCGAGTGTGAAGACGCCGGAGGGGGAGATGGATGCGGCGCCGGTGTATCCTATACATCATCATCCAGGGCATGGGCATCAGCTGCAGCTTCCGCATTTGCAGCATCTTATGCAGGGGCAGCAGCAGCATGTGCCGCCGCCGCCGTTGGTAGGGAGGACGATGCATAATGCGGATGATTTAAGGTCGTATGAGGCTGCGGTGTTGGCGAGGAAGGCGCCGGAGTTGGTGTTGAGGAAGCCGGCGAGGAGGCCGACGACGAGTGCGGGGACGACGACGACTGGGAGTTCGGCGAGTCCGCCTAACGTACCGGCGCAACAGCAGCAGCAGAGTCCGCCTCAACAACACCGGTCGCCGCCGCCACCGCCACCGCCGATGTTTGAGTTTGGGGCGTTGGATAGGGAACGTGGGGGGTCGTTGGAGAGTCAGGGTGCTGCGCCGGGTACGACGAGTCAGAGCCAGAGCTCGTTGGCGGGGGCGTTTGGGTTTGCTCAGCCGTTCCCTGCGGCGGCGGGGAGCTCGCTGCCGGGTAGTCCGTTCCCCACCACGCCTAACAGCGGTGCCTCCGCGAGTGCGAGCGAGGACGGGGACAGCGGGGAGAGCGGGGGCGATGCGGCAAGACCTTCGTTCAAGCGGTTGGCGAGCCAGACGTTGGGGCCTTTGCAGGCGAAGAGGATGCGGGATCGGGAGGAGGCGGCGGCGGGGGGCGCTGGAGGGCCGGTGGGGGCGTTGACGCTTGCGCCGCCGCCTACGGACGTGCAGGTCGAAGTGGGGAAGGAACAGCAGCAGCAGCAGAGGTCGCCGACGACGACGAGCAGCGTCAATGCGTATCCGGATCGACCGATGATTGCGTTGAGGGCGCCGCCTGTTGGGGGGCTGCCGCAGAGGAGGGCGAGGAGGTTGAGCGCGCCTGCGTCGCCTACTGCGCCGGGGTTTGTTATTGATTAACTGAGTGTGAGGAAGGAAGAAGTTGGATAGATGAGATGGTGCCTGGACGAAGAAGATGATGATGATTTTGGATGATGAGTTTGTTGGAATGAAGAACGACGATGAAGATGAAGATTAAAACGCCCGGCGCGCCCACCCCCGTACTTTCTTGCCCACTACTACTATTACGATACCACCTCTCTCTCTCCCTTCCCCCTCGATTTCGTTCTTATGGATGGGCCTACAGCGACTCCGTGCCTGCCCACTTGCCCTCGAATTCCTTATCGATTTACCTCGAACTATTGCGACCGACCGCCGTGTATTTTTGGCCAAACCAAACTGTACTACCAGCACCCTCTCTGCCTCTCACTCGCTCACTCTCCCATACCCTACGTTTCCTCGTCTCCTGTAATATCTCTGTTTTTTCTCTCTTGATCTCTCTTTTATTTTTCGTTCTTTTTTCGTTCTTTGTTTTCTTGTTGTACCTACCTATCTACCTACTTACCGACCGACCACCCTACGTACCTGTTCGATTTACCACTCTAGCTACTTACTTACCTACCTGTGTATGGGCAAAGTGAAATTGCCGTCATTACCGCATTTCGTCTTGATTCTTTCTGCTTTAGTCACCGTCAAACGGAAAATTTGAAGAAGGTGAGAGTAACTAGTAGCTGTCTGCACTTATGGTTCCAAGTGGCCCCGCCCATCGGCGCTTTCTGTTGTTGAGGGAATTCCTTGGAAACTTTTTTTCGCCCTTCTCTATTTTGACTTGGATGCGCCACGCACTATTTCATTGTCCAATACCATACGTCTTCTCGCTCAGGGGAACAAACAATCTTCAAATGAAACCAGTTTTCCTCGGTTACTCTACTACCGGGACTTGGCATATCACTTCTTGGCTTTAAATTGTTCATGCCAATTCCAAGCATACAAGCTGAACTTTGAACAAACGCCGTACCTCTGAATCTTTTCCAAATATTCCTGAAATTCGGGAGTCGGCACGACGTAATTCCGCGAGTAGAACGGAAAACCCTTCGGAATATTCAGTCAGCTGTTCATCGACGAGTTTCGTACCTGTTGGTTGTTTGAGACTTCTCACTCCATCGACACCTCGCGCGAATTCTCAAAGCTAAATCCGGGATGTTGTTGTACCAAGAAGAGAATCCAATAGAACTCTGTTGTTCCGGAAGAACGCCAGTGTTACCAGGAACGAACTGCACATTCCCTGCTTCGCTGAGTCAACGAGAAGATCCGAAAACAGATGGCTCTTTTCTGCTATTGGCTGCCGCGGCGTTTGAATCCTATTGAAACAACAAGAAAGAAACTTCAACCAACGGCAGAGTAACTTCTCATCCAATTCAAATGAACGATACAAAGTCAATCGAACTCCGACTCGACGCCGATAAATCCGCCACCCTCGTGTCACGTTGCGCCTCGAGCGCGCTGAGTCCTCGCGTCGTCATTGCCTCCCTCCGCCCCGGCCCGCCATCCATCCCACCCAAACTCAAACCCAAACCCCTCCTCACCTCAACTACGTCCATTTCTTTCGCAATTTCCTGCTGCCCCTCATCATCGTGTTTCGGCAGCACCTCCATATCGACATCGACTGCATCTCCTTCTAGAGCTCCTTGAACCGAGTCCTCCTCCTCATCCTCCTCCCGCAGATCAATGACGGTGGTCAGACATCCAGATTGCGTTTGCGCTTGGGCTGCTACGGCCCGGCGGGGACGCTCGTGTGACGATGCTTCTCCCTGAGGACGCGACTCGCCATCGGGATAGCGCAGAGCGTGTAGTGCACGTAGGAACGACTGCATAATAAGAATCAATATCGGAATTATGGGAATTGAAGGTTCCGTTTCCCGAGGTAAGTGCGTGGGCAGGTAAGACGAGCACGTGTGCGGGGAA
Organism: Favolaschia claudopus; assembly: GCA_037176885.1. NCBI lineage: Eukaryota > Fungi > Basidiomycota > Agaricomycetes > Agaricales > Mycenaceae > Favolaschia > Favolaschia claudopus. The sequence continues at coordinate 456,427 of JAWWNJ010000048.1, read as the reverse complement.
AAGATGGGCGGAAAAGGAAGATGGAAGTGGGTGGGAAGGGGTTCAATGGTTGAAGCTTGGGTGGAGGGCAGGTGACGTACCGGATCTGTGGCTGCTAGTAAGCCGTATATCAGTGGACGCCCAGCGAAGATCGCCAGGTCTGCCGGCGAGAGAAAGTGAGAAAGAGGATAATAATGGAATGTTCGATGAGGCGTACCTGTGAGGTTCAATCTCCAACTCTGCGTAATACGAGTAGCAGAGATCAAGTTGAACATTCGAATAGACAGAATAAGGAAAGAACGCGACGCACAAGATTCGAGTGTTCGTGGTGTTTCATTTGGTACAAGTCTAACACCGCGGTACTGATGTTGAGCAGGCACGAAACGAGAGGGTATAATCCTATCAAACGGTGTTCCCATGAACATGTGCCGCTTTACTTGTGGTTTTTGTTCAACTTTCACGCACCGACACGGAGGATGATGTTTCTGAATCGCAAGATTCTTGAGCCGGGGCGTTGGGACGCCGCGGAGCTGATGCTGTCGGCCCCCGGCGGGTTGAGATGGAGGTGTCGTTGGTCGAGCTGCACAAATAGCGGCCAATCAATTAAGTAGTTCAATAGGATGGAAACTCATCGGAAGAGACGTACTGCATACGCCAGGAGGTATCCCACGATAATCAAGAATGCTACGAGCTCGCCTACCGATGCGAGGACGATCCATACGGTTTGTGTTGTGAGTAGCCAGCGGAGCATTCGTATTGTATCGATTGAGCCATATTCGCATGTGCTTCCCATCGAGGTCCACCTCAGAAGATTCAGATCAGGAGTCATAAGAGTAAGAGATGAACTCACTCAGTGTTGCCCGCAGCATAAGGAACAATGTTGAGGACGATGCAGATCATCGCTGTCACGGTGACATAGAACTTCTCCATTCTTCGGCCATTGACGTTGTAGGCGAGGACGAGTCTATCGCTGTGTCAAGACACTGGTATTCGGCGACGGAAATAAAACAAACTCACGGGAGATTGAGTGCCATGCAGAAGAACATGCCCGCAGAGAACGTAAGACTCGACTGTATTCTTGCGATCAATATTCCGAGAGGAGCAACTAACAAAGCAAGGCGGACGGACATTAGCTACGAACGAGATCACATCGCATCGCCAGCCAGGATTGTCCTGCACAGCCCCGATGGTGAATGCGATGCCAAAGAGAACACTAAAGCGTCAAGATGAGCTCAGTCGGAATAAATGAGGGAAAGGGACGTACTGTGCTGTTAACGCGTAAATGAGCAACCGAAAGCTCACGCGATCGAGATATTGCTTAGAGACGGGATTATATGCGGCATAGGCACACAGGAGAAGGAATGAAACTGTGAGGACCATTCCAGGAATCAGTAGGCCCAATATCATGTGTACACTGGAAGTTAATCAACTCGGTCATTGAGGGATTTGCGCTAAGATATTCCTCCGCACCACAAATCGGGCGCGGGCGTCCATGCCTCGAATGGAAGCGACATGCTAAAATTCCACTATTCGCGCCAGAGTGTACGAGCTTTTGTACGCGACGCCTTCCTGATTGTACAACGGCGCTTTGAATCCAGATTCCACGATTTTGCGATTGAGGCGACGAGAGTAACCAGCAGAGGGACAGAGAGACAACAGAACATTGCACGGCGTCACTTGTTTCTTGTATCATGCTCAGTGGGTGACCAGTAGCCAGATTGGGCTCTTGAAAGCCCGGCTAAATAACCAGTTTATGGGTCCGGCGCAGTGTGTGAACTGAAAGGAAGCTATCGGGCCGCCGAGACCCAGAACGTCGGGTTGGCTGAGAGTATGACCAACCCAAGCCATTCAATGGGATAGACGAGATATTATCGGCGCTTTGGCCTCAAAGCAGTGGGAGATGGTGGTGGTTGCGGTTCAAGGGCGGATGCCGAACATTGATGCCGTGATCAAACGTTCACAGACGACAACTTGAACAATGCGGATGTTTGCAACTCATACAACAACGTCAGTATCACAAAAAAAAAGAAAAGAGCAATCAACCCGAAGAACAAAGAAAAAAAACTCCGTGGCTGCCTACAACCTGACCCAGAATCGAACTGAAATTTATCTGCAAATGAAGATGTTCAGTTATGCAAAGACAAAGTAAAGCAGATGCACACCTCGTGCAATCAGGTCCTTCCTTCGATTCGCTCGAAACTTTATCCAAGTCAAGGTTTTAATCCAGACAACTTGTGAGCTAAGCGTCTGTCTAGAGAGACCAGGTCAAGGTTATATCTTGAAGGATTCAAATAACTCACAATATATACCACCTCTAAACCTACGAAAGCCTGAAAATCAAAACCAAAGGAGCAGTAATACGAAGCACACAAAAAAAGCCATATGCCGGCAGACCACTCCACAACCTGACCCAGAATCGAACCGGAATCTATCTGCCAAAGTGTAATGTTGGACCCCAAAGTAGAGCAGATGCACACCTCGTGCAATCAGGTCTGTATTTCCTACTTTCAAGTGGCATTGGGTATCCAGTCTGCGGAAAATTGAATTCGAGGACGGTTGGATCAATGTAAAGAGAGAATGAAATGAAAAGAATATAAAAGATCACGCAACAAAAAGGTAATGTCTTGCAGAGACTTCCCCTCGATAACTCGTTATGTGAAAATCGATGCCCGCCTCAGCTGATACAGGGATTAATGAATCTGCGACTGAATGGCACCAGACGCACAACTGCAATCAGGTCTTCTTTCCCATCCTCGCAGCTCTATAATATTCAACTGCGAGCAAGCAAGCGTTCATCCCTCTTCCACAACATAGCCAACCCCACCGCAACCGTCGATTGCGGATCCTCATCAATATCATAGGCCCACGGCTTGGCGACCTTCAACCCACAGGGTAGGCGCCGAACGAGCTGTCCCGCCTCGGGCTTCACCACCCTGTTATGCTTGCGCCGCGCCGCATCCTGATCGCTATTGCTCGCTGCCGAAACAGGCTCGTCGCCGACGATGCGCACGATGCGCAGATGGACTACACGACGGCCTGCGTATTGTGGGTCTGTGGAACGTTCGAAGCGGGCTATTGCTGAGCCTGCGGGCAAGGTGATGTGCACGTCAGAATTTAATAATCAACTGAGTATCGTATCAGAAATCGAACCGACCCACCTGCCCACGGATACCACCTCTCGCCTTGCTGCGACGCCTGAAACAAATGCGGGATCGCAACATGCTGTATGGCATCCTCGCCGACCACCACTAACGAAATCTTGCGAAAGTTGATCGGAAACTCTTGCGTCAGGCGGAAGACGAGAATGTGGCTGGAAATCTGCTTCACGTCGCCGAAGAGACGCTGGCAAAGCGCGATGCGGAGCGCAGAGACGTCGCGGAATTCGCGGCAGAGTTTGTTGAGGATGGTGGGGTATTTTCGACAGGCGAGTTGTGGGAAGGTGATTTGCCACGGGGCACCGTTTGTGCAAAAGAGGTCGGGTGCGGAGGCGAACGAGGATCGGGATGGAGAGTGAGCAAGCCGAAAACGGATGCCACCTTCGCTTGGGAGGGCGTGAGGAGGCTGGTGGTAGTATAGGAATCCAGAAGTTTCGGCAGGAAAGGGGACACGTTGGTGGCCGTTGAATTCGTAGCAAAGGGGATTGGACTGTTCATGGCGCTGAGTGGATAGCTCGTCGGTTGAGTTAGGAAAGCGGACTGTGAATTGCTGTCTATCTGAAATGTCGATCTTGTCTGTTTCCACGAGGGAAGATGGGTTTAGGTTGGATATCAGAAACGAGGGACGTCCAGGACGTCCGCCCCTGGGCTGGCGTTTCGATGGTTGAGCGGAAGACAAGCAGTGTCGCTGTAGCAGATTATCGAACACGAAAAGCCGTAGTGAGCGAGTTGCCCTGTAGACCGAGAGCATTTCGGTATGGTTTGGGTATGGTTGCGGAGAGAAGGAGATGCGTTGTCATGCCGTATGAACTGATGCCATCATTTTCCCGGGCCGCGTCCGACGTTTGCCGATCTCCATGACGTGACCTACTTCCGCTTCAATCTCTCACCACAACTCTTCCAGGCTTCCAGGGTTTCGTCCGCAGCCTACGCAGCCTACCACGCGCAACGGCCATGCTGATCTTAGTACCCACCGCTTGGACTTCTCTCCCACCGTGTCCACAAACAGGATTCCTCTCAAAAAATTCGCTACATCCGATCGCAAACGACACTGAGCGACTTGGATTCGGGTTTGACTCCATACAATCGGTGGCGTCAAGGACCTACCTATCCTCGTACGCACCCATCCAATGCAACGAGAGATAAACCGCATGGCTGAAAATTAGGCACCATCAATGTCTCCGGAATCCCCGGATCCCGTCTATTTTCCCGCTTCTGCGGACTGCGCCGAGCTAAGCCGAACTGCGCCTACTTGCTTCGTCCGTTACCATACGGCCCACCCAAAACCGTATAAAATCGAGGAAGCGCGCGTCCTGATATTGCCCGACTTGCCACTACCTTGCCTCTGATGATTCTGAAATCCATCGCCTCAGTTCTGGCAGCAGCCAGCGCGTATGGCCTGTACCTAGTTCTGAAGACGCTGTATCGGGAGTTCACATCCCCGCTGCGATATATTCGCGGCCCGCGTTCCACGCATTGGTTCTATGGAAATTTGAAGGGGCTCATAAATGATGTGAGTAGGTTCTCTGCGGCTTGATGCAACGAACTTCGCTCATGATCTGCGTAGGAAGCCGGATTCGAAGAGAATCTGGTGAAGGAGTATGGACGGACGTGGAAGTAAGCAATGGGTCACGACTCACAACTCCTCTCATTTACTCATTTTTCCACCCACATGACAGATTCCATCGATTTTTCGTGCGCACCATCTTCATTTCCACTCCGAATCTTCGACTGAATATTTCGTCAGGGACAAAGCGCTCTGTATAGCACGGACCCGAAAGCATTACACCATTTTCTGTCCAACACCCACGTATATCAAAAGTCGGAAGCATCCCGATTCAGTCTTGGTCAAGTCGTAGGACCAGGTAAAAAATTCGAATGAGTCCGATTATCGACGAAAGATAAATGTTGGGACGCAGGGATTCTTGTCGTTGAAGGAGAACAACACAAGCAGCAGGTTCGTGGAATGATACTGCTCCGATTGTGTTTGATGTAACATCATATCGCAGCGAAAGATCATGGTAATCTTTGTCGGCCTCCTACACACACAACGCTTATTCGCCGGCTTCAGAATCCCGCCTTTGGTATACCTCAAATCCGAGAGCTCACCGAAATATTTGTGGATAAGTCGATACAGGTACGAATTTGGGAGCATCAGCGGTACTCGGGACGCGATTGCTAAATAACATTCGTTCTTAGCTCCGAGATATCTGGACAGCACAAGCAGCCAAATCCGACGGAGTCGCCCGTGTGGAAGCTCTATCTTGGCTTAGTAAAGCGACATTGGATATAATCGGTCTCGCAGGTGCGACATCGTACCTCATCCTCATCCCTTCTCTTCTTCTTGTACGATTCAATGCGCCGTTGTAGGCTTCAACTACAAAATCGACGCCCTCGCCGCAGAAGACGACGCCCCTCCAAACGAGCTCGCGGAAGCCTTCGAAGCGTCATTCTCCAGCGACACCGGATTCAGCTTTATCCGATTCCTGCAAATGCGGTACCCCTTGTTACGCGGGATCGTGAGTTTCCGAGAATCCCTTCCGCATTCATGTTTGTTGATTGAGCAATATGACTGTGATTATGACTATAGCCGTTGAAACGAGACAAGACAGCAATCGCGGCGCAGCAGACGATGAAACGTATTGGGCGGGAGCTGCTTGCGAGTAGCAAGCGTGAGGTGTCTGAGAATGGCACTTTTGAGACAGGGAGTGGGCGCGCGCGGGATTTGCTGACGCTGCTTGTTCGGGCGAATACGTCGAAGGATGTTCCGGCTCATCAGAGGCTTTCGGATGAGGATGTTATTGCTCGTACGTCCTTGTTCTTTGTCGAAATGCCGAATTGTGATCTGATATGTTCGGTGTTTTAGAGGTGCCGACGTTCCTAGTCGCTGGACATGGTATGTCTTGCGTCAGACTTTAAATATATAGTTGTTATAATTCAAACACTCTCTGTCGCAGAAACTACTAGGTACGCTCCCTCAACTGCAAAGGTCTTCTCGCTAACGAGCCATCAGCACCGCAGTGACATGGACATTATTCGCCCTCACCCAAAACCCTGCCGCGCAAACTCGTCTCCGCGAAGAATTACTAGCGTTCCCCACTGATCGACCCACCCTGGACGAGCTCAACAGTCTTCGATATCTCGATTGCGTGGTGCGGGAGACGCTGAGGGTTCATGCGCCTGTTACTATGACCGGTATGTGGATCTTCGATCGTGCGGTTGCGGTTGCTGAGTGAGAGAAATTCCTGACTATAGGTCGAATGGCGATGCAGGATGACGTCGTACCTCTGAGCACACCGGTCACGGATTCGAGGGGAGAGGTCCATGAGAGCATTCGGTGTGTATTTTTTTCTGTCTTTTTTGTCTCGCTCTTTCGGATATTAATATTGATACGACGTTTGTTTAGAATTCGCAAAGGCGATCAAATCCTCATTCCCATTCTTGCTTTGAATCATGACACCGATATATGGGGTCCTGATGCTATGGAATTCAGGTACCTGGATTCACTATCTGTGGTTTCGTGTTGGCATCTACACTTTCATTTTCCAGACCTGAACGATGGGAAACCGAGATCCCCGAAGCCAGCGCCATCCCGGGTGTCTGGGGCCATATGATGACTTTCATCGGCGGACCGCGCAGTTGTATTGGATTTAGATTTTCTCTCGCAGAGTCAGTCATTCATTCCCTCTCTTGGAAGGTCCAACTAGCACTTTTAACGGAACTAATATACCTTTCAACAGGATGAAAGCCCTGATCTTCACCCTGGTCAGGGCATTCGAGTTCGAACTCGCAGTGCCAAGGGCGGAGATGGGTGCCACAGGGAATTCGATTGTCCTGAGACCCGCTTTGATCACTGATCTTGCTGCTGGAAATCAGCTTCCGCTGGTGGTGAAGACGGTTGTTCGATAGATGTTCGTCGACATTCCTTCTCGCTTTCATGTTGTTCTACTGTACTTTCGCGCGGCTAGCAATACAACTTAGTATATTCCTATATTTTTTCCATGTGTGCATCTTACTCTTTCTGATCAATCTGGATAATTCTCTGTATCTGGCGTCGTTTCGGAAAGTAGAAAATCTAAAACTTGAAGAAAATGCTGGTACGATTACTTCGATGATCGGATCAGACGGATCAGCCTGGCTCTCGGCAATCTTTCGTCCCAAAACCTTTCACTTCTCGACGGCGACCTCGTGAACTTTGTGGAGGAGAGACTGAGCTTCAAATGCTGGTCTTCATAGAGCCCTTGCTACGTCTATACTACTTGGAGTCCGTGCGGAGTCTCATCCCGATTCCTGAAGCCCTCAAGACGCTCAAAAAAAATCGGGACCACTTGGCATCTACTTGACCATTCTCCCCGATTATCGGTCACACTCGCTGAATTCCAGACACTGAACTCCCAGTCAGTGGTCTGAATCCTCTTTTTTCCAACCACCGGAGTCGACCCTCTTATCCAAAGGTCACGATGCGTACCACGGTGAGCTCCGCAGCGTCGTCATGATTTGGTCAAGGGCCGCAGCGACGCGCAGTCGCTACATATGATCCCCAGAGACCAAAAAAAGCTCAAGTCTCTCTTCCTTCCTACCCTCATGTCGGCGAAAGGATCCTCTCAACCGCTCCTCATCCCCGTAGCTGCGAATCACAATCACCCCATTCAATATCAGCCTCTGTACCCCGGTTCATACCAGGCGATCCCAGTAACCCACGTCCAAGTACAGCCCTATGGCTATCGAAGGCGTTCGCCTCTTAGGAGATTCATTCTCGCTTTTCTCGTCGCTCTGGGTGTGTGGTACTTCATCAAGGCGATAGTCTTGCTCCACGTACACCATGGGTATGATGTAAGCTTTATTTTGTGTGCTGCGCGACATGAACACGTCCAATAACTCACCAGATGCCCTGGCGTGATTCATGGGATATTCCTTCAAACATGGACATCGGTCGATGCGTAGGCAGCAACAGCGTCTCAGCTTTCGATGAAACAGCTCTTACAAGCAACGAATTCTTATCTGATGCGATCTTCAATATCCCCCTCGACGCCGAAACAACCCTCCTCATTGCACGATACCGCAGAACCTCCCATTGGTTCAGCACAAACCCCTCTCTCGCGGGAAGTCTCGACGTAACTACCTCCGCTCGACTCGCCAACAACACCGCGAGAATAATCGTTCACCCCATCAACCGTAACTCTAACGTCGAAGCGTGCCTCGTGACGGGAAGCAATGGGCAGGCGGGCGTGGGCCTATTCGTACGTCTTCAACTTTTCATCTTGTCACAACTAATTGCACCTAAACACGATTGCGTAGGTTAAAGACTCATGGACGGGTCGCCACCAAACACCCTCCGGCTCTATCAAAATCACCGTTTTACTTCCTCAGCCAGAGACGCCTCTACAACTCAAAGGCATCATCGCCGACCTCCCGAATTTCGTTTACAACATTGGAAAATTGCGGGACGCGATTCGCTTCGGGGAAGCTACTTTGAGGACGTCGAATGCGCCGGTTAGAATCAAGGTCAGTCTGCACCCGTTGGCTTTTTTTTTTACTTTCTTACTCTACTTACTACACACTACTTGCCGCACTGCCAGTCCCTCATCGCGAACCACACGAGGCTTCAGACCTCCAACGCGCTCATCTCTGTCGATGTACGTATTCGCTGTTGCTCATATCGAAGCTAATCCTTTGCGGAAGAGCCTCGACTCCCCCGACCTGACCGTCCGCACCTCCAACGGCGAGATCGCCGGCACTTTCAATACCACAAAGACCCTTACGCTTGCTACGAGCAACGCGCCTATCCGGGTCACCGTTAACCTCGAGAATGACGTCGACGTTTCAGCTGTTCAGGAGGATGAGTATGAACAGGAGGAGGGGAATGGGCCAAATGGTTCGCGATCGACGACGTTGCATATGCGCACGAGCAATGAGTGAGTTGATTATCTTTCCTTCTGTCTCGTTTTTTCGCTGCGTCTGCTGCTCGCGTTCCCTATAAAATGACTCACTCCTTTATCCCCCACCCGCTAGCCGATTAGAAGCCGAAGTCAACCTCCTCACCTCCACCTCTACCTCTGGAGGCGCCTTCACCATCTCCGCCACAACCTCGAACGCCCCCCTCCTCCTCAGATTCCCCACCTCCCCTGCAAACAGCTCCCTCCACCTCAACGCACGCACCTCAAATCGGCCTGCCGCGGTGACGTTGAACAAGGAGTTTCAAGGGGCGTTCAGTTTGAGTACTTCGGCGGGTGGGGAGGCGAAGGTGAGAAGGGTTGATGAGGATGATGGGAGGAGAGTTGAGTATAGTGACGTTCGACGTGGTCCGAGAGGGGGGAGGGTAACTGGGTATGTTTATTCGAAGGATAAGGAAGAGAATAAGGGGCTGGGGAGGGTTGTGGTGGGGACGTCGAATGCGGGAGCCGAGTTGTTCGTCTAGTCAACTCACAGTGGAGTTGACTGAAGTACAAACTTGAAAGGAAAAGGAAAAGACCCAATGTACGTATTGTATCTCGGTTATGACGGTTCGAATAGGAAGAAAGTCTATCCAATACGCCATATTCCACTACTTGAATGGTCTTAATGCGTCCAGTCGAGTTCCCCGCCGCACTCATCGGGCCGGCGTGGCAGTGTTCCATGACAGCGAAGCATAAAAAATCGACCAGGTTCTCCTGCTCTCAACCTTCATGACGCTCTACGACTCCCTGCTCACAGATCTCCCCGATGTCTCTCCTTGGAATCCGGAAAATGAGGCTGTGCGTAACACTACCGATGGGCAATCGCTCCTGAAGTTCTGCACTGGCCTGGTCTGACATTCGCGAAATGGCGATTTTCAGGCAGTCATGGAACCGTTCAACTACCTCATATCTAACCCAGGAAAAGACATGATGCCCCGCTTCGTAGCGGCCTTCAACTTCTGGCTGGATGTTCCTCCCGCGGCGCGTGGTGTTATTACGAATGCAGTCACCATGGTTCATGATGCGAGTTTGTTGTGAGTGCGGTCTAGTTGTATCTATCATCATTCGTGATGATTCACTCACACGAATGATCCACTCATAAACTTAGGATTGACGATATCGAGGACGGCTCAGATTTAAGACGCGGAAAACCGGTCGCGCACAGCGTCTTCGGCGCCCCAAGAACTATTAATGCTGCCACTCAGGCATATCTTCTCGCACAACAAGAAATTCTTTCGCTTAAATCTGGGCCGGAAAGTCAAGTCAAGTTAATCAACGCGTTCACGGGTGTGTATCCTTCCTCTGCTTGCATTGGATACTACCTATTGAATCACACCGGTACCTTTCTCTCTGCGAAGATGAATTCATCGCTATTCATCGCGGTCAAGGCCTGGAGCTCCTCTGGCGGGAGACCCTCCGCTGCCCCTCAGAGGAAGAATATGTTCACATGGCCAACGGCAGTGAGTACCTCGAACTCATCGATCATTCGCCACTTACTCATCATCTATTTCCTTTGAAGAGACCGGAGGCTTCCTCCGGATGACCGTTAAACTCATGATGGTTTGCGCAACGAAGAATCTGGATGTGTACGTTGAATTTCGCTGTCTTTCATTTATCCGTTGTGAGCTGTGAGATAATATACGACAGCGACTACCTCCCCTTGATCAACCTAATTGGAATATTCTATCAAATCCGCGACGACATACAGAATTTGTTTTCTACTACTGTGCGTTACCTTCTCTTTCTTTCTCTCCCTCTGAATTAACCTCCCTTCTCACTCCATTACTAGTACTCCGAATTAAAAGGCGTCGCCGAAGATCTGACTGAAGGAAAATTTTCTTTTCCAATCGTACACGGCATTCACGCCAATCCGTCAGATATGCGAATTCTCGGTACGTCTCACCCATCGGACAGCTTCTCTGTCCTTCATCATTATTCATGGGCCTCCTTAACTTATCCTTACTTAATTCGTTCAGACACCCTGAAACAACGCCCGACCAGTCCCTCTGCTAAACTCCCCATAATCGAGTATCTGAAAACAGAAACCAAGTCTCTCGAGTACACGCTGAGCGTTCTCACAAAGCTGGAATATCAGGCGCGCATGGAAATGGCCCGGTTAGGTGGGAATTTGTTGTTGGAGAAGATTCTCGATGCGTTGCATGTTGATGAGGCGGCCTTGGGCGAGAGCAGGGATTTACTGAATTTGAAGAAGGGTGCGTAGCCGAAAAACATTATGCACAAAGAAATACATAGTATGATCAACTATACGATCAAATAGAATGTTGAAACTCCAATTCAAGATGCTTGACGCAAAATCATTCCTGTTTACCTGACCATAGCTCCAGAGAAAAGGCTAGGAAATTCATAAACGTAAAAGTAGATGATACATGGTCAAGAGCACCACTGTTCGCACTCCTCCTACGGGGCTTTCAACCGCGGAAACAACTCCTCCGCTGCCGCAAATTTCACACTCTGTTCAATATCTTCCCCCATCCCATCAAGAATCCCATCCAAATTACTGGTAAAATAATTAATTCCCTCTCTCGGCGCATTCGGATAGTCCGTCCCAAACAACACGTGCCCCGGCCTCGCAAACTTGAACAACGCAGCCAGCGTAACCTCATTCGCACTAATCGCCGTATCGAAATAAAACCTCTTCCCTAGCTCAACGATATCCTCGGTGCTCAACCCCAGATCCTTGCCGAAGGGAGTGTGCGGAATCATCCCGGCGGCGCGGTAGATGAGGTACGGGAGAGTCCCACCCGCGTGCGAGAGGATAATCTTGCAGTTGGATGTCTTCGCCATTCGACCAGAGAGAATCAAATCCATCACACTTCGACCTGTCTCGTGGGGGTAATCCAACATCGGCGCGGGCAGCTGCGGGCTAACGAGATTCGTGTCGACCGCATGGGTGGGGTGTATGAACACCACCGCACTACGCTCGTTGAGCGCCTCCCAAACCTTCACAAAGTCCGCATGGCCCAGATAGTGATTATCCGTGCCGTAACGAGTGAATAAGATGATACCGTCGGCGTGTAGGGTGTCCAAACTGTATTCGATTTCCGAGAGACACGCAGAGGTGTCGAGGAGGGAGGGGAGGGAGGCGAAGAAGCCGTATTGCTTGGGGTGCGCGTCGCGGATGGCGGCGGCGGATTCGTTGGCGGCGCGCGCGAGTTTTGCTGCTTCAGTTGAGTCGGAGAGGATGCTAGCGCCAGGGGCTGTCATAGTCAATATCGAACGAATTCCGAGCTCGTTGCAAAATTTCATATCGGTTTCGAGGGACCAAGGTGGAATAATCCAACCAGAGGGATCGCCGCCACTCTTGTTGAGAACTATAAGGGAAGAATGAATGAAGTCAATGGGAGTCTAACCTCAGGAATCATTCAATTCACTACCTTCTGTGAAGAAGGGCGGATAAAAATGGTGGTGGACGTCGATTTTGGACATTGTGTGGGTGGATTGTGGATTATAGCGGCGCTGGCTAGCCTTCATATATAGTCAGCGCTATTTATATTCCGTGCGCATACCGATTTACATCCACTGATTCCGAGCACGTACCGTGAGCCGTTCATCCGTTTACCTGAGAAATCTCAGCCGTATTGGGAGACCTACAAATCCCAACGGCGTCAGGCCAATCCCGCACATCTTCGAATACCCTCAGATACCTTTCTCCGCCGTCGGAAAGATGACACGCATTGAAAATAATTAGAAGCCTGTGACCAGGCGCGGAAGACCGCCGGTTAAATGTTTGGAATATGTAGTTCGAGTTCTGTCTGCAGCATGAAGCACAAATGAAGCATGATTTTTGAATCTCTCCAATATCGGCTTCTCGGCGACGCATCGGCCTGTGCAGTGTGCTGCCGAATGTCGCTTATCCGAGAACACTTCTGCTTCGTTGAATGGTTTCCGCGTCCATGAGTGTCCAGCGGCTGGAGGAAAGAATAGCCAACCTTGATTCCTCATATCAGTCTACTGTAGTCCAATCCAACAGGCAACCTCTCCCCTAAAACCCCCGCCAAAACATTCCTCGCCGTAAGCCTCGCCATCTCCTCCCTCGTCTCCAACGCAGCACTACCAATATGCGGCAACACGACGCACTTCGGTTCCTTCACGAGCGGATGCTCCGGGCCGACTTGGGGCTCCTCGTCAACGACGTCCAGACCAGCACCCCATATCCAGCCCTCCTTTAACGCTTTTGCGAGCGCCGTGGAATCGACGACGGACCCGCGGCCGTTGTTCACGAGGACGCTGGTGGGCCGCATGAGGCGGAGGAAAGCTTCGTCAATGAGGTGTCGCGTCGCCTCTCCGCCTGGCGCCAAAAGGAATAACACGTCGCTCTTCCGGGCGAGGGTTTGCAGGTCGACTTGGGCCACAGATACAAGATTGAGGTGAGAACGGAGATTCTCGTCGCGGGCCGCTTGATCTGGTGCGCCGGGTCGAGGGGTGTATATACAATGAGTGATGCCGAATGCGGAGAGGCGTTGGAGGACGGCGTGGGCGATGCGGCCGAAGCCGAGGAAGCCGACGGTGCGGGTGGGTGAGAAGGAGGTGGTGCTGATTTGCGAGCCGCAGAAGGCGAAGGGCGTCCAATGGAATGTGGGCCACTGTGATATTGATGATGTATGAGATGAGTGAGTTCTTGACGAGTCAAGAGATGGAATGGAGTGAAGGGAGTACTTACTTGATTGTCTTTGACGAAGGTGTAGCTTTGACCGGCGCGGCGACTGGCCATGAGAGCCAGCATTACTGCCGAGTCTGCAACTGTGCTGATTGAGTGATGTTGGGCCATTGTACTACAAAGGAATTTACCTGCATCGGTCAGGATATCGGGTGTGTAACCGACTTGAATCCCATGGTCGGCCATGACTTCGAGGGTTATGTGTTCTTCATACGAATATGAGTACGACATGATACTTTGAAAGAGAAATCTCACCGTATCCGACGGAAATCGTGGAAACGACGCGTAAATTTGGGCCAGCTTACATAGCTGCATATTTAATGACCTTCGTCAAAAGAGCTTGAATAGCTTACCAGCATCAACGACCTCCCGATCGACCTTCATCCATCCACCTCAAAAATGACATAACAAACGCGAAAACAACCACGCAACGATATCTTGAAAACAAACGACAAGCCCGCTTGCTCCCACAACATTTTGCAGCATCCATGCTCTATCGCAGAGCCGAGGTTCAGTCCAAGAGACGACCGAAATTCAGATGATCAGTAGAGTTTCCAGACCGAATTGAACCAGAAAGACGTCAATATCGTGTCGTTCAGTCAAAAGAGGCAGGGCTGGGCCCAGATCCGTACAGACGACGATTTTGTGGCGGTTTGGCGAGGTCAGTGGACTAGAATTGGCGGTGGAAGACATTCTGGAAGTATAGAGTCTTCTGGAGGCACGAAACAACCTTGAATAGCTGTGCGAACTGTGAAACCAAGTTCGAGTGGTGATGGTTCGGTTCATGGAGGGTCACGGCGTGACTCTTTCCGTTGACTGCCGTCGATGCCGTCCACTGGCTGTGGCACCGCCACTGGTTGCATCGCGGTTGTTGCCATCACCCACAACTGACTGCCGACACTTTTCAGTTGCAGATTTTCATCATGGCATTTCCTTGGCATGACCCCCGCGAGGATCCTCTCTTGTTCTCTTTCTACCACCTCTCCCTTTGGTTCTCAGCTGGATGGAACCGCTTCTAGCCTACCGCAAAGCCACCCTTTGGCTGCTGGCAGTCTACCTCCCAACCCTCGTCATCCCCTGGGTCCTCATCTGCGTGCTCGACTTCCATCCGCTCAATGCACCATCATATGATAACCAGCAGGGCAGAATACAGTACATGGGCGTACTCGCCATATACGCTGTCCTCTCGCTCATCCGTGTTTTGAACACTATCTCCGCTGTTTTGGTGGTTCCTGTTGTGGGCGGCATCTTGGCGCATGCGGCGGTTGTGTTTTCGCAGCGACGGAAAGTCGGTCAGCGTCTTAACCTCCTTCAGCTGCTTACGCTGGCGGATCGTGGGTGGGGTTCGATTCTAATAATGTGGAGCGCGCGCAGCAGAGGCGCAAGTAGCTCCTTTTTGTGGGTCGCCGCGTTAATGACAGTTATTAGTGCGTCTTTTATTTCTCTTGATTGAATTTCCCTGACGCGGCATTAACCTACCAGGCACAATCCAACAACCCATCCAATCCGGCTTCGTCAACTACGAACCCCTCATCGTCATGTCCTGCGCCGACCTCCCCCAAGACGGCCGCTGCCTCCGACGATTCCCCACCATCGCCGCCTACGACGCCGAACCCGGGCTCATCAACTACCTCCCCCACAACACCATCACCTCCCACGTCGCCGGCGAAATCGTCGCCCTCTCCGACCTCGACGAGATCGCGAACCTCTGGGTCGACAACCCCTACGCGAACGTGCAATACAATATAGATGCGTTTACGACGCAGCCGAATCGCGGGTTCTTCTTCTGGTTCTCGCGCGGCAGCTCGCATGCGCGGGATCGCTACTTTGCGAGCGCGTTGCCGAATGGGACGACAACGGGGGTGTTGAGGCAGCATGCCATGCGCATGAATTCGTCTACGCATTGCGAGCCTATAGCGAGGGATAGCTTCCCGTTTTCCTCTTGTAGCGGCGCGCATCCGGTACAGACAACATACAGCAATCGTTTCATCAACATCAGCGTGTGCGCGCCGGGGGAAGCAGGTGTGACCCCTTGGAAGCCCATTCGCGATCGCCAGGATATTTCGGAGGAGCTGTATATCGATGTGCAGATCAGCAGGGAGTTGAATACCTTCGCTATGCGCAATTTTACGACGAAATGCACCACGGGGTCGAGTATGGGGTATTTCGAGCTCGGGAATTACAAGAACGATTTTGCGTATGGGCCGTTGATTGATAAATGGCCGAGTCCGGAGAAGTTGGCTGCTGACTTTAACGACTATTTGACGACGTCGCATTACGGTGTGCGGCCAACAGTCGAGTGCGTCGTTCTGGCTTGTTTCACTCGCTGTCAGTTGCTGATATTTTTTCCTCAGAGACGTTGCGAAAGACAAAGACCTCCTCATAACACGCTCCATGGCAGACCCCTTCGGCACGCGCAACTTCAATATCTCCGGTCCCTTGATGACCGCCGCCTCAGCCCTCTTCGGCAACTACTCCTTCCTCAACATCGCCGACCCCGTAAACAATCTCACCTCAAACCAACTGTTCGCGCTCATGTGCAAGAACGGGGGCATCCCGTTCGCACTCCCTATCCAGCTCGTCAACGGCCAAGACTTCAGCTCTTACTGCTCGGATTATCAAATCGGATACATCACCCGTAGCAGGGTGGTTGCGGATAGCACCATCGCATCGGCGCTGGGAACGTGGTTCTTCAATCGTTTCAATGCGACAGAGAACGCGGAGTATATCCTCGATATGACGATGTTCATGGCGAATCGCGCGGCGCTGAATAAAGCTGTCACGCTTTCGCAGGGATTCAACCAACGCCCGATATATACCTCCCCAGGCACCGTGCTCTACAAGCCCACGAAATCCCTCGCAGGGACGATCATCGTCTCGCTGTTGATTGGTATGCAGCTCGTCGGGCTGGGTTGGTTGGTCGTATACATATATTCCGTGCCGACGTGGACGCGGAGCTTGGATGCGTTGGCTGTGGCGCGGATTGGCGGGGAGGTGCCGGAGGGGGAGTTGCCTCCGCTGGGGCCGGTGACGAAGGAGGATGAGAGGAGGTTGAAGAGGGTAGATGGATTGATTGGGGTGAAGGATGCGGGGGTTTTGAGTGAGGATCTGGAGTTGACGGATGTGGAGGGCGCGGGGGCGAGGGCGGGGAGGGGCTCGGAGACGAGTGTTGCGCTGATTGGGAAGGAGACACTAGGGGAGGCTGAGGTTGAGTTGGTTCTTGGAGGACGAGGAGTGGTGACGAGGCGGCTTTTATGATTTATTTTCTGTTATTCAAGATTTTTTGAAATCAGTGCTGTAATTTTAACATGAAATCTATTTTATTCGCCCTTTCGAGACTCGTCCGCTGTTTTTATCGAGAAAATACAATAAAAATTGAGAGGACCGCTTCGGCTCAGAAGATCGAATCCGTTGGGCGAGTGACAGCCCCAGAGACTCGCGTAGACACGGGGGTTAGCCGAGCTATCCCGAATTCGCTTCGAGTTCGGGTACAACTCCCATCGGCCGAAATCACCAGCTCGTTTGTCGTCATCGGTTTGCTCTACCTCGCCTCGTGTCTCGCCTTGCGCTTGCTCTCCGCCTCACCGCTGGTCGGTGCGCCGTCATGTGTGCCAAGACTTCGCCATTTCGGACCACCCAACTTTGTGCTGGCTCGCCTCTCTCTTAGCTTTTCTTTACATCCAAGCCCGCCCTTGACGCGCAATGAGCGCGATCTCTTCGTATCAACAACTTTTCAAGTAGTACTGTTCCAAGAAAATCCTGTTTTATAACCAATGTTTAATACAAACAAAATGAACTCGACGAGTCGATTTCTTCCTTGACCAGTGAAGCTTAACAGATGAAAAGATTGAGACTATGAAACTTGAACTCTAGTACTTAAAGCAAGCTCCGGTAACTTTGCAAGCGCAATTTGCTGGAGACTCATAGTGTCGATGTTTGTGGGAGCAGTGGAAGACACTAATTGACGCGTCAGACGCGCCGCGCGTCCAGCCAAACCAGCTCGTTTTACGTGCATGGCGTTGTTTACTAACACCGTTGATCTACGCTAACCGAGTACGCATCAACCTCGGAGACCGTCTACCCGCACGTCTCGGATGTCTACCCAGCTGTCACTTTGGATGAAGGCAGGCCCCCGGTCACTGACATATAGGTCTGTAACATTGAAAACCCGAATTATGGCCTGATTTACTCTATTTTTCGGCACTGATGGCGCTCTGGCGGCTTCAAAAACCACGATTTTTTTCTGAAAATGCGCGCAAACGCTTAGTTTAGAGGAGCTACATCGCCCTATCTAGTCAAAACCTCCGTCAGATGGATGGTTCGCAAAATAGACCTCTCAAATTGGACGTTGTTTTACTCTATGGATGTTACAGACCTATATGTCAGTGACCGGGGGCCTATGAAGGCTCTGTGGACACTCGGGTAGTCATTGATCCCAACGGATTCGACGGTCTCGCTTCGGCAATCTCCTGAGCATCAATTTGTCAGCGGATGTACACAGCGACATCTCTTCCTCTTCCTCCTTCATCAATTACGGGCGCCAACCCCTGTCGCCCTTCACCCCACTATTCCAGGGCCAGATCATGCGCACACCGCTGAAGAACAATCTTCCAACGATCTTCCGCCTCTCAGCTGAAGACCGCGCCTCAATACGAAATGTCGACGCATACTGCGATCCAGTAGACGAAGACAACCCAGAAATGTGTGCTTTCGCACTTTGGGCTTTCCCCAACGCGCATATCAACATCATCCTCTCTCCGCGACCTCTTGATCTCCAGGCGTCTCCCTATGGCGATGACTTTAATAATCTCCTCAAACAGATCGGGGATATAGGTCCGCTAATTCTGCCCTCTAGTATGCAGAAAGATCGTGCCTGGCTTGAAAAAGTACCTCCAGAACATCGAGCTCTCCTCGAAGCAGAAGACAAAGGCTTCGAAGACCCGCGTATCCGCGACATCACGCCAAAGTATCTCATCGCATCGTGTTACCGATTCGCGGAAAAGTTCTATCTGCTCGGGCACGATTTCTCGCGCTTCACATTCTACTGGGATCCTTCGTCGATGGATGCCATCGTCCCAGGAATCAGGCATTCCGCTCATGTTCCCGACTATGCGTATGGTTTTCAGAATGCCAACGAGGATGGGGTGGGAAACGATGCGAATGAACTTGCGAGATTCAAGGCGGCCACGGATTTGAAAGGCATCGAGCGCGAGCAGGCTATCATCTCCATGATCGATCACTTCATCCATCGTCTGTTCAGCTTCTTCAAAACCAAGCACGACCCCGGTGACGCTTTAACACAACCGGCCGACATTCTTCACGAATTTACCGATTTGCTCAAGGAACGAAAGGCAGATCCCTCCTGCGTCCCATTCGTCCTCGTCGGCGGTCCATTCGAAAGCATCTTAAAGTACCTCGAGTACCCCCTCCCCGTCCAACAGATTTGGGCCCAGGCACTCTCCATCTACGGTGGCACGATCAATCTGTTCCCCAACCAATACAACATCCACGTCGCCTTCACCGCCGGCGTCGAGTTTTTCAACCTCGTACAGAAGCGCGGAATCCCCACCCTCCTCACCCCCACCGAAGCCGCTAAAGGGTCCAAATTCGAGCTCACCGACGAACAGCTCGAGCAGGCATTCGTGAATGCGCCGTGGTTCTACCACGCGACGATGAAGTTTCGTAAGGAGACGAATACGCTTGTGCGGAATATCCCGTTTGATGTCGTTGCGGTTGTGGGGGTGGTGGATCCGGATATTATGCCTGTGAGGCCGGTGGATGTCGTGCGGGGTGTGGTGAGAAAGGGGGAGGTGTATGGGGAGGTGGAGGTTTTGAAGCCTCGGGTGAGGAGCGAGGACGGGGAGACGGATTCGAAGAAGGGGTGTGTGTGGATGTATTGGAAAGACGATGAGTGGCAGGGGGAAAAGGTCGGAGCTTTGATTCAAATTTTTCAGGATGCGTTTCGCCCTGTGAGATGATCTCGATGCAAGTCGTTACTATCGGTGAGAGGACCGTGTTGGTCGAGGGGAATGATACTTACTATTTAAATCCAGTAGGTCGACTGCCCGCGTCAAGAGAATTGCACAGGGTAATCGAATAGCCTCACGAAATACCAGAATTAGATGCATTTTCAACAGAACATCAATGTTATATTCGCCAGCGTTTCCATGAAAGATGCTTAATGAAAATTTTACTCGAATTTGAGATCCCAACCAAATCCCAACAACTTCCTACGTGTCATTTTTTTGTTTTGCCGTGGACATTGGGAATGGAGAAAAAGAGCGCAATTTTTCGTGTCGATGGAGTCTTTCGATGCGTTAGAGCGTGAAGCGACGAGAATCGAGGTGGTGTCAAGGTGGCGTGGAAGAAAGGAAGTCACAAGGAAGTCACACGTTGGTCACAGGCAAGTCCTTCGGCAAGTCATGATCACGACTCCGATCAACCTCATCTGATGATCGGCGATCCATTGTTTCAGGCTTTGCTTCCCGCCACGACATCAACTTGGAATGCAATGGTGCTCTGTTCGAGGGGCACAGACTTCGCTGAAATCCTTCCATCTCGCCTCGTGTTCTCAATCCTTCCGTTTGCTCTCCACCGCCACGCTGGATTCTCGTGGAGTTAAAGTCCCACTTGAACGGAAGCGTGGGCCGGCCTTCACTTTGCCATTATTGTCGACACTGAATCCCAGTGCTCTCGTTTCCACCGACCATCTCGATCTGTCACACAAATCTACTTTTCGCCCCCGCTTCGCACAGAAAGAGACATCATCAATGTCTGAAGAAACATCCATGGTGTATTTCCGCGGCACGCATCTTCCTTTCCCCGCTCGCACATCTGGGTTTTTGTACTTCCACAAGCCGGACAAAGCAGCGCCCTTGGAAGGTAGCGTGCGATTCCGCCTCACATCTTCCTCTTCACCGGCTTCCTTCGAAACGGGGCAGGACCTCCTTCTCCCCCTCGGCGTTCCCTGGCAACTAAATCTCCCCCAAATCGCCTGCCACGGGCACCCCCGCGTCCGATCTCAGGTTCTGCGGGATAAACTCGTAACACAGGATCAACTCGCCCTCTGTCGTGCTCTATTCAAGGAGAAAAAGCACATCTATCCGTATTTCACGCTGTTCCGCCTCACGCAGGAGTTTCCCGTGAATTTCGGGAACCAGATTTGCTTCTTGGCTGTGGTTGGGGAGGACAAGATTATGACTATCAGAACGTCTACCCCGTTTCAGACGTCGTTTACCGGTGGGGGGTCGTGTTTCCCTTGGACAGGTGAGTTACTGTGGACGACAAAGGCAATTTTAGTCTATCTAACTGTCTCTTCTTCTTATAGGCTCTGCAATCGCACGCTTCGAACCGTTTACTGACCCAAAACACACCAACCGCCGCTTCGTCCACCTCCGGATCCTCCGCGTCATCGAACCCGTTTCTTCGAACCTGCCGCCGGGCCAGCAAGAGCTGTCGACGCTGATGAAGCCCAAGGAGGGAGAGTTGCTCGTTCGTCGACGGTATGGGGTTGTGCAGCCATGGGCGTACGATATCGATACGCCGAAGGATACATTGTTTCGGAGGGGAATGGACTTGTTATGGGGGTTGGATCATTGAGTCGTTGCGGTGTGGTGCTTGGATATTTGGTTTTCTAGGGCCGGGAGGAGGTTGATTATGCCGCTGGGCTTTCGGTGATACTTAGCTGAGGCAATTCGAGTACTTTTTGAATTGGTAACCTCAGGTTTCACAAGGATTTCATTTTGATCTAGTCGGCGAGGATCAGGAGGGTGCGCCGGTTTGGTACGCTCGCAGCTTCCCACAAGTTACATTCTTATTCACGCATTTTTGCTCAAGCCTACACACACTCATCACCCATACTCCGAGGGAAGTCTTCGCTCAAACGTAAGTATATCCTGGTACATCGCTCGACTTCCTCACCCTCTCGCCTTCAACGCAGCCGCATGCGACTGCATCAACTGGTACACTGGATCCGTAGGGTAAATCGCATATCCATCGTTCGGCGTCGGTCCGTTCGTCAGTTGAGAGCCGGCTTGCCTGCGGTCGGTATATTAGCGCATCTCTCGAAAAATGTCTCGAAGAAAGAAATAAAAAAAAACCCGACGAAAACTCACCAAATCAGATCCCCCGTCAACCCACTACTCACCACCGTCGAATACCAGCTCGCGTACGTCGTATTGCGCGATGCCGCAGTGAGCCCGAACTCTTCCATGATGACGGGCTTGTTGGCGGACTTCATGACAGTGGCGTGGTCGTTGATCCATTTGTTGCCCCAAGTCTGAGAGTCGGGGTTGGCGGTTTCACCCCAGCTTTCCTGATGAGTTGAGAGCGAAAGTTAGTATGAATATTTGATGGATGAAAGAAAGAGAGAGACGTACGGGGTACATGTGGAATGTTCCGAAATCGAGGGAGCTAATTTTCATGTTGGCGGTGAAGTCGATGCCCAACGTTCCTCTGCGTTGCGTTTTCATACTTAGATCGGCTTCACAGAGCGAAACCCGGAAGAAAGAAACTCACTGATACACGAAATCGGGACTCCCCGGTTGATTGAAGAAACCCTCGTCCCCGAGCGCGACGAGGTGGTTCTTGTCGATTGATTTGATGAATGACGAGATGTCGGCGGCCCAGGTGGAGATGGTGGATGGGGTGCATGTGGATGATGCTTGGCTGATATAAAGGATAAGATTAAAATTGTTGACGGAGGCATTAAAGAAGAGATGCGAGACATACGTGTTGCTTCCTGCGCAGCGAGGCTCATTGGCTATGAAATTAATGTAAGGAGAAAATACAATCGAATTCAGACTTTGAAAGTTACCTAACTCCCAAGCCTAAAGCGCTCGATATCAATATCAAGTTGTCGAACGAAGTGGAAATCCACGTACCATCACCGTAGGCTCATTAACATATCTTGACACTACCGCTTGTACGTAGGTTTTGAAGGCCGCCTGTGGAGTGTAATCAGCAGTGAGAAGGTATTTCGGGATGATGCGTGAATGATCGCACAATAACAGTAGGGTTGGTGTAAAACGCATCATGCGGCTGACCGGATCCCAAGAGTTGTTGCGTGTAGACGTCCATTCCGCCGAAGTCCGACCTGGATACGTACACAGTTGGGTTTAATAATCAACTCGGATGGATGTTGCGAAGAGAAAGAACATACCAGTTGTTGGTTCTATGTGTTTTGAGTGGTGAGTATGAGGGCGACGTGGAGGCTGTCGGATAGACAGATAGATACAGTACTCACAAAGCGATGATGACGCGAATGCCATGCGCTTTTGCGGAGGCGATGAGGACGTCTAGGATTGGAGCAGAGGATATACATTAGATAAGAATAAATGAACGAAGAGAGAGGTGGAAAATTACCGAGAGCTCCAAGACCGTTCGAGCCGGTGTTCACAGTTGCGGTCTTCCCATTCCACAGATGGAAGTAGACTCCGGAGGCGCTTGTTACTTCGTTGAATCCTCTGTGACATTTAGCCGGCTATAGCTGAAAATTCGAAGTGCCTTGGAACACTCACTCGGTCCTACAATCGTTTGCATGAGTGAAAGATGATACCACGAAAATTACAAGCATACCTCACGGTAGTTGCGCCGGACCCTGCGATATCGGCAAAAGCCTTATCGATATCAGACGCGCTGTATCCGAGCAAAGCAGGCCAGTAGGCGTTCGATCTGGTACAAGTAAGTTATTTAGGGTCAGTGCTATTTGTATTCTGGCTGGCGGAAGAATCTTATACTCACCCAACGACAGTATATTTAGCACCATTCAACATGAACTTTGTTCCCGAAGTTGTGACGAAGCCTGTCGGAGCGGGACCGCTGGTTGTGGTGGTGCTTTTGACGGTGCTACTGCTACTGGTGCTTTTGACCGTGGTGGTACTGGACACAGTGGTAGTAGCAGTTCCGGCGAGACATTGGAAGTA
Source organism: Favolaschia claudopus (assembly GCA_037176885.1). Taxonomy (NCBI): domain Eukaryota; kingdom Fungi; phylum Basidiomycota; class Agaricomycetes; order Agaricales; family Mycenaceae; genus Favolaschia; species Favolaschia claudopus. The sequence continues at coordinate 432,756 of JAWWNJ010000048.1, read as the reverse complement.
AAAGTCGTTTTGTTTGGTGCATACGAGGCCGGAGGCGCAAGCTGCAAGCGATATATAGTTGGGTGAATATCCAAAGGATGCAGAATTTGAGCGGCCTACCAGTATCGCCGGTGTATCTGAATGAGCAAAAAAGGTCGGCGAAGTGCATACAACGTCGAAATATAAATGACGACCCACCCGATTCCTCCACACTGCCCCCATTCTGGAACCGCTGCGAGAGCGAAACCTGCGAGAGATGCCAGCGCAAATGCCTTCAAGAATGCCATGACAGTAACCGTCCTGTTCGTTGGCAATTTTCCGGCTCGAATTTTATAGTGAAGGCGGACCGCTTGCCGGGTAATCCTCGCGCAAGAGTCGGATGAAATTTGTGGCACATCGGTCTGGAGAAGGCTGTCACGAGAGGGGTCATGTTAGAACAGCGGCGGGCCTGTGCGGCGACAGGCATCCGGTGGATGTAATAACTTCAGTCAGGGTCGACGCCGCCGATCTTGCGGGTGTGCCAGTTTCTAAAGGGAACGTACAGCCACTGGAAGACTAGAGAATAGGTACTCGGGGCAAAGAGTTCTCAGCATACAAGCCTCAGTGAGAATGCGTTGAAGTGCGAATATCGCTTAAATAGAGCCAACTTTCGAGGTTGAGATGGTGGTTGGAAGGAAAGCCTGATAAAACAAGTGATCGGCTATCAATTACTCATCATGTTTGGTTTCACCCACGTGACGCTGGGTTTTCTTCGTTCCCCTCCATCTCGGTTTCTTCGATACGTTTGACTCCGCTTCAGTGACATTGCCGCACTGAATTCACTCCCAAATTACAGCAATCTATTGAAGACTTTGTCGATTCTTGCGGTTTTCGGTGCAGGGAATTGCGGCCTCAACCTTTCCTCCTATAGGCTATCGGCGCTGGTGCAAGATTCTGTCTGCAACTCCCTTCCGAGTTTCCTACACTCGAAGCTGAGTACTGCTACGGTTGGAGTCCCTTTTATTTCTGACAATCTCCGCCTTCTTCCTTCCAACAGCGCCGCCTGTCGCTCACCGATCTTTCTCCCGAAGAATTTAATCATAGGTGCCTAAGACCAGTCCGTCCAGCACGAGTTCAATACACTTCATTGACGTTACCACAGCACAATGCGCGCTTGTGAGCCGGCATTTAGGCTCGAGCGCCCTCTGGAACCCAATGAAATCATCCAATCATCCACACCCGCCAATGAACTGGAACATATCTTCTTCGCGGGCGCTTCAAATCGATCACCAGACCTCCCATCTATCAAACGCCTTCAATTTTAGCTTACTAGAGCACGTTTAAAGGCGCTTTGAATGCGAATGGTGTGTAATCATCCCTTCCCGAGTGAACGCGCGCTAAAGGGTTCTATACTTAAGGCTGTTAGAATTTACTCCCCTATACCCCTCTTCTGCAAACTGACAGTCATGTCCGCAGTCAACACTCCTCCGGTGACAACCCTCTGGCTTGATGAGACCGAGATACGCCGCATCGGTAGCCTCGGAACCGCCGCTTTCTGTGCTGAATACCAACTCGGTAACAACATTCAAGAACGCCTGCGGAATAACGGATTGGATCAGATCACCTCTCTTTTCAACTTGAACGAAGAAGACCTGAAGAAGAGGGGCTTCAGTATCGCATCCATCGGCGAGATACGCTGGGCTTTGAGACGGATGTTTTGGGAGAGACATCCGGAGGTTAGGGTCGTGACTCTGAGAGAGACGCAAATGAATTTTGCGGGTAAGATTCCGACGTCTGACTCACACTCCAAGGGCGTCTTACTATTGGCATGCGAGCTAGGTCGAAGAGGCGCTCATGGCACCCATGGCCTTACGCAAGGTGGTGTGGGAGCCACGGGACGCGGACCTACGATCCATTTGGCCCAGTTCATGGGTGTGGGGGGCAGAATTGGCGGTGAGTCCCGCTGTGACTGTAATCAACATTCCCTCGATCTTTCATCAGGCGGAATCGGAGGTGCAGGTGGGAATGCAGGCGTCGGTGGAACTGGTGGCACCGCTGCAGAGGGAGACGCAGGCGGTAACGGAGGCGAAGCTGGCGGTACAGGTAATACCGTTGAAGGAACAGAAACTGACCGCGGACGTGACCCGGCGCCAGTCCCAGCCCGCCGAGAAATAATCCCCGGTATTCTCATGCGCATTCTCGTTCTCTCTATTTACACTTTCTGACTTCGATGTAGAGGAAGAAATGGAGAAGATGGCTGTGGTGCAGGAAGGCATCGTGTCTGAGGGTATGACGTTTCACCCGCTCTTGAACAGAGTTTATCTATTGATAGGCGGCCAAGGACCATGCATCTCAACCCTTTACCTGGGTCTCTTCCGCACATTCATTGGTGAGTGGACACCTCATCGATTCAGACAAATTGCGTTCCTCATTGCATCTGCCATGTTTTAGCCCATCATAACCAGGCGCTGCATGAATCATCCACTTTCAACGCTTCTATCCCCGAGGAAACGCTCCGAAACATACCAATGACACCCCTGGAGGATCTCCAGCTCGATCCTGCCCTTCTCAAGATGCTGAAGGATGACGGATTTAAGTCTGTGGGCGGCCTTCTTGAGTCTCATCCGGGGGATCTGGCGTCGGCCGCAGGCTTTGACAGTGGTTATCCTAGGATCATACGGGCAGCTCTGGGCGAATTTTGTGCCAGATTCGGTGTTTAAGATTAGCCTAGCCTGGGAGGTTGAATTTCTGTTGCGTGAAGTCCGGATTCGGTTTGGTTTGATTAGCATAGCTCTATAAATGATCTCCCTTTTCGGTCATGTAACCACAGAATGAAGGGAGGATCCATCGTTTCGGCAGGGATGAGGGCCGAGGTGGAATCGTGGCAATCAACGGCAGGGCAGCTCGGCACCCGGGCGAACGATCGCCGTGCGACATTTCGCTCGAAAATTGCTCGATACAATCATTGCTCAGCTCTACTAGTAGAAAGCTGATCGCGGTACAGTTCCCGTTACACGTTTTGGTAGTATTTGCACCAACTCACAAACTTACAAATTGAACATATAGGTCACAAAACATCCCCCCTCTTGAAATCGTCGTCTGTCTCCTCCTCATCGCCTTGACCGACTCCGATTTTGAAACTCAACTTGGGCTTCGGATTTCCGAGTCGAATCGCGGAAGACCGAGCCGTTGGCGTCGAACCGTGCGCCCATCCAAGCCCAACTCGCACGTAGATGAGCATATTTGCACTGCTAACGATGGCGGGGGTAACATCGATGAGGAAGCGGAGGTTCGATCGTGTGGCATAGGTGACGACGAAGAACAGGCCCCAGATTCTGCGACGATTGTTGAATGAGTAACGAGCGAGAGATCATAGAAAATCCAAACATACGAAGATAGAGCGGCACTTTCAACAATGATAGCTACGATTGACTGGAACGAGTATATGTCAGTATTCGGGGAAATGGTGGCTAAACAACGAACATTGAACGTCCGTTCCCCAGATGGTTTCAGAATTTGTTGAACTCTCCATAATCGCCAACCCATCATCCCTAGGGAGATAAGAGGTATTTATCCTCGAGCGTTCAAGCGGAACAAAGCGTTCAACTTGCCTGTACAGTAAATATTGGTACTGTATGGGGAACAAGTAAGTTAATTTTTGAACCCAATTGCAAAGTAGGACGGGTTTCATACTCACAAAAGCGTAAACGCACAATCAGCAATGATCCAGCCATTCGCCAAGGCCAATACATTATCCCCAGCTTTGAATTGGGAGAAATCAACCGCGACGCCGATAGTGCTTGCTGGCATCAGATAAAATTTAATTAATCGAGTCCATGAACTCCGAATAGGCAAGGAACTCACCAAGAAGTCCAAGCAACGTGAGTGCCGGAAAAATCATCACATAGCGATTCACATATGCCCACACTGTCCACAGTCGGTGGACCTATTTGCGGGCAAGATCAAAAAGGACGGAAAAAGGAAGCGAGAAGATATATAAATCTTACTTACCACAAGCGCATCCACAATGGTGAGCGAAACAAGCAAAAATGTACTCTGCGCAATCGCACTCGGCTGCGAAAAGTCTCCATAAAAAGAGAGCGGATCTTTCCCGTCATCGACGATAACAAAAGCGAGGAACAGTCGTTGGATCGTGATGGCCCAGTGCTGCGTAGAAACGAGAATTTGAATCTGAATTCAAACCAGCACTCCAACACGGGACGGGGAAAAATCGACTTACACCAGTAACAGCAACGAACAACATCGACCCGCCCAGCAAAATTGGCGAAAGACAGACAGAGCGGGCCCGGCGCAGGCCGCGTTTTTCTGCGGTGAAGAGAAGGTAAAGCGAGATGATGAAGAGAACGATGTAGATGCCGTAGAAGAAGGTCTCGATGACGACTGTGGCGAGGGCAGAGGGGACGCGGGGGACGGTCAACATCCTGAGTTGTGAAGGAAATGAAAGGGAAGAGGTGAGAAGGTGAAATCCCACTTGAAGAAAGGACGGTAGAGGAGTGGAAAGGGGAACGGCGAGAGGGAATCAACGTGGAAATAAGGGTGAAGGGAAAGAAAGAAGATAAGTGTCGCCGCGGACCCGCGTCCAGAGCTGGAGGAGCGGCGTTTATCTATCAAAGGTTTGGTCCGCTGATAATCTGCTAGATGTAAGAAACTGAGTGTTGATAGTGATAGATTGAAACTCGAACGAGAGATTCGGCACCCATCCTCGTTGGACATCAGCATACTTACACTGCGTTATGTATTTTGGGACATGGGATACGATTGAAGTCCAAGGCGGTGCCGCTACCCAGGGATTTGCGGATTTTCCGTTGGCGATCAATAACCTACTAATCCGATGAGTTCCAACACAGACACTGTACAGGCGACAGCGACCTTGGTCTAGTTGCCAAAACTTCGAAGGATGTATGGGCAAGAAGTTTGTGAAATGCTATCAGCCGTACCTTTTGTCCTCGGCACGATCGTAATGGTGAAGACGCCGGATTAACGGAAAGCAAGATACTCTTGTGGGCTTGTGATGATTGACACGGGACGGCAGGAGGTGTCTAGATCGGTGATTCTGATGATATTGAGTGATGCTGCAAGCAAATTTCAAGTTGAATTGATTTTGTTGCAACCACATCGTAGCTGTAATTTACACATTTCACGGAGAATTTACCAGGGCCACTCGCCGCTATCATTCATGAATTTCCCTGTTTACAGAACAACTCGCTCAGCGATATTCAATGAACATAAGAGAAAAGAAACTGACCAGTCGCTCCATCCTTCCCCAACAAGCACCACTCAACCATCATCTCCGCGCCCTTCTCAGGCGTCTTCCCGCCAGGCATAAACCCATTGATCTGGGTCGTCGTGAACCCAGGCGTCACCGCATTCACCTTGATCCCCTCCTCTTGCAACTCGCGCGCCAACGCAATGGTGTACGCGTTTGCCGCGGCCTTGCTGGTGTTGTACGCGATGGCTTCGTGGAGGAATCCGTTAGCGCTAGCCATGAATCCGTTCGACGCCATGTCAGAGGAGACGTTGACGATGACGGAAGGGGTAGATGCGGAATGCGAGGATCGGAGGAGCGGGAGGAAGGCGGCGGTTGTTTGGATGAGACCGATGAGGTTGGTTTCGAGGGTGGTGCGGAGGGAGGGGATGGAGGGTTTGGAGGCGGATTGTTGGACGGACATTTCAGCGACGCCTGAATTGCGAGTCTGTTGTTAGTTTGTGCGATTATGAGTGGGGGCGCCTTTGAATGCGTACCTGCGTTGTTAACGAGAACATTGAGACGTCCCTCGTCTTTGGTGATCTTGGCGACGGCGGCGTCGATAGAGGCGGGGTCGGTGACGTCGAGTCGAACGTATTTCACACTGAGATTCTTTTCTTTCTTGATCTTGGCACTATACAAGCGAAGGTTATTCGTTGTGAGCCTTTGGAGTGGAAAGAAAATGAGCGAGCGCACATTGCTTCCGTCCCGGCAGCCTCCTTGCGCGATGCGAGATACACTGTGTGGCCCTTAGCCGCTAGGAGGTGAACAAGTTCGTATCCAATTCCGGTGTTGGAACCAGTGACGAGGATGACTTTGGGAGACATGGCAATACCGCGAGGTTTACGAGTTTCGAGGAGAGAGCTGGTGTCAAGAGGCTGGTGTAGGCGATCGCCGATGAAGATGAATTTGACGACCGCTGCCGGCGGTCTTTTATAGCACGATGAGTCTCGGATAGGGGTGGATCGATTTGAAAGACGACAACGATGGTGGGTCAAGGAATGGAAAAGGAATCGGTTGGGAATCGGTTAGAAACCGGATAGCGGATGATGGCGGCGAGTCAGTGTATGGTGATGGCCACGAAACACGTGGTGATCTCGTTGGCGGCGGACTCGGCATGTTTTTGCAAAGAAAAGTATTTCACTTCAGTGAACCTGAGTGAGGGGACGCGGATTGATGGTTCGAAATCCACCGCAAGTCCGACAGGAGAGAGATTCCCATTTTGAATCGGTGCCTGGCGTCGGGTACTTATACGACGAGCAAAATGTGTTTGCGTCGACCACTTGAACAAAACTCGAGAACCAACCGACATTACAATTCATTTGTTAGTTAAAAGATCCAGAACACAGTGCCCAATTCCTTGCGCATTTTCGTAGAATATTTCTCGTCGCTCCGATCACTGTCCAGGTTTGTATGGCTTGTTGGTCTTGAAGATCAACCCCGGCTTGCGCTGAGCCAGATCGAGCAGCATCTCCGCGAAGTAGCTGTTTGCCTGTCGACGTAGAAGAGGTATCCAGTAAGTAACATAACCCTGCATAATGAAATGAAATTCACGTACCCAAGCGAACCATCCACGAGTATAATCCGTGGCGGAGTAAATCGACTGCGACTCGTGGATCAAACCAAGGCCGGCGGTGTTGTTCGCGATGGTATACAACCGCTGCAAAATCTCCTTGTCGTCGTCCGTCCCGTAGATCGCGCTGATCTGGGACATCGGCCACGGGTGCCAGGCGTCGACGTGAGGGCCGCCGGCGCCGCTGAAGGTTTTGCCCTTGGCGAAGTAGGGGTTGCCCTTGGAAAGGAGGAGCTTCTTGGTGGCGACGTAGGCGGGGTGGTGCTTGTCGAGGAAGCCGAGGTAGGGGAGCGAGAGGAGGGACTGGATGGATGTGTGGATCGATTAGACCCGTGTCGAGAGAGAATGAAGCGGAGGGGAGAGGAAGAGACGTACAGGAACGTTCGCATCGTCCATGACATATCGTCCACTGAAACCGTTAGTCTCGTAGGCAAAGATGTTGTCGACGACCTAGTGCGGGTTCCTTCCTTCAGTCTCTGTGCACACAAAGTGCTTTCAATCAAACGCACCGTGTTCTTCCAAACCGAATCATGCACCCTCTTGCTCCACGTCTTGGCCTGTGCCGCAAAGTCTTTGCCTTTTCCGCTCTTCGCCTGGCCCGACTTGGTGAGGATGTCCGCGAGATTGGAGAGCTCGACCGCCAACATGGCGTTGGCGGGGGTGAGGTACGCAAAGACGGAGATGTCGTCGCTGGGGCGGTGGTGTGTGCCGACCATGCCTGCGCGTGCAGGTCAGTATCACGCCGAGATGCAGTGACGCAGTTCAGACGACGTACCGGTATACGCCTTCGGCTCGCCATTCCCGCGATTCGTCACCATAGGGCTCAAAGCGCCGTTTCCGCCAGTCCAGTTGTAGTACGAGATGAGGTTGAAGTTCTCGTCGAAGGTGGGTTGGGATTGTTCGTTGATGACGCGGAAGATTTGGCCGATGGCGTTGTACCCTGCGGAGAGGAGATTAGTTCGACGAGTTCTTATGAATTTGCATATATATAGTAATGAGGAACGAGAAGAACGCACAGTTATCATTGAAGAAGGATGTATCCTTGGTGGCACCGTAGTACGAGCGCGAGAGTTTGAGGAACCCGCAGAGGGAGTCGATTTCGTACTAGAAGAGTGTCGTCAATGCACGAGCCACAGAAAGAATCATGCTGACATACCTTGCACTCGAAGACGATGGTGTTGTTCACCGGGCTAGACGGAGTGAAAAAAGTGAGCTTGCGAAAAAAAAAAAAAAAAAAGCAAAGGTGAACTGAGGAGTAAACGCACGGGTTAACCGTAACGCCATCCGCCCAATCATTGTGACTCGGCGCCAAGCCGGACTCCGGGGGAGGCTGGAAGGATCCGCCTATACATTCGTTGATTCGCGTCAGCCTCGGGCCACAGTTGGCAGGTACGTGAACAGAAAGAGGGAAGTAGATGAAAGGGAAAGGAGGAGGAGGGGAGGAGGAGGGAGTGGATGAGGAGGAAGATGAGGAGGAAGGGAGACTGACAATAAGGATACTGCGAGACATAGCGCGCCTCGTTGTTGATGACGGCTTTCACGAGCGTCGCGAGGGAAGGGTCAACGGAGAGGAGGGCGGTGTAGTGGGCGAACTGTCCAGGAGAAGTTACCGTGAGATAGATAGAAAGAGGAGAGAGTATGGATGCGCACCTGGTTGGCGGTGTCGCGGAGCCACTGAGCACTGTGGATTGTTAGGTATTAACGCAATCAGTAAGTTCCTGAGGACGAACGTGATATCCTAGAAATTTGTTAACATCTCTGAGGAAGAGAAATGAAAACATTAGCGCAACGCACCCCAGTGATGATGAACGCAAGGTTCTGATCCTAAATACGCAGAACGACATCTCTCAGATTCTGCAACGAGGCAGGAAAGAATTGCTACTCACCTGGTTGAAGTATTTCACCGTGGTGTCTGCGTGGACGCTTTCATGAGATAGCACACTGCTTCACAAGGGAAGAGAAGACGAACCAAGAGTATTGGGGAAAGTGTTCTCGAACAACCGTGCCAAGTCGGGATCCTTCAGACGCGACTTCATGTCCGTGATGACTTTCTAAGACGCGTCCATCGACGTCAGAAACTTCGGTGATGGTGATGACGGAGCCGAAAATAACATACCTCGACAGCGGAGCTATTGAAAGTGCGGCATTCTGCGGGAGCGAGTGAGACTTCCATTCAAAACTAGTGCGTCCTGACCACATACCGGGGCTGGGCCGCATGTACGGGAGAGCCAACGGTCCCGTCGACGGGTTCCCTTGCGGTTTCTGATATGCGCACCCCATACCGTTAGACGCCGCACTGAGAATGAAGCACAAAAAAAGCCAAGTCGCACCTGCGAGAACGACGTGTAATCCGGGCACTGTGCCAATGCGCCGCTCCCGGCGAGGGAGACAGCCAGCAAAACGGCGGAAAGGGTGAGCTTCATGACGGGGAGAGATGGAGGTGGAGGTGGAGGTAGAACGTCGTCGGAGACCCTCTGACGTTGCTCGTCGGTTTTATAATGGGGCGGGCGAGGCACATGGAGAGTAGCGGAAAAGAATGTGACATTGGTGCTCACGAGGACCGATGATGCCGTATTCGAGGCCTGGTGACTGCTGATGCGAAGATGCGAAACTTGATGAGACGTGAAACGTGGACAAAATCAAGGGGCGGAAACGAAGGGTCAATTAGGATGGTGCGCCGGCTTTGGCCGACCAGTTCACAGTTCGAAAAGAATTCGGCGTGAGACGGAGCATAGGGCGAGAAGGCTTGTTCGAAGTTTTCAATCCAAAAAACAAACAGGACGAGCTTCAAACCTTACATAATCACGGTGCGAGAGTTTGCTTAGCGCACTCGCAACTATACGACCACCTTCAACCACCGCGAGATGGTGGAAGGAAAGGAAGGAAAAGACGCCGAATTGACAGCGCTAGGATCGAGACGTAATTGATGGCCGATCATTTTCGCGTCTTGCCTATTACGTCACCGCAAAGCTTGGGCGGACCCATGCGCAGTGCGCACGGGCAGTGGTTACCGCTCGGCGCTTGCCCACCGCCTCTTTCAAAGACGCCCGTCGGACGGCCCGACTTTTCCAGTTTCTCTTACGCAACGCCGCCTTGAACCTTGAGCAAACCACAGCTCGTGACCGCGTCGCTGACTCGAATTCAAAAGGAGTCGGATTTTAAAGGACACGTCACATCGCACATCCCTAGCAGGCTACCACCACCATCTCCCCCGACTGGACCCAGCTCCTGGCTACCTCGGCCGCTTCTCAACGTTACATAATATCCCTTGAGTCTCCTGTCCGGCTTCTTCTCCCTCGTCACATGTCCTCCACCGCTTCTGCCATAAAGACGCCTCCGTTGGGATCAAACGCAGCCCGAATCCCGTCGATTCCGAGCGCTAGGGACGGAAACAAAAGGAGAGGGAGGAGGAGGCACGGTAGGAAATGAGGGAAGGGGGATTGGGGGTTTCCCTTAAAAGCTCGCGCATGGTAGACTCTGGTCGTGGTGAGCTCCAGTTCGTGCTTTTCTCCGCCGTTCCCTGGTTGAATATCTTGTAAATTCACCTCTTGTTCCTTGCGGTTCCTTCACCGTCTGATACTCCTTCAGCTCATACATTCGGTTACTAATTTATCCAATTCCGCGTTTCATTGAATTCGTTTACAACTAGAATCGCGGCTATGTCACAGTACAGAAGGACGTATCAACTGGGGACTTCATGTACACCTTGGCTTTCGCGCGATATTTCTTTCCAATCGCGATACTGATATCTTCAAGTTCTCGTGTGTCTTCGCTGATGCTTGAAACAGAATCGTTTCAACGCGTCCCTCAAAGCAAACGGATAGCCAGGTTTGAAGCCCGGTGCTGAGTTCAGCTCCGTCATATATGTTTCGAGTAACCCTCCAGCCGTGTAGAATCCTTGTTCGCTCAAGAATGCGTTCAGCTGGGGGTCAAGGTTCAGATCCTTGAGCTCAGTCCTTGGTAGCAGGCTCCGCGTTGCGTCGTCTATCTGATGTATAAGGTAGATCACGTCAGGGGCATGGCCATGTCCACCCTGTCCACCGACGCTCGCCGACACGCCGCCAGTGCCACCAAAGCCGCCTAGTACAGCCATGGAACTTGTTAGTATACAGTAGTCTGGTGTTGCTGATTCTCTTACCCATGATTTTTCTAAAGCGAGGCAGTGCGAACATTGAGATGATGTTTCCCTCTCCTACCCCGCCATCACCGCCCAGCTTCGTCCCGAACCCGCCCGGACCGGCTATACCACCTTCGTGCAAGACCCATATGAGAATTGTGTTGAGAACAAGTGGAAAAAAATCTCCACCTATCAATACGTCGGGGCCAAGATTCGGCACTTTGACTGACGACAGAGATCAGAGTCATCAGACACGAACAGTCTACGCATGGTGACGCAAACTAAGTACCTTCCCTGGTGGTCTCTGGCGTTTCCGTGATCCTTCTGTAGCGCGGCACGCAATCACCGCCTGGCCCTCCGATACCGCCTGAAAAATGTCAAAGCAGCCATTGAGTAACCTCTGTGTGGATCGTCTGGAGAAACTTGCCGTGGAGGGGACCCTTCCTCGCTGACCAGCGACGCTGACTCAATTCATGGTTGATTCCATACCCCTCGCCTCCAGTTCCTCCTTGGTCGCCGCCGTCTCCGCCGCGACCGCCTACCCCACCTACATGCAACTGTCAAACAAATCTTGTTCTGATTGTCAAAATGTGAGACGCTTTACCTTCAAGAATCGGCAGTGGGAAATCAGACACTGTCCAGGGTATGTTGTGGGTTAGAAAAAATTCTTTCACCGCCCATGTTATTTCGCAAATCCAACCCGCTTTGATTTCCAGATGTTTCCATTGATCCTCTGTTGCTACCAGCACAGAACCTATCGTAGGAAACCCTCGAGCAATGAACGTATCTCGAATGACGGGGTCGATCTTGTATTTAGTGCAGAAGTCATTCATCCACATTGCTCCAATCTTGTAATGGTCGGCTTCAGAAAGGTAAGCGGTCTCGATCTTCAGGGTGATTTTACGCCCTACACCACCCGCACCGCCCACCCCCTCTGAAAACGGAAAGTTCAGTATTTGTATCAAACTGCGAACAAATTAACGTACTACTCGGCGGATGATGGGAAGACATGCTCATGACTGCAGGATAGCGGGTTCGAGGAGAGACTGGAGTGGATCCTCGTCGGCAGTAACAAAAGATATTAACGCTTTAAAAAGGAGGGTAAAAGCGCCCGTTCCTTGACGCTCATCAAGCGTTCGCCGAACAATTACTGAGGCGTGAGGTTGTATGGTGCACACCAGGTGACCCAAGATCGGCTCACAGTAAAAATGGCACCCTTTTTTCAACCAATTTTAGTTCGTACTGGCAAGATCCTGCTGAGACGCTTCAGATTGCGTGAATATCGTGGGAGGACCAAAGGTACCCGCTCCAACTGTAGATACCAGGACGAGCTGTCGATCTCAATTCATATAAGCCAGTTCGATGAAAGAGGAGTGTCCACCCACGCACACAGCGGAAAAGACGGAAGGACAGGCCAGTCATAAACCACGAAAGCGGAGGTTGTAAAGATGAGAGCCCAAACCTAGCGACGGCGAAAGACGAAGGGGACATCTCGTGTGCATACCAAAACCTAATTTTGAGCATCACTGACTGCAGCCTGAGCACCCATGCGGATGAATATTGATAGTTATTGTTCGTCCTATCTCCTGCCGTGGCGACAACAACAATAGGCTTCGTGGGAATACTAACCTGATTCGAAGTTTCAAGTGAGAGCAGCACAAATGATTGCACTATTAGAAAAGGTCCACCTTGGTTTCGCGATAAGAGACGCGGATACGGCTTCCGAGTACATGTCCTTCCGTCGAATGTTCTGGAAGTATGTAAGACAGAAGTCCAAGTCGAAGATGCTGGCTGTACGCGCCACGGTGCAGGTACAGCTGCCGCAGTCTCAACACAAACCCACCAAGGTCTCGGGAAAGCGACTCGTCATCGTCAACCAATTGGCATTCTGATCCGGATCTTCTATGACGGGTGTTTGGAATTCGAGGCACACTCTGGCGCAAAACCAAATATGAATTCTGCTGAGCCTGCATTACGAGTACTTATGTAATCGTTCCTTTAATCTCAGCTTCACGCTTTTCGTCCATTTGTCGCCATCTATCGGAGAAAGAAAACCACCTGGGTTAGGGTTAGAATCGTTACAAAAGTTTGTATTCGATCTTAACTTTTTGAAGCGTTTTTTACGGTTTCTGACCGTGAGACTTTCTGCTGACCAACCTAAATTCCACGCGAATGGGTTCGACTCCCTCTGTGGGTCGTCTTTATTTTGTTGTCAGTTGGCATGTGGGTCTCGGCTTGATCGTAAAGCAGCTTATAATGATGGTCAGCATCCCTAGTGTGTCGTCGGACTCTTAATCATGTGCTTCTCTTAATGCCGACATGCCGATAACATACCTGAAGGTCGGAAATCATCGCAATTCGAAATCAACACCTGATTCCTCCCCCTTCGTTATGATGCATTGCTCACTCTTGAGTTGTGATCAATCCATGCCGATGTTCCGCAGCCGTTGCCGTTTTTCGGTGCCGGGCAGGGTCGAATGCGAAGAACTCCACGCGATCCAAAATGAGACTGTCTTAGCTTTTGGTTAGAGAAATAGCGAAATCATCGCAATTCGAAATGTGCGATCAGCTCGGCATTTGTCCCTTGTGATGCGACACCTGTCCCTGTTGCGCATGCCGACACTCCGGATGCATGGCCGTAAATGCCGAATAAATAGCAGAAAGAGATGCAAGGTGGTTGAGACAGGGGGGATTTGGGACAGGGGCCTGTCCGCTCTCTTGCTTAATCTCACCATGTTTGTGCTTCCCTCTGCGGAAACTATCCTTGACGACGTAGCTGCTTATTTCCAGTCCTTTCGGGTCCCGTTGAAACTTCGTTTAGGCCAATCCAGAAGTGCAATGTAGCATGGTTACTTTGCTTGAAGAAGAAGTTCTGCTTAGAGATGAGGCGAGGAGACGTTTGCAAGCGACTGATGCCGACCATCAGTTTCCGAGTGTAAGCTGGGCTAATTATCACAAATGGGTACTCACCACCTTGCAGACTCATGCTTCGACAATCGGTGCTCTGTATTCTGCTATGAAAGAAAGCCAGGTGCGTGTATTCAGACGTTGTTATCTGTGCCCAGCTCTTAATATCTCAGCGGTATTCCTCGTTTTACCTCGCGATGCTCATGGCTACTGGGGAAGATTCACGCCTCATTTCTGTGCTTGTACCCAAGGTTTTAGATCGAAGCTTTGACGGGACGACTCGATGTTTGGACTACATGCCTCTCGTCACCGGAATGTTCCCTTGCGAGCCCTTTCGAACCCATACGCTGTACGCCAGTCTTCCGGAATTTGGGCTTCGTTTTGCGATTTGCGTGTGCGAACAATCGGATCATATTCACGGATTTCCCAGTAATTCGTTCGTCAACCGACTCCTCGGTCTCAATCGTCCGGGCTGGTTTGGAAACGTCCTTTTGATCCAAATCAGCTATGGTAACACGGATATAACAAATTTTACGTTGGATGAGAAAGAACTGTTCGCAATCGAATTTGCGACAAGACGGTAAATTCCGTTTTTGATCAGTGTTTCGCTTCTCAGTCACAGAGTGTTATGCAGGATCCTTCTGACCTGTTTCCATCAGTCGACAAACGAGTTATTACCGGTGCGTATACACTAATTATATTCTCGAATTCTCTTAAAAATATTAGATCGTTCCCCGGCTTGCCATGTGAGTGATATTGAGTACCGAAACTCGCTAAACTTATGATTCGATTTATCAGGCCGCGAAAGACCATTAGTGAATGGATCATACAAAGTCGCCAGGTAGACTTTTATATTTTCGAGCCCCGATACTGATCAAAATCTTAGTAGGTTTCAATCGGTGTGCAAGCCTTACTTTTTGCGGTCAACACGCACCTGCCTGTCAAAGTCACAACACCGAGTCTTCCAGGGTCCACTTTGCTCAGCATCACTGACTTGGTGTACGGACCGTGGCTATCCGGAAACACTTCTCAAGTGCCTGGACATGTCGCTCTCGAAGTCCGAGTGGATGGGGTATCGTGGACAGTGGTACATATCCGTCAGCATGAAATCAAGTTCAAGGCGCTGTTCAAAAACGCAACAATATCTACGCTTGTGGGTTTGGATTGGCTCGGTAACGTGATAGTTTTCAAGAAACGTGACTACCGGTATGTTGGTGTTGGAGATACAGACGACGATTTTGTATTGGCACATCGGGCGGTTCTGAAGTGAGTTGTTGTAGCCGTTTGCCTTAACAAAACTCCACTCACTGAATAATCAGTGCTCTGAACCGATATGTTTGCCGGTGTGGTCGGATACCCTGTTTTGAGTGTGCACACAAAGTGGCTACAGAGGAGTTAGTCTTCATTCTTATTTACAGGTGGCTCACTGACGGTTGGATTCCCAGTTTTAGACTTGCCATGAGGTCGCTCCGTCAGGGAAGAAGTTTAGAAGACGGTGAAGTCGATGAAATCTTACCTTCACAGTATCCCGGGATTCAAATTTTGCGAGGCAACACGGTACATAAATCCTCATCTGTCTATTTTCGACGACTTAACTACCATATGTTTAGATTCACTCTTCGATGTCACCGTAAATCGCCTCGTATTTTACTACCTCCAACTTGTAATCGTCCGCGTTTTGTCCTTTAGGTTTGTACACCATAAGTAATGCGTATACAAATATCACGGTGTCTGTCGGGAACTGTCGGCCTCCAGTTGTGAGTGTAATCTTGTCGTCCACTGCACGACATGAATATCGATGTAAGACGAGCTCTATGGAACGTACCCAGAGTTCCATGCCTTCCAAATCCTTCGAGAATGTTGGTCAGCGCCAGCAATTGCATATCAAAATGCAGTGCGCAGTCCCGTTCAGTTGCCCGCTTGCTGTCCCACGTTGGGCGCTTCAGAATTACAGTAGACTCTGTCTGGCTTTGCGATAAGGTGGAACAGTTGTAATACACTTTAGACGCCATACTCACCGAACTGTCCACCATTCCAAGTACCATAAATCGGACTGGCGCTGCGTTTCCTTTCTTGTCCACCTGCTGAGCCCCTAAGCCACCTTCCTTCTCTCTCCAGCAAATATCCTTCGGCTGAGCCAACGTCCATTCGTTGGAATTGTAGAACTTTAGGTATCCTGCAAGCACAAAAGGACGTGCATTCGAAGACATGGTTCCCGCAAGTTGCATACCATTGATCGGCGCACCTCCGACATTTATCTAAATTGCAGACCTAGACGATCAGTGTTTCGACACGCCCGGGGTACTGAGTGGTGCAGAACAAGTGTGTGGGATCCGTCAATTTGATTGACACATTGTCTATGATATCAGTTCGGCAGCAAAAGGCACGGTAATCGATCCGACTTCCGTGCCTGTGCCAGCCGGAAGCGGTTCACGTTAGATTATTTTTAACATGTGTGAATTTTTTGCCTTTATTTCTCTACCACATCGGTCTGATAAAACGATATTCCACAAACGAGTTCCTACTACCTACACTTTTAAGTGATTACTCGACATCGTCTAGGTTCATTCTTGCAAGCTTCCTCCGCGTCTCACACGTCTCCTGCTCGTCTCCTTCGAATGTTTCGTGCAGTTGGTCCTCTACAAATCTCGCTCTCTTGAGGGATAAGGTGTTCAAAACCTCTTCTGTATTGATATTTATGGATTTGACAGGTCGCGCGTTGCGAGCAATGTATGCCTTCTGCATTCTGTCGTCAGAAACGGTTTGCAAAGGGAGTCAAGTAGAAACGCACCCTGGATAACGAACCATCCAAGAAAGTTAGAGTACGCAGGACTAGCTTTGTTGTATACTTCGACTCGAGGGTGTTGTTACGACCTGTCTTCCACGTTACCAGGGAGACTCCCATCTCCACGACGTCACCTAGTTGGAAGGTGGCTGGATCTTTAAGCATGCAGCTGCGAGCAGGTAAGCATCTTCATTGGCATAGCGAAAGAGAATATTACTGACCGGCGCGTCTTATCGTTGTACTGCATGTACATCACATCGTTGTCGAAACAGTGGTTCACAGTTTCATTGACGTAGCTGCTCAAGACGCCGAAAGGATCAACAGCGGAAGGGAACGCGACTTTGCTGTTATCCGGAGTGTTTTTACCGACGGTGAAGTAGCGGCAGCTGCTGCTCAGTTCTGGCCCGCCGACTGCGTGAGTCTTCTCCGTTTTCCACCCTTCGATTTCGCGACTCCCGAAAGCGACCACCATGTCGTACCCAATAGAACTAAGGTTCATCAAGCTCTGCTCGAACGCCAAGGCTCCGTAACCAACGATCCCGGCGTGCTGACGGATATACGGAACCCGCTTGGGATTCATCCTACAATTTGTGAGCGTTGTGAGTGAGTAGACCCTGAATATTAAATCGTACACGTGTTTCTTGACAGGTGGAAGCTCCTTAGCGCACAACACTCCAACCACGCTGAAGATTCCCTCTGAGGTTCTCTTTTCCGACAGTTGTAAGTCCGATACATAGACCTTGGCAGTGTCACCGCCGTCGAATTTCTTGATTTTGAGTAAGTCGCTCTACACCTCAAAGTGAGATTGATGAGAGATTGACATGGACGAACTCTAAGACTCACATCGATCGAATACGCAGGAAATGACAGCCCAGCCTTGACAAGCGGCGCATCTTCATTGCTGGCCTTCAAACTCCATATTTGAACAAGGTCCGCTAAGTCGCATTCAGAATCTGTCCGACCGGAACAGATGTGCTTACCTGCTTCGTTGTGAGGATAGAAAGAGTCCATTAGGAGTCCTCGGAAAAAGAAATAGGTGTCGGTGAGATAGGTGAGAACGATAGCGCACATTCACAAGACCGAATATTAAAGCGCAGGCTTTCTGCGCTTCACGTGGACGACGCCAGCTATCGGTCTTCCGCATGCAGTTGCGTCGAGCTCGAAACACGGGCATTGTTGCCTGGAAATCTCTGATTTGTTGTTTGAACAGATCCTCCCGTATCATAAGCATGAAACCTACTCGCATGCAATCCTTGACCTAATTCAGCATTTTACTGCTTCGCATTTTGCGCAAATCACGAGTGAGCGTACAAATCGAGGTCCGTATTGTAAATTGATCTCCGCAATGTTGATTGATTCCATGCTATCGCAATTTGTAATTTATTCGGTATCAATACCTGAAACTGGAAAGTCTGGGGGGATGAAGATGTCTTTATGGTAACATTCCACCTCTGCACAGATAGGATTCTAGTTGTCTTACACTGTGAAGTCGTGCTTAATTTCAGTCCAGGCCGTGAAACTTTCGCTGATCGAAATCGTTTCTTATTTCAGACATGGTGCTTCTTCTAAATTTGATCCACTGCGCCTTTGATGATAGTATGTGGTGTATCATCCATACTTTTGGGTGTTTCGATGATCTGCGCTGTTGACGTGTAAGTGGTGCGGATGCCTTCATACTTCATGATCGGCGACCCGTGATTTAAGTCGTAATTATATCCCTTGGATTGCCAAGTTTCGTCCATACTCCACGAGGAGGAGATGGTCGATGCGTGGATTCGACATGATTCGGCCGATTCAATGATGCTTCCGCTACCGCAACACTTGCATGATGTAGCTCAGCGCGGATGTTTTCAAACGTTGGCCTCGTTATCGCTTTCAGTACCCGTGATTTTAACAAGGGTTACAGCGCGTGGAGTTTGCCAAGTTTCGTCCATACGCCATGAGGATTCAATGTTTGATGTGTGGCCTCGACTTAGTTCGGCCGCCTCAGTGATGCTTCCGCTACCCCAATATCCTCATGTTGTAGTTTGACAAGTTTCATCCGTACCTATGAAGCATTGGATAACATTGTTTCATTTCTATCCCTATGAACAGATTCACGGCAGGCAGCCTCGGACTCGATGCCTTTGTTTGGTCAGGGCCTATAAAATAAGGTTCACAAATCTTCCAGGAGCACGGAAAACTTACATGTCGGAAGAACAACCCCCTATCTTTGCAACTCCTCGTCGCAAAACCGCCCGAATGTCGACAGGCAGGAAGCCGCCGCCGATCAAATCGTCGTGAACTTTTCTACTTTCGCTTTTGTCGATTACTGATATACCTCCTGTTTGTCAGCCTTGCATCCAAGTTCTTCGACTTGGAGGCAGAGGAAAGCGGTGACAACTCTGCGTCTGAAGGTGGTAACACGTCGGACGAAGACGATGGGGAAGAAGGGTGAGCAATTTTATCTCTATTACTTTCAGTTGATCTCCTCGCTCAATCACTCAAGCTCTATTCCGTGGGAGCGTACACCCACCCCCTCTCGTGCAGATCTTACCGTCGCCTCGGACACCAAGAACCCCGACTCTGGCAGTACAGAGGCTAAGGACGCAACTGTCGACGCTGTGGAACAGGAACCGTACGTTGCCGTTCTGACTGCCTTGATGAGGTGACTGTTCACGACTATATTAGTTCGCGAGTGACCCGGAGCAAGTCTAAAGGACGTTCCGGCGCAGTCGTTAAGAAGTAGGATTTTCTCCTCGATTTGGAATGCATCTGAACTTGTGCGTGAAGGTGGGATCCGAAGACGCACCGGGTACTGGATACCCAAGGACATAATCTGTCAGTGTCCTTCTTACTGATTCCCGATATAGCGCTGACGTAGTTTGCTCTGATAAGATCGGAAACAGATGGCCGGGCCGGAATTACCACGCCTTTGACAAAACTTGGTCAGGAAACGCCGGACTCGCAGCGAAAGCTACGTACATTGGCCCTGACAGCTACCAAGCCTTCTGGGGAGAAGCAAACAGGAATCATTACTCTGCAAGGACAGGACGCCGAGTATAGTACCTTTTTTTCGACGCCCATATGTTGTGCTTATCTTTGTTCTCAGGGAATATGAAGCCTGGAAGCGTAATCAGGCTATCAGCAAATTTCGGTACTCTATTGATTGTCGACTCATGTATCTCTGGCTGATGCAGTCTCTGACTTTCAGTGGAAATAAAGCAGTAGTAGTTGGGTCCAATTCAGACAAGAGGCGAGCGTTCTGCATCTGCTTGGGATCGTTGATCAACTAACATTATCCTCAGCGACACATCAACTGCTTCTACGAAGACACTCCTGTGCGTATTGTCCCATTCCGCATTCTGACATATGAATTTGACCTGTCAAAATCAAGTCTTCCTTCTCCGGAAATAGAGGAGAGGTGCGCATTTGTTTTTAGATTATGAACCACTAAATTGATTTCCTTCGCGCAGAACCTCCGTTGTTCAAGCTAAGGTCGTTGATAAAGGCAAAAAGCCTGTGAAGCGTAAACGGTCAGAACGATGTCACCTCTTTTCGTAGTTTTAACGCGTCTTCAGCGTGAACTCAATCGAAAGCGTCAACGCTCCTGCAAGTTCTCCTGCGGACATATTCGCTGCCAAGCGTAGCGAAGCTGCGTCATCACCACCCAAGAAAATTACCAAGACCGACGATCATGTCGACCAAACTTTCCTTGAAGAACACGAGATCAAACGTGTTTCCGCCTCGTAAGATTGTTTTCGCAGTATATTTCTCCCGTTTGATGTGGTTTGTTCTCTTAGGTCTTTGCCTGCGCAGTGTCAGGTTACGAATCGCGAGCTTCAAGACATGATTACTTATCACGTGTACCTTGGGCTGCCGAAACTTCTGTGGGCGACCTTTTAGTTTGTGTGAGTGCTACTGATGTCAGACAGGGCCGGGACCTTCATTGCATGGAGTTCTCGCGAAGGACCTGGGATGTTTATGATCAGCGAGTTCGCATCGTCAACTCCTGACATAGATTTCGAGTAAGCTTACTTGCTATCGAAAGTATTGAAACTCTTTCAGCTTACTGTCCTTGCAGAACTCTGTGGTCTTGTTTCGTTTTCGTGTCCAAGGAACAGTTCGTCAACCTTGCAAGAGCCAATCCACTGAACTTCATTGCGACAAGCCAAATATACTCTACGGACATGAAACGGTCCGTAATTCTCAACAAGGATTGAATAATGTACTCATCAATGGGTCCAGATGGGTTCTGGAGTTCAATGAGCGCACGGCCATCTGCGTCTCCATTGTCTGTGTGGTTGCTTCGGCCGTCACAAAGGCTCGGCATGTGAACCCTCCTAGTTCTGGTTCGAAGAATGCGTCAAAAATACCCGTTCTGAAGTTCGTGACCGGAATTCACCTCAGTCAAGATTATGATCGGGTAGTGGGCTTGTTGAGCACCGTTTTCCAGCACCCAGAGATGCATGCGCAGCTCAATGAAGACGCCCTTACATTCGGAACGAAATCGACCACTCTCGAAAAAATCAGTGAGTCGCTTCTGCACTCAAGTCTTACGATTTGGTCTGGAATGACACAAACTGGTAGAAAAGTCTAGATCCTCTGCAAGTACCTCTAGCGGTACACGCAGTTCTGCTACTAGATATCGTACGTCCAACTATACCAGCAGTCAGGATAGCCTTTCTTGGGAGGATGAAGGTGTGTTATCTCTCCGAACTACCTTTTTGGTTTTTAAAGCATTGAGCCAGTGCCCGTATACGATGCTCGCCACACGCCTTTCAGGGCTGACCGAGACATCGACAACTTGGATAGACTGCTGCCCCGTTACGAAAACCACGGTGGTGAGATTCCTAACGGATCGTGCGCTTTGGTGGCGTACACCGTATCCCAGTACAAGAAGATGCCTGCAAATGAAGAACACGTTAGCTTCAATATCCGCTTTGCAGTTGTGCTCGCTGAGCCAGCTTGAACGGATTGTGATTTACTTATACCCATGTGCTCCACAAGGACTTGTCGTTATTCTTTTTGTCTCTTGTCTGTCATTCCCCGTATTTTAGTTCCCCTGGCCCCTCTTCATCCTACCCCTTTTGAATCTCACCTTGTTCTTATTTAAATTCTTGCATACACGATGTTATTGACCCCGAAATTTATTTATTTATTTATTTGTACATTGTGGACGTCTCGTCTCAAAGAATATAAGCGCTGCTAAAACTCGGTAGCTGCGAATACCCCTTCTACACATTCGATTCTGATATTCTTTGAAAGGCATAAGGTATGTAGGTGAAAAAACTGGAAAACGCCATCTAGAAACTTCACCGCAACGACTCCTTCGTCATCATGCTTACGTTCGGGAGCAGTTTGTCCGTAGGATCCCAGCCTGGAAGTATCTTCATTGACGTCAGCAGCGAGGACAACAACGCGTTCAGGGACGTGTAATATTGATTGCTTTTTGTCGTTTAATCTGCAAGGACGGAGATACTTGGGCTCGATGGGATGCTTTTGTCCTCCCGCCGTTGCTCCATAAATGAAAACCTTGTCTTCCTTCCCTGGCTTGACCAGGTTTCGCCTCTTCGGGTCCCGACGTGGCACATCTTTTGTGAGCAATACGTAGCCTCGCTGACCATCCATCGAACGAATTCTGGCTGCAAGGCTGTTGATTTGGGCTACTCCGGCGACGATGACGTCGAGACGTTTGCCAGCCAGTCCTTGCACGGATAGCCAGTCTCCGTTAGCTTCTCCTGCGAGGTATCAAGCATTTAGTTATAACTGTGAATGTAGAAGCTTACCTTCTAGGCCGATCTGTTTGCTGTCTGGCCACAAAGATCCGGAAGTATCTTCATTGCAAGGTGTAACTGAACGGGATCGAGAATTTTGTGGCGACGCCGTAGTTATATCTACGTTTGGTGTCGGTAAACCTCGTTGGTCGACTAGGCGTTTCAAAGATCTGCTCAAACGACTATTAAACTGAAGATTTCACTCGGTCGGGATGGACGAACCTTTGATGAGCCACGTTCTCAATCGGGATGTTCTCCATCTTTTCCCCAGTCGCTTTTTGAACAGTTAGTAGTATTCCGAAATGGTACCGCTCCTCTTCCCGGGCACGCTGCAGTCCATAAGTATTCTGCAGTACCCTCAGCATTTCTGCGCGACCCTGACTATCGTGGTCTCCGATGACTTTGCCTTCAAATCCTTTTGCTACACCTGTTCTGTTGTCGAATGTACCACCCTGCACATGCTGCGTTAGTTGAATCTGGTCTTGTCCAGGCGACGCTCTATGATTCGAAATATCGAAATCAACATCAGCAGATCGGACTCGTACCTACGTATACAAAGTTAGTCAACGGTCCGGAAAAAAAGATAATTTCAATCAGTGAACTTCGTACTCTTCGATCTCCGTTCCAGACACCATATCTCTTAATCTTCGAGCTTTACTTGAGTATAGAACTGGAAGAACTGTAACAAACTCACATCGTACAACACAAGAATACCTGTTTCAGCATGGACAGCGATTATGTAGCCAATCACCCCTTTGTTCTCTCCGCAGCGGACCCGTACAATATCTCCTTCGCACCAAACTCGGACAGTCTCGTCGATGTGAAGCTCTGCACTGTGTTCAGCACGACTGATTGTTATTCGGTCCTCTGAAAAATTGATGCCAGTAATGCTTCCTTGTACTTGTGAATCGTAGATACTCCGCACCCGATCACCGACGCGAAAAGCGAACGTGAAATCAAGCGCATGTCGCTTTATTTCTCTTGTTTCGACAAGAAAATAATCAGTCGCTTCCGGGGTGTATTTCCCGGTCACATCGGGAACTATTTTCGCAAAAATTCGCCGCTCTGAACCGCTTGATTGACGTCGGATTCCTGCGATGAAGCCGCTGCTGCCTTCGTAATAGCCTGACACGACTACCACCCGAGCGCCTGCCGCCAACGCGGGCGAGGTGTGTTCTTGAACTAGGCATTTCAAAATGGGTTCGCTGCACTGATTGAACGCTTCAAACTCTTCCATGGTGCCGCGTGTCAGCATGCCTTGATATGCGAACCTATGTAAGCTAAAGAGCTCTTCTGCCGAGGGTGCAGTCAACGGTACGATGTCTGCAAGAACTAGAGGA
Source organism: Favolaschia claudopus (assembly GCA_037176885.1). Taxonomy (NCBI): domain Eukaryota; kingdom Fungi; phylum Basidiomycota; class Agaricomycetes; order Agaricales; family Mycenaceae; genus Favolaschia; species Favolaschia claudopus. The sequence goes on along the minus strand of JAWWNJ010000048.1, from coordinate 409,054 downwards.
AGTATCGATATTGCCGGGTCGGCAACGATAACTTCTTCAGTATTGAGCACGAATCCAAGAAGATTCGGCTGCTTTGCGGAGACGACACGGACCCATTGACCCCGTTGTGGACGATATTCGGTTGTAGGAGGTGGGGATTCTTCATCTTGATTAATGTTTTCGACTGGAGTGGTCGGAAATGTGTGGGCCTGCGACGAGTCTCCTAGTCCGAATTGAGCCGCCGAGGATAAAGCGTAAATTTCAAGGTGAGAAATACCGGGTGGAGGGTTTGAATGCAGATTGTTTGAAGACATCTGTGCGTCTGTATCCGAGCCTATTAGTGGTGTGCTGCAGATAAGCAGCATGCACATGACAGGAGGGAGTATAAGAAAAAAATTGAAGCGCACCTTCGCGTTCAGCCACTGTGGCCAGTAAGTCGAGCCCAACTGTGTGTTCAGACATGGCAGACTCCACAGCCAAATTGTCCGTTTGTATATGCGACGCGTCCGCTGATACCATCCTGCATGCACCTTTGCAAGGTACGGATGTCGTTCAACGTCTCTGACAAGTGTTCCTGATATCAACGTACTTATAACGATAACAGACCGGGAGGTTTACTATTTTGATCTTTCGCTTAGCTTCGCTATCAACAAGGTATTTATCTCGCTATTCTACACCAGCCTCAGATAACTTACCCGCTCCTGGTCGCGGTCAATGGCAAGGACGAAAAGTTCCCACCATGTGTCACCTACGGAAAGATCCGTAACCTTCGGCGGGCAAAGGCACGGCTATTCGGTCCGTTTTCCGTGCCTGCGGATGCCGAGGCCCTTGTCATCATCGGCCGAAATTAATTGACAAGTCCGAATCAGTCTTTTCTTCGAACATCCACGATCGATTCCCTGCCAGCCGATTGCGCGGGTTCTTGGCACTAATCGAAAGGCGACTCCAGGGGCATGATGTAGGTGGAAATCTTGTATCTGTGTGCACCGTCTTCTAAGAAAACCCGTTTGTTATAAAGATGGTTTGCTCGTCTTTTTCTCCGTTTCGTTTGCAGAAAATTTCTACTTACACAGTGACTCCAAAAACCTGCATTCTCAATGGAGTGTGTTTGCGTTCGTCATGAACGCGGTGTGACGTTTAGGATTAATTGGGTGTCGATGAGCAATGAGGGGTTTAATTAACGCTGATACTCGGCACGGCGAAGGCTCCAAAGACGATATTTATGATGGTATAATGTGACTTTGATTGGCATTTGGTGGCTATGCTACGCGTTTTGGTCCGAGATCACAGGCGGACTTGAAGTCCGAAATAAGCGCCATGGGCGCTTGTAACATTTTGGGCCGTGTTCGGGTTCGACTGCTTTCCATTTGCAAGCCCAACTCTGATTTGGTGATTCTCTACTCAGTAGGGATATCGACACGTACGCAATCACTGCTTGTTTAATTGCTGCCTGTGGCTACGACTGCCTTTCCATCACTTCTGCAAGTGGATGGATGAACGTTCCCCCACCGCAATTAATCGAAGGATCTGTCGGACGCCGTTCCGCCCTCCTATCTACGATCGAGACATGTCTAGTTGCTGTCTGAAGCTTAGACCTGGCGATATTTGTTGAGCTGCGGCTTAGACTGGGTGATTCGTTGTAATGAAACGACATATGTTGCTGTTCCCTCGCATTGAATCTGCTTGATGACCGTTGATTTAAACCCACAGCGCCTCTCCACTCCGTCCCCGATATACGCTACGCGCCACTCGATCGTCTATTTCAACTGCTCGATTGCAAATCCAACCGATACTTGTGGTTCCTGATCCGTTCTGCTGTGTCTAACAGAGTTTTAGGAGGTCGATATGAATGAAAGCCTGTAGATACATATTAAACCGATGCAAGATAGGACAGCAAGTGGACATAAAGGAGCCGATCCGATCTATGGGTCGAATGACTTATAAACGACGCTCTGGCGATGGATCCAGACAACGTACACCCAATGCCGCGTCCCTTGGTTTCAGGTAAGTTTTCCTCTTCGCATCTCTTTCTTTTCGGTTTGCTGTACACCGTCATCGACTGCTCCGCCCTTGGAGTGTTTCTTTCGCATCTCTTTATTATCGGTTTGCTGTACGCCATCGTCGACTGCTCCGCCCTTGGAGCGTTTCTCTCCCACTCCGCCTTTGGAGTTCTCCCCGTCCCTCCGCCCTTGGAGCGTTACGCTGTCCCCCCCCGCCTTTGGGGTATTCACCCGATGCTCCGCCTTTGGAGATAGTTTTATTCCTTATTCTCCGCCCTTGGAGGATCTGCCCCGCTATATCCACGTTTGTCTCTCCATCTCTGCGATGCTTCTTTTCTACTCCGCCCTTGGAGTTCAGCATCGCGAGATTCACCCGTGTCTTTCTTATCAATTTTTCGCTTGCTTGCTTTTCGGACCGTGCTAACTAAAGTTAATTTAGACCCTCTCGTGCTGGACAATTTCGACATTGTCCAGCACATTGCCTCTTCGCGCAGAGTCGACCGTTCTGACGAGGAAGTTGCGGATGATCTCGAAGTGGATGGAGCAGCTTCAAAGGGAAAACGGTACGATGTTCGTTCTCTTTTGAGAAGCCGCTCCCTCTCCCCTCCTCGCCGCCGTTCTCCTCGTCTCTCTCCTCCGGAAGACGTTTCGGACGTTTCGGTCGATCGCCGTGGCCGCACTCGTGCCGCTCGTGCTGCTCGTCGGGACGACGAGCGTTCGCCCAGCCGCCCTCGTGTCAAGAAGTGCGTTCGGGATCGTATGGCGAGCGCCGATCCTATCCGAATCTCTACATCTCCGTCGGACTACGTCGTCACTTCCTCTGGCTGGTCCGGCGTCCGTGATACAGCTTCGACCTTCATACCTGCTCGGGCTTACTATCTTCCGGAGTTGTTGGGCGTGTTGGGAATGACAGAGATCGAATGGGATGGACAGTGAGTGTATAATTCGTTTTCGTGATTGATTTCTCATTGTCCTTCAGGGCATCTCGGCCTATTGTTGACCGTGAGCGTCGTGTTATTGGCGTTCTCGGCGGCAGACCTCGCGGGTCCGAGTACCTAGGGCTCACCGAGCAAGCCGCCGAGGTTCTCGAGCAAACCCGCTCTCAAGGTTCGTTCCAACCCAACCAGCGGACGGGACGACGCGGAGATTTCACGGCGGTGACTGTGGGCATTTCTTACGGAAACGGACGCCAAGTACGTGGTCATACTTCCTTCTTTTCATTATAATCCTCATGGTGTCACAGGCCCCAGGTAATCTACGGCTTCGTCCCACCCTTCTTTGGACCATGCATCAGCTGTTTGCGATGTCCTGTTTCGCTCGCATTTCTGGTTTTGCCAACTGTACGTCATCTGTTTCGTGATCACGTTACCGCGACTGATATAACCCTTCAAGCGCTGTTCCGCACCTGGAATCCGGACGTCTACCGGCTCTACGAGACTACCCTCGACGCGTTGGTCGGCAATCACGATTCCTTACGCCGAAATTTCCTCCGTCGCGACTCTGTTTTTGCCGCAGCCACGTTCAACTTTGGCCCTAACACGATCACCAATCCCCACGTCGACACACTCAACCTGGCTTGGGGCTGGTGTACGATCACCGCCCTTGGACCCTTTGATCCTACCCGAGGCGGCCACTTGGTCCTCTGGGATCTAGGCCTTGTCATACGCTTCCCACCAGGATCGACTATACTGATCCCATCCGCTATCCTACGCCACTCCAATGTACCTATCCAGGAAGGAGAACGCCGGTATTCCTTTACTCAGTTTTCGGCCGCCGGTCTTTTCCGTTGGGTGGACAATAACTTCCGGAGCGACGCAACCGTCAATGAGGAGATTCGCGACGATCCCGAAGCCCAGGCCGACCGAGCACGTGCGAGGCGGACTCGATGGATGACCGGTGTCAATTCTTTCATGCGCTTTGGGGCTTAGACTCGAGTTTCATGGTATGTGCATGCTTTTTAACATGTATTGGACGCTGACAAAACTCGTACAAGATTCTGTTAGTCTCTATCACCGTCTGCCATACTTTATACCCCACCCCCCCCCTCCTCCTCCCCGACTTCCTGCTACGGTTCAGCTTTAATTACGATATCATTTACTGAATGTTGTTCCCTTGTACCCGTATTGAATTCTTGATTTGTTCTTGGGATGGTATGAAGTTCCCCCCTGGACTGTTAGCACTGCCATTGGGACTTAAAGACTTTTTCTGTGACGCTCCGAGTAATTCCGACCCGACGCCTAAGTTGTTGACGTGTTATGGTGCACGTAACCGAAGTATCAGATGAAACGATTGAATGTGGGCATACTTCATGTGGATTCCAAACTCCGCTCGTTCCGACAGCAGTGAAAAAAGAAGGGCATGCAGATCCACCGCTTTTGGGGAAGTGTTCGCGTTCGACGTGTTTCAATCAACATTGGATGGATGGATGTTTTGGCTCGTACTTCACACGTCTGACACGTTTGGAGATCCCATTATTTGTGAACATTACATTTCTAGATATTCCTTGTGAAGGTACGAATCAGAATTGCGACTTTAAAAGCGGCTACGACGGACTGAAATCAACAAATACGATAAACCTGCCTCACCTGTCTCCGGGGATGGGAACTCGAGGTGCGCTGAGGTTACTATCTTACTGATTCATTGGAGGCTGACTTATTCTCAAGATACCTTCGTGAACCGATCACTCAAGGAGGGTTTCCTTGTCAGTGAGATTGCGAAACTCGACCCCGTACATCCACTCATCAAGACGATTTTGTCAAAATATACCGACACCGTGCTTTTTTGTATCGCTCTCCATTCGAAGTTGATGTTTGCCACCATCAAGCAGTTTTTGTCTTCTAAAATGACTCGACCTTTGTACTGGAACGCGCCGTTGAATTGTGAGTGCTTGATATCATCATGCAATCTATGTCTGACTTTCTGGTTAGACGAAGTCTCGTCCGGTTCACCCGTCTTGAACTGGGATGTCATGCTACTGGTTATTGACCAACTTGATCTATCGGGATTACGAGCAATATCACTTGCGGCTAAATGGTTACACGATCATGCGCGAAAGCGCGCAAGGAAGCGTATGAAGAAGGCTTTTGAAGTTTGGGGCCTGGAATGGGATTGCGTGCAATGGTTTTTGGATATGACTGAGACCCTGGTTTCCGGTTTGACTTCTACTTCGCTTCTGTTCCCCAATCGGCCGACTATCGATACTGGCCGTTTGGACTTCTATGTGCACAGTTATTGCGAGAAAGCGGCTGTGCGATTCTTCAAGCTTGCGGGGCAGTTTAAAGCGGTGCGTGTTATTCTTGCTTTGTACTAAGATTCTATCGGTTGATTCTGATTCAAGGGTGATGTTGTCGAGAAAATGGCACCACATGTCAAGCGCACTATTATCTTCAATCATATCGACCAGCAATCTTTTCCCGTTCCGTTGGCGGTGCATGTAGTTGTCGCGGATATGAACCCAAGAGAGGCAGTCTTCCGTCAGGAGTCAACTGCTGAGTTCACACACATCGATTCTACTTCAATCACCGTCCCGTATTCGACCCTGACCTTTCGCCGTGAAACGCTCGCTAATCATCCATTTGTTCGGTTGGGCGATCGTGACGGACTAATTCACTTCGATCGGCTTAAACGCCTATCCTCTGCTGCCGGATTTCGGGTTGCCGGCTACCACAGCGATAAGCAAGCGTGCGGGAAAAGCTTGTACTGCCCGTCGAAAGTTCGAACTTCGGGTGACGAACTTTCTTCGACGTTCGCTCTGCTTGGACCTACTTGGACGACTGATTCGTCGGATACGAAGCAAGAATGGCTAGTCATATGGAGCATGGGTAAAATGGGATGTGATCGGCGCTTGCGTCGTAGTGAGGCGTTTATCGACGTAATTGACGTAGATGAAGTGTGCGAGGACAACGGTAAGTTTGCTCTCCTGTTTATGCCTCTACTCTACTGATCTTTTTCAGAATCTCTTTGGCTCAACCGCTTCGAAATTAACATGGAGAACCCGTAAAATCTGCTATCAGCCCAGTAGCTTGGCCTTCTTTTTGAAATCGTTTATCTTTATTCTTTCATTATTGTGATTACTTCACCCGATGTCCAAACTGCATATATTATTTGCTCCACTGTGCCTCAACTGAATTTGGGTTATCGTGTTACTGAATCTCCTCCTTCATCGTCACTATGAGCCTTTAACGTCTTAGTTTGAGCCCAGGGACTGAGTGTAGAGCAGGAGGAGGAGTGGAATAGCTGGGTGGGCACGTCCTTGTCAATACACAGCCACTATTGCCCATCAAATGATCAGGTGATCGTTCTGCCGACAAACTGTTTTCATTTACTTGAGCCCAAAGCCACATTTAAAAATGCCTGAAATTTCCCGGTGTGTGGAGTATATAGTATAAGCTTTTCTGAGACACTTTCATGAGTGATATTAATGTTTACTGGCTTGATTTTGATGATTCACTGTTTTGGAAGACAAGGATAAAGTCATACGGTCTGATTAAGAAAACGGCAAGAGCAGGTCCTTTGAGGATCTGTGTACAGAAAGTGAGTGGTATAAACTGACTTACTACGGAGCCCGAAATGGGAAATCCCTGCCGTCTAATTGTCTAGAAAGTGACTGGAGAAATGTGCCAATTATTTGAAACCAATTTTCTCCGTCTGAGTTTCACATTGCATCGGTGAAGCTGACCGGTCTATAAGAACAGTGGTAGGTAGAGAGAAGGTCTAGCATGTTCAACACAATTTATCAGCCACGTTATCAGACGGGATGTAGCCGAATACCTGGATGAATACATATATTCTCAATACAAAATCGGCAATGTAGATGGTCAATGCAACACCGCAGCACTGGTATAACTAATCTTGATTATCCTAAGTAAAGTTTTTTCGTCTGTATATCCCAACTGGCAGAATCGATACTCTGGAGATCTGAACGTAGTTGATCTGTATATAGGTAAGTTAACTCAATATTCTTCTCTACTTTAAAAAGTGCTACACGGCCCCATTGAATCGTATTACTTAGCATGAGACAGCCACGCGACATTGAGTTTATGGCGCGAACGTCTCCGGTTTAACTTAATTCACACGACTTTTCTATCAATCACGTGATCGCGAATGCTATTCTAAATGCAGCCTTACTTTACCGGTTCCTCTCTCTAGATACTGACTTTATCATGGGTATCATCTAAATCTGCTTTCATGCATGCCGCGCAGTGCCTACAATATCGAGTTCAAAAAGCGAGGAAACAAGGCACCTGGCTACCAGCGAAAGGCACTTGGTTGGGGGGAGTTTCACACGCCAATCTCCACGTGGTATACGGTCCGTCTTCCGTGCCCTTTCCTGCCGAACTATCATCATCGGAATCATTCGCAAAGATGCCATCAACTTTCCTCCTTGCTCTTGACCACATTGACGCCACATGAAGATCCTATATTTTGTGCAGACTCTGGTCCTATCATTGCTGTACATATGTCTATACCACCAAAACGATGACCACTTTGTGGGATCGAACGAGCTTTGGCTCTCGGGACGCTGTTCCGCGAAAGCCCTCGGGCAGATTGAAATGGAAATTGAAATGAAATACAAGTCGACTCCACCCAAAATTTTGGGCCCTCCCGTGCAAACACCGTTTGATTCTGCATGGAACTTTGTGTGCTATGTTGCAAAAACTTATCGCCGATGGATGTTGATGAGCTACTCTGTGAGTGGACGTTTTGAGCCTGACAACTGTTGCAGGCGGCTTTTGAGAAGCATGGCACGATATATCACCCGTAAACACGATTGGCGTATAATGCTTCCCGTAGATAAGAACATTTATAGGAGAGACGTACGTTCCGCTATTTTCTTATCATTTTTTTTGCCTCTCAAATTATTACGGGCTCTTGTGATTTTGATCTTGCTCTTAGCAATAACGTTGTCAACGACGAACGAGAATTCACCTTCGGTTGCGTTCAAATGCAGTAGCTTCGCTGGAGGTGGCAGATCTCCGAAATTCTTTCCACATGAAGTAAACCCTTGGATCTCAGATGCTCAGAACCCAATCTCAACAGCGGCTGAGCTGACTTTCTATACATATCGCCTTGCTAAAGATATAACAGACGACATCAGAGCCGATGAGACTCTTGTTTGCGTGGCTTTGCCTCTGCGACTCTTAGCAACGAAGCTAACCAAACCGCAGATTAAGTTAGTGGCACGAGTACACAAAGTTCGTTACGCTGACAAAATGAAATCTGACGATCGAGTGCAGAATTTGTGTGATCATTCTTGTGAAGACACAGGGTGTCATTCCGCTGTTGTGGTTTTTCGAGTCGATGAGACGACTACACAGGATAAACGGAAGAAAAAGAGTCAGCAGAGGGCTGCACAAAGAAAATCTAATGTAAAGACCAGTACAGCGTTGAAAAATAAAAGGAAAAAGGAGTTGGATGCTAAGATGAATAGCGACGAGCCTATGGATATTGATATCAGTTTCCCCCCTTCTCCGGCAGACGACCACCTCAGGCATGATGTCATAACTGGATTTGCTAAGAACTTTTCGGCGGAATGTTTCGAGGAGCGAGGGTGTCTTGTGTGCGGGCAATTGACTTTGAATACTGAATTGACACCTAAAACTGAAGTGAAGTTTAACTGGGACTTATTGCGAGTCGACGATGTAACGAGAAAAGAAAGGTTGAGTGCTGCTGATCCAATATGTGCTCTCGAAGGGCCCGTTGTTGCTGACAATTGCGACGCCGTATGCACTGACTGCGAGAGCAAGCTGTTGAGAGGGAATATACCTGTGAACGCCCTCGCGAATCACCTTTGGTTAGGAAAGGTTCCTTGGCAGTTGAGCGGCTTGTCTTTCGCAGAAAAAATGTTGATTTCTAAAGTACGACATAACAGGTGTGTAGTAAGAGTGGCGTCGGGAAGAGGAAAAATGACAGCTAACGCCATTATGTTCCAGACTCCAGTCGCGAAAGTGTATCATACCCTTCCCCCTTCGGCAGACGAGATCAGTGAGGTTCTGGCGTTTGTGTTTTTAGGTTCTGCTAAGCCTACCGAAGCTGATTACGCTCGTACTCCGATGCTTGTTCGGAGGCAGAGGGTTGCAGATGCACTTGATTGGCTTAAGTTAAATCATAGTGACTATTACTCTTTGAACGTCTCCGAAGAAAATCTAGCAGCTCTGCCCGAAGCAGGTATTCCGTGCAGCGTTGACTGGAAAGAGACGGCTCCCGGCGAATCTAATTTAATCGCAGAGGCAATGAGTGTCGACAATACTGGCCACGAGGACGAAGGAACATACGAGGGTCCTTGCTCATTTTCAGTAGCAGGCCTTAGCGGTGCGCAGTATGATCCGACTGATATTAAAACTTTGAAGGCAAAGGCCCTGGCTCATCTGAAAAAAGGAGGAAAGACTCTGGGTGTAGGACACGCAGAAAATCCTGAGTCGTTGTATCAAAATTTACAATTATATCCACAGATGTTTCCCTGGCTCTTTCCGTATGGATTGGGTGGATTGGGTCATCCAGATCATAAAAACAAACTATCTGAAGAACGACATAAGCGCAATTTGTTGCTGTTCCACGACAAACGCTTTCAGGTTGACTTGTACTTTCCTATGATTGCCTTCAACGATAGCCAGATCAAGAGAGCGAGGACAGGAAGTCATTTACTTGCGAAGCGGCAAAATTTCAAGGCCATTGCCAAAAATCTCGCGGAAATTGATTCTGATGTTTTGGCTGACGTAGCAAGCAGACTGGAAAAGGGGGAAAGTATCAGAGATAAAACGGAGGCTGAGCGCGCGTGTTTTCGTCTTCTAGAAGATCTCGATCATGTAGGAGGGGAGATCCCGGGTTCCTTGACTTCTAAGAAATACATGCGTAATGAAGTATGGTCCTTAATCTCATACAAAGGTGCCCCTTCGTGGTTCATTACCTTTTCGCCTGTTGATAAAAACCATCCCCTATGTTTGTATTTTGCGGACAACGAAATTAATTTCAGTCCAAAGCTCAGAGGTGTGGATGAGCGGCTAAGGCTGATCGCAGAGAACCCGGTTGCAGCTGCGCGCTTCTTTCATTTCGTCTGCGAGGCATTTATAAGGCACATACTCGGTGTGGGAACGAACCATCGAGGACTGTATGGTGAAACTGACGCATATTATGGAACAGTTGAGCAACAAGGTCGTCTTACCCTTCATATGCACATGCTCATATGGATAAAAGGTGCATTGTCCCCGCAACAGATCAGGGAAAAATTGATGGACCCAGACGGCGCTTTTCAGAAAGAAATGATTGCTTATCTTGAATCGTGTCATGTGGGTGAATTTCTGACAGGAACCATGGCAGAGGTCAAAGCAAGAGTTCCGTACAGACCAAAGCGTCGCGAGGGACTGCATGATATTGTGTGGGACGAGGAAACCAAACCAATTCCTGTACGATACACGGACCCCACGCAGACTTTGCCTTCCGCTCCCCCTGCGGAGTGTACCATTAATTGCTCAGATGAGAACTGCAGTGTATGCCAAAATTTGCAACAGTGGTGGCGAGACCATGCTGAAACTGTGGATGATCTAATTCTGCGTTCAAATGTACACGACTGCAAGAGGGGATACGGGGGAACTGACTTATCCAAGCCCTCGAAACCAGGAGCTAGGATGAGGATTGAAATCAAGGGTTGCTTGAGAAAAGACGGCACTTGTGGGGCAAGATTTCCCAGAGATGTGTACCCAAAAACTGAGGTTGACTCAGAAGACGGATCTATACATATGAAGAAATTGGAGCCGATGATAAATTGTGTCACCCCCGACTTGACATATTGCCTGAGATGCAATACCGATGTAACCAGTCTGTTGTCAGGAACATCCATCAAAGCCGTTGTCGCCTATATTTCGGATTATGTGACAAAACCAAGTCTCAAGATGTACCACATGTTCAACGCTGTGAAGGCCGTTTTGGACCGCTCCACTGTTTCGCTGGGTTCAAATGGACCGAGTAAAGACAATTCTCGGTTAATGTTGATGCAAATGGTTAACTCGTTAACCTCGAAGTTACAAATCGGGAGTCCAATGGCGTCCTTATATTTATTGAATAACCCTGATCACTACACAAATATGTTGTTCAAGGTGTTCTGGTGGAAATCATACGTAGCTGCGGTCAAGAGGGAGTGGAAAGAGGACGAAAATGAGGTCGAGGAACAAGATGATGGCGAAACTGTCCAAGGAAACGACGCTGAAAAAGTCGTACTGATGCGGAGCAAGTCTGGTTATGTCGGAACGACCACCACCGACGACTACATATTCCGATCAGACGCCCTCGAAAACGTTTCTTTATTTGACTTCATTCAAATGGCTCAGCGCGTGAAAAGGACTGCTGCCGAGGAAGAAGAGTTTGCAAAAAGTATCGAGCGATCAGGCCCCAATCTGACGGCTCGGGAGATCCAAGATCCCTCATGGATTGTGGACGACTTGACCAAAGAAGATAATGCTCGATATGTCGACATAGACGAACGTGACGCGTTGCCGTTTCAAAAAGACCATCCATTGTGGAAGACTCACTACCTGAAAATAGACAGAAGACTCCTGATAACAATGATACCGAACTTTGTTGGGGGTAGCTTACCACGTCGAGACCAAGGTGACCGAGAGCATTACTGTTGCACGATGTTGACGCTTTTCAAGCCTTGGAGAAACGGACTAGATTTAAAGTCCGAGCTGGAATCCTGGCACGAAGCGTTTGGTTCATATGGGTTCGACAATAAGGCATTGACTTTGATGGATAACTTCAACGTGAGATACGAGTGCAATGATGCAAGAGACGATTTCTCAGCCCAAGACCGACAAAAACGTCGTGCGATGCCAATGTTCTCGGGAAGAGAGAATGGATCTGACTCGGAAGAGGATGCGGAGGATTTTGAAGAAGACATTGCTGAATTTCACAATCAGTTAGAAGCAGGGGCAGTCGAATTTGTGGTCAAAGGACCCAAACAATTGGCGAAAGAAAAACAAATGAGTGAAACGGAGCGAGTGATGTCTAGAATAAAATGGACGGCAGTGTTGGCTACCAACAGCAAACCGATCAGAGTTGTACCCAAAACGAAGTTGTCTGGAAATCAGTGGAAATTGAAGGTGGGAAATTTGAGAGACGAGATACTCGCTAGTAAATTCAAGAACGCACCGACACAGAGAAAGCATCGAAAAGTCAGGGAGCCTGAGATTGGGAATGACGTTACCATTCTCGACGCTTTCTACTTCACGAAGTATTTCTTAGCAAAAAGCAAAAAAGCGCAGAAGACTATCGAAAGCATAAGCACGGATTTCAAACTTAACGAAGCTCAGAACAGAGCATTTCGACTGGTTGCTAATCACGCTGTTGATGACGGTGCGGCGCCCCTCAAGATGTATCTTGGTGGAGTCGGTGGTACGGGAAAAAGCCAAGTCATTAAGGCACTCATGAAGTTTTTCGAAGACAGAGGGGAAGCACATCGTTTCTTGGTTTTAGGACCTACAGGAACTTCAGCGGCTTTGCTAAACGGAAGTACCTATCACTCAGTTTTGGGAATTAATGATTCTATGAATACGGACCGCGTGGAAGGTGCCACGTTGAAGAAGGTGAGAGAACGGTTGAGAGGTGTGGAATATATTTTTCTAGACGAAGTCTCAATGGTCTCCTGTCAAGCCATGTACAACATTAGTGCACGTTTGGCGTTAGCTCTAGGAGAACCGAACGAGCCCTTTGGCGGGATGAACATGATATTTGCAGGTGACTTCGCTCAGCTACCTCCAGTGATGGCTTTACCATTGTACTCATCGGACACGCAAGTGTCACCCGTATGGAACTCGAAGATGTCAGTGTTCAAGCAGAAGAATGCGATAGGAAAAATAATCTGGCATCAAATCACTACTGTTGTTGTTTTGACGGAGAACATGCGACAGACGGGGCAGAGTCCTGACGACGAAAAACTTCGGAGCGCGTTGATGAACATGAGATTTGGAGCGTGTACACCAGCAGATATTGAATACCTTAATTCAAGGACTGTCAGTAATCGGCCAGACAGACCGAGTTTCGACAACTCTCCTTTTCGAAATGTATCAATTATTACGGCCTTTAACTCCCAGAAGGATCGGATTAACGAGCTAGGGTCCGCAAGGTTTGCTGCAGACACGGGGCAATCTCTGATCGATTTCTTCGCAAATGATAAATTAGCTACTGACGCCGAATTTGGAGAGAGGAAACCCAAGAAGTTGAAGAAGACGAAGGCTTTGAAATCAGTTCGAGAGATACCCCTCCATCGACAACAGCAGTTGTGGAACGCTGCACCTTGTTTTACATCAGAGCACATCCCTGGCAAGCTCTCATTGTGTTTAGGCATGCCGGTTATGATTAGGAATAATGAGGCGACGGAGTTGTGCATTACAAAAGGTCAGGAGGCTACTGTGGTCGGATGGGAAGAAGGCGTAGGAAACAGAGATCAGCGAATACTGGACACCTTGTTCGTTGAGCTCATAGACCCGCCTCGAGAGATTTTGCTAGAAGGCTTACCTCCCAACGTTGTTCCTTTGACAAAAAATTCGAAGTCCATCTGGTGCACAATGCCGGATGACATGGCAGTCAAGATTGACCGTGAACAGGTACCAGTGCTACCGAATTTTTCAATGACAGATTACGCGTCGCAAGGGAAGACAAGAAAGCTCAATGTGGTGGATTTGAATAACTGCAAGGATCACCATTCGTATTACACAGTGCTATCTCGAAGTTCAACTTCGGAAGGGATGTAAAGACTGTACCTATAATGCAATATACATGGCCCTTACCTATGACCATAATGCAATAAAGCAGGCCACGGCCCTACGGCCAATGTTACCCGCATTGCAATGCGGCCACAGCACCCAAAAAGGGTAATACATTGCTGGTTTGGCCCGCAATGTTTAGCCCGATTTGGTAGCCGTACATAGCCGGTATTTGGCGGTTTTGATGGCTCCAGATCGCACCCATCAAATCCCTTCTGGGCTCGGCAATTTTACTTGGTTGATTTTGGTTGCCTCGGCTATTTTCGTGGGGTAATTGCCTGTTGACACATTCTGTCAAACAATGAATCACTCCCGCACTTTTGACGGGCGGGCGGCGGCTCTTGGACGGCGCCTATTCCATTAGCAGGCGCTTATTTGCCCACCATGCCAGTAGGCGCCTAAATCATTAATATTATATAATCAATTTTGAATTTCCTGGAATTGAATTCCTTTTCTTTTCTTCTGGCGTTTTGTTTCGTCCTCACACAGCCCGCTTCTCACAATTACAAGTGCAAGATGGAGTCGACAAACGAAGCCCAAACGAGATGCGTCCGGACCGCTGCCGTGTGTGCCGTTTCCAGGACAGATAACATTCCCACTGATTGACGTTGCACAGCCACCTCTATCGTCTCTCATCACCAAGTCCGTCGATTGTACTCTCTCACTCTGGGGACTCGCTGGGGCTGGTCCCTCCCTTGGAAACACACTCTGTCAATTACGAAGTGCAGCGCACATGTTCTCGGTACAATATTATCGACTAATTCGAGGTAAACCATGTTTTTTTTCCCGCCATCGCACGATCTTAACGTTTGGCCTGGAGAGGTTTTGGCTGGGGCCGCTTTCCGTTCGCCTTTGACCTAGCAATCCAGGTAAGTCTCGCTGTTACCCCAAGGATTATCGGCGTCTTACGTTGATGATCTCGTAGCACGAGCTGAGCTCGGTGTCGCCTCACCACGCCGTCTGGTCGTACGGCGTGGCACCACCGTCGCTTCCTTCTTGCGACTCTTTTTCTTCCGCGGTCCTTCCTCTGCGTCCTTTTCTCTTTTCAAGGGTGAGTTTACTTTACTTTCTCCTACTCCAATGACTTACAATTCCACTCCAGCACCCCGCTTTCGTTTATTCGGCTTGTCTCCAGCCTCGTCGCCCTTCTCGCTCCTGTCGTCATCCACGTTTTCTTCGTCCGGAAGCTCCCTGACATTGTCGGGGCGTGTATGAGCTCATTACTCGTGCGTCGTATGCCTTTTCAATGTACTCACCTTCTGATCTCCCCCGATTCAAGCAGCTGCTCCAGCACCCATGTCACGTCGGACACAGCAGCCAGCCACTCCACCTTATCATCTCCCCCGAATCTCTCTGCCGACGACCCCCACCAGCACAGCGATGCCATCACCAGCATTAGTCCATTGATCCCATACATCTTAGCCAGCGCACTCCAATCCGCGGCCTCCGGCCGTGTCAAACCACCATCTTCTGTTTTTTCACGTTCTGCGGGCTGCATTTCACTCCACCATCCCCACCAACGCGGTACCCACAGCTGCGCGCCTTGCCCCACCGACGTGCGACGACCCAATAACATACCGACGGACGGCGGCAATCCCCATTTGCGGCCACGATTCACCCATCCGCCAATCTCGATTGGACGCCTCGTTCTGCCCAATTGCCCGTTCTTCCCACCTAACCCGTCTACAAATCCCCACGCCGCTTCGAAATCAAAGAATTTCCTCACGCATGCCGCCCATTGCGGCTCCCAATTCCTTCCTTCAGCCATCGCTCGATTTGCAGCCACTAACTCCGACGTCCACTCACCGCGATCCTCACGACCCAGCCAAACATCATCCGCTCTTCGCCGCTCCTCCTCTGCATCGCGCTCGTTGTCGTCTGGGACGCGTTCGTCGTCCGAGACACGCTCGTCGTCATCACGACGTTCTGACCCGGGGGGGATGACGGGTAGTTCGGGGGGTGAAACCGGAGGAGCAGATGAAGGAGAAGCCGCAGCTCCCGATGGGGGAGGAGGGTCGACGGCCGATGAAGGGGCAGCGGGAGGGGCGGCGGGTGCGGCAGGTGCGGAGGGGAGAGGAGGGTCGACGGCCGATGAAGGGGAAGCGGGAGGGGCGGCGGGTGCGGCCGGGGGAGGAGGGTCAATGACCGATGAAGGGGCAGCGGGAGGGGCTACGGGTGCGGGTGCGGCGCGGGAAGGTCCTGATTCCTCGTCTCGACATGCACGCGCATCACATTCGGCTTGCGCTGCATTGACAAGTTAGTTACACTTCCGTACGGCAGAACAACTTCATAACATACTGTAAACTTCCTTAGCAAATGCCACCATGCTCGTCTCGACATCTCGAAACCCACGCCAATCGAAAGTCGGCCAATTAGCTGGAGCCAGACCTCTAGTAACGCCGGCATGTACACTACATGCAATCAGTCTCACGCACGAAAGCAAGGCCTTGTCATCTTACCTCTGTACCCCAATCTTCCCGCCATGCCGTCCGATAGGTCCAGCAAGCAGGATACTGGCGCACATGCCAAACCTGTCCTGTATCGCGTCCACAAATGGTTGGAGGTAGAAAGCGGCATTGTCCAGCGATCTATTCGGCTTGTCAGCACATATTTACAGCACCAGAAACATCAATCACTTACGCCGCCATCTCCTCTGGGGTTCTTGTTGCACTATCCGGGAGCGCTGCCTTCCACGCCTTCACCTTTTGCTGATAATCCACCTCCGCTGCGACCTCACACTCATGCCTGAACGCGGGACTTTCTGCGTTCCACATTTCCGCCGTAACCTTCGACACAACGTCGATCTGCTTCGCCGGCTCCTCTCCCGTCAGCTCCGCGACGCGCGCGAGCGCCGCCATCCGCTCCTCGACGTGATCTTTGATACGAGTCTCATAGTAGTTGCGGGAATAGAAGTGAATCAGGCGTCCGCGTTGTGGTTTCACCGGAGCGCCGTCCAGAACGCCGGCAAAGACTTGCTTGAAAGCCGCCTTGTCGGTTTTGGAGACATCGCCGTATTCACTGCGGTACCATTGTCCAATCCGCTGCTTAAAGTAAGTCATGATATCCGCGTCGCAAACAAAATACTCACCCCACGGATTTTAGCCACATACTCGCTCTGTCTATCTGCCTCCGCTGCTGGCAGACCGTGCACGACCTCGTTAGCCGCCTCGTCGGGCGGATCCTCAACATCAACAGCGAGGTCTTGGTCGTCGTTCAGGTCGCAGCCATATTTTCTGACGAAAAGCTTCGCCATCTTGGTATAAAATTGACCAGCTCTCCCGGCCTCTGATTCTCGTAGCCACTCGTCCCGCCTCTTCGTGAAAAAAACTCTTTTGGTGCCGTGGACCCATGGGGGCTTTCCTGGCTTCGCTTTCTCCTCGCCTCTGCGATGACGCTTCCTTTTCGTCTTCTGGCGCGTGACAATTTCCGGCCCGTTGTCTGCAGGTTCTGGGCTAGGGCTGGCTGGTGGGATTGTGTCCATACCGGAATTTGGCGCTGCGTCGGGAGGTGGTGGGGCGATGTCGAAGGCGTCGGACATGACTGTGTGGTTTCGGGGCAACGAGAGCGTTTGGCCCCAAGTGTTTCACGTGGGTATTTCCCCAATCATTTGCGTACCCGAAACTGAAGCATTTATCACAGAATAGAATTATTACAAACATTACGAGTCCTCAGCAATCCAATGTACACCTTCCGCAAACGCCTGAGCCTCGTCATAATCCGACCCCGACCAGATCTTCGGTTTCCGCCCCTGCCTCACTGCTTTGAAAAAAGACCGACGTGCCTCATCCCTATCCGTGATCCCATGAGTCAAAGCGAATGAGCAAAATAGTGCCTCTCACCTATCAGAATATACAATGTGCTTCTTCCACAACGCAAAATATTCCGCGATTTCAGGAACGTCATCCCACTCGCTGACCGTGAGGCTCGTTGGGCTAGACGGCGTCGCGCTGGAAGATGCTGATGCCAAAGCCGCCGAGGGAGCGGAAGGTGCCGTCGCTTCGCCCATACCATGTGCTTCCAAGGTCAACAGACTTAAATCCGGCAATTCAGACTCCGAGATCGACAAGGCCGTGGGGGAGGGAGGGCAGGGAGGATGCGGGTGGACACCAAGAGAGCAGTGTTGCTGCCATTCCTCTATACAGGCTTGAAGATTCGTGTGCTTGCGGTACGCCGCCTCGGGGAATCCAGAAACCACAGCTCTCGCAAGAGTCCTATCCCGTCGTCTTTCAGCCGACGCCAAGCATTCAAATCATCTGATAACTCACCAATTGTGATAAACCCCGACGGATCGGCCGTTGGTCACCAAGTACATCGGAAACCCCGTCTCCCGCCCGCTGACTGCCGTATCACGGGGAGGGGGCAAACACCACAAGTTAGGATCATGGCCGGGAGTTGAGGTGTCGGGGATCATCTCTGCGAGCGTCATGTTCGTGCGGGGAAGTGCTGCCATCGATAGTGTTGTAGGAGAGAGCAAGCAAGAGATGGTGCGTGTGCTCTGTGACATCTTCGTCACACGACCTCTGACAATTTCTCAAGTCTTCCATGCATCCGCTCTACCGACAAGCCCTCCACAATGGCGACGCCCCAGCGCCTCACGAGTATTGCTTTTCTGGCTATCTAGAACTCTGGGGGTGGGAAAAAACCGGTGTTCCTCCAGAATATAGCGCTCGCGGCAAGAACTGGGGCCCATTGGGTCCGCCATGGGCAGGTCCACCCGTCGACGCCGCCATGCCACTGTGGGCTCATCTCTCTGAATTGAGGGAACAAGGACTTCCGCTACCGGCCTACGTGCACGATTCCGAGCTGGTTAGCAAGGGGCCGCCCAAATCCCAATGGTGGCCCTCCTCCATTGTAAAGCTGTACGACGAATCGCATGACGAGAGGTACTATTACAAGTACATTTTCCGACGTCGTTACCCGTTTCTCCCGCGCCCGCATCCGGACCGTGCTGCTGAAACGGCGGATTTTCAGCGTAAGCAGAGACTGCTTTTTGGGTGTCTCGGTATTCCTTCGCCTTTCTTCCCATACATCCCAACTCATCCTCGCTCTCTGCAGCAGCATCCCACGGCATATTCTTAATGCGCACTCGCCAGCAAGAGGGCATCACCGCCGCCGCCGCTGCTCGGAAGTATGCGCTGATAGGTCTGCCGAAGCAGGAGGCGGCAACATACAGTACGTAGCTTTTCCAGTCGTCTTGCGCTGTGCTTAACGGTCTCTCAGGGTTTGACATCTGCAGAGATGATTTTCTGGCGGCGTGGCTTGGGGCAGAGGCGGAGGAAGTCGGTAAATGGGGTACAGTTCATGATCCAAGGCTTCGCGCGCCATCTCCAGCCTCTTCGGACGACGACGACACAGGTGGATGGGGTCAGCATGTCAGTTCGTGGGGAGGTGGGTGGGGTACTGGTAATGGAGTAGTGGTCGGCGGCGGCTGGGGGAATAATATAGGATGGAATAATGGCGGTTGGGGCGCCGGTTGGGGTAATAACGCGACTGGAGGGGCTGATGATGAATGTTCACTACCTGACTGGCCGTAATTATATGAATTTTCTCCTGCGCCCTCACATTTCGGAGCGAAACAGAAAACGGCGGTCGCCAAGTCACGCTGTTACCAAGTGTGACACCTTCCTATTCCGGCCTAATCACTCATCAAACGCGCTCAGACACGCTCTCTACTCCTCCTCTCATACCCAACAACACATCATCGGAACACCCGCAGCTGCTGACTGGAGTATACAGTAACATAATATTTCAAATTCACCGCAAAAGCGGCAGATTCTGTTGTGAAATTCCCCAAACACCACTGGCCTCCACTCTCATGTCAAGTGCTTTCAATCTTGGTCAAACATCACTGTTTGGGGTAGGTTACAGTTTGGATTTGCTATATACACGCTAATGTACATCCACAAGTCTCTCCGATCTTCCGATACCTCAGGAGAAAATGGTCAACTTTATTCATTGGCTACTCGGCAAGACCTGTCTGCAAGATTGGTTGCTGCGATGCCCAATCGAAGTAGACCTAAAATATGGTGACTTTTGTCGGTATTTGGTCTATCTAAATCACGGAATTCGGTGCAGATTTTTGAAATCTTAAAGTTTCGAGGAAACACGACTTTTCCCAACTACAGAACCCACTACCGTGCAGAGTAAAAAATAAGTGACAGCGCAGTTGTTGCACAAAACAACGTGAATGGGTACTACTTAGTCCCAGACACCACCCTGCGGCGATTCAGGCCCTCAAACGTTCGGTTTATGCATTTTAGACTGAACAGGATACCTTCGGACCCCGCCAGTTGCCTGTGTACCGAGATTTCGTGGTCAGGCCACCGGTTTTTGCTGAATTTATGGGATATATTCATAGTTAGAACAGTTCCGCATATTCTCTTGAACATTTCGCGGTGTCTCCGCTTCTAGAGGAGGTGGTGGAATTTTCTTTTGGTTTGAATCGGAGAGCCAGGACCGCCCGGACCGTCCTTTCAGCGCTTACGAATTCGGCTGACACGGACACTGATTCTCATCTTTCTGTCTTCAACGTTTTACTTTCCTCAAGTACTCCCTCAAGAATGGGCTGTGTAGTCGCTAGAAATGAGCCTGTACGTTTTTACCTCAAGTCTACATGATTTTGAGCTGACTTGTGGATTATAGATAACAATTCAACCACCATATGTGCCGTTATACCTGCCGCTGCAATACTCGCGGTACACGAGACTTCTGCAACGTCTACGCGTGCTGGAGAATAAGATGCGGCTGGAGCTGGACCGTGAGCAACGAGAGGTCATGGGACGGTACGAGCATTCACTACAACTATTGATTCTAGGCTAACCCTGCTTTTCGACTTCACAAGACAGCGCCGTGTCCTCATTCACCAGCTAAGGACCGCATAGTTACTTGTCGTAGCTTCAAAATGTCATCCAAAACATATTATCGCTTTGTTTTTCTCTTCGTCTGTGGGGTGTCTTTCATATCGTTTGTTTTCGATTTTTTGAGGCCTCATTTCCGGAAATCATCACGTCACACAATCACTGATGTGGCTGTGTCCTCCGTCGCATGTCGCATGTCGCGCTCACACGGGCTTTCTCTTTGCTTTCTCTTCTCTTCCTTGCTTGGTTCTCTTTGAGTGTTGTACACTTGGAGTGCCTATACCTCTACTATCGGATGGACTGGAGCTCCCAGCAACACGTCGACTCCCGAAGACTTTCCAACCCGTCGGTCTTTCGCGTCCACGGCGATGATTGTGGGGCTTGGCGCATTTGTGGGTCGCGTGGAGACCAACAGATCTGCGTGCTGCGTGATCCTGTGGTCCGCAAGGAACTATTCTTCCGTTTTTAGGACTGGTCGTTTGCCTTTCTCTTCCCCTCCATGGACGATCCCTTGCGTTTGGATGCAGATGATAGCGATGGAAGGTCAGAGCGCGGTGCGTTATTGGTTGTGTGCTTCCGCTTGACTCTGACTTTACTATTTAGCAGTGACCGCCGCCGTGATTCGGCCTGTGAAGCCAAGTGTGTTTTTTTACCGCTGGGGTGGTGTTAGAGAACGCCGACACTGATCATAAGCTTCGCAGAACGTCGCTTTCACGTCATGGCACACGTCCCGCGCCGACCGCCGAAGAAACCGACCCAACCGGTCAAACGGGAGCCCTCTCCCCCCTCGAGCGCCCAGACTCGCGTGCGGAACACGGCAGGGCGGCGCGCGTTACGGTCTCCTCCACTCACAGCAGATGATCTCTACCTTACCGCGGACCGCCCACCCGTCACTGCACCCCGCAATGGACATAAATGTCAGATTTGCCAACTCGTCAAGTCAAATCCTGTGGAGTGAGTAGCGCATTAATTTGGGACCTTGAATCACCTCTCATTCACGCGGTCTAGAGCTGGGTGCGGGCATAGTTACTGCTACGTCTGCATCCGGTTGCGCTTGGAGCGCGAGTGGACATGCCCGTACACTGACTGCGGGCGGAAGATTCGGATTGCACCTTTGAAGGATCGCGTTTCGGCGGAGGCGATCGCCTTTGACTACGACACTCGCGTCGATAAGAGTCGGGTGTCTTACAGTTGGCAGGGGTTGGATTTTCCTGTGTGCCCTCGCCCTATCTACGTGTCGTCGTCTCCCCCTCGCCCTACGTCTCCCCCTTCCCCTATCTACGTGTCGTCGTCTCCTTAGTTCGCAATAATACAATGATGTGCGCTTTGTGTTCGTGAAATACCTTCCTTAACTCGCAGCGAGACACCAAATTATGTCATATTGGCGCATTCGCCGCCATAGCGGTGAACGACCGCGTTGCAATGCGGTATGATTTGCGGGCATGTCCGGTATGTACGTTATACTCTGATTTTTTCTTCGCATTCTCATGAGCCGCAGAGGGTCAACAAGGGGTAGTCGTGGCGGCGCCGTTCGGGCTCCCGCGCCGCGCATGCACATCCACAATCCTCACATCGGCCAGGTCGTCTCTGTCTCCGCCAACGGGCGGAATGTCTCCGCACCATCTCACGAAGTCATTCCGGATGCGTCGCTCGCTAGTTCTGCGTATGGCGAGGAGGACCCCCAAACGAACGCGGCAGTCGAAAGCTTCGATTTTAGTTATGACCTTGGCGACACATCGCTTCTTGCGGAGATTCAGGGGGATGAGTCGGACGGTATTGTGCTCACAGCTAAAAGGAAGGTCTACCAGAATTCGGTGCGTATTTTACGATGCCTACTAGTTTGCGGCTGATACATGAAGTAGGACTATCCAATGTTGACTTGGGCCCAACACCAAGACGAATATTTGGACGAGATGATCCGACTGGAGGGGCGCGGATATTCAGCAATCTACTCCACATGCGGCGGTTGCGGAGCCCGCGATCCAGCTTATAGATGCGAGAATCAACTTTGCTTTGGGCCTTCCTTGTTTTGTAAATCCTGTATCGTCGACCGGCATGCCGTTGCTCCTACCCATTGGATCCAGGTGAGTCATTATATTCAAGATACACTTCGCCGTCTCTGAGGTATATTTCATAGGAATGGAATGGAAACCGCTTTGAGCGGCGGTCACTTGCGTCTCTCGGCCTTGTCATCCAGCTCGGGCATCCAGTGGGCAGCTACTGTCCCAACTCTGCAGCCGCTCACAAAGACTTCGTTGTCATTGATGTGACTGGGATTCAGCACGTCTGCGTGAATTTCTGCCACTGTGATAGCGACCTTGAGCACAGGCGGCAGCTGATGAGGGTTTGTTGGTGGCCGGCGACTGCCCGCGATCCGCAGACATGCGCGACGTTCGGCGTAATCCGTCTCTTCCGCCTGCTTAACTGTGTCGGAAAAGTGACCGCACACGACTTTCTCCGTTCGTTGGAGTTTCTAACCAACAACGACGGCTTGACGCCTGCGCCGGTAGGCCTTCCTTCGTGAATTTCGTGTTCGTTGAGCTGATTCAGATTTATTTCTTCAGGATAGGCGCCGAGCCTTTCGACACATCATAAGGCAATATCGCACGTTGCTGATCATGAAGCGAGCGGGGCGAGGGCATGATCCCTCGGGGGTGAACGGCACGGTGCAGGGGGAGCTTGCTTTGAGATGCCGTGCCTGCCCACAGGCCGGAATGAATCTACCAGATGGGTGGGATAAAATCAATTGGGATACGATGCCAGAGGATTTGCGGTGAGCTTTAAAGAAATACATTATGTTGAAACAAGAGAGCTGACAGAAAGCAATACAGATACAAATATTTTTTGTTTCTAGCGCAAGACTCTAATTTTCGTATGGTGAATCGGAATGTGTCGTCTGAGGCTAAGGATCCGGTTTTGCACGACGGCTGCGGTTATTTCGTAAACTGGTCGGATTACAGCAAGCATCTCCGCTCTCACGTCTCGGAAGAAGAAATCTCCAGCTGTTCCGGGTTCCAGGCCATGTTTCTCGCTAACAAGAAGCGGATCAAAGGCTTGAGAACGACTGGAATTGCTGGTGTAACGTGTGCTCGGCACAATATGTGGATTGCAAATGGCCTGGGGCCTTTGCAGTGGGGAGAACGGTTTGGCTGAAATTTTCGTTGTGTTTGAGGGTGGCTGATGTAAATTATTGCCCATAGATTCTGCAACGTCGATTTTGTTTTATTCTCCGGCTTGCTGCACTTCATATTCCTGTATTTGATCTTATCCTACGACATTGGGTGCCAGTACGGCAAGAACTTCTGGGCTCGGATGCTCGACCTCCCGGAAACAATGCACATCAAAAGCGACCGCGGCAAAGTCTGGTTCAAAGTGCCGAACTTCCATCTCCCCGCCCATCAAGCGCAATGCCACTCGGCTTATTCGTTCCACTATATGTGGGGAGCGGGTCGGTCGCACGGCGAGACTGTGGAACAAAACTGGGAATTTACCAATGGCGCGGCTGCATCAACGAAGTTGATGGGGCCCGGATCTTGGTTCGCGACGTTGGAGGATCTTTTTGCCTTTCATAATTGGCGACGTCAAGTATCTTGGCGTGATATCCTGGCAAGGCGAATGGCGGAGAACGTTAAAGAGGGGCAAGCTCATCGGGACGCGTTTGAGGCTTTTGATGCAGCGCTGAAGGAGAGGGAACCGGAGATGGTGGAGAGCTGGAAGAAGTGGGTACATCAATGGGAGTCTCGCCAGCACACGAACGGGATAGAATCGCCGTTTGAGGTGAAGGAGAAAGGTACGTGATCTGTTCCGGCATGTTACGAGCTGATAGATCCGTCGGTAGTCATGTCCATGCGCGATATCCGTCTCAAGTTGGAGAAGGAAGAGCTATTGAGAAACGGGGAGGGAGTTGAGGTTGAGCGTGAGGATACCCCAAGCACCTTCCTGCTGTTGGGCTTGCGTATTGAAGACAAGCAGTGAGTGGATTGATCTTTCGCAACGCTGACAGTTTTTAACCGAGATTGACAGACGTCATCTTACAATAGATGTCAAGGCCGTCGCCAATCCAACAGAAGTTCAGAGTCTGGACTTCTTGAAACGACGGACGGCGCTGCTGAAAGAGCTACGTAGCTTTCGAAAGCTGCAGCGGCAATACATGCCCAACTTGCGGCGCTTTCTGACAACAACACAGCAAGCTGTCTGGGATTCTGAAGTCGACCGCCAAGCCGAATCTGTCCGGTTGTTCATGCCCTCGGACATCGTGGACACGGAGAAACGCGTGAGAGCCTGTGCTTTGGGCTTACCCGCCGTTGAGGCCAGTTTACGAACGGGGGAGGCGCGCGAGGCGCTGGATGGGCTGCGCAACGGCCTGCGAACTCGAACTATGACCAACCGTTTTCGGCTACGACACTGCACCGGCCAGCGGATGCTTACGCGGGGACAAGGGATTTTACGTCAAGTTAATGTGAAGATTCATAAAGCTAAGTTACGATATCAATACGCACGGAACGCGCTGCTCAGACTAAAGGGTCACGGCGTGTGGGAGAACGAGCTGCGTGTGCTGGATGATGGCGACGTACGTGCGTTGAATGAGCGTGTTCTCACTGCAGAGGAGGCGGAGCAGCGAGAATCAATCAACGATTACGGCGGGGTAGCGGAAGAGGGTGGTGTCGAGTTATTTGGCGTTGTGGCGGCTGGAGAAGGGCGGCGCAAGCTGTCATGGATCTGGTATACCAATAGGTCTTCTGATCCAAGTGAGCCGGAGCTGGTAGAAGGTGCGAGGCGGTTTTTGTTCTGGTTAATCTTTGGGCTGATTAATCTGTGGGTACGTTATTAGCCCTACGTGTTGAATGGTGTAAAGCCTACGCTCGTATGCGGCGGTGGGACGAGGATGTGGTTCTTGTAGAGGAGGAGATGCGTCGCACCATTGAATATGGTCATGCAATGCGACGGATATGGGCGGAGCGCGCTCGTGCGCGATCGGCGACTGTCAGCCCCGAGCTGCTTGAAGGGCTTGAAGCGTATGCGGCGGAGCAAGGGGCGCGTGAACGATCAACATCGGAAATGCTGACGCGGAAGTGGGGTGGGATCCGAGAAAAGGGGCGAGCATTTCGAGCGCGAGAGATCGACGGGGGAGTGGAGGTTATTGTTCCATTGGACGACGGTGATGGGCCGGTTGACCGTGACGGAGACGACGAGGAGGACGACGATTGATTGATTGACTTTATTCTACATCTATACTTGTAATAAACGCGGGGATTCAGCCAGTCTGTCGAGGCAAGCCGGGTTCATTGGCAGGCACGGAACGGAACGAGCGGGGATTACCGAATGACAGCAGAGTTGACAGCTGTCGCAGCGGAAGCGGCGGTGGAATTGACAGCGGGAAGCAATGACAGCGATGACGTGCGGTGCTTCGAAGTAGCCGAGAACGTTCAATATGGTAGGTAGTGGTTGAATACAACCAAAATGTCAAAAAAAACGGTGTGAATTGATGGTGGTGAGGTTTTGCCGGACTTAATTCCGTTTTGGGCCGAAAATTGTGGAAACTTAGACATGCCGCTGATGCCGCGGAAAATCACTGTGATTTGCCACGAGAATGACAGGGTGATATGGAACGGGCCTGGCCCCGCGGCCACATTGCAACGCGGGTAACATTGGCCGTACGGCCAAACATCGTCCGTGTTGCATGACGGTCATAGATGAGGGCCGTGTATATTGCATTATGGCTACCTTCCAGACAGGGAAGGGACGGTCATTGTACAAGGAATGAATCCTGCAAAGATAACGAATGGAATTAATGGGTATCTTCGACAGGAATTTCGTGAACTGGAGATACTCAACGAAATTACTCGTCAGCGGTTCGAAGGGCAGCTGCCTGAGGAAGTATCGGGTATAAACCGACGCGAATTGATTGTCAATTACCGGTCTTGGGCGGGTCACGCAAACGAACCAGCTGGCATGCACCCTGCACTGCAATGGGTGGGGAAAGAACCTCAGTTTCCGATGAGGCCTGTGACGATGGGGAAATGGGATCTGGTAGGAGGCGACAAGCCGAAAGATAAGTTGAAAAAGAGCAAAGACTCACCTATGTCGATTTCAACCGATGGTAAGCGCAAGGCTGAAGGTCAAAATGAGCAAAATATAGCAAAACGACGAAAAATTAGTGCAAGCCCAGCTCCTAGAGGCATGTTATGGGATGCTGAGGACTACAGCTGCGCTTATGATGCATTGTTCACTTGTCTCCGAAATATTTGGATTGACCATGACTCCAGATGGTCTATTAGATTCGCCTCCGTTGGACAATGGATGGGTATCCTGGCTCAAGGATTCGTAAAGACTAGTAAAAAGACAGGAACATTAGAAAATGCTCGTGATGTCGTTCGCCATAAAATTACTGCCCAATATCCCGCTCAATTCCCAACAGGCAGCGAGTTTACCTACCTCGATAATTTGACGCAGGTGATGTTCAAAGAAAGGTATTGGGGAACTCGGACAACTAAATGTGCTAAGTGTCAGCGTGTTCAACAGTGTGAGCCTGACTATCTTTGCACCAAAGACGTATACAAAAAAGAGCACCTAAGAACCAGGTATAAGTCAGAGTACAGTCTATCACACTGGCTAATGTCTGAGAAAATTGGCCCTGGTAACACAGTTTGCGAGGGATGTGGCTCAAATACAGTGACGTTTATCGTGCCGACTGTTGCCCCTCCCATCTTGTATTTTGGCATTGATGACACCAACATTCGTATAGACCACACTTTGCGATTACTTGTGGGAGACGAGCCTGTGACGTATATGCTTAGAGGGGTATTGTATGCGGGTGGTAACCACTTCACCTCCCGCATAGTAACGGAATCCGGTGATATATGGTATCACGACGGGATTGAAACAGGTAGCAAACTGATAACTGAAGGAAACCTGCATACAAAGACGGCTAAGTTCCTGAATACCTGTATCCAGAATGACTATTGTCGATTGGTGGCGGGTGCAATATACGCGCGTGCTGATTGATCGATGTTGCTTCAGCTGAGGCAATTGTGTCAGATCTGAAACGATCAGTATATGGCCTCTAAATAAGGCATGTTGAGTAATGGTCCGTCCCTTCCACTCTCGATGTACGAGGCGTACCTACGACTCAAGACTGCGCGGGAACGCCTGGAACCGTGGAAGAACGACACTCAATCCGCCTTCCCCTGGCTGCTCCAATCTTACGACGATAGAGAACTGTTTCTTGTCGGCATCGAATCACCGTCGTTGTGGAAGGCTGTTGAAGATTTGGTCAGACGAGAGCTGAGAGTTGAAGACCGTGGCTTAAACTGTACGTCGTTTGACTGTTATGACTTAACCCTATATTGCTCACTTCAACAGTCTTGCCGGAAATGGAGCGCACCGTGACTGGTCGGGGCTTCGCTTCATTGCCGAACGAACTCAAGATGGAGCTCGTGTACCACGTTGATATCAGAGATTTGACATCTCTTACCTTCTCTTGCAAGTTTTATTGGAAGGAGGGCACCAGGATCATTGACGGATTTCTCAAACGATGCTTCATCGCGATTGGGCTGGATTGGGATAACCTGAGGTTCGCACTCAGACATTTGGGAGGCATACTTACGGGTTTCATGGTGAGGCGAATGATGTTCATGGAGTCGAAAGAGTTTCGTGTGCGCGACTTCGACAATATCGAACTCAGGGTGAAGAATACTGAGATGGCGACTAAGTGGTTCGCGGCTGCGACGACCTATAGAGCGGTGAGTCGTGGTTCATCGTGAAACGAATCTGATATTGACCTCACCACTCGTTTGTGAAGATCAAACCCCAACCCTCTCGTTTCGACGGGGTGGTGCTGCAAAGACCTGATGACCCAACCGGGTTTCGAATCAAGCTCATCGAGTCCGACGCAGAGAGAGACGTTTTCTGGCAGCATTCGACAGCTGCCTTTACCTGGCTCGGTTCCGACGGTTTCGTGGTTCCTTACAAGACGTTGGGTTTTGATTCAAAAACGATGTTGTGCGACGGCATCGACGACAGAACCTTGCGATCGTCCATCGAGACTGCTCACAGGGAGGGATTGGAGATAGTCCCCTTTCACGAGAACAAGATCGAGCTTTGTGGATCTCATGTTACATGCCCTTCCGTTATTCGCTCCACGCTTGACGATGAATGTTTTGCTGAAAGGCTGCCGATTCCGATCTGGTCTTATCGACGTACGCATGTTCATCATAGAGCGGAGGTGGCATGGTGCCTTGGTTCTGTAGGTTGCAAAATCAACTTCCAGGCCCAAAGATTCGCGAAGGAGTTTTACAGTTTATTGAGCGACGGAGCCAGTGAGCATTTTTTCTGCCCTCGACTTACAGCAATAACTTATCACTTTGCGCAGATTTTAACCACAATGAAAGAGTACAAATGACGATCGATAGAACGGCTGCAGGTAGTTAAGAAGAGTTTGTATTCTAAATAAGTTGATCCCATGCTTTGCCCGTGCTACCAAAAGTCGAGGTTCGGAGAGGACGCCGGACAAGCGCTGCCACGAAAGGGTAGAAGTCAAGACGAGAAAAGTTCCCAGCTATGTCCGGAAACCGAATTGGATGCCGTGCTGATCGACTGATCGACGGAAGTCGGACCGAAGTTAGGGTTGCAGCCGTATTTTTTTGAGAATACACATCCCCTCCGCTCAATTGGTCCGAATCCACTGTGGCTTGCATCGCATTCTCCCAGACTGGATCGTAAGTCTCTTCAGCATCGTTGGCTAGATCTACACCTTGGTTCCGGGCGCTATTCAACATGGCGGCCATTCGTTTTCCGCGTTTTGCGGAATAATCAAATTTTGCATCCCTGGTTTGGTAAAGTAGCTGCATGTTGCGGGTAACCTGGATATGCGTTGAAGACATAGTGGGCCTAAGATTTTCCAGTTCATCCTCCCAGGTTGTATCTGGTAATTTTACAGGATATGACTTATTCTTGGACCATGGTTTGAACAGCGCGAGAATGACGACTGCATACTTCAGTTTGTCTTGCTCGAAGTCGTTTCGAGGAACACGATAGCCCATAAGAACCGGAATGACTGGCTTGTCGAGCCGTTTCAGACAGTGTGTTGTATATTCAGGGTGCCCCGGTTTGAAATTGAGGTATTCCTTTCGCTGAGTCTTTGAACTTGGCTTTTTCTCCTTAATATAATTTCTTAAGATATCCCAGACACACATATCATCGAGTTCGGGAGGTCGATAAAACATGTCGTTGAACATCTTTGAAAACTTCTTCTCTTCTAGTACGTGTTCTTGTCTGGGGCCTGTATTGAGTTCAAGCAGTTCCGGTGAGAGCATGATCAGGTTGTCGTCTTCGTCTTCGGGAATCACTAACTGTCCAGTGTTCTCGGACTCAGACTCGGCTTCTTCCTCCTCTTCTTTTGAAGTCGACTCCGAAGGTTGAACCGCGAAAACATCTCGAGCAATGTCTCGCAGAAGCGAAGACCACCAGTATTCGTGATAGACGTCGGAGATATAATGGTTCTTTCGACCCAATAAAAAGCTCGCCGTCTGTTGGCCGCTAAGTTCTCGTTTCCCAACCAGAGAATTTGTAGCTTTGACAAGCATTAATCGGCTCATTTCAGAACAGTCTGTGTTACCATCAATATCCATTGGAGGGTTTTCCTTCAAGGCGTGAATTGAAGCACACAGCGCAGTAAAAACAATTGAAGTGTCCAACTGTAACTTGATCGTATAATTCAACATATATTCTATCAGTGCCATACTCACCGATCCTGACGCGATTTGCTTGAGATCGTTGTTGCAACCTAAACCCAAGGTGATAGTCGGATTGTGGCCATTCAGATTTGCAGTCTCACATCTTATCAGTAGGTCACCATCTTCGTCAAAATGTGTCTCGGAAACTAGTGGGCGAGGCAGTTCAAATCTGCAATCCTTGTCCTCGTCTACTAGGAATTTAATTCGCTGTGGGATATGCTTGAAGCAGGTGGCATTGTGTTTATGTACAAGACCAGTATTTTCGCACAAATTCCGATGGTGCTGATCCCTTTCCTTTGCGTAGTTTGGAGCTTTCGGGTTCAAGGGACGACTCAGGACGGGGAGTTGCTTCGGTGTATCAATTCCCGGTACATACGGCACGGTATCCTTAGGGAAACTCTGGCAGATGATGCTGTCGTACCATGCAGTCAGCTTTCTTTTGAATTCCGGGTCAGCGTTCATTCGTTCCTTCATGTCAACAGGTGAAGCTGCAAAGCCTCGAAGCCATATAAGGATGTGGAGATGTAAAGAGCCTCGAACTTGAGCTTCAACCACAGCATACCAGCCGACGACCTCGCCGAGAACCCCGATCTTTGAGGCTCGGTCTGCTCCGAGAATTATTTCAAGAAACTTTGTGACCATGAGATGAAAAAACTGTGCACCAGCCACTGGGTTGCTTGCTAACATGTTAGCCCGAGTCCCGGATTCCTTAGCTCCATCCAAGGCATGATATATTTGATCCAGGTCGATGTCTCGACCAGCGAGTACTTGAGCAATGGGATTGTGGGCATCCGCAGGATTCACACTTCCAAAAATATGAGGTAAGCCGTCGCAAATTATCTTACTTTTCGCCTGCTGTTTCATATTGTTCACGTCCCCCACAGAACCAGGGATATGGTCGGAAACATAGTTCAAGTGTTTCATCAGCATGGCGGCTGCCTTTTCGCCTTCAGATTCCGGCTTCGCAAAAGGATTATTCTCAAGCTTATCTCGGTATGTTTCCATAGATTTATCATCAACCTTGGGAATCAATTGTTGAATCAGAGGAAACCAAGAGCGGTTCACTGCAAGACGAGATTTAAATGAAGTCTGACGGCGCTGAATTATGTTACTCATGACAAATATGAAAGACTTGTGAACTTGAAAACGTGTATCAGCAATTGTGAGTAAATGTTGAACATGCGGCAATGTGTCGACTTGATGAAACCCGAAGTCAGGTGAAAGTCGTACATTGTTATTATCAATCATTCCGACTCCGTACGGAAAGAGCGTCGGCCACAAATATCCAAACACTCGCGGATTTTTGGAAGTGTATAACGGTGTGTTGCCTGACGGGAACTTCACAAATCCGCATCTTGTTTTCTCAATCGCTTCAGGGCCTCCAACTTCCTCTGCGAAAAAGTGGATCGAATATTATCGGCATCCACAAGGGTGGTAGAAGTAAGCTGAAATGTTTTTGACGCGTCAAATAATTCACTGTTGGCTTGCTCGGTGTAAGAAGTTCCTTGATTGTCTGCAGAATTGGTCCGCAAAAAGCTTTTGACTGCGAGCGGACAATCGTAGACAGGATATTCTTCCAGATTTTCAACAACGGTATCCTTTTCAAGATCAGCATAGAGCGGATTATTGTCGATGAGCCAGAACAAGGCCTGTTTGATTCTATCTCGACGAACAAGCAATGGTGTTTTCTGAAGCATATTATGAGTCACCTCCGTATCCGGAGAACCAACAAGGATGACACAGATCTCATCTTGAAGTTTGAACAGTGGGGGCGGCATTGCGTTCACGAATGAACTTGTGTCCTGCGGCAAAATACAGACATTCCCCCGAGCTGCAAGTTGACCATCGGGTCCAAGCTTTATCTTATACATGCATTTTGTGGCCCGAGCCCGCGCAATACACTGTTCCTCAAGAAAGGTAAGACCCACGAGTTCGTCCGGAACGTTTCCTATCCAGAGCCCATTTGCATAGCTTCGCAAGGGAATTGTTTGGAATTTATTGTAGCTTACTGATAGATTGCATAGATGACATAGAACATAAGTGGACTGATCTATCAACGAAACAGGTTTAAAAGCCTCAATATGAGGTTGGTGTGAACTTTCGCGAAGACTCTCAACGGCTCGATTCAGTACTAATATATCAAGTTCTACAATATTCCTCATCTTCACGTCAGCGGCCAACTCGAGCTTGCCACAAAAAGAACATTCATACCTCTTCAGCGCCTTGTTATTTGTACTTTCTCGGAACTCGTGAATGATCTGGTCTTTCTCGCTTTGCGGCAAAATATAGGGAAACACCGAGCCCGGGCTTGAGCATTCCGTTGAGGTTCGTGCTTGCTTCTGCGGCCTCTCAGGTTGAGACGGAGTTTTCCTTTTTTTAGTGCTTGAATGCAAATTGAGAATGAGTGCGCACTCTTGATATTCAACAGGCGAGAGAGTACGTTTCCCGATTATTCCGGCTTGGATTGCTTCTGATTCGAGAATAAGGCACGCGTTGGTACAATGATGGGATTCAAAGTCTCTGCGTAGAACAGCAGCAGTTTTCAATTTGCCGCCAACGCGCAATGACACGTGTTGATGTCGGGGTCCACATTGTTGAAGGACTTTGACACTGACTTTGCGTGTTACAACTAGGAAGTGGAGCACAGTACGTTTCTCTTCGAGATTGAGACTAGAATATGTATCGGCGACACGATTGATACTTTGAGAGTCAGAACGGGGAGCATTTACAGATACGTCCGGCGACACAGCAAGTCCAGTCATAATTTCGGCCTGCAATGCAGACGATTTATTCATATATTCGATCTGTTGTACAGATAATTCATTCAAGTATTCGGCCTGCATCGCAGACGGTTCATATTCGACCTGCAAAGCAGGCTCCCCTTGCGGGGTGGGAGACAACGCCTCCGATTCGTCCTGCAGAGCAGGCTCCCCTTGCGGGGTTGGAGACAGCGTCTCGGTAACGGTGATTCCGTCATGTAACGGCAACAGAACATCTGCGATGACGAATGTTAGCAAACAGATATACGATGAATGAGACAGGGCAAGGATGGACTGTGCGCATCGTTTGCACTCAGATTCGGCATGTTGAGGCCACAGACTCGCACCAACGGCAAAGCAAGCTTCGCGACGGTGCATTTGGACGCCGCCACAACACTGTCCCTGTTGCGCATGCCGACACTCCGGATGCATGGCCGTAAATGCCGAATAAATAGCAGAAAGAGATGCAAGGTGGTTGAGACAGGGGGGATTTGGGACAGGGGCCTGTCCGCTCTCTTGCTTAATCTCACCATGTTTGTGCTTCCCTCTGCGGAAACTATCCTTGACGACGTAGCTGCTTATTTCCAGTCCTTTCGGGTCCCGTTGAAACTTTGTTTAGGCCAATCCAGAAGTGCAATGTAGCATGGTTACTTTGCTTGAAGAAGAAGTTCTGCTTAGAGATGAGGCGAGGAGACGTTTGCAAGCGACTGATGCCGACCATCAGTTTCCGAGTGTAAGCTGGGCTAATTATCACAAATGGGTACTCACCACCTTGCAGACTCATGCTTCGACAATCGGTGCTCTGTATTCTGCTATGAAAGAAAGCCAGGTGCGTGTATTCAGACGTTGTTATCTGTGCCCAGCTCTTAATATCTCAGCGGTATTCCTCGTTTTACCTCGCGATGCTCATGGCTACTGGGGAAGATTCACGCCTCATTTCTGTGCTTGTACCCAAGGTTTTAGATCGAAGCTTTGACGGGACGACTCGATGTTTGGACTACATGCCTCTCGTCACCGGAATGTTCCCTTGCGAGCCCTTTCGAACCCATACGCTGTACGCCAGTCTTCCGGAATTTGGGCTTCGTTTTGCGATTTGCGTGTGCGAACAATCGGATCATATTCACGGATTTCCCAGTAATTCGTTCGTCAACCGACTCCTCGGTCTCAATCGTCCGGGCTGGTTTGGAAACGTCCTTTTGATCCAAATCAGCTATGGTAACACGGATATAACAAATTTTACGTTGGATGAGAAAGAACTGTTCGCAATCGAATTTGCGACAAGACGGTAAATTCCGTTTTTGATCAGTGTTTCGCTTCTCAGTCACAGAGTGTTATGCAGGATCCTTCTGACCTGTTTCCATCAGTCGACAAACGAGTTATTACCGGTGCGTATACACTAATTATATTCTCGAATTCTCTTAAAAATATTAGATCGTTCCCCGGCTTGCCATGTGAGTGATATTGAGTACCGAAACTCGCTAAACTTATGATTCGATTTATCAGGCCGCGAAAGACCATTAGTGAATGGATCATACAAAGTCGCCAGGTAGACTTTTATATTTTCGAGCCCCGATACTGATCAAAATCTTAGTAGGTTTCAATCGGTGTGCAAGCCTTACTTTTTGCGGTCAACACGCACCTGCCTGTCAAAGTCACAACACCGAGTCTTCCAGGGTCCACTTTGCTCAGCATCACTGACTTGGTGTACGGACCGTGGCTATCCGGAAACACTTCTCAAGTGCCTGGACATGTCGCTCTCGAAGTCCGAGTGGATGGGGTATCGTGGACAGTGGTACATATCCGTCAGCATGAAATCAAGTTCAAGGCGCTGTTCAAAAACGCAACAATATCTACGCTTGTGGGTTTGGATTGGCTCGGTAACGTGATAGTTTTCAAGAAACGTGACTACCGGTATGTTGGTGTTGGAGATACAGACGACGATTTTGTATTGGCACATCGGGCGGTTCTGAAGTGAGTTGTTGTAGCCGTTTGCCTTAACAAAACTCCACTCACTGAATAATCAGTGCTCTGAACCGATATGTTTGCCGGTGTGGTCGGATACCCTGTTTTGAGTGTGCACACAAAGTGGCTACAGAGGAGTTAGTCTTCATTCTTATTTACAGGTGGCTCACTGACGGTTGGATTCCCAGTTTTAGACTTGCCATGAGGTCGCTCCGTCAGGGAAGAAGTTTAGAAGACGGTGAAGTCGATGAAATCTTACCTTCACAGTATCCCGGGATTCAAATTTTGCGAGGCAACACGGTACATAAATCCTCATCTGTCTATTTTCGACGACTTAACTACCATATGTTTAGATTCACTCTTCGATGTCACCGTAAATCGCCTCGTATTTTACTACCTCCAACTTGTAATCGTCCGCGTTTTGTCCTTTAGGTTTGTACACCATAAGTAATGCGTATACAAATATCACGGTGTCTGTCGGGAACTGTCGGCCTCCAGTTGTGAGTGTAATCTTGTCGTCCACTGCACGACATGAATATCGATGTAAGACGAGCTCTATGGAACGTACCCAGAGTTCCATGCCTTCCAAATCCTTCGAGAATGTTGGTCAGCGCCAGCAATTGCATATCAAAATGCAGTGCGCAGTCCCGTTCAGTTGCCCGCTTGCTGTCCCACGTTGGGCGCTTCAGAATTACAGTAGACTCTGTCTGGCTTTGCGATAAGGTGGAACAGTTGTAATACACTTTAGACGCCATACTCACCGAACTGTCCACCATTCCAAGTACCATAAATCGGACTGGCGCTGCGTTTCCTTTCTTGTCCACCTGCTGAGCCCCTAAGCCACCTTCCTTCTCTCTCCAGCAAATATCCTTCGGCTGAGCCAACGTCCATTCGTTGGAATTGTAGAACTTTAGGTATCCTGCAAGCACAAAAGGACGTGCATTCGAAGACATGGTTCCCGCAAGTTGCATACCATTGATCGGCGCACCTCCGACATTTATCTAAATTGCAGACCTAGACGATCAGTGTTTCGACACGCCCGGGGTACTGAGTGGTGCAGAACAAGTGTGTGGGATCCGTCAATTTGATTGACACATTGTCTATGATATCAGTTCGGCAGCAAAAGGCACGGTAATCGATCCGACTTCCGTGCCTGTGCCAGCCGGAAGCGGTTCACGTTAGATTATTTTTAACATGTGTGAATTTTTTGCCTTTATTTCTCTACCACATCGGTCTGATAAAACGATATTCCACAAACGAGTTCCTACTACCTACACTTTTAAGTGATTACTCGACATCGTCTAGGTTCATTCTTGCAAGCTTCCTCCGCGTCTCACACGTCTCCTGCTCGTCTCCTTCGAATGTTTCGTGCAGTTGGTCCTCTACAAATCTCGCTCTCTTGAGGGATAAGGTGTTCAAAACCTCTTCTGTATTGATATTTATGGATTTGACAGGTCGCGCGTTGCGAGCAATGTATGCCTTCTGCATTCTGTCGTCAGAAACGGTTTGCAAAGGGAGTCAAGTAGAAACGCACCCTGGATAACGAACCATCCAAGAAAGTTAGAGTACGCAGGACTAGCTTTGTTGTATACTTCGACTCGAGGGTGTTGTTACGACCTGTCTTCCACGTTACCAGGGAGACTCCCATCTCCACGACGTCACCTAGTTGGAAGGTGGCTGGATCTTTAAGCATGCAGCTGCGAGCAGGTAAGCATCTTCATTGGCATAGCGAAAGAGAATATTACTGACCGGCGCGTCTTATCGTTGTACTGCATGTACATCACATCGTTGTCGAAACAGTGGTTCACAGTTTCATTGACGTAGCTGCTCAAGACGCCGAAAGGATCAACAGCGGAAGGGAACGCGACTTTGCTGTTATCCGGAGTGTTTTTACCGACGGTGAAGTAGCGGCAGCTGCTGCTCAGTTCTGGCCCGCCGACTGCGTGAGTCTTCTCCGTTTTCCACCCTTCGATTTCGCGACTCCCGAAAGCGACCACCATGTCGTACCCAATAGAACTAAGGTTCATCAAGCTCTGCTCGAACGCCAAGGCTCCGTAACCAACGATCCCGGCGTGCTGACGGATATACGGAACCCGCTTGGGATTCATCCTACAATTTGTGAGCGTTGTGAGTGAGTAGACCCTGAATATTAAATCGTACACGTGTTTCTTGACAGGTGGAAGCTCCTTAGCGCACAACACTCCAACCACGCTGAAGATTCCCTCTGAGGTTCTCTTTTCCGACAGTTGTAAGTCCGATACATAGACCTTGGCAGTGTCACCGCCGTCGAATTTCTTGATTTTGAGTAAGTCGCTCTACACCTCAAAGTGAGATTGATGAGAGATTGACATGGACGAACTCTAAGACTCACATCGATCGAATACGCAGGAAATGACAGCCCAGCCTTGACAAGCGGCGCATCTTCATTGCTGGCCTTCAAACTCCATATTTGAACAAGGTCCGCTAAGTCGCATTCAGAATCTGTCCGACCGGAACAGATGTGCTTACCTGCTTCGTTGTGAGGATAGAAAGAGTCCATTAGGAGTCCTCGGAAAAAGAAATAGGTGTCGGTGAGATAGGTGAGAACGATAGCGCACATTCACAAGACCGAATATTAAAGCGCAGGCTTTCTGCGCTTCACGTGGACGACGCCAGCTATCGGTCTTCCGCATGCAGTTGCGTCGAGCTCGAAACACGGGCATTGTTGCCTGGAAATCTCTGATTTGTTGTTTGAACAGATCCTCCCGTATCATAAGCATGAAACCTACTCGCATGCAATCCTTGACCTAATTCAGCATTTTACTGCTTCGCATTTTGCGCAAATCACGAGTGAGCGTACAAATCGAGGTCCGTATTGTAAATTGATCTCCGCAATGTTGATTGATTCCATGCTATCGCAATTTGTAATTTATTCGGTATCAATACCTGAAACTGGAAAGTCTGGGGGGATGAAGATGTCTTTATGGTAACATTCCACCTCTGCACAGATAGGATTCTAGTTGTCTTACACTGTGAAGTCGTGCTTAATTTCAGTCCAGGCCGTGAAACTTTCGCTGATCGAAATCGTTTCTTATTTCAGACATGGTGCTTCTTCTAAATTTGATCCACTGCGCCTTTGATGATAGTATGTGGTGTATCATCCATACTTTTGGGTGTTTCGATGATCTGCGCTGTTGACGTGTAAGTGGTGCGGATGCCTTCATACTTCATGATCGGCGACCCGTGATTTAAGTCGTAATTATATCCCTTGGATTGCCAAGTTTCGTCCATACTCCACGAGGAGGAGATGGTCGATGCGTGGATTCGACATGATTCGGCCGATTCAATGATGCTTCCGCTACCGCAACACTTGCATGATGTAGCTCAGCGCGGATGTTTTCAAACGTTGGCCTCGTTATCGCTTTCAGTACCCGTGATTTTAACAAGGGTTACAGCGCGTGGAGTTTGCCAAGTTTCGTCCATACGCCATGAGGATTCAATGTTTGATGTGTGGCCTCGACTTAGTTCGGCCGCCTCAGTGATGCTTCCGCTACCCCAATATCCTCATGTTGTAGTTTGACAAGTTTCATCCGTACCTATGAAGCATTGGATAACATTGTTTCATTTCTATCCCTATGAACAGATTCACGGCAGGCAGCCTCGGACTCGATGCCTTTGTTTGGTCAGGGCCTATAAAATAAGGTTCACAAATCTTCCAGGAGCACGGAAAACTTACATGTCGGAAGAACAACCCCCTATCTTTGCAACTCCTCGTCGCAAAACCGCCCGAATGTCGACAGGCAGGAAGCCGCCGCCGATCAAATCGTCGTGAACTTTTCTACTTTCGCTTTTGTCGATTACTGATATACCTCCTGTTTGTCAGCCTTGCATCCAAGTTCTTCGACTTGGAGGCAGAGGAAAGCGGTGACAACTCTGCGTCTGAAGGTGGTAACACGTCGGACGAAGACGATGGGGAAGAAGGGTGAGCAATTTTATCTCTATTACTTTCAGTTGATCTCCTCGCTCAATCACTCAAGCTCTATTCCGTGGGAGCGTACACCCACCCCCTCTCGTGCAGATCTTACCGTCGCCTCGGACACCAAGAACCCCGACTCTGGCAGTACAGAGGCTAAGGACGCAACTGTCGACGCTGTGGAACAGGAACCGTACGTTGCCGTTCTGACTGCCTTGATGAGGTGACTGTTCACGACTATATTAGTTCGCGAGTGACCCGGAGCAAGTCTAAAGGACGTTCCGGCGCAGTCGTTAAGAAGTAGGATTTTCTCCTCGATTTGGAATGCATCTGAACTTGTGCGTGAAGGTGGGATCCGAAGACGCACCGGGTACTGGATACCCAAGGACATAATCTGTCAGTGTCCTTCTTACTGATTCCCGATATAGCGCTGACGTAGTTTGCTCTGATAAGATCGGAAACAGATGGCCGGGCCGGAATTACCACGCCTTTGACAAAACTTGGTCAGGAAACGCCGGACTCGCAGCGAAAGCTACGTACATTGGCCCTGACAGCTACCAAGCCTTCTGGGGAGAAGCAAACAGGAATCATTACTCTGCAAGGACAGGACGCCGAGTATAGTACCTTTTTTTCGACGCCCATATGTTGTGCTTATCTTTGTTCTCAGGGAATATGAAGCCTGGAAGCGTAATCAGGCTATCAGCAAATTTCGGTACTCTATTGATTGTCGACTCATGTATCTCTGGCTGATGCAGTCTCTGACTTTCAGTGGAAATAAAGCAGTAGTAGTTGGGTCCAATTCAGACAAGAGGCGAGCGTTCTGCATCTGCTTGGGATCGTTGATCAACTAACATTATCCTCAGCGACACATCAACTGCTTCTACGAAGACACTCCTGTGCGTATTGTCCCATTCCGCATTCTGACATATGAATTTGACCTGTCAAAATCAAGTCTTCCTTCTCCGGAAATAGAGGAGAGGTGCGCATTTGTTTTTAGATTATGAACCACTAAATTGATTTCCTTCGCGCAGAACCTCCGTTGTTCAAGCTAAGGTCGTTGATAAAGGCAAAAAGCCTGTGAAGCGTAAACGGTCAGAACGATGTCACCTCTTTTCGTAGTTTTAACGCGTCTTCAGCGTGAACTCAATCGAAAGCGTCAACGCTCCTGCAAGTTCTCCTGCGGACATATTCGCTGCCAAGCGTAGCGAAGCTGCGTCATCACCACCCAAGAAAATTACCAAGACCGACGATCATGTCGACCAAACTTTCCTTGAAGAACACGAGATCAAACGTGTTTCCGCCTCGTAAGATTGTTTTCGCAGTATATTTCTCCCGTTTGATGTGGTTTGTTCTCTTAGGTCTTTGCCTGCGCAGTGTCAGGTTACGAATCGCGAGCTTCAAGACATGATTACTTATCACGTGTACCTTGGGCTGCCGAAACTTCTGTGGGCGACCTTTTAGTTTGTGTGAGTGCTACTGATGTCAGACAGGGCCGGGACCTTCATTGCATGGAGTTCTCGCGAAGGACCTGGGATGTTTATGATCAGCGAGTTCGCATCGTCAACTCCTGACATAGATTTCGAGTAAGCTTACTTGCTATCGAAAGTATTGAAACTCTTTCAGCTTACTGTCCTTGCAGAACTCTGTGGTCTTGTTTCGTTTTCGTGTCCAAGGAACAGTTCGTCAACCTTGCAAGAGCCAATCCACTGAACTTCATTGCGACAAGCCAAATATACTCTACGGACATGAAACGGTCCGTAATTCTCAACAAGGATTGAATAATGTACTCATCAATGGGTCCAGATGGGTTCTGGAGTTCAATGAGCGCACGGCCATCTGCGTCTCCATTGTCTGTGTGGTTGCTTCGGCCGTCACAAAGGCTCGGCATGTGAACCCTCCTAGTTCTGGTTCGAAGAATGCGTCAAAAATACCCGTTCTGAAGTTCGTGACCGGAATTCACCTCAGTCAAGATTATGATCGGGTAGTGGGCTTGTTGAGCACCGTTTTCCAGCACCCAGAGATGCATGCGCAGCTCAATGAAGACGCCCTTACATTCGGAACGAAATCGACCACTCTCGAAAAAATCAGTGAGTCGCTTCTGCACTCAAGTCTTACGATTTGGTCTGGAATGACACAAACTGGTAGAAAAGTCTAGATCCTCTGCAAGTACCTCTAGCGGTACACGCAGTTCTGCTACTAGATATCGTACGTCCAACTATACCAGCAGTCAGGATAGCCTTTCTTGGGAGGATGAAGGTGTGTTATCTCTCCGAACTACCTTTTTGGTTTTTAAAGCATTGAGCCAGTGCCCGTATACGATGCTCGCCACACGCCTTTCAGGGCTGACCGAGACATCGACAACTTGGATAGACTGCTGCCCCGTTACGAAAACCACGGTGGTGAGATTCCTAACGGATCGTGCGCTTTGGTGGCGTACACCGTATCCCAGTACAAGAAGATGCCTGCAAATGAAGAACACGTTAGCTTCAATATCCGCTTTGCAGTTGTGCTCGCTGAGCCAGCTTGAACGGATTGTGATTTACTTATACCCATGTGCTCCACAAGGACTTGTCGTTATTCTTTTTGTCTCTTGTCTGTCATTCCCCGTATTTTAGTTCCCCTGGCCCCTCTTCATCCTACCCCTTTTGAATCTCACCTTGTTCTTATTTAAATTCTTGCATACACGATGTTATTGACCCCGAAATTTATTTATTTATTTATTTGTACATTGTGGACGTCTCGTCTCAAAGAATATAAGCGCTGCTAAAACTCGGTAGCTGCGAATACCCCTTCTACACATTCGATTCTGATATTCTTTGAAAGGCATAAGGTATGTAGGTGAAAAAACTGGAAAACGCCATCTAGAAACTTCACCGCAACGACTCCTTCGTCATCATGCTTACGTTCGGGAGCAGTTTGTCCGTAGGATCCCAGCCTGGAAGTATCTTCATTGACGTCAGCAGCGAGGACAACAACGCGTTCAGGGACGTGTAATATTGATTGCTTTTTGTCGTTTAATCTGCAAGGACGGAGATACTTGGGCTCGATGGGATGCTTTTGTCCTCCCGCCGTTGCTCCATAAATGAAAACCTTGTCTTCCTTCCCTGGCTTGACCAGGTTTCGCCTCTTCGGGTCCCGACGTGGCACATCTTTTGTGAGCAATACGTAGCCTCGCTGACCATCCATCGAACGAATTCTGGCTGCAAGGCTGTTGATTTGGGCTACTCCGGCGACGATGACGTCGAGACGTTTGCCAGCCAGTCCTTGCACGGATAGCCAGTCTCCGTTAGCTTCTCCTGCGAGGTATCAAGCATTTAGTTATAACTGTGAATGTAGAAGCTTACCTTCTAGGCCGATCTGTTTGCTGTCTGGCCACAAAGATCCGGAAGTATCTTCATTGCAAGGTGTAACTGAACGGGATCGAGAATTTTGTGGCGACGCCGTAGTTATATCTACGTTTGGTGTCGGTAAACCTCGTTGGTCGACTAGGCGTTTCAAAGATCTGCTCAAACGACTATTAAACTGAAGATTTCACTCGGTCGGGATGGACGAACCTTTGATGAGCCACGTTCTCAATCGGGATGTTCTCCATCTTTTCCCCAGTCGCTTTTTGAACAGTTAGTAGTATTCCGAAATGGTACCGCTCCTCTTCCCGGGCACGCTGCAGTCCATAAGTATTCTGCAGTACCCTCAGCATTTCTGCGCGACCCTGACTATCGTGGTCTCCGATGACTTTGCCTTCAAATCCTTTTGCTACACCTGTTTCAACGACGACCACTGACATATTTGTGTACCGCCGACTGTTGTCGAATGTACCACCCTGCACATGCTGCGTTAGTTGAATCTGGTCTTGTCCAGGCGACGCTCTATGATTCGAAATATCGAAATCAACATCAGCAGATCGGACTCGTACCTACGTATACAAAGTTAGTCAACGGTCCGGAAAAAAAGATAATTTCAATCAGTGAACTTCGTACTCTTCGATCTCCGTTCCAGACACCATATCTCTTAATCTTCGAGCTTTACTTGAGTATAGAACTGGAAGAACTGTAACAAACTCACATCGTACAACACAAGAATACCTGTTTCAGCATGGACAGCGATTATGTAGCCAATCACCCCTTTGTTCTCTCCGCAGCGGACCCGTACAATATCTCCTTCGCACCAAACTCGGACAGTCTCGTCGATGTGAAGCTCTGCACTGTGTTCAGCACGACTGATTGTTATTCGGTCCTCTGAAAAATTGATGCCAGTAATGCTTCCTTGTACTTGTGAATCGTAGATACTCCGCACCCGATCACCGACGCGAAAAGCGAACGTGAAATCAAGCGCATGTCGCTTTATTTCTCTTGTTTCGACAAGAAAATAATCAGTCGCTTCCGGGGTGTATTTCCCGGTCACATCGGGAACTATTTTCGCAAAAATTCGCCGCTCTGAACCGCTTGATTGACGTCGGATTCCTGCGATGAAGCCGCTGCTGCCTTCGTAATAGCCTGACACGACTACCACCCGAGCGCCTGCCGCCAACGCGGGCGAGGTGTGTTCTTGAACTAGGCATTTCAAAATGGGTTCGCTGCACTGATTGAACGCTTCAAACTCTTCCATGGTGCCGCGTGTCAGCATGCCTTGATATGCGAACCTATGTAAGCTAAAGAGCTCTTCTGCCGAGGGTGCAGTCAACGGTACGATGTCTGCAAGAACTAGAGGAAGTATCGATATTGCCGGGTCGGCAACGATAACTTCTTCAGTATTGAGCACGAATCCAAGAAGATTCGGCTGCTTTGCGGAGACGACGCGGACCCATTGACCCCGTTGTGGACGATATTCGGTTGTAGGAGGTGGGGATTCTTCATCTTGATTAATGTTTTCGACTGGAGTGGTCGGAAATGTGTGGGCCTGCGACGAGTCTCCTAGTCCGAATTGAGCCGCCGAGGATAAAGCGTAAATTTCAAGGTGAGAAATACCGGGTGGAGGGTTTGAATGCAGATTGTTTGAAGACATCTGTGCGTCTGTATCCGAGCCTATTAGTGGTGTGCTGCAGATAAGCAGCATGCACATGACAGGAGGGAGTATAAGAAAAAAATTGAAGCGCACCTTCGCGTTCAGCCACTGTGGCCAGTAAGTCGAG
This sequence comes from Favolaschia claudopus, assembly GCA_037176885.1. NCBI lineage: Eukaryota > Fungi > Basidiomycota > Agaricomycetes > Agaricales > Mycenaceae > Favolaschia > Favolaschia claudopus. The sequence continues at coordinate 364,927 of JAWWNJ010000048.1, read as the reverse complement.
CCCAACTGTGTGTTCAGACATGGCAGACTCCACAGCCAAATTGTCCGTTTGTATATGCGACGCGTCCGCTGATACCATCCTGCATGCACCTTTGCAAGGTACGGATGTCGTTCAACGTCTCTGACAAGTGTTCCTGATATCAACGTACTTATAACGATAACAGACCGGGAGGTTTACTATTTTGATCTTTCGCTTAGCTTCGCTATCAACAAGGTATTTATCTCGCTATTCTACACCAGCCTCAGATAACTTACCCGCTCCTGGTCGCGGTCAATGGCAAGGACGAAAAGTTCCCACCATGTGTCACCTACGGAAAGATCCGTAACCTTCGGCGGGCAAAGGCACGGCTATTCGGTCCGTTTTCCGTGCCTGCGGATGCCGAGGCCCTTGTCATCATCGGCCGAAATTAATTGACAAGTCCGAATCAGTCTTTTCTTCGAACATCCACGATCGATTCCCTGCCAGCCGATTGCGCGGGTTCTTGGCACTAATCGAAAGGCGACTCCAGGGGCATGATGTAGGTGGAAATCTTGTATCTGTGTGCACCGTCTTCTAAGAAAACCCGTTTGTTATAAAGATGGTTTGCTCGTCTTTTTCTCCGTTTCGTTTGCAGAAAATTTCTACTTACACAGTGACTCCAAAAACCTGCATTCTCAATGGAGTGTGTTTGCGTTCGTCATGAACGCGGTGTGACGTTTAGGATTAATTGGGTGTCGATGAGCAATGAGGGGTTTAATTAACGCTGATACTCGGCACGGCGAAGGCTCCAAAGACGATATTTATGATGGTATAATGTGACTTTGATTGGCATTTGGTGGCTATGCTACGCGTTTTGGTCCGAGATCACAGGCGGACTTGAAGTCCGAAATAAGCGCCATGGGCGCTTGTAACATTTTGGGCCGTGTTCGGGTTCGACTGCTTTCCATTTGCAAGCCCAACTCTGATTTGGTGATTCTCTACTCAGTAGGGATATCGACACGTACGCAATCACTGCTTGTTTAATTGCTGCCTGTGGCTACGACTGCCTTTCCATCACTTCTGCAAGTGGATGGATGAACGTTCCCCCACCGCAATTAATCGAAGGATCTGTCGGACGCCGTTCCGCCCTCCTATCTACGATCGAGACATGTCTAGTTGCTGTCTGAAGCTTAGACCTGGCGATATTTGTTGAGCTGCGGCTTAGACTGGGTGATTCGTTGTAATGAAACGACATATGTTGCTGTTCCCTCGCATTGAATCTGCTTGATGACCGTTGATTTAAACCCACAGCGCCTCCCCACTCCGTCCCCGATATACGCTACGCGCCACTCGATCGTCTATTTCAACTGCTCGATTGCAAATCCAACCGATACTTGTGGTTCCTGATCCGTTCTGCTGTGTCTAACAGAGTTTTAGGAGGTCGATATGAATGAAAGCCTGTAGATACATATTAAACCGATGCAAGATAGGACAGCAAGTGGACATAAAGGAGCCGATCCGATCTATGGGTCGAATGACTTATAAACGACGCTCTGGCGATGGATCCAGACAACGTACACCCAATGCCGCGTCCCTTGGTTTCAGGTAAGTTTTCCTCTTCGCATCTCTTTCTTTTCGGTTTGCTGTACACCGTCATCGACTGCTCCGCCCTTGGAGTGTTTCTTTCGCATCTCTTTATTATCGGTTTGCTGTACGCCATCGTCGACTGCTCCGCCCTTGGAGCGTTTCTCTCCCACTCCGCCTTTGGAGTTCTCCCCGTCCCTCCGCCCTTGGAGCGTTACGCTGTCCCCCCCCGCCTTTGGGGTATTCACCCGATGCTCCGCCTTTGGAGATAGTTTTATTCCTTATTCTCCGCCCTTGGAGGATCTGCCCCGCTATATCCACGTTTGTCTCTCCATCTCTGCGATGCTTCTTTTCTACTCCGCCCTTGGAGTTCAGCATCGCGAGATTCACTCGTGTCTTTCTTATCAATTTTTCGCTTGCTTGCTTTTCGGACCGTGCTAACTAAAGTTAATTTAGACCCTCTCGTGCTGGACAATTTCGACATCGTCCAGCACATTGCCTCTTCGCGCAGAGTCGACCGTTCTGACGAGGAAGTTGCGGATGATCTCGAAGTGGATGGAGCAGCTTCAAAGGGAAAACGGTACGATGTTCGTTCTCTTTTGAGAAGCCGCTCCCTCTCCCCTCCTCGCCGCCGTTCTCCTCGTCTCTCTCCTCCGGAAGACGTTTCGGACGTTTCGGTCGATCGCCGTGGCCGCACTCGTGCCGCTCGTGCTGCTCGTCGGGACGACGAGCGTTCGCCCAGCCGCCCTCGTGTCAAGAAGTGCGTTCGGGATCGTATGGCGAGCGCCGATCCTATCCGAATCTCTACATCTCCGTCGGACTACGTCGTCACTTCCTCTGGCTGGTCCGGCGTCCGTGATACAGCTTCGACCTTCATACCTGCTCGGGCTTACTATCTTCCGGAGTTGTTGGGCGTGTTGGGAATGACAGAGATCGAATGGGATGGACAGTGAGTGTATAATTCGTTTTCGTGATTGATTTCTCATTGTCCTTCAGGGCATCTCGGCCTATTGTTGACCGTGAGCGTCGTGTTATTGGCGTTCTCGGCGGCAGACCTCGCGGGTCCGAGTACCTAGGGCTCACCGAGCAAGCCGCCGAGGTTCTCGAGCAAACCCGCTCTCAAGGTTCGTTCCAACCCAACCAGCGGACGGGACGACGCGGAGATTTCACGGCGGTGACTGTGGGCATTTCTTACGGAAACGGACGCCAAGTACGTGGTCATACTTCCTTCTTTTCATTATAATCCTCATGGTGTCACAGGCCCCAGGTAATCTACGGCTTCGTCCCACCCTTCTTTGGACCATGCATCAGCTGTTTGCGATGTCCTGTTTCGCTCGCATTTCTGGTTTTGCCAACTGTACGTCATCTGTTTCGTGATCACGTTACCGCGACTGATATAACCCTTCAAGCGCTGTTCCGCACCTGGAATCCGGACGTCTACCGGCTCTACGAGACTACCCTCGACGCGTTGGTCGGCAATCACGATTCCTTACGCCGAAATTTCCTCCGTCGCGACTCTGTTTTTGCCGCAGCCACGTTCAACTTTGGCCCTAACACGATCACCAATCCCCACGTCGACACACTCAACCTGGCTTGGGGCTGGTGTACGATCACCGCCCTTGGACCCTTTGATCCTACCCGAGGCGGCCACTTGGTCCTCTGGGATCTAGGCCTTGTCATACGCTTCCCACCAGGATCGACTATACTGATCCCATCCGCTATCCTACGCCACTCCAATGTACCTATCCAGGAAGGAGAACGCCGGTATTCCTTTACTCAGTTTTCGGCCGCCGGTCTTTTCCGTTGGGTGGACAATAACTTCCGGAGCGACGCAACCGTCAATGAGGAGATTCGCGACGATCCCGAAGCCCAGGCCGACCGAGCACGTGCGAGGCGGACTCGATGGATGACCGGTGTCAATTCTTTCATGCGCTTTGGGGCTTAGACTCGAGTTTCATGGTATGTGCATGCTTTTTAACATGTATTGGACGCTGACAAAACTCGTACAAGATTCTGTTAGTCTCTATCACCGTCTGCCATACTTTATACCCCACCCCCCCCCTCCTCCTCCCCGACTTCCTGCTACGGTTCAGCTTTAATTACGATATCATTTACTGAATGTTGTTCCCTTGTACCCGTATTGAATTCTTGATTTGTTCTTGGGATGGTATGAAGTTCCCCCCTGGACTGTTAGCACTGCCATTGGGACTTAAAGACTTTTTCTGTGACGCTCCGAGTAATTCCGACCCGACGCCTAAGTTGTTGACGTGTTATGGTGCACGTAACCGAAGTATCAGATGAAACGATTGAATGTGGGCATACTTCATGTGGATTCCAAACTCCGCTCGTTCCGACAGCAGTGAAAAAAGAAGGGCATGTGAAAATCAGTGGCATGCAGATCCACCGCTTTTGGGGAAGTGTTCGCGTTCGACGTGTTTCAATCAACATTGGATGGATGGATGTTTTGGCTCGTACTTCACACGTCTGACACGTTTGGAGATCCCATTATTTGTGAACATTACATTTCTAGATATTCCTTGTGAAGGTACGAATCAGAATTGCGACTTTAAAAGCGGCTACGACGGACTGAAATCAACAAATACGATAAACCTGCCTCACCTGTCTCCGGGGATGGGAACTCGAGGTGCGCTGAGGTTACTATCTTACTGATTCATTGGAGGCTGACTTATTCTCAAGATACCTTCGTGAACCGATCACTCAAGGAGGGTTTCCTTGTCAGTGAGATTGCGAAACTCGACCCCGTACATCCACTCATCAAGACGATTTTGTCAAAATATACCGACACCGTGCTTTTTTGTATCGCTCTCCATTCGAAGTTGATGTTTGCCACCATCAAGCAGTTTTTGTCTTCTAAAATGACTCGACCTTTGTACTGGAACGCGCCGTTGAATTGTGAGTGCTTGATATCATCATGCAATCTATGTCTGACTTTCTGGTTAGACGAAGTCTCGTCCGGTTCACCCGTCTTGAACTGGGATGTCATGCTACTGGTTATTGACCAACTTGATCTATCGGGATTACGAGCAATATCACTTGCGGCTAAATGGTTACACGATCATGCGCGAAAGCGCGCAAGGAAGCGTATGAAGAAGGCTTTTGAAGTTTGGGGCCTGGAATGGGATTGCGTGCAATGGTTTTTGGATATGACTGAGACCCTGGTTTCCGGTTTGACTTCTACTTCGCTTCTGTTCCCCAATCGGCCGACTATCGATACTGGCCGTTTGGACTTCTATGTGCACAGTTATTGCGAGAAAGCGGCTGTGCGATTCTTCAAGCTTGCGGGGCAGTTTAAAGCGGTGCGTGTTATTCTTGCTTTGTACTAAGATTCTATCGGTTGATTCTGATTCAAGGGTGATGTTGTCGAGAAAATGGCACCACATGTCAAGCGCACTATTATCTTCAATCATATCGACCAGCAATCTTTTCCCGTTCCGTTGGCGGTGCATGTAGTTGTCGCGGATATGAACCCAAGAGAGGCAGTCTTCCGTCAGGAGTCAACTGCTGAGTTCACACACATCGATTCTACTTCAATCACCGTCCCGTATTCGACCCTGACCTTTCGCCGTGAAACGCTCGCTAATCATCCATTTGTTCGGTTGGGCGATCGTGACGGACTAATTCACTTCGATCGGCTTAAACGCCTATCCTCTGCTGCCGGATTTCGGGTTGCCGGCTACCACAGCGATAAGCAAGCGTGCGGGAAAAGCTTGTACTGCCCGTCGAAAGTTCGAACTTCGGGTGACGAACTTTCTTCGACGTTCGCTCTGCTTGGACCTACTTGGACGACTGATTCGTCGGATACGAAGCAAGAATGGCTAGTCATATGGAGCATGGGTAAAATGGGATGTGATCGGCGCTTGCGTCGTAGTGAGGCGTTTATCGACGTAATTGACGTAGATGAAGTGTGCGAGGACAACGGTAAGTTTGCTCTCCTGTTTATGCCTCTACTCTACTGATCTTTTTCAGAATCTCTTTGGCTCAACCGCTTCGAAATTAACATGGAGAACCCGTAAAATCTGCTATCAGCCCAGTAGCTTGGCCTTCTTTTTGAAATCGTTTATCTTTATTCTTTCATTATTGTGATTACTTCACCCGATGTCCAAACTGCATATATTATTTGCTCCACTGTGCCTCAACTGAATTTGGGTTATCGTGTTACTGAATCTCCTCCTTCATCGTCACTATGAGCCTTTAACGTCTTAGTTTGAGCCCAGGGACTGAGTGTAGAGCAGGAGGAGGAGTGGAATAGCTGGGTGGGCACGTCCTTGTCAATACACAGCCACTATTGCCCATCAAATGATCAGGTGATCGTTCTGCCGACAAACTGTTTTCATTTACTTGAGCCCAAAGCCACATTTAAAAATGCCTGAAATTTCCCGGTGTGTGGAGTATATAGTATAAGCTTTTCTGAGACACTTTCATGAGTGATATTAATGTTTACTGGCTTGATTTTGATGATTCACTGTTTTGGAAGACAAGGATAAAGTCATACGGTCTGATTAAGAAAACGGCAAGAGCAGGTCCTTTGAGGATCTGTGTACAGAAAGTGAGTGGTATAAACTGACTTACTACGGAGCCCGAAATGGGAAATCCCTGCCGTCTAATTGTCTAGAAAGTGACTGGAGAAATGTGCCAATTATTTGAAACCAATTTTCTCCGTCTGAGTTTCACATTGCATCGGTGAAGCTGACCGGTCTATAAGAACAGTGGTAGGTAGAGAGAAGGTCTAGCATGTTCAACACAATTTATCAGCCACGTTATCAGACGGGATGTAGCCGAATACCTGGATGAATACATATATTCTCAATACAAAATCGGCAATGTAGATGGTCAATGCAACACCGCAGCACTGGTATAACTAATCTTGATTATCCTAAGTAAAGTTTTTTCGTCTGTATATCCCAACTGGCAGAATCGATACTCTGGAGATCTGAACGTAGTTGATCTGTATATAGGTAAGTTAACTCAATATTCTTCTCTACTTTAAAAAGTGCTACACGGCCCCATTGAATCGTATTACTTAGCATGAGACAGCCACGCGACATTGAGTTTATGGCGCGAACGTCTCCGGTTTAACTTAATTCACGCGACTTTTCTATCAATCACGTGATCGCGAATGCTATTCTAAATGCAGCCTTACTTTACCGGTTCCTCTCTCTAGATACTGACTTTATCATGGGTATCATCTAAATCTGCTTTCATGCATGCCGCGCAGTGCCTACAATATCGAGTTCAAAAAGCGAGGAAACAAGGCACCTGGCTACCAGCGAAAGGCACTTGGTTGGGGGGAGTTTCACACGCCAATCTCCACGTGGTATACGGTCCGTCTTCCGTGCCCTTTCCTGCCGAACTATCATCATCGGAATCATTCGCAAAGATGCCATCAACTTTCCTCCTTGCTCTTGACCACATTGACGCCACATGAAGATCCTATATTTTGTGCAGACTCTGGTCCTATCATTGCTGTACATATGTCTATACCACCAAAACGATGACCACTTTGTGGGATCGAACGAGCTTTGGCTCTCGGGACGCTGTTCCGCGAAAGCCCTCGGGCAGATTGAAATGGAAATTGAAATGAAATACAAGTCGACTCCACCCAAAATTTTGGGCCCTCCCGTGCAAACACCGTTTGATTCTGCATGGAACTTTGTGTGCTATGTTGCAAAAACTTATCGCCGATGGATGTTGATGAGCTACTCTGTGAGTGGACGTTTTGAGCCTGACAACTGTTGCAGGCGGCTTTTGAGAAGCATGGCACGATATATCACCCGTAAACACGATTGGCGTATAATGCTTCCCGTAGATAAGAACATTTATAGGAGAGACGTACGTTCCGCTATTTTCTTATCATTTTTTTTGCCTCTCAAATTATTACGGGCTCTTGTGATTTTGATCTTGCTCTTAGCAATAACGTTGTCAACGACGAACGAGAATTCACCTTCGGTTGCGTTCAAATGCAGTAGCTTCGCTGGAGGTGGCAGATCTCCGAAATTCTTTCCACATGAAGTAAACCCTTGGATCTCAGATGCTCAGAACCCAATCTCAACAGCGGCTGAGCTGACTTTCTATACATATCGCCTTGCTAAAGATATAACAGACGACATCAGAGCCGATGAGACTCTTGTTTGCGTGGCTTTGCCTCTGCGACTCTTAGCAACGAAGCTAACCAAACCGCAGATTAAGTTAGTGGCACGAGTACACAAAGTTCGTTACGCTGACAAAATGAAATCTGACGATCGAGTGCAGAATTTGTGTGATCATTCTTGTGAAGACACAGGGTGTCATTCCGCTGTTGTGGTTTTTCGAGTCGATGAGACGACTACACAGGATAAACGGAAGAAAAAGAGTCAGCAGAGGGCTGCACAAAGAAAATCTAATGTAAAGACCAGTACAGCGTTGAAAAATAAAAGGAAAAAGGAGTTGGATGCTAAGATGAATAGCGACGAGCCTATGGATATTGATATCAGTTTCCCCCCTTCTCCGGCAGACGACCACCTCAGGCATGATGTCATAACTGGATTTGCTAAGAACTTTTCGGCGGAATGTTTCGAGGAGCGAGGGTGTCTTGTGTGCGGGCAATTGACTTTGAATACTGAATTGACACCTAAAACTGAAGTGAAGTTTAACTGGGACTTATTGCGAGTCGACGATGTAATGAGAAAAGAAAGGTTGAGTGCTGCTGATCCAATATGTGCTCTCGAAGGGCCCGTTGTTGCTGACAATTGCGACGCCGTATGCACTGACTGCGAGAGCAAGCTGTTGAGAGGGAATATACCTGTGAACGCCCTCGCGAATCACCTTTGGTTAGGAAAGGTTCCTTGGCAGTTGAGCGGCTTGTCTTTCGCAGAAAAAATGTTGATTTCTAAAGTACGACATAACAGGTGTGTAGTAAGAGTGGCGTCGGGAAGAGGAAAAATGACAGCTAACGCCATTATGTTCCAGACTCCAGTCGCGAAAGTGTATCATACCCTTCCCCCTTCGGCAGACGAGATCAGTGAGGTTCTGGCGTTTGTGTTTTTAGGTTCTGCTAAGCCTACCGAAGCTGATTACGCTCGTACTCCGATGCTTGTTCGGAGGCAGAGGGTTGCAGATGCACTTGATTGGCTTAAGTTAAATCATAGTGACTATTACTCTTTGAACGTCTCCGAAGAAAATCTAGCAGCTCTGCCCGAAGCAGGTATTCCGTGCAGCGTTGACTGGAAAGAGACGGCTCCCGGCGAATCTAATTTAATCGCAGAGGCAATGAGTGTCGACAATACTGGCCACGAGGACGAAGGAACATACGAGGGTCCTTGCTCATTTTCAGTAGCAGGCCTTAGCGGTGCGCAGTATGATCCGACTGATATTAAAACTTTGAAGGCAAAGGCCCTGGCTCATCTGAAAAAAGGAGGAAAGACTCTGGGTGTAGGACACGCAGAAAATCCTGAGTCGTTGTATCAAAATTTACAATTATATCCACAGATGTTTCCCTGGCTCTTTCCGTATGGATTGGGTGGATTGGGTCATCCAGATCATAAAAACAAACTATCTGAAGAACGACATAAGCGCAATTTGTTGCTGTTCCACGACAAACGCTTTCAGGTTGACTTGTACTTTCCTATGATTGCCTTCAACGATAGCCAGATCAAGAGAGCGAGGACAGGAAGTCATTTACTTGCGAAGCGGCAAAATTTCAAGGCCATTGCCAAAAATCTCGCGGAAATTGATTCTGATGTTTTGGCTGACGTAGCAAGCAGACTGGAAAAGGGGGAAAGTATCAGAGATAAAACGGAGGCTGAGCGCGCGTGTTTTCGTCTTCTAGAAGATCTCGATCATGTAGGAGGGGAGATCCCGGGTTCCTTGACTTCTAAGAAATACATGCGTAATGAAGTATGGTCCTTAATCTCATACAAAGGTGCCCCTTCGTGGTTCATTACCTTTTCGCCTGTTGATAAAAACCATCCCCTATGTTTGTATTTTGCGGACAACGAAATTAATTTCAGTCCAAAGCTCAGAGGTGTGGATGAGCGGCTAAGGCTGATCGCAGAGAACCCGGTTGCAGCTGCGCGCTTCTTTCATTTCGTCTGCGAGGCATTTATAAGGCACATACTCGGTGTGGGAACGAACCATCGAGGACTGTATGGTGAAACTGACGCATATTATGGAACAGTTGAGCAACAAGGTCGTCTTACCCTTCATATGCACATGCTCATATGGATAAAAGGTGCATTGTCCCCGCAACAGATCAGGGAAAAATTGATGGACCCAGACGGCGCTTTTCAGAAAGAAATGATTGCTTATCTTGAATCGTGTCATGTGGGTGAATTTCTGACAGGAACCATGGCAGAGGTCAAAGCAAGAGTTCCGTACAGACCAAAGCGTCGCGAGGGACTGCATGATATTGTGTGGGACGAGGAAACCAAACCAATTCCTGTACGATACACGGACCCCACGCAGACTTTGCCTTCCGCTCCCCCTGCGGAGTGTACCATTAATTGCTCAGATGAGAACTGCAGTGTATGCCAAAATTTGCAACAGTGGTGGCGAGACCATGCTGAAACTGTGGATGATCTAATTCTGCGTTCAAATGTACACGACTGCAAGAGGGGATACGGGGGAACTGACTTATCCAAGCCCTCGAAACCAGGAGCTAGGATGAGGATTGAAATCAAGGGTTGCTTGAGAAAAGACGGCACTTGTGGGGCAAGATTTCCCAGAGATGTGTACCCAAAAACTGAGGTTGACTCAGAAGACGGATCTATACATATGAAGAAATTGGAGCCGATGATAAATTGTGTCACCCCCGACTTGACATATTGCCTGAGATGCAATACCGATGTAACCAGTCTGTTGTCAGGAACATCCATCAAAGCCGTTGTCGCCTATATTTCGGATTATGTGACAAAACCAAGTCTCAAGATGTACCACATGTTCAACGCTGTGAAGGCCGTTTTGGACCGCTCCACTGTTTCGCTGGGTTCAAATGGACCGAGTAAAGACAATTCTCGGTTAATGTTGATGCAAATGGTTAACTCGTTAACCTCGAAGTTACAAATCGGGAGTCCAATGGCGTCCTTATATTTATTGAATAACCCTGATCACTACACAAATATGTTGTTCAAGGTGTTCTGGTGGAAATCATACGTAGCTGCGGTCAAGAGGGAGTGGAAAGAGGACGAAAATGAGGTCGAGGAACAAGATGATGGCGAAACTGTCCAAGGAAACGACGCTGAAAAAGTCGTACTGATGCGGAGCAAGTCTGGTTATGTCGGAACGACCACCACCGACGACTACATATTCCGATCAGACGCCCTCGAAAACGTTTCTTTATTTGACTTCATTCAAATGGCTCAGCGCGTGAAAAGGACTGCTGCCGAGGAAGAAGAGTTTGCAAAAAGTATCGAGCGATCAGGCCCCAATCTGACGGCTCGGGAGATCCAAGATCCCTCATGGATTGTGGACGACTTGACCAAAGAAGATAATGCTCGATATGTCGACATAGACGAACGTGACGCGTTGCCGTTTCAAAAAGACCATCCATTGTGGAAGACTCACTACCTGAAAATAGACAGAAGACTCCTGATAACAATGATACCGAACTTTGTTGGGGGTAGCTTACCACGTCGAGACCAAGGTGACCGAGAGCATTACTGTTGCACGATGTTGACGCTTTTCAAGCCTTGGAGAAACGGACTAGATTTAAAGTCCGAGCTGGAATCCTGGCACGAAGCGTTTGGTTCATATGGGTTCGACAATAAGGCATTGACTTTGATGGATAACTTCAACGTGAGATACGAGTGCAATGATGCAAGAGACGATTTCTCAGCCCAAGACCGACAAAAACGTCGTGCGATGCCAATGTTCTCGGGAAGAGAGAATGGATCTGACTCGGAAGAGGATGCGGAGGATTTTGAAGAAGACATTGCTGAATTTCACAATCAGTTAGAAGCAGGGGCAGTCGAATTTGTGGTCAAAGGACCCAAACAATTGGCGAAAGAAAAACAAATGAGTGAAACGGAGTGAGTGATGTCTAGAATAAAATGGACGGCAGTGTTGGCTACCAACAGCAAACCGATCAGAGTTGTACCCAAAACGAAGTTGTCTGGAAATCAGTGGAAATTGAAGGTGGGAAATTTGAGAGACGAGATACTCGCTAGTAAATTCAAGAACGCACCGACACAGAGAAAGCATCGAAAAGTCAGGGAGCCTGAGATTGGGAATGACGTTACCATTCTCGACGCTTTCTACTTCACGAAGTATTTCTTAGCAAAAAGCAAAAAAGCGCAGAAGACTATCGAAAGCATAAGCACGGATTTCAAACTTAACGAAGCTCAGAACAGAGCATTTCGACTGGTTGCTAATCACGCTGTTGATGACGGTGCGGCGCCCCTCAAGATGTATCTTGGTGGAGTCGGTGGTACGGGAAAAAGCCAAGTCATTAAGGCACTCATGAAGTTTTTCGAAGACAGAGGGGAAGCACATCGTTTCTTGGTTTTAGGACCTACAGGAACTTCAGCGGCTTTGCTAAACGGAAGTACCTATCACTCAGTTTTGGGAATTAATGATTCTATGAATACGGACCGCGTGGAAGGTGCCACGTTGAAGAAGGTGAGAGAACGGTTGAGAGGTGTGGAATATATTTTTCTAGACGAAGTCTCAATGGTCTCCTGTCAAGCCATGTACAACATTAGTGCACGTTTGGCGTTAGCTCTAGGAGAACCGAACGAGCCCTTTGGCGGGATGAACATGATATTTGCAGGTGACTTCGCTCAGCTACCTCCAGTGATGGCTTTACCATTGTACTCATCGGACACGCAAGTGTCACCCGTATGGAACTCGAAGATGTCAGTGTTCAAGCAGAAGAATGCGATAGGAAAAATAATCTGGCATCAAATCACTACTGTTGTTGTTTTGACGGAGAACATGCGACAGACGGGGCAGAGTCCTGACGACGAAAAACTTCGGAGCGCGTTGATGAACATGAGATTTGGAGCGTGTACACCAGCAGATATTGAATACCTTAATTCAAGGACTGTCAGTAATCGGCCAGACAGACCGAGTTTCGACAACTCTCCTTTTCGAAATGTATCAATTATTACGGCCTTTAACTCCCAGAAGGATCGGATTAACGAGCTAGGGTCCGCAAGGTTTGCTGCAGACACGGGGCAATCTCTGATCGATTTCTTCGCAAATGATAAATTAGCTACTGACGCCGAATTTGGAGAGAGGAAACCCAAGAAGTTGAAGAAGACGAAGGCTTTGAAATCAGTTCGAGAGATACCCCTCCATCGACAACAGCAGTTGTGGAACGCTGCACCTTGTTTTACATCAGAGCACATCCCTGGCAAGCTCTCATTGTGTTTAGGCATGCCGGTTATGATTAGGAATAATGAGGCGACGGAGTTGTGCATTACAAAAGGTCAGGAGGCTACTGTGGTCGGATGGGAAGAAGGCGTAGGAAACAGAGATCAGCGAATACTGGACACCTTGTTCGTTGAGCTCATAGACCCGCCTCGAGAGATTTTGCTAGAAGGCTTACCTCCCAACGTTGTTCCTTTGACAAAAAATTCGAAGTCCATCTGGTGCACAATGCCGGATGACATGGCAGTCAAGATTGACCGTGAACAGGTACCAGTGCTACCGAATTTTTCAATGACAGATTACGCGTCGCAAGGGAAGACAAGAAAGCTCAATGTGGTGGATTTGAATAACTGCAAGGATCACCATTCGTATTACACAGCGCTATCTCGAAGTTCAACTTCGGAAGGGACGGTCATTGTACAAGGAATGAATCCTGCAAAGATAACGAATGGAATTAATGGGTATCTTCGACAGGAATTTCGTGAACTGGAGATACTCAACGAAATTACTCGTCAGCGGTTCGAAGGGCAGCTGCCTGAGGAAGTATCGGGTATAAACCGACGCGAATTGATTGTCAATTACCGGTCTTGGGCGGGTCACGCAAACGAACCAGCTGGCATGCACCCTGCACTGCAATGGGTGGGGAAAGAACCTCAGTTTCCGATGAGGCCTGTGACGATGGGGAAATGGGATCTGGTAGGAGGCGACAAGCCGAAAGATAAGTTGAAAAAGAGCAAAGACTCACCTATGTCGATTTCAACCGATGGTAAGCGCAAGGCTGAAGGTCAAAATGAGCAAAATATAGCAAAACGACGAAAAATTAGTGCAAGCCCAGCTCCTAGAGGCATGTTATGGGATGCTGAGGACTACAGCTGCGCTTATGATGCATTGTTCACTTGTCTCCGAAATATTTGGATTGACCATGACTCCAGATGGTCTATTAGATTCGCCTCCGTTGGACAATGGATGGGTATCCTGGCTCAAGGATTCGTAAAGACTAGTAAAAAGACAGGAACATTAGAAAATGCTCGTGATGTCGTTCGCCATAAAATTACTGCCCAATATCCCGCTCAATTCCCAACAGGCAGCGAGTTTACCTACCTCGATAATTTGACGCAGGTGATGTTCAAAGAAAGGTATTGGGGAACTCGGACAACTAAATGTGCTAAGTGTCAGCGTGTTCAACAGTGTGAGCCTGACTATCTTTGCACCAAAGACGTATACAAAAAAGAGCACCTAAGAACCAGGTATAAGTCAGAGTACAGTCTATCACACTGGCTAATGTCTGAGAAAATTGGCCCTGGTAACACAGTTTGCGAGGGATGTGGCTCAAATACAGTGACGTTTATCGTGCCGACTGTTGCCCCTCCCATCTTGTATTTTGGCATTGATGACACCAACATTCGTATAGACCACACTTTGCGATTACTTGTGGGAGACGAGCCTGTGACGTATATGCTTAGAGGGGTATTGTATGCGGGTGGTAACCACTTCACCTCCCGCATAGTAACGGAATCCGGTGATATATGGTATCACGACGGGATTGAAACAGGTAGCAAACTGATAACTGAAGGAAACCTGCATACAAAGACGGCTAAGTTCCTGAATACCTGTATCCAGAATGACTATTGTCGATTGGTGGCGGGTGCAATATACGCGCGTGCTGATTGATCGATGTTGCTTCAGCTGAGGCAATTGTGTCAGATCTGAAACGATCAGTATATGGCCTCTAAATAAGGCATGTTGAGTAATGGTCCGTCCCTTCCACTCTCGATGTACGAGGCGTACCTACGACTCAAGACTGCGCGGGAACGCCTGGAACCGTGGAAGAACGACACTCAATCCGCCTTCCCCTGGCTGCTCCAATCTTACGACGATAGAGAACTGTTTCTTGTCGGCATCGAATCACCGTCGTTGTGGAAGGCTGTTGAAGATTTGGTCAGACGAGAGCTGAGAGTTGAAGACCGTGGCTTAAACTGTACGTCGTTTGACTGTTATGACTTAACCCTATATTGCTCACTTCAACAGTCTTGCCGGAAATGGAGCGCACCGTGACTGGTCGGGGCTTCGCTTCATTGCCGAACGAACTCAAGATGGAGCTCGTGTACCACGTTGATATCAGAGATTTGACATCTCTTACCTTCTCTTGCAAGTTTTATTGGAAGGAGGGCACCAGGATCATTGACGGATTTCTCAAACGATGCTTCATCGCGATTGGGCTGGATTGGGATAACCTGAGGTTCGCACTCAGACATTTGGGAGGCATACTTACGGGTTTCATGGTGAGGCGAATGATGTTCATGGAGTCGAAAGAGTTTCGTGTGCGCGACTTCGACAATATCGAACTCAGGGTGAAGAATACTGAGATGGCGACTAAGTGGTTCGCGGCTGCGACGACCTATAGAGCGGTGAGTCGTGGTTCATCGTGAAACGAATCTGATATTGACCTCACCACTCGTTTGTGAAGATCAAACCCCAACCCTCTCGTTTCGACGGGGTGGTGCTGCAAAGACCTGATGACCCAACCGGGTTTCGAATCAAGCTCATCGAGTCCGACGCAGAGAGAGACGTTTTCTGGCAGCATTCGACAGCTGCCTTTACCTGGCTCGGTTCCGACGGTTTCGTGGTTCCTTACAAGACGTTGGGTTTTGATTCAAAAACGATGTTGTGCGACGGCATCGACGACAGAACCTTGCGATCGTCCATCGAGACTGCTCACAGGGAGGGATTGGAGATAGTCCCCTTTCACGAGAACAAGATCGAGCTTTGTGGATCTCATGTTACATGCCCTTCCGTTATTCGCTCCACGCTTGACGATGAATGTTTTGCTGAAAGGCTGCCGATTCCGATCTGGTCTTATCGACGTACGCATGTTCATCATAGAGCGGAGGTGGCATGGTGCCTTGGTTCTGTAGGTTGCAAAATCAACTTCCAGGCCCAAAGATTCGCGAAGGAGTTTTACAGTTTATTGAGCGACGGAGCCAGTGAGCATTTTTTCTGCCCTCGACTTACAGCAATAACTTATCACTTTGCGCAGATTTTAACCACAATGAAAGAGTACAAATGACGATCGATAGAACGGCTGCAGGTAGTTAAGAAGAGTTTGTATTCTAAATAAGTTGATCCCATGCTTTGCCCGTGCTACCAAAAGTCGAGGTTCGGAGAGGACGCCGGACAAGCGCTGCCACGAAAGGGTAGAAGTCAAGACGAGAAAAGTTCCCAGCTATGTCCGGAAACCGAATTGGATGCCGTGCTGATCGACTGATCGACGGAAAATGTAAGGGCGTCTTCATTGAGCTGCGCATGCATCTCTGGGTGCTGGAAAACGGTGCTCAACAAGCCCACTACCCGATCATAATCTTGACTGAGGTGAATTCCGGTCACGAACTTCAGAACGGGTATTTTTGACGCATTCTTCGAACCAGAACTAGGAGGGTTCACATGCCGAGCCTTTGTGACGGCCGAAGCAACCACACAGACAATGGAGACGCAGATGGCCGTGCGCTCATTGAACTCCAGAACCCATCTGGACCCATTGATGAGTACATTATTCAATCCTTGTTGAGAATTACGGACCGTTTCATGTCCGTAGAGTATATTTGGCTTGTCGCAATGAAGTTCAGTGGATTGGCTCTTGCAAGGTTGACGAACTGTTCCTTGGACACGAAAACGAAACAAGACCACAGAGTTCTGCAAGGACAGTAAGCTGAAAGAGTTTCAATACTTTCGATAGCAAGTAAGCTTACTCGAAATCTATGTCAGGAGTTGACGATGCGAACTCGCTGATCATAAACATCCCAGGTCCTTCGCGAGAACTCCATGCAATGAAGGTCCCGGCCCTGTCTGACATCAGTAGCACTCACACAAACTAAAAGGTCGCCCACAGAAGTTTCGGCAGCCCAAGGTACACGTGATAAGTAATCATGTCTTGAAGCTCGCGATTCGTAACCTGACACTGCGCAGGCAAAGACCTAAGAGAACAAACCACATCAAACGGGAGAAATATACTGCGAAAACAATCTTACGAGGCGGAAACACGTTTGATCTCGTGTTCTTCAAGGAAAGTTTGGTCGACATGATCGTCGGTCTTGGTAATTTTCTTGGGTGGTGATGACGCAGCTTCGCTACGCTTGGCAGCGAATATGTCCGCAGGAGAACTTGCAGGAGCGTTGACGCTTTCGATTGAGTTCACGCTGAAGACGCGTTAAAACTACGAAAAGAGGTGACATCGTTCTGACCGTTTACGCTTCACAGGCTTTTTGCCTTTATCAACGACCTTAGCTTGAACAACGGAGGTTCTGCGCGAAGGAAATCAATTTAGTGGTTCATAATCTAAAAACAAATGCGCACCTCTCCTCTATTTCCGGAGAAGGAAGACTTGATTTTGACAGGTCAAATTCATATGTCAGAATGCGGAATGGGACAATACGCACAGGAGTGTCTTCGTAGAAGCAGTTGATGTGTCGCTGAGGATAATGTTAGTTGATCAACGATCCCAAGCAGATGCAGAACGCTCGCCTCTTGTCTGAATTGGACCCAACTACTACTGCTTTATTTCCACTGAAAGTCAGAGACTGCATCAGCCAGAGATACATGAGTCGACAATCAATAGAGTACCGAAATTTGCTGATAGCCTGATTACGCTTCCAGGCTTCATATTCCCTGAGAACAAAGATAAGCACAACATATGGGCGTCGAAAAAAAGGTACTATACTCGGCGTCCTGTCCTTGCAGAGTAATGATTCCTGTTTGCTTCTCCCCAGAAGGCTTGGTAGCTGTCAGGGCCAATGTACGTAGCTTTCGCTGCGAGTCCGGCGTTTCCTGACCAAGTTTTGTCAAAGGCGTGGTAATTCCGGCCCGGCCATCTGTTTCCGATCTTATCAGAGCAAACTACGTCAGCGCTATATCGGGAATCAGTAAGAAGGACACTGACAGATTATGTCCTTGGGTATCCAGTACCCGGTGCGTCTTCGGATCCCACCTTCACGCACAAGTTCAGATGCATTCCAAATCGAGGAGAAAATCCTACTTCTTAACGACTGCGCCGGAACGTCCTTTAGACTTGCTCCGGGTCACTCGCGAACTAATATAGTCGTGAACAGTCACCTCATCAAGGCAGTCAGAACGGCAACGTACGGTTCCTGTTCCACAGCGTCGACAGTTGCGTCCTTAGCCTCTGTACTGCCAGAGTCGGGGTTCTTGGTGTCCGAGGCGACGGTAAGATCTGCACGAGAGGGGGTGGGTGTACGCTCCCACGGAATAGAGCTTGAGTGATTGAGCGAGGAGATCAACTGAAAGTAATAGAGATAAAATTGCTCACCCTTCTTCCCCATCGTCTTCGTCCGACGTGTTACCACCTTCAGACGCAGAGTTGTCACCGCTTTCCTCTGCCTCCAAGTCGAAGAACTTGGATGCAAGGCTGACAAACAGGAGGTATATCAGTAATCGACAAAAGCGAAAGTAGAAAAGTTCACGACGATTTGATCGGCGGCGGCTTCCTGCCTGTCGACATTCGGGCGGTTTTGCGACGAGGAGTTGCAAAGATAGGGGGTTGTTCTTCCGACATGTAAGTTTTCCGTGCTCCTGGAAGATTTGTGAACCTTATTTTATAGGCCCTGACCAAACAAAGGCATCGAGTCCGAGGCTGCCTGCCGTGAATCTGTTCATAGGGATAGAAATGAAACAATGTTATCCAATGCTTC
The DNA here is from genome assembly GCA_037176885.1 of Favolaschia claudopus. Taxonomy (NCBI): domain Eukaryota; kingdom Fungi; phylum Basidiomycota; class Agaricomycetes; order Agaricales; family Mycenaceae; genus Favolaschia; species Favolaschia claudopus. The sequence continues at coordinate 346,319 of JAWWNJ010000048.1, read as the reverse complement.
ATAGGTACGGATGAAACTTGTCAAACTACAACATGAGGATATTGGGGTAGCGGAAGCATCACTGAGGCGGCCGAACTAAGTCGAGGCCACACATCAAACATTGAATCCTCATGGCGTATGGACGAAACTTGGCAAACTCCACGCGCTGTAACCCTTGTTAAAATCACGGGTACTGAAAGCGATAACGAGGCCAACGTTTGAAAACATCCGCGCTGAGCTACATCATGCAAGTGTTGCGGTAGCGGAAGCATCATTGAATCGGCCGAATCATGTCGAATCCACGCATCGACCATCTCCTCCTCGTGGAGTATGGACGAAACTTGGCAATCCAAGGGATATAATTACGACTTAAATCACGGGTCGCCGATCATGAAGTATGAAGGCATCCGCACCACTTACACGTCAACAGCGCAGATCATCGAAACACCCAAAAGTATGGATGATACACCACATACTATCATCAAAGGCGCAGTGGATCAAATTTAGAAGAAGCACCATGTCTGAAATAAGAAACGATTTCGATCAGCGAAAGTTTCACGGCCTGGACTGAAATTAAGCACGACTTCACAGTGTAAGACAACTAGAATCCTATCTGTGCAGAGGTGGAATGTTACCATAAAGACATCTTCATCCCCCCAGACTTTCCAGTTTCAGGTATTGATACCGAATAAATTACAAATTGCGATAGCATGGAATCAATCAACATTGCGGAGATCAATTTACAATACGGACCTCGATTTGTACGCTCACTCGTGATTTGCGCAAAATGCGAAGCAGTAAAATGCTGAATTAGGTCAAGGATTGCATGCGAGTAGGTTTCATGCTTATGATACGGGAGGATCTGTTCAAACAACAAATCAGAGATTTCCAGGCAACAATGCCCGTGTTTCGAGCTCGACGCAACTGCATGCGGAAGACCGATAGCTGGCGTCGTCCACGTGAAGCGCAGAAAGCCTGCGCTTTAATATTCGGTCTTGTGAATGTGCGCTATCGTTCTCACCTATCTCACCGACACCTATTTCTTTTTCCGAGGACTCCTAATGGACTCTTTCTATCCTCACAACGAAGCAGGTAAGCACATCTGTTCCGGTCGGACAGATTCTGAATGCGACTTAGCGGACCTTGTTCAAATATGGAGTTTGAAGGCCAGCAATGAAGATGCGCCGCTTGTCAAGGCTGGGCTGTCATTTCCTGCGTATTCGATCGATGTGAGTCTTAGAGTTCGTCCATGTCAATCTCTCATCAATCTCACTTTGAGGTGTAGAGCGACTTACTCAAAATCAAGAAATTCGACGGCGGTGACACTGCCAAGGTCTATGTATCGGACTTACAACTGTCGGAAAAGAGAACCTCAGAGGGAATCTTCAGCGTGGTTGGAGTGTTGTGCGCTAAGGAGCTTCCACCTGTCAAGAAACACGTGTACGATTTAATATTCAGGGTCTACTCACTCACAACGCTCACAAATTGTAGGATGAATCCCAAGCGGGTTCCGTATATCCGTCAGCACGCCGGGATCGTTGGTTACGGAGCCTTGGTGTTCGAGCAGAGCTTGATGAACCTTAGTTCTATTGGGTACGACATGGTGGTCGCTTTCGGGAGTCGCGAAATCGAAGGGTGGAAAACGGAGAAGACTCACGCAGTCGGCGGGCCAGAACTGAGCAGCAGCTGCCGCTACTTCACCGTCGGTAAAAACACTCCGGATAACAGCAAAGTCGCGTTCCCTTCCGCTGTTGATCCTTTCGGCGTCTTGAGCAGCTACGTCAATGAAACTGTGAACCACTGTTTCGACAACGATGTGATGTACATGCAGTACAACGATAAGACGCGCCGGTCAGTAATATTCTCTTTCGCTATGCCAATGAAGATGCTTACCTGCTCGCAGCTGCATGCTTAAAGATCCAGCCACCTTCCAACTAGGTGACGTCGTGGAGATGGGAGTCTCCCTGGTAACGTGGAAGACAGGTCGTAACAACACCCTCGAGTCGAAGTATACAACAAAGCTAGTCCTGCGTACTCTAACTTTCTTGGATGGTTCGTTATCCAGGGTGCGTTTCTACTTGACTCCCTTTGCAAACCGTTTCTGACGACAGAATGCAGAAGGCATACATTGCTCGCAACGCGCGACCTGTCAAATCCATAAATATCAATACAGAAGAGGTTTTGAACACCTTATCCCTCAAGAGAGCGAGATTTGTAGAGGACCAACTGCACGAAACATTCGAAGGAGACGAGCAGGAGACGTGTGAGACGCGGAGGAAGCTTGCAAGAATGAACCTAGACGATGTCGAGTAATCACTTAAAAGTGTAGGTAGTAGGAACTCGTTTGTGGAATATCGTTTTATCAGACCGATGTGGTAGAGAAATAAAGGCAAAAAATTCACACATGTTAAAAATAATCTAACGTGAACCGCTTCCGGCTGGCACAGGCACGGAAGTCGGATCGATTACCGTGCCTTTTGCTGCCGAACTGATATCATAGACAATGTGTCAATCAAATTGACGGATCCCACACACTTGTTCTGCACCACTCAGTACCCCGGGCGTGTCGAAACACTGATCGTCTAGGTCTGCAATTTAGATAAATGTCGGAGGTGCGCCGATCAATGGTATGCAACTTGCGGGAACCATGTCTTCGAATGCACGTCCTTTTGTGCTTGCAGGATACCTAAAGTTCTACAATTCCAACGAATGGACGTTGGCTCAGCCGAAGGATATTTGCTGGAGAGAGAAGGAAGGTGGCTTAGGGGCTCAGCAGGTGGACAAGAAAGGAAACGCAGCGCCAGTCCGATTTATGGTACTTGGAATGGTGGACAGTTCGGTGAGTATGGCGTCTAAAGTGTATTACAACTGTTCCACCTTATCGCAAAGCCAGACAGAGTCTACTGTAATTCTGAAGCGCCCAACGTGGGACAGCAAGCGGGCAACTGAACGGGACTGCGCACTGCATTTTGATATGCAATTGCTGGCGCTGACCAACATTCTCGAAGGATTTGGAAGGCATGGAACTCTGGGTACGTTCCATAGAGCTCGTCTTACATCGATATTCATGTCGTGCAGTGGACGACAAGATTACACTCACAACTGGAGGCCGACAGTTCCCGACAGACACCGTGATATTTGTATACGCATTACTTATGGTGTACAAACCTAAAGGACAAAACGCGGACGATTACAAGTTGGAGGTAGTAAAATACGAGGCGATTTACGGTGACATCGAAGAGTGAATCTAAACATATGGTAGTTAAGTCGTCGAAAATAGACAGATGAGGATTTATGTACCGTGTTGCCTCGCAAAATTTGAATCCCGGGATACTGTGAAGGTAAGATTTCATCGACTTCACCGTCTTCTAAACTTCTTCCCTGACGGAGCGACCTCATGGCAAGTCTAAAACTGGGAATCCAACCGTCAGTGAGCCACCTGTAAATAAGAATGAAGACTAACTCCTCTGTAGCCACTTTGTGTGCACACTCAAAACAGGGTATCCGACCACACCGGCAAACATATCGGTTCAGAGCACTGATTATTCAGTGAGTGGAGTTTTGTTAAGGCAAACGGCTACAACAACTCACTTCAGAACCGCCCGATGTGCCAATACAAAATCGTCGTCTGTATCTCCAACACCAACATACCGGTAGTCACGTTTCTTGAAAACTATCACGTTACCGAGCCAATCCAAACCCACAAGCGTAGATATTGTTGCGTTTTTGAACAGCGCCTTGAACTTGATTTCATGCTGACGGATATGTACCACTGTCCACGATACCCCATCCACTCGGACTTCGAGAGCGACATGTCCAGGCACTTGAGAAGTGTTTCCGGATAGCCACGGTCCGTACACCAAGTCAGTGATGCTGAGCAAAGTGGACCCTGGAAGACTCGGTGTTGTGACTTTGACAGGCAGGTGCGTGTTGACCGCAAAAAGTAAGGCTTGCACACCGATTGAAACCTACTAAGATTTTGATCAGTATCGGGGCTCGAAAATATAAAAGTCTACCTGGCGACTTTGTATGATCCATTCACTAATGGTCTTTCGCGGCCTGATAAATCGAATCATAAGTTTAGCGAGTTTCGGTACTCAATATCACTCACATGGCAAGCCGGGGAACGATCTAATATTTTTAAGAGAATTCGAGAATATAATTAGTGTATACGCACCGGTAATAACTCGTTTGTCGACTGATGGAAACAGGTCAGAAGGATCCTGCATAACACTCTGTGACTGAGAAGCGAAACACTGATCAAAAACGGAATTTACCGTCTTGTCGCAAATTCGATTGCGAACAGTTCTTTCTCATCCAACGTAAAATTTGTTATATCCGTGTTACCATAGCTGATTTGGATCAAAAGGACGTTTCCAAACCAGCCCGGACGATTGAGACCGAGGAGTCGGTTGACGAACGAATTACTGGGAAATCCGTGAATATGATCCGATTGTTCGCACACGCAAATCGCAAAACGAAGCCCAAATTCCGGAAGACTGGCGTACAGCGTATGGGTTCGAAAGGGCTCGCAAGGGAACATTCCGGTGACGAGAGGCATGTAGTCCAAACATCGAGTCGTCCCGTCAAAGCTTCGATCTAAAACCTTGGGTACAAGCACAGAAATGAGGCGTGAATCTTCCCCAGTAGCCATGAGCATCGCGAGGTAAAACGAGGAATACCGCTGAGATATTAAGAGCTGGGCACAGATAACAACGTCTGAATACACGCACCTGGCTTTCTTTCATAGCAGAATACAGAGCACCGATTGTCGAAGCATGAGTCTGCAAGGTGGTGAGTACCCATTTGTGATAATTAGCCCAGCTTACACTCGGAAACTGATGGTCGGCATCAGTCGCTTGCAAACGTCTCCTCGCCTCATCTCTAAGCAGAACTTCTTCTTCAAGCAAAGTAACCATGCTACATTGCACTTCTGGATTGGCCTAAACGAAGTTTCAACGGGACCCGAAAGGACTGGAAATAAGCAGCTACGTCGTCAAGGATAGTTTCCGCAGAGGGAAGCACAAACATGGTGAGATTAAGCAAGAGAGCGGACAGGCCCCTGTCCCAAATCCCCCCTGTCTCAACCACCTTGCATCTCTTTCTGCTATTTATTCGGCATTTACGGCCATGCATCCGGAGTGTCGGCATGCGCAACAGGGACAGGTGTCGCATCACAAGGGACAAATGCCGAGCTGATCGCACATTTCGAATTGCGATGATTTCGCTATTTCTCTAACCAAAAGCTAAGACAGTCTCATTTTGGATCGCGTGGAGTTCTTCGCATTCGACCCTGCCCGGCACCGAAAAACGGCAACGGCTGCGGAACATCGGCATGGATTGATCACAACTCAAGAGTGAGCAATGCATCATAACGAAGGGGGAGGAATCAGGTGTTGATTTCGAATTGCGATGATTTCCGACCTTCAGGTATGTTATCGGCATGTCGGCATTAAGAGAAGCACATGATTAAGAGTCCGACGACACACTAGGGATGCTGACCATCATTATAAGCTGCTTTACGATCAAGCCGAGACCCACATGCCAACTGACAACAAAATAAAGACGACCCACAGAGGGAGTCGAACCCATTCGCGTGGAATTTAGGTTGGTCAGCAGAAAGTCTCACGGTCAGAAACCGTAAAAAACGCTTCAAAAAGTTAAGATCGAATACAACGACATTCCCATACATATCAACATTGCATTCCGTTCGATAGAGTACTCACGACCGGAGATATGCTATAGTAAGTAGCTTCAAAAGCAATGATACCGATATCGATTCCTGCTCAACAACAATTGCAGGCTGGCATCCCGCCTTCCGTCAATCATTGTTGATCGGGATGGTGGCTTGAAATACACCACAAAATCTGAATTCAGGAGCGGAACGAGGTACGTAACCAACTATCTATTCGCTTGATTATTCACTTTCATCCAACAACGGAATTTAAACCGGTTGAAAGGGCATCGAATCGTTCACTTCAAGCGGGAATATGTAATTCCTTAGGTTCAATTCCTCGGGAACCGAGAGGCGGAAATTGAAAGCTTACATGGTGGAAAATGGGTTTTGACCCCTATTTGTATGAATGGTCTCAATGGATAATCGGTCGGGGTCGCAAAGAAAACTCCTCTATTTATACATGCCCCTCCCTCTTCAAAAACACCGCCGAAATGACTATATTTATCGACGAAATACTCACCTCTCCCTCCCTTCGCCGTTTTCCCAACTAAACTCTATCGCTATCAGCGGGCGGATTAATTATTCTGGTGGCTCAAACAACCGCTTTGAACCCCGGGAGTCAGAGTCTAGAGCAGGACGGTTATTTCTCTTCCGCGTTCCCTGTGGCTAGCTACTGGCAGAAAGAACGCAAACGCGCCGGACCGAACGACCGATATCCTGCAATTCTTAGGCGCGGATCTGCTCACTGGCAACTTCTGGCAACTTGCATCAACTTACATCCAGATCTATCCAGATTCTATTAGAGGCGGATCATTCTCAAGTTACATTTACTTATTCTACCAACACCCGCTTCTCCCGCGACGCACCGACGCCAGGTCGACGAATTCTTTTGGCCGCAAAGCCTGACTCCAACATCTGCTTATATCTGGACGTGGATCTCGACAAGACAAGACAAACACCCCGCAAACGTGCTTTCATTTCTGAAATCTTCGCTGCTTCTCCCGCGACGCCCCGACGCGGGTTAGACCTGAGTCCATGTTGGAGTTTTGAGTTTAGTTGGCGTCGGGGACGAGCGTATTCCTCACGAATTGGGGTCCCGGGAATCCGATTCTGTCAAATTGGGTTGACCGGCAACTTGAACAGCGAATGGCCGTGGACGGTCTGTTGATCCCGGAGGCGAAGTACTTGAATGCCCGAGAAATGATAACCCAGAATATTCCAAAGTTTTCAGGAAGGCGAGGTGGGAATTGGGATTGCCGATCAAGGCAAAGGCAGTCTCGGACGCGGTGATATTCAGTGTAAGTAGATTCAGACCAAGGGGACTGTATCTTGCTTCGTTTGCTTGATTTTTTCAACCGGTATACGTACCGGATCTCATTTCTTGAACCTGCATGCGATATTATTCGGAAATCGGAGGAGTTGTTCATTGAATCACGGCCCACTGAACTAGCTGACGCGGCGTTACCTGCAGAGAGAGAGTGTGTGTGTTTCGAACTCAACCTCAACACTTCCAGAAATCTCTTCTTATTCTTCTGCTGCTTCTTGCTCGATAATTATTCCATCATGGTTCGTTTCTCTCGCTCCAGTAGTTACAGTACTGGGCCGCTGATCACAGATGAGGGGGTTTCGTTCAAGCGTTGAAGGTAGTTAGAGCTTTCTTAATTGAATTTGGAATTAATCCATGAACCGAATCGCTAGAATTCGGCATTGGAGCTGAGTAATCATGAGTAGGCGAAGTGGGGGAGCGAGTATCAAAGAGAAAAGATTGCTCGTGAGCGAGCGATGAGCGGGGAGGGAGTATTGAGCGAGAGAGCGAATGAACAGCCGACGACTTGGGATGCGAACCCAAGACGATGAAGATATTGAGGTAGAAAGAGGATTGCGGCTTGTGGTTTGCGATATCTGGTAAGCGAGCGTGGAGGAAATTTTTATCCCGGACGCGTTTGAGCATCGAAATCGGCCGAGGCGAAGATGAATATTAAAATGCGACATGCGAGCGAAGGAGATAGCGGCAAGTGAGCGAGAGAGCGAGATGCTAGCCTAACTCGTTGAAAGGACTCGAGAAGGGGGAGGGGGTTCGGAGTCGAACACAAAAAAGAGGGTAGCAGAACGTTGATTCAAGAAATGAGTAGTAGCGATTCTGATTAATATTGCGTGGACGGACGGAACGAGAATTGAAGGAAGCGAGCGATTAGAATTGCTTGTGGCCAGCGAGCGAGGAGTAAGCGCACCGCAGGAGGAGTTGATTTACTCGATTTGTCAAACGAGCCAGGACGCGGCGAACGGTTGTTTGTTGAACGGGGTTGGAGCCGAGATGAGAACTCGTTGATAGAGAACATAAGTAAGCTGCGAGTTGAGGCAGATTCGGATTTATGATTATATACGGCGTAATGAAAGTTAGAAAGAGAGTTTGACGCCATAGGGATTTGTTACGGGTGAGGCATCTACGAGCTCGAGTTACGGCTGAACGAGTTACAGCCGGTCAGATATGTATGCCAAGAGCAGGTAGAATATGTAGAATATGCCGGTACCGAGATACGGACGTGGACGAATATGCGAATATCGATGACGAGAGAACTTGGGCAAGGACCGCGGATTTTTTCCAGCTGCGAACTTGAAGACTGGGTGGGAAGCGAGAGGGTCGGTGACTCGGTGAGGGTGTATGGAAGTGGGAGTGGGGATGTATAGTAATACGAGATGAGACGAGATGATGGTGGTGGTGGTGACACTGACAGGAGGAGGACGCGGCGAACCACGGCGAACGAGTTGTTTGTTAAGTTCAAGAGTTGATTGAGGGATTTCCGCGAGAGAGACAAGGAAACAAATAGGAGAGGAAATTCAAGGCGGTAGTAGTGTTTGCATGAGTGGGAGAGACGATGGGAGGATGAAGGGGCTAAATGCGAGTCTGGTGAGAGCCAGTTGCCAAGAATAAGAAAGAACCTTCCGTTATTCGCTCCACGCTTGACGATGAATGTTTTGCTGAAAGGCTGCCGATTCCGATCTGGTCTTATCGACGTACGCATGTTCATCATAGAGCGGAGGTGGCATGGTGCCTTGGTTCTGTAGGTTGCAAAATCAACTTCCAGGCCCAAAGATTCGCGAAGGAGTTTTACAGTTTATTGAGCGACGGAGCCAGTGAGCATTTTTTCTGCCCTCGACTTACAGCAATAACTTATCACTTTGCGCAGATTTTAACCACAATGAAAGAGTACAAATGACGATCGATAGAACGGCTGCAGGTAGTTAAGAAGAGTTTGTATTCTAAATAAGTTGATCCCATGCTTTGCCCGTGCTACCAAAAGTCGAGGTTCGGAGAGGACGCCGGACAAGCGCTGCCACGAAAGGGTAGAAGTCAAGACGAGAAAAGTTCCCAGCTATGTCCGGAAACCGAATTGGATGCCGTGCTGATCGACTGATCGACGGAAGTCGGACCGAAGTTACGTACATAAGTACGAGTTTTGCCGCGCGCAGCGGCGGCCCCCTACCCCCAAGTGAGTTGAGTAGTAGGGCACCATTCGGTTTCGCGCGACAAGATCGTGTCAGGGCTAAGTATTTCGGAAATTTAGATAACGATTGAGCATATTCGGGGAGAGTCAGCGTACTTATTGAACTCGCAACTCCAAACCCCCTTCGAGGCTTCGACATGGTGGTAAAGAAAGAGGCCGAATTGACAGCGCTAAGGAAACCGGGATTGATGGCCGATCATTTCATGCTCTTGGCTTTACCATCATAATCAGCTAAATAATAGCGGGAATGCACCAGAGCACACAAAATTTTCTGCTTCTGCGTCGTTCATGAACTACTGTTACTTAACTGCCAGAACGGGGTATATGTGCGTGCGTAGAATGTTGCAGTTTTCGTAATTACATACTTATAGAACAAATTGCAATTCGTGAAGGGATGTCTTCCTAGCGCTTGTTCGTCCTGTGATCGACTCAGCGGCGAGAAGGGGGACACTGCTGTTATATAAACTACTTATAGCACATTGATTGTGCCATTTGGATAGCGTCAGAGCCACACGCTCTGTACGCATGGACCATGGTTCTACATATAGCGCTTGCGAAAAGATCGAGTGGAGTGGTGCGTTCAGCAGTTAGAAGACCGGATAATGGTAAATGAGGTTTCCACCTTGCCGAACGCCCTGGAAGACCAAGATTCTGGAGAGCAACAAAAAATATCGAGATCTCGTTTCTAATCATTAAGGGAGGCTTGTAAAGCTGTTTCGCCGTAAACAAGCACTAAAGCCTAAGGCGAGCAAAATTTTTCGAAGAAGAAAACAGCACGAATGCATATGGATGATTCATGCCCGGCATAATTAGATCGTTTTCGCGATATATTGGTTACAAAAGCGCGCCAATGCTGCCTTCAAAACGCTGCAATAACCCCGTTTGAAATTGGGAATTATCAATAGATCGGCCGTACGTGCTTCGAGCAATCCGCCAACAGTGCTGAATCCACGATCCTTCAGTAATTTGAGAAGGGGAGGAGGAAGAACGAGGCCGAGACTCTCGAGAGACTTTGCTGGAATTCGGCGCCGCATATCTTCTGAGATCGGACAGAGAGGACTTGTTAATTCCGGAGCATCGCCGTCTCCGCCGCGCCCTCCTAGTATTGGGGATTCGCCACCGGCACCGCCCGTGCCGCCTGTGAACAGGAAGATGGTAGCTTGGCTCAGTTTCCATACGCCACCCACTCACCTTTGATTTTGCGAAACAGACTGACATACAGCATAGGGATCTGCACTCCCCTACCTTCGCCTCCGACTCCACCAGCTGTGGGGCCCCACCCACCCGCACCCCCTCTGCCCCCTGCATAATTGTCAATGAATACGTTCACAAACGGTTATCACACTGCCTACCTTCGATAATGTTACCCTCTTGCACGGGCATGTCCTCGGGTAGCTATGGGAGATCAGACTTGATTCGTGTAGGGTAGAAAGATCCGGTACCGTTTCAGCATGGGCGCTTGTATGCCTCCTCGACCAGCGGAGCCCGGGTATTCCACTCGCACCACCTATCCCTCCGATGCCGCCTACATGACTTTAAGAGTACTTATCAAGCTTACTGAAGCAAGGCGCTTACCGCGGACTCTACTACCCTTCCATGAAAGCAGCTGATCCGTTTCGATTCTCGGCGCCATACCGCACCCTCCAGCACCGCCGCTCTGGCCACCATGACCGCCACGGCCTCCCGTTCCACCTGAAATGCCGGTTAAAACTCTTTCGAAGAAGAGACGGTTGTCTACCCTCGATATCAGGTGTCGCTGTACGCGGTGTGAGAACCCGTATTTCCGGATGCTGCACTGACAACATCTTCTTCAGCGCCCACCTTATTTCTGCAATAGAGCCAGCGTCGAATCCCCAGTTCTTGAGGTCTCCCTCGCCGACATAGAGTAGGGAAGTGATCGGATTCAAACCCTCTTCGTCTAAATGTTGACGGATTTCGTCTTTGAGTTGGTATTCAGCGCAGAAGGTTCCCGTGTCTATGGTGTTGATGCAGGCTATGTCCGCATCCTCAAGCCATACAATCCGTACAGGTATAGTCGGACCTTCTCCGACACCTCCCGCACCACCAATACCATCTCCCGAGAATTCGCAACGAAAAAGTCGAGATGGCGAATCGCCTGTAGCAACGACGACGGAACCATCGAATTCAGTGTATACTGATCGCATACAATACAATATCATCGTACCAGAAGTTATTTCGTTCTCCTTGAATGATACTGGCATGGTTCTTGGTGCTTTCGATGCCAGGGATAAAGACGAGTTATGAGCTTTTATGGTATGAAGATTCCGGCGATTCGCAGATATGCAGTGTAGACGTTTCTCCTTCCACAGAAGCTGTATGTAAGATGCAGGATAGCGGCGCCAAATCTCGTACCCGTGGTTTGTGCCACTTGTCCGTCTCATTCTTCGCTAGACCCTTCCACGTCCGATGACCGTGATTGAAGAAAGGGCGTGCTGCCTACCAATGGACCGTAACGGACCATCCACGCCAGAACTCGGGTAGTCGCACCCAGAGCGTAGAGGTAGATCGGGCTAATACCAGCCCAGTCTAAGAATTACTTCACATGAGCCCTGAAGTGAGGCAGTGTGGGCAGCTGCCGCAGCATACCTAACTCCGAGTCGGCACCGGGAGCATAAATTGGAGCGTTTTCGGGCTACTTAGACACTGAGAAGAGATTGCTTGAGAGCGAGCCATAGAAGAGAAGGAAGTCTGGAGATAGTGTCTCTGAAATCAAAGACTGGGAGCAGGAGGCAAGAATGAGAAGGCACGAAAGTCGTGACACGTAGGAGGTACGAGGGGGACCACTGCGGCTGTGCGGGCCGGTGCAGTTTAACAGGTTCGGATCAAGCGAGGCAATGTTCGGGTGTTCCGAATTCGTCTCAACCCCGTTTCCTCATTGTTTCCTCATGGCGAGAGTCAATAATGAGACCAACACAAGTCCCAGTAGCCCGCGGCGTATGCGAAGACTCGGCCCGAATTGGATCTGGCAACTTCGAGTTACGAATTGAGGTGTGGGTGTCTCATTTATGATTTCAATCCTCCAGTGGGCCTGGCTAAGTACGCCTTTCGTTGTTTGATTTCTGAAACTCTGCATGTGGCCCTGATTGACTGGTTCCGTGACTGTGTGTGATTGTGTCCGTAACGTCGTTGGTATTTCCAGCGCGTCTCCTTTGGGGTGGATAGAGCCAGACTCCCGACGGCGAGTTCACAGGAGCCTCTCTGTCACCGAATCGAACCAATTTACACCAGCACCGCCAGTTCCACCTACGAGCCGCGGAGATTTAAGTTTTCACCGTACTTCCGGAAGTCGGAGTCCTCACCACTGTTCTGCTAAATAGAACGACATAGGTAAGGTTTCCCGAACTCCTCGGGGAATCACTTTGGATTCACGGAGAAAGTCGAACGAACTCAAAAGGGCGAATATTACGGCCTGATTAGGTGTGAATTCCAAGCACAGGGATATTTTTCATCTTGTCGGCGCTAATCCGTCAGTATTAAACGCCACTGCACATCTTTCAAGCGCCGGCCTGAGCAAGAAAACCCAAATACGTACAAGAGGATTTATCGTGCGAGCAACGGGGACAGTGCAGATGAAGGCATCAAATCTCATACCTTGTAATAGACTTGAAGGCGCTTGATCCAGGAATCGCTCACGAAGATATAGGGGCAAACCTGGGCAAACGTTTCTGATTTGTTAAAAAAAGCTTCTGGCTGTGGGCAGTGCCTGAGTTCCGAGTGGAAATTGAAGCTCTAACAATGCTAGTTATGAACCCGCCCGATCTCCTCGTGAATGGAAAACGCTTGCCCTCCTTCTGAGTTAGCGCTGAAGAGTAAAAATGTTATCGCTTTCGGGGATGAACCACAAGCGGCTCTATGTGAGGTTGCCCGTGATACTTATTCATTCAAGCAGCGGGAAGCAAAACTCATTAAACCAGCCCACAATTCTATTAAACTACTTCTTCAAACTCTCGTACTTGCTGCAAAATTGAACCAACGCTGCTTTTAAAACATTCGGATGACCCCGTTTGAACCCCAAATCTGCGCTCATATATCTTCGTTGACACTCGAGCAGCCCGCCGACGGTCCTATAGCCCTGCTGCTTCAGAACCTGGAGAAGCAGAGCGTTGTTGAGCTCAAAGTTCTTCGAGTCGTCGATCAATGTCGTCGTCGGTATCTTGCGCCGCGTTTCTTCGGTGATAGACAACACAACTGTCCCCACTTCAGGACCATCTCCGTCTCCCCCTTCCCCGCCAAATCGGTCTGCGTCACCTCCTGCACCACCAACACCACCTACGGTCCCCGTTTGCGCAAGTGGTCTTGATTGGGTATTCATAACTTACCCTTGATTTGGGAGAAAAGTCCCACAAGGAGGGTAGGGATAATAGGCCCAAGCCCAGCGCCGCCTTTCCCGCCCACCGTATCCTCGTGTCCCCGCCCACCCTTTCCTCCAACGCCGCCTACGGTCCCACATAACTCATAAATGATCACAGGGTATCGGAAAGGAGGAAGGAGGAGAACGAACCACTGATGAGGGCTCCACCCTGTACCACATGTACAACCATCGCTCCTAATAGAAATCAGACATATTCGCATACCTTTACGCTGGCCAGCGTTGAGATACACACTTGAACCTTCTCCGGCGCTGCCTTCGATCCCCTCCCCATTTGTCCCTCGAACTCTACCTGCACCCCCGCCCCTCCAATACCGCCTGTGAATTCATCGAGTATGGCACCTGCTCAATATTTGAGAAATGTACCTGAAATTGCGCCGCCTTTTTCGCGCAACAACAACAATAAGTCGGAGTCGATGTCCGGACCCTTGCCGACTCCACCTTTACCACCTTTTGTCCATCCATCACCGCCAGGACCACCGATTCCACCTGAGAATTATATTCAGCCATTACCGCAAAACGAATGACTTCGACTGGATACCCTGGATCTTGGCAGCTCTGATGACAGGGGCGATGATGCGAACTTTCGGATGCTCCTTCTGCAACATCTTCTTCAACGCCCACTTGATTTCAGCAATTTCCCCGGTAAGAAAACCCCATTCCAGCAGCTGAGCATCTTGCAGTTGGAAGAGGGAGTTCACGGGACTCAATCCTTCCTCTTCCAGGTGTCTACGTATGTTGTCTTGGAGGCCGTACGCCTTGCAAAATAGATTTGTCGTCAACTTGCCCCCAACCGACGCCTGGTCTTCTTTCTCGATCCATACAATTGCCGGTAACAATTTCGGAGCTTGTCCGTCGCCACCTGCAGCTGACTCGCTACCTGTTAATGGATCAGGACAGAATGAGAATGATACGCAAAACGACTTACTATGCTTCAAGCTGCTGCCTGTAGAGAGAAGAATTCCGTTAGCTCATATCATCAGTTGCAAACGCAGAAATCGTACCATGAGGCAAAGCCGATGCTTTATTCATGGTTGCAGAGCGGGAATATGTAGCTGGGGAAAGAAACCAGAGCCAGGTTTTATGTGGTGACGAGGTGAGCCCCACCGCGCGGCAATTCTCTTTGTCTTTTCGCCCATGTAGTAAAGTATTCCGCGAGTATCCGCCTTTATCGGGAGAGAGAACATTACCTTTTCCGCGCCCATAGCGCCTAAATGCATAGAACAGAGAATCGATGCTAGTGCTTTCTGCAAATATTGATACCAATATGGTAGCACTTAGCTTCATTTAGAATCCTCCGCTAGCTGGAATGAAATTCCGGGCGCTTGTGAACGACGTGAACGATGATTCCTCTTCTGAAGATATTGAGTGATTGCGTGGGTGGAGGGATTGGCACTTGAATAGTGAATGAATTCGATAAGGGATCCGATGTTATCGTTAAGCTAACGAGGAGAGGTTTTGGTTCCGACTGCAATCATATGTCACTGGATTTAGGAACTCTCGAGGCAAAAATATGCAGAAGGAACTCATCGGTACTGGGCGCCAGATGCACGGCTTTGCCCACGTCACTTCAAAGATATCTATGCTGGCGCATTCCAGTGATTCGGAGACAAATTTTGGGTGCCCGCCGTCTCTCAAGGCTCCACAAACACGCGGTGCCGTTGAATTCTCACAATATAGTGCGACCTATTTATGCTGAATCAGAAATCTTGTACAAGACGGACAGAAACAGTGACAGCAGCAGTTGAACGGAATGGCATCCTGGAAAATTGCCGGATGGCGGTTACATGTAGTGAAAGAACCTCAAGATGAGCGGAGAGCAGTGAGTTCTTAGTTAGTATTAGCATAACTAGCAAGAAACTCGCCGGAAATCCTGGCGCAGAACGACAAGCCGTACGCGTTGAATAGAGATTACGACTTGACAGCGGTCCAGCGTGTGACCTGAGGATGACCTATTCGTGCGACGGAGAAAACCGAGAAGAATGACCGTGCAGGGACAGAAGTTGTGGTGATGTAGATGACGCGGAAGACTCGGATGATCTCGAATATCGGAAAAAGTAAAGTAAGTACTCTGCGGGATGATCATGCCAGTGAATACACATGTCGTAGCAGTATGATGCACGGGCAGTCCGGCGGCGATAGTTGACGAACCATGGAGGCGCCGCAGACATGAGCGACCGAACACATCATGGTGGTTACGAAGAGAAAGGCAATTTGTCACGGTAACAATCACGTGATGCTGTGACGATCAAACGCGTCGCGTCCATGTTGGATCCATGTTAAACTGGCCAGAACACGCTCCAACAGTACCATTTGAATCATTCACAACTATATTACACCTATGATAGCTCAGGAATGAGTCTATCTGAAAATCTCTGAGTAGTTATGGGATCACTACAAGCTGCTATCTCCTTCAAGTCCGTCAAAATTTGGGTGGGTACCGGTGCCAGACTGAGTTGACTCAGTTGAGACCGTCTCAGCTGGTGCGTCCGCTTCCGCCGGTGAGTCGTCAACATTGGCAGGAAGACCCAGGTCAATCGTGGACATTGGGACAGGGGCATCAGTCTCCCCATCATCCGGCGCATTCGTTGTCGCGAGCAAATACGCAGGGATGCCAGGCATCATACTAGCATACTGCGTAGCTTGTCCTTGTCCGCCTGTCCCTGGCAGAATTGGTGATGCTCCCCCCATCCCGCCGGTACCTTCTGCAAAATTCCAAAGAGTTGGATCTCATTACGACGGCTCGACATCGAATTGGTCTACTTGCCTTCGATGTGGCCGAAAATCTTGCTCAAAAGTTCTGGAGGGAGATCAGGGAGCGAAACACCTTCGCCGACTCCGCCGGCTCCACCCCTGAGTTCACCCGCTCCCCCTGCGCCTCCTCGACCACCTACCCGATGTTCGATGGTTGGTACAGTGGCAAGCAAATCATGGTCAAATAATCGCGGACCTTCGGTTTGAATGAAACGACGCTGCAAGTCAGTTATCTCGCTGACGGAAAGATCTTGGAGGAGGTCAGTGGCCCGTATACATTGTTACTGTGGCCATGCTTGCCTCGATACCCGGCCAAATTCAAGAACCGCAAGTCCGGTGCGCCGCCCTTCCCCCCGGCTCCACCGTATTGACCGCCTTTGCCGCCCGCTCCTCCTGTGCCGCCTAAATCATTGGTAGATATCAGAGGCGGGTTAACGGTGTGCTTGAAGAAAATTTGCGTACCGCCTAAGATCAACATGAGTAGATAAGTATGTGAAGAGCACGTCGATGTAAAGGGAAGAGAGTTCGTGGGGTCATCGCAAGCCTGCCTTGCAATATATATGTGGGCGTTGTACAGCCTTCGAGTCAGTGACTATTGAACATTCTGGAACTTGCCGTAAAGCATAGGAAAAGCGGTTTCAAGAGGCGCACGAGAGCTGTACAGTACTGTACATACACAGTCATACACAGCTGCGCCTCATAGTCAGAATCGCCCAGATTCCCAAAACTAGCGAACCTCGTCGACTTCAGCGAGAGTCAAGATAATGGAATTGATGAGGCACCGACACACGACCACGCTGTGTAGAGCCCACTGAGGCATAGCCTCGAGAAGAAGGATGGTTGTGTGGGCGCGTTCGGCTTCTGCCGAAGCTACGAGTAACCCTAACCCCGGTCGCTCACTCAACATCCTCCGTGGGGCCTCCGACTCCCATGTCCTTCCCACTCTTGAAATCGTTATGATACCCTCGGTTCGAATATTCACGATATTCACTTTCCGTCGAACAAAAGTTCCACTGGGGTATGTGTATAAGGAACAATCCCCTATCTTCACAAATTCAACTCCTTCACAACCCTCTCCGTCGTCTCATACACCTCCTCGCTCAACCTCGCATCCACCGCAGCCTTTGAGGGCGCCTCAACCCCCTTCGGCGTCACATACGCTGCGTCCTTGAATTTCTCCCTCGGCCCCGCAGCAGCGTACAACACCGGCAACGCGCCATCCTTCCAACTCCCGAACATCATCGGCATGATCACTTTCGCAAAGAGCAATCCAACAACGGGGGTACCAGCGAAGACGGACTCGCCGCCGGGGGTGCGGATTGCGCCAGGGTGGACGGAGACGCAGGTGATACGGGTACCGTCGGCGTCGAAGCGTTTTTGTAGTGCTTTGAAGTAGAGCATGCAGGCAAGTTTCGTGTATCCTAGAAACGCGTGAAATTGCAATGAATTGAATTGAATTGAATTGAATTGAATTGAATTGAATGAGACAGATAAACACATACCGTATGTATTCAGAGCTCCCTTCAAAGAATTACCGTAGTCCTTGTTCAAAGATTCCCGTGTAGCGAATGAGCTGGGATCGACGAAGGAATGAGCGGCAGAACTCAGCTGAGATTCGAAGTCAATCGGAGATTCGGAAAAAAATTGAAGAAAACATACAGCAATAATCCTCACGTCCGACCTTGGCTCTGCAGCGGTTTGCTTGAGAAGAGGGAGCAGTCCAGTCGTGAGAATGACATGACTGATATGGCTGTATGAATTATCAGTAATCATTAGTCGAAAGCGACTCATCGTTTCACGAGACGTGACAACCTACTTCGTTACCATTATGTCGAGCAATCCATCTGAGGTGAGTTTGAAAGGACCCGCACCCCTAAGCATACGAACATCATAAGCATAATCAACAGAACTCCGACAGATGAACGAGTCTCACACAGCAGCGTTGTTAATCAACAAATCCAGCCTTTGCTCTTTCACCAAAAATGTTTGTACAGCGCGTGCTGCCGACCGCGGGTCCGAAAGGTCGAGTTGAAGCCACTCGACGGAGCCGGCTCCAATTCCTTCGGACTCGATTTTCTGGATTGCTTCGTTGGCGCGGGATTCGTTTCGCGTGGCCATGTAGACTTTGGCGCCGTGCCGAGCGAGGATTTGGATGGTGGCGTATCCGATGCCGGAGCTGTGTGGAAGGAAGGGAACCATAATCAGACGAGTGAGTACTTGAGATTTTGTGATGTCAAAACGCACTTTCCGCCAGTCAAAAGAACGACTTTTCCGTGATAGTCAGGAAGATCTTTCTCGGAGATCAAGGGAGCCATGTTGGTAAAGTTGAGAAAGACGCACGCCTGTAGCACGCATTTGTGGTTTTATACGACTTGGTTCTCGTAAGATTGTTTTGTCCGCAATACAAATCGTATTCTCCGATTTTCGGAAATTGTCATGCACCCGCTTTGGCCGATCCAGAATACGATTTGAGCGAGAAATGGGTGCAGAAATCCTATATGATTATCAACGCCGGATTGAACC
Organism: Favolaschia claudopus; assembly: GCA_037176885.1. Lineage (NCBI taxonomy): Eukaryota > Fungi > Basidiomycota > Agaricomycetes > Agaricales > Mycenaceae > Favolaschia > Favolaschia claudopus. The sequence continues at coordinate 327,490 of JAWWNJ010000048.1, read as the reverse complement.
CGAGTGTCCATGACTCACAGCCTGACAATGAGTAATTGTTATTGGGAGACAACTTCAAAGCCAAAAGTCGTCACAGAATTAGACCCATGTTTGCCGTAGGTCTCGGAATTCAAGGGGCGGAGATTCCGGCGTTGAGAAGGAGTTGAAGAGGAGGAGCTTGCTGACCGACGGCTGATGCGGTCGATGTAGAATATGTGATTCGGAAGATGCGATTCGGATGGGTCGGATGGAAGATCGCGGAGTTCGGAGGAATGCATCGGGTACGTTGAGCTGAAAGTGCTTCAGTGTCATTATTTCGAGATATACTCCGCTTTGAATGCCTTTCGTGCGCGACGGTTCACAGAATGAGAATCGTTGTCGTGGTGTGAGGAAAGATACGAAGTCACGCCGTCACATTACTCACGTCACATCACGTCTCCTTACCCGGCCCGTTACCGGCAACTTCAATGCCCGGCAAGAGCCGAGCTCTCTCGCCTTCTTCCACGTGGATCTTTGGTCAAACACCTGCTGTGCACCGGGCTGCGCTTCGATTCTGAGCTCAGGTCTCGCATGTAAGCCCATTGCAAAGCGTCCAGAACACTATTCTCACAGATCTCTTCATACAGAATCCTGTACTGTTTTCAGAGCCTCAGCCTTGTCTCATCAGATAGATATCAACTTTGCGAAAGTGCTTGGTGAAAAACAGAATCGTTTCTGCGAGCGGTAAGCACTAGAATTCCCTTGTTTTTTCTTGTTGGTATCGTTGACATCTTTTTCAATCCTCCAGCGCTTCTCTGAGAGCAACGGCGTCCTTGTATTCAAGATCTAGAACCGCACTCTCAGGCCGACGCGCCACACTGAAGCAGAAGCGTCGTCAATGTCTCCACCTCATCATCAGGAACGGTGTCAAAAGCTCGAAGCTTACATCATAGTACACACCGCTCGGTATCGTTTCAGTTACCGTGTGGGCGACATGATGATTTGATTGGGTGCGTATATGGTGTTCCTTGTGCAATGTTAGGGCATTCTGACCCGAGACAAGCTTCAAGTGTCAAACGGTAGCCTTGTGCTGATAAGAGATACTCACGCTAGCGCCCACAAAGTGTCGTGATACTTTGTCCAAACGTACAAGATCGGAGGCGGAGATGAGCTATACACCACGACCATCGTAGTACGATGCGAAGTCATTCGAGGAATTCAGGTATACCTGCAAGATAGACGAGGAAACAACGCAAGTGAGCGACCGATTTTCACTCGTTCTTCCTCTACATGTCACCGTGCTGTGGCGCCGAGACTCGATACCTTCCGATGATAGTACAAAGTGAGGTCGCCGCTATTACGACAATTCCACAAGGTTCACCAGTTTTGGAATAAGTTGCATTGATTGTCTGTAGTGCTGCTGTGTTATACACCTTTCTCTGCTTACATTTTGATTTTCTTACCCATACATTCGCCCACAAAGGCAGGTTTTTCGAGAACGCTAATTTTCCCAGCTCATCAAAACCAAGCTGTGCAATGCGACCGCGGCGTCCTTATAAACCCCAAGACCCTCAAAAGATCTTTAGGACTCTCGAGCCGCACTCCAAACAAACTTCATACTCATGCCAATGCAACTTGGAGGTACGCTGCTCCTACTACGATCCGGTCAATTCCCTCCTGAAATCAACGATTTAGGTGGAACAGGCGGAGATGGTGGCACAGGTGGTCTATACGGTGGCGCCGGCGGTAAGGGTGGCGCACCCGACTTGAGCCCTCTGGCTCAGTGGGGAGGTAAGTATGATAACATGTGTCTAACGAAGTGGTGATTGTTTTCCGTTCTAGGTTTCCCCAACAGTGACCCCAATGCCGTGATTCAAGCAGGAGGTAAACTCGTCTTCCTGCTCATACACACTGCGCTGACTATTAATATCCAACATTTTGCAGGTGGACGAGGCGGCGCAGGTGGATATGGGAGCCAAAGGGGCGGAGCGGGTGGCTTCGGCGAGGGTGTTTTGGTTCCGAATCTCCCACCGCAGCAGCTGGACGCAATGTTCGGTCGCATTGACGGCAAGCATCTCTCCCAATCTCACTACTACGAGTTGCGGCTCATTCTGTTGGCAGGAGGTATCGGCGGGCTCGGCGGTGGCTCTCCATTCCAATCCGGAAGCGGTGGAGAAGGACAGAGCGCGCGCATCGCCAGCGCTGTTCCTGGTGTACCACAGAACAAGCAGTATCTGCTGGCGGCTCCAGAGGTGCCGATCGTAGCGTTGGGGCTGTCCAGGGCCTATCTCGAGTTCTACACAAGTAAGGGATGCAGGAATGTTGGTGACCTTCTCAGGTTGCAGATGGACTCGGTGCAGCCAAACTTGACGTATGGAACTTATCCAGCTCAGTCGATGGGGATGGTATATCCGGGTGAGCTAATTCCACCTTAAAATAATTTCTTTCGTCGCAGTTTTGTGAACTTGGTGCTACCCAGGAGGCACTAGCATGCAGAGACAAGGTCAGCCGGGAAAAAGACGGACGCACAGATACAAGACTATCTGAGTTGAAGCAAATGGTAAGCCGAAGGGATCACAATTCAATTTCGGATTCGATAACTCAAAACTTTGTTAGCAACACAAGTCTGCTGCCCATTTGTTGGGCATTCAAGTTTATTCCTCATCGAGTTCCGTATCCCTTGTATCATCACCGTGTAACGTCTGTAACTGAACATCTCACGTTACGGCTCATTGTTGGACTACTGAGTCGGGTCGGCGCATCAGGCGCATCATCTCAACTGACCCGGCCGGGCCGCCGTCAGTGGCTTACGGCAACATTCACATCTTAAATCCTCTTAAGTTACTTGTAAAAAAAAAGTCTTGCTAGATTACAAGATCCCAATTCTGAGACACCGCTTTCAACAGAAACCCTTTCTGTCCTCGCTCACTCAGAGCTTTGCAGAATTCGGCCAATCTCATCATATTTAAATAATCTCACTCGGAGATCATCGATGAATGTTGGCCGACGCGTTTCAGGTTACATCATGTTACCTCGGAAAAAGCCGAATCTACCTTGATCACTTACCACTTCCTGGTCGACGTCTCGCATCGGCATTTCGGTCGACTATTTTCCTCAGTGTGTTCTTCTTGCGCTATCAAGGCACGCAAACGCCGAAGACTGGGCAGCCTGTGCTAAATCGGCGTAGAAGCTTGGTAGAAGCCTGTTACAGGATCGCTGGCACCTCGACGAGCAAGCTGTGAAGGCCATGGCTATGGAATCGCCTTCCCTGCTATACGCCGTCGGTTCGTGCTGTCTATGAGTCGCTCTGAGTTGCCTTTATGCTATCGCCGACGTAGATGACACTCAGAGCCAAGATGCCCTTGTATTCAAATTTCACGATAATAGCGGATGTCTCTCGAATGCTCGCCTTTATACTGTAACCGCAACTTCAACCCAAGCCTTAGGCGCAACATTCCATAGAAGCAGTAACACTGTCAATGACTCCACCAGATCAGATGTTCAGTGGTAAGAGCCGCCTTGTAATCTGTCCATCGCTCTTGAACGGCGACTTACAGCTATAAAAATGCATCTCATGCCCATATATGGGTGAAAGTGCCCTGGAGACGAATGCTCACGGGTTAGCGCCCGCAAATATTAGAAGCGGCGGTGAGGATGGTGTCTCGGTCTCCGACCTATAAAGCTTGAGGCTGCTCATCTTACTTCGTCTCCCCAAGGTCGTAGCCATGAGAGGTGTTCCAGAATCAGGTTTGTAACAACCTTGCCGTCTGGCGATAACGGAGACTGATTCCCCTCCGTCTTCTCTTCCCAGATCCGAACCAACAGAGCCGTCAAGCGAACTCTTTGACCATCGGTAAGTTATGACCAACCTTCCATCTTGATTCATAGATATGTAAAGGAGCTGAGCTTGAAAATGCGCAGGTGTTAGGCCGAATCATGATGTCGGTAAGATCTAGGCAATCGACTGGCATTCTGATCTGAATCCGCATCTCTCTATAGTCGTTGGCGCTACGGGTGGGATAGGTGAAGGCCCCCGTTTTCAAGCAAAAACAGTTTGGCTCGACAAAGCCGACCTTATCCGCATCGACAAGATCAGTACAGAAGATTTTTGTGCCGAATACCAGCTGGACGACGACATCCGTGAACGATTGGAAGACGAAGGCGTCCTAACGATAATCTCACTCTTTTACGAGAACGAAGAGGGGCTCAAGAGCTGGGGCTTCAATATCGGGTCCATCGCTGAGATTCGAGCGGCACTGAAGCGCAGGTTGGCTGACAAACATCCCGACATTATGGTTGTGACTCCGCGTACCACAAACGATCTGGATATTGGAGGTACGCCTGCCTTGGTGTTGTTATATTAAGCGTAACTCATTGACAATTCTATTGCATCGTAGGTGGGGTTGGAGGTGCCGGTGGATTCGGTGAGATACTGGGTGGCATGGGAGGAACGGGGAAGGCGGCCTCGTTTGACTTGAACCAGATGCTTGCAACAGTGACTGGTGCCAGATTTCGAGGCAAGTTGAGCTCAAAGCACGCTATTATATGATTGAGTTATGTAACCTTTCTTTTCTTTTACAGGGGGAATAGGAGGTGCCGCTGGTGCGACTAGTAGCCCAGGCCCGCGTGCTACGAACATGCCTAGGAGCCCCAGAGCAGGCACCATGCCCGGTACGTATACTTCCTTCTCTATACTTTGCAAACATTTCACTATAATCCTGATCCAGATATCAACATGAACATGGATGAGGTCGACGTGGTGCAGCAGGGTTTCGTTGTCGAAGGTCGGTCGGTGCCCCCTGATATCTCTCAGGATACACCGTTCAATCTTATTTACCCCGCATATGTATCTGTATCTGTGTAGGCGGGCAGGGCGGAGCCGGCGGCTGGGCAGCTAAAATGGGTGGAACCGGCGGCGAAGGCCAAGGACCGCACATCCCCATGCTCTATGTCAGCCTCTTCCGCAAAATACGTGGTGAGCAATAACTTCTCCAGCGTCAAATCCCCGATATCGATGATTCTCATTCTCAACTTCACTTCTGCTGCTACTAGGTGGAACCGGCGGTGTGGGCGGCGATGCGACTGATTACGGCGGACGCGGTGGGGATGGTGCTGCTCCCGAACTAGCGAATCGCATTCTATCCATTTCGGAGGAAACGCGCCGCAAGATCCCCAGAACGCCACTCGAGGATTTGGACCTCGCGGCCCCGCTGCTTAAGCTGCTGAAGGATAATGGGTTTCGGACGGTGGGGGGGCTGTTGGAGTTGAATACCACGGATTTGGTGGGTGTGACGGGGTGGAAGCGCGGGTATCCGCGTGTGCTGGAGGCGGAGTTGGATAGGTTTTGCAGTAGGTATTAGCAGTAAAGAGTCGAGTTTCGAGTATTGTCAGTCTCGTAGTATGTACTAGTGTGAGGAACAACAGACTTGTACGATTGTAACGCGGATCCCACAATGCCTTGAATCACGTCTTTCACTCGCTACCAAGGTTACCACCCTGATTCTCCAAGAGATACGACAGAGAAAGGATCCTCACAATCACAAAATTTATTCGTAGAACAAATTACGATTTGAGAATCAACGTTGAAGTACGTCGACTAGTAAGTTGAGTGAGTTCTAATAGAATTGGCTTTATGCTTGTTTTGTTAATTCGCACATCCTCACCCAATCCTCACCTTCCCACCCCTTTCCTCCTGGGCCCTCTCCACAACCCTGCCCTGCTTCCTCTCAAAAACCACCGCCATCGTCGACCCCAACCCCGTCCCCGCCACCCGCCACCCCAACTCACCCCACCCCATCTCCCCCACAACCTCGTCTCCGCCAACCCACTCCACGGCAAACACCCCGATGAACATGACGACGAAACCGACGAGGTCGAGCGCCATGAAGTATGTGGGGAGGGAGAAGGGTGCGTTTTGGGTGTAGTATGCGTTCAGGCCTTGGAAGATGGACATCCACCAGAGGGGTGCGTAGAGGTATTTGTAGAGGGTGAAGACGGAGATGCTGAGTGTCGGGACGGCGGCCGGGGAAGCTGAGGCGTTGGCGTGGGTATGAGGCGGAGGCGAGGTGTCGAGGAGGGCGAGAGGGAGGAATAGGAGGGGGAAGAGCTGGAATGCGTAGTTCACGTAGGGCCAGGCGTTGCTGGAGGTCGGGACGGAGGAGAGGAGCGTGGAGAGGACGAAGACGAGGAATTGCATCACGAAGAGGGATACGGTATAGCTGTACGTTGGCGGGCCAGGAGCCGCAGCGTTCTTTTGCGAAGGGAAAACTTTCGACAGGGCGAATGTGGCTGGGAGGATGATGGGGAAGACCATGCCTGCTCCAAAGCGCTGGCCTGAACAGTGAACATGAATATAATATAAAAAAAGATACGAAGACGCCAAAACCTACCAGCGAGGCTATGCGCGATGGTAAACAGCGGGTTGAAAACAATCGAGGCGTTGGGCTCTCCGCCTTTGATGAACAAATATGTCGCCATGACCTGCGGGTAAATACATGAACAATTGTCGTCGAAATGAGAATGAGAATCGCACACACCCCACCAGCGGTCCCAAAAAGCGTCATAAAGCTCTTCCCAATTTCGTTGCCCACCAGATCTTTGAATAAGGGCTCCAATGCGCAGATTGAGTTGCGGAAAATGGTGGTTTTGGGGTAGGTGCACGAGTCGAGATATGAGGACCATAGCCCGTTCATTGGGGGTTGTACGAAGGCCATGCGATATAAGATGAGGCCGGTCAGCGAACAGGCGAGGACAACTGCCAGGATGAGTTAAGTAGACTAAATCTCGGTGGGAGCCAGTTATGCACGTACTGGGAACAATAGCGGGTTGAGGCTTTGTCGCAGACATCGTGGTGGGAGGAGACGGGGATGAGTTTGAGTGACTGTCGTCTCGGGGCGCGTTTAAAAAAGAAACGCTGATGTCATTTCGCTGAGGTCATGAGGAATCCTTTCCACCGAGGCTTGGCATTGACTCGGGCTTCGGGAGCGCAACGAAACGTGTGGGAGGATGAGGGATGGCGAAACAGGAGAGTATGCGGGCGGGACACGAAGAATGAATTTCAGTTCCGAGATTTTGGAAGTTGTGGTGGTGGTGGCGGACAAGAGGCGTCGGTCACGAAGTCACATCATCGGGATCAGCGGCAAATGCCGCCCATCACTTGCTTCCGACTTGCTTCCCTCCACCATCTCGTTTCGCTTTTCTGGTTTTCTGGTTGCTTCGTTCCACTTATGCTCCATACCCGAAGTCCATGTTACTCTTTACATTTGAAGGTCATGTTGGCCGCCGACAACCAGCTGGACCCGTTGTTCAAGGGTGGAACTACAGATGAGGCAAAGACGACGTTCGAGCGACGAGATATCGATACTTAACCCGTCTGCAGGATGCATGCGAGTAAATTATTGCCGCTTGAATGCCTCAGTCCTTCTAATGAACGATTCCTTGTCCCGCGTCTTCATAATTCAGATCCTACTCAGTCTGCTCTCTCGAAGGAATTTCAATACACAGAGCGAATCCCCGCTTTTCGACGAAGTCCGCCGAACGGGTGAGGCTATCATTATACAAGTCATCTACCAATCAAACAGACGTCGACAGGATGTACATGTGCGGTATACAATTACACAACGAAGGATATCGATGAGGGAGAATATTTTTTTGCGGATTTTGTAGGTATTTTTCCTGTCCATAGGAGACGAGAATAAAGCAAGGATACTTACCATCCATATTAGGTACTCTATTAGGTGGGTTGGAGCGCTGCATGTGAGACACCGCTCGGAGAAAAATCTTCAAAGACAGCTCCGTCGGAAGCGAAGCTGCATCGTCATCTAGACGCCGTAGTAGATGTACGACGCGCCAGGATACCCCACCCCACCCTGGAACGTCAGCACCTCAATCGGTCCAGCGCTACTCATCGCATACCCCGCGCAGTTCTCATCGCCGTAGTAGCTGACGCCGTAGAACTCCTCCAAGTCGGAGCGAGGCATCTCAGGCGGGAGGACGTCCGCGCGCGAGCAGGCCTCGAAGACGCGCTGACCGTCGGGGCCAAGGTAGTACTTCGGCTTCGGCGCGCCGGGGAGGATGCGGACGATGAGGCGGGGGAGGAGGTGTGCGCCGTCGGGAGCGACGCAGCAGGGGCAGGAGTAGAGAGCGCAGGTGGGGTGGATGGGAATGAGGATGTTTGCGGATGGGATGGAGATGTAGGAGAGGGGTGGGGGTGGGATGTGCTGCTGCACAGGTGCGAGTTCCACTTCTAACTCGTTCTGGGAGCGGATGGGAAGAGATTGAATCATATCGTATCGTTAGTGAGTGGCGACGTGGTGCAGTTAGCTTGAAGGCTCACCGAGTAATAGGTGGGACCGCGGCCGACTCGAATGGCAGCTCTATTGCGGGGTCGTTGTAGCCCTGGGGTGAAATCATAATCATCATCAATGGCGCGCACGACGGGTTTACTACGCGAACAACAACTCACGGTGTATCCAGCCGGGTGCGACCACGGCTCGTACTTCACATCCGCCATATCGATGTTGTAAATCGCGAGCTGACCATCCCCGTCGAGCTCTGTGTTGTCGCTCGCAGCAGGCGCAGTCTGAGTCGATACGATTGTAAGTGAACTGAAGGCCAATCAATATAGGGAAGAGAATAACTCACCTTGGGATCCTCGCAGGTCGATGGCTCCGATACGACGCGGACTTCAGACTCGTTCTGTGGATATAGGTGAGCCAACGAATCGCGAATATCTGGCGGAATGAATCTCACTTTAGTTTCATCGCAGGTTGCAGGCACCGGTGGCACGACGGTAGCCGGTGCTACCTTAGTTTCGACGACGTCAAGACGAATCTTGTAGGAAGCGCGTTAACACAAGAATAGACGACCCCATGAACAGCTTACCTCGCATTCTCGTTGGGTGGCGTGGGGCCTAGAGTCGGATTTGGCCCGCAGTCTCTTCGAGCGGAGACGTTGCTCGCGTCGAGAGATGGGTTGTTCCTTCAATTGCTGGAGGAGAGTGAGAGCACTAGCATCGACGGTGTTCGTTGCCTGAAACACCGGTAAGCTACGTGTGGAAAAATGCCATGACGACTCACGTCGCTGAAGGGCCCAAAGGAACGACGCGTCGCGTTTGCGGGAGTGGATATCGATGTCACTTTAGGCATGGTGGTTTGTGTAATGAGGGCGAGCGTAGGAGGGAGATCTAGCAAGAGTAAGAGCCGAGTGGCTGGATGTCGTGGTAGCACTGAGAAAGGTATGTTGCTGGTTGTTTGATGCGAGGGCTGCTCGTTTTATAGCCTGTGGACACTTCGCAAAACGGACAAAGAATTCGCGGGCCGGTGCCACTGGGGCTAGGCCCCGAATTGGGCGAACAATGGATTGATTGATACTCGCTATTGTCCCTCCGATGTTCTTTGTGATTTCTCCTTTCTTTTGCGATTGAACGCTTTGACGGATTGTGGATCCGCACATAGCATCTACTTCGTAGTGACTGCTGTGGCTCAGGGAGTGATTACCGTCGGTTTAAGACATATTGGGACATGATTATGATGGTTCTTTTTTGAAGGGATTGCAACTTTGAACTTGTGCTCACGGAGTTTGATCATTCCAGCATCCCAGACCCTGACAGACGGAGGCCGCAGATGACAGATTTGACAGCAATTCTGCCATGGTCTAAGCGAACGTCTGCACAGATCCTTGGAGAAATGAACTCTGAACTCATTTATGCCTCTTCAAAGGTGTTTGCGATTTCACGAGCTGTTATCACGTGACCGCGTCATCACGTAACCAAGTTTTCAGATCAGCGGCCAAAAAAGGACGGATTCGTAGAGGTCGTGAACCTGCAGTTCAGGAGACAAGATCTGGGACCTACAACGGACGCTAGAAACACCAACGATTTCCTCGCGAAATACAGCAGATAAGTGAGAATCTCTTGAAAAATGAGGATGTGATCGTTGAACTAAATCCAAATTATGACTCGCAAAAACTTGATATTGCCCAGAAATCGGACGAGAACATCTGATTCAAACAAGAGACGCGTAAATTTCGACCGACAGCTATAGGACGGCCTGGGCAACCGCCCACTCTATATCTGATATATCCGCGTCTTCATCCAGCTCCGGCTGAACATCACCGCGCGCGTTGAGCGCGGCCCTCTTGAGACGCGCCAGATGGCGGTTGGCTCGTCGTAGATTTATATATGCTTCAAACACCTTCGGATGATGCTCCTCCTTATACCGGCTGGACGCGAAGATGTGTGTCAAAGATAATCAAACGAAGAGAGAACAACACGCACATAAGCCGCCGGATAGTCTCCTCTTTCCGCAGTTTTCCCTTGTTTCTGCATAGACAGAAGGGAAGGAGTCAGCGCACCGAAGAAAGCAGATGAACAGCACTGACTTGGCTCGATACGTAGTCATATATCCTCGCTCGCGCTGTGCGTACTCGGCCTGTACTTCTGGCGATTGCAGTTTCATTTCCGCGCGCTTCCTACGGGGGCATAAGAAGAGATGAGGATGCATCCCAATGTTGACGAAGATGCGACACACCGCGCCATTCGGATCCGTGCTTTCTCGTTGCGGAGCCGGCGTTCCTCCTCTCGAGCAGAGTCGACACTGAGACTACGTGAAAATATCAGCAAGGTACTGAACAGATGGGGAGCAGAGTAGTCAAACGAACTCATCCTGAGTCGGGGCAGGGCTGGACCTGGTCGAGGACGGTGGCGTGGGGATTGGATTGAGCTGAACGGAACTGGACTGGGGAGTCGGTGGACGGTACAAAGGGGGCCAGCGGTAGTCGTTCATGACAAGCCGGGGCGACGACGCCGTGACATGTCATCAAATAAAGCCAAAGCTAAAGTATGCCGGCAGACGCTAACCGACGAACTCACCACCAGTTTGGGGGATAGTTTTTCACCGATAATTGATTGAAATACTTGGATGTAGTGGACAAGAAAATCTGGAAATTTCACTATAATTTAGAATGATACGACGAGCATCTGTGGCAGCATTTTGTTAGAAACTCAACGAAAAATTCAAAGAGCAAATCGACTTAGGTTCCCGGATGAACGAGTCCCCGTCAGGTTGCCAATCAGTGAAAACGACCGTGACTGGGGTCGATCGGACTAGGAGAAACAAATACGATGCAGTGAGCATCTAAAAATTGATAATGAGTAACAGAAGAAGGTTATCGGGACATCTCTAGGTGGTTTATGGGGTGAGGTCGAGCAAGAAGGAGGCAAGAGCGGGCAAAGGTGAGTCACCTCCCTGTCACAAAATGTGATCATCATGATGTGACATTGATGTCGCATCATGTTCGGATTTCGCATTCGGCCGAAAGACGCCGAGTCGCGTCGAGACCAAGGGGGCTCCAACTTGGCTCCAACTGGTCGAGACTGTTGAAGTTTGAGCGCAGCGTTTCGCAACGTACGAAAAAAAAAATGGCTAGGCTGAGAATCGAAGCCCCAGCTTACAGCAGACCGTACGTGACGGTCCGAATCCAACAGTCTGATGAACCTGAGGAAGGTAAAAAGGTAGGCGCCGGAGATCGGAACAAACTCAAAATCTTCTGGCAAAGCAAACGACTGTGTACAAGGGATGTGACTATTCGGAACCAAACACAAGCAACAGATTGAATATGCTGAAGTCGAAGAATTGCAGCTCGAAGCATTTATAACCGATCTATAATCCTCTTCAACGAGTGGGGTCAGCGAAAATTACCGAAACAACATTCAACATAGAAATCGCTTACCCGCCACCACAGGTCTCCTTCCGCCTCATCTTCATTTTCAAAGTACGGGACAACTCGCAACTAAATTTTTGTCAGTATGAATCACCCCGATATCACTAAGTGGTGAAGGACTCGCCATATTCTTCGAAATTAACTTCGTGAACGAATCTTTCAATTCTTCCGTGCAATCGTCCACTTCGAGCTCAACACAAGGGAGAGGCGTTGTGGGTAGAGAAGACAAGACCGTGTCAAGGGCGTCACATAGCTCCGGGTAGGAATCCAGATCTTCTCCAAAGACCAAGGAAATAGTGTGTACGCGCTGTGAGGCAGAGATCGTCGACAAAATCTCGAGTATGTTGGACAGAATGAAGTCGTGACAGTCGATCCGGAGGTTGGTGAGCTTGGGGAACGAGGAGAGATCGAGGTCGGGGGCGGCATCTGCCTGTGGATCATTAAGGCCCCAATTGTGACTATCTTTTACAGATAAGAGGCGGCGCTCACTGGACTGTAGATCACGAGAGATTCCACTTCAGACCTCGGGATCAGGCTCCACGGGATCTCCTCGTGGACAACGACTGCGAGGGCTTTGACTGTGGAGAAATCGAAGGGAAAGAAGACGCTTTGAGGTAAGGTGAGATCAAAGTCCAAGTCGCATGTATAATCCAAGGAAAATGATTTCAAGGGAATCAATACGGTTCTTCCTGTGTCAACCTCGGATAGAGGAGCGTCGCCCACTCCCTTCTGACACCACAACTCCAGATGCTGGATCGTAGGCGAGCAAAGCGACCATGCATTGATGAAATGCGAGAACGGCACTGTGGTAGTGGTGATGGAGACGTAGCGGAGGGTAGGAAGGGATAATAGGCGCCCGAGCCCATCCGAGACGGAATACTTCACTGTGATGGAGAGACGCTCGAGGCGAGTGAAATTGATCTTGCTGAGGTCGTGGGGCAAGGAGGGAGGAAGGGTGAGCTCGCGAACGTAGCGAGCGAGGGCTGGATTAGTTGTGAGAGCTCGGTAGAAAGCCGGAATGGCGTTGACAGTGTCATCGTCTAAGTCTAAGAACGAGGGGGCTCGGAAAAGGTTGGCTTGCGACGCGTCTACCCAGGAACGTGCGACGAGCGAGCAGGAGACAAAATCCCGAGTATAATAACGACTGAGAGCTAGAAAGTCGATACAACGATTGAGAAGTTCTTGGACGACCAACGGGCTTTTCGTTGCCATGAGATGCGGAGTCAAGGTGGTGGGAGGAGGTGAAGATGTGGATGTGAAGATGTTGAGATGTTCAGCCGGGAATGAATATTCTCATACGGCTTGGCGTAGGCTCGTCCCCATCCGGTAATTCTTCACGTGCTCTTGCGGAACAAGACCACTGAATTACTGGCTGGGCCGAACCGTTGCCATTTTGGCTGATGGATTTCTGTCCGCCATTTAAAAGGTGCGGACTTCAGAAAAAGTGTCAAAACTTTCTATATGAAAAATGAATAGGTTTTGATTCTCTATCGAATGAGCTCAACTTGTTTTTGGGACAAAATTTCAGGTACATGCTGTTTTTAAGTGCAAAACTAGTTGAAGCCCTCAAAAAATACATACCTTCTGAGAGTACTCGAGGTCCTAGGCGTGGCGAGTCGATTGACAGCAGGATCATGGTTGAACGTTGAATTTGCAACGTCAACCTTGACATGATGCCGACACGCAATAATGCGTGCCATCGAAAACGGGGCAAATCTCGCGAAATCTGTACATATGAACAGAAAAGATACTTTCTCAGTAGGTGATTTATATTCCCCATACATATCATACACTCTCGACGAGATCCTGTGGCAACGAGTAATTATCAGAATCTTTTACAATCTCTCGAACTGAAAGAAGAGGAACATGAATTGACTTACGCGCCAACGAGCCTCGATTAGTGAGGGTGAGCGGTAGATTGAGCGAAACTGCAATAAAAATGAATACGCTGAACCGCCAATAAATGGATAATTTGTAAGGTGGATCTCACCATCTTCTGCTCTAACAACTTCGGAAACAATCTCTGCACGCTCGCCGTCAACTTGTCCCGCAATTCAAATTCAACTGCAGCGAGCGGCGAGCCCAATTTTCCGAGGAGAGAGTCTAGCTTCGCACACGCAGTGGGCTTGGTGCTCAGGGAGATCGTAATGGTATGAATAGAATGCGTGTTGGTTTTCTGAATTGTTTTCAACGTGGGAAGGAGCAGGGATAATTGTGTTGGAATGTTATGAAAGGAGAGATAGCGAAGGTTGGGGAATAGACTGAGATCGAATGGTTGGTTTTGATCCTCCTTTAAAATTTACATCGTTGGATGAGACAAATCTTGCGATGTGGAAGTGAGAATACGCACCTGCATACTCAACTCGAGAATCTGAATCGAATCTTTGCGGATGGTATGCCACGGAAATGGCGACTCAACCCCTGTGGAGATAGCTTTGATGCCGGAAACATCAAAAGGCAGTGGAGATGACCACAACGCACGCTCAGAAGGGGCGAGCTCGTCTGAAATGAAAAGTTGGAGAGACGTGAGCCTGAATGGCGGAGCCTGTCTCTCCGATGGCGCTGGAAGCACCGCTTCTGTAGACCCAGACCAACACTCAAGATCGAGATGCTTGATGCTGGGCGAGCAGAGTGTGAGGACACGCATTGTATCGGCGTAACAGCTGGATGAATACATCGTCAGATGGCGCAAGGTGGGTAACCGAAGGACGGGCTCGAGCAGCTCGATGTTGATCGGGTTGAATACGATATGGAGGTTCAAGGTCAAGATGTCTACGTGTGTGAATGCGATTTCGCACAAGCCACGTAACGTAAACCCCGACAAGTCAGACGAAGGCTCGATGCGAAGAACCCGAACGTATCGAATGAGGTGACGGAAAGGCTGTTAGAGTATCTGCTAGGTTCTCCGCCATAGTATCTCGGGAGATGAAAAAATCGTCTGCTTCCGCCGGTGCGCGAAAAAGACTGGATTGAGCAGGATGGACCCATGAACGCGCTACCAGAGCACATGAGATGAGATCGGACGGTGATTCAAGACAAGAGATGCATAGATCGAGTAGCTCTGGAACGTTGAAAGGGTTTTGCGGGAGCATTTTTCGATGATCAATGGTGGTGAGAGCCAAGCTGGAGCGGCAGTGAGTCACTGGCACGATGCACGCCGACCGCCCACCTGAACTGGGTCTCCAGAATTCGAAATTTGGCCGGTATGTTGCCAAAGACCTGAGCGTCCTCCAAGTTGAATTAAATGCGATGTCCCCGCCCGTCCGCGAGTTTACGGCGTTGAAGATGGGCGGAAGGTGGTGGTACAGGACAAGGTGCGTCGGAACCTTCCGGTCATCATTGATCAGGCAGGCTTCGGCATCAATTTGACTCACCCACGTGAGTCACAACCATCTTGATTCTTTGTCCTCGCCTCCCATCTCGTCCAGGGTGCTCTATCCCCCATGGCTGAAGAACTCTGGCGTACCGACCTTGAACCCACAGTGACTGGAATACTGACCGGAAACGAACCCCTGACATTCGCCGCCCATGCTGCCGTTTATTCCAAGATCTTCAATTATGTGGCCGAGGGCAAGGCTAAAGGGACCTCTGAAGCGAGTCAAGGTGCGTAGATATGCTGGAGTATTTGGAAGAGGACTCACTCCAGGCGCATGTGCATACTCTGCTCTTACCACTTATATCTCTAGCACAAATTTACACCCAAGTCCAAAATTTCCTTGACGAGCATACCAAGCGAATTGCTTCGGTGCGTATTTAGCTACTGCTTCACTGGTAATATCACCGACTCTCTTGGCATCCTTTCAACTTCCTCCAGGCAGCTCCGACCAGCGACGATGGAGAACTCGCATCGTACTACGATACGGAATGGGACCGCTTCTCCTCTGGAACAGCCGTCCTCAACCGCCTCTTGAATTATCTCAACAGGCATTACGTATTACGCAAACGCGCAGAGGGACATTTAAACATCGTCACCATTCGAAATGTACGTCTCCCGCGTTTTTGTTCTACAGAATGCTTGACAGAGGTGCGATTCAGCTCGCATTGGGAAGCTGGAGAGAGAACGTCTTGGACTCTCTCGGCCCGCGTCTCGAAGGGGCCGGGCCAAATAAAGAGCAGATCGAGAGTATCCGGAATCGACTGAATTCGGAGGACTTGTTGGATGACAAGTTCAAGGAACTGCGCATTACATCCCCACCTCCCGCCTGATGTCACCTGCGTATGTCAAAGATACATGGACCGCCCTATTTACTTTTCTTTCGAAAGGTCTCTTCATCGATCACCCGTTTCTCAATACAGAATTCTTTCTCGATTTCTATGATAACAAATTCCAATCCTACGACAACGAGGTTCAATCAAGATACAATTCAGCGATACAACGGCAAAAAATTATATAGATAAGGTATTCCATCCGATAGCGTATACAGAGCGACACATGAAAGAACTAAAAACACTCCCTAGTCAGTCACTTTCGTTGAAATATTCCTCCAAAGAAGATAACGCACCTCACTATCCCTCACTATCCAACGAATCACAAAATCCCACCAACAGCGCTCCCTCCCGGTGCCAAATGCGCTCCCGCGAGCCCATCGCTAGGCTTCTCCGGCTGCGCAACAGGCACAGAGACGGTGTCTGTGTGCGAATGTGTGTGGTCACCGTGGTGTGTTGGGTGCACGATTTTTTCGACGAGGGCACCGAGACCGTGTTTTTCTTTGTGGTGGGTGGTGGAGGTCTGCAAGGTGTGAGCTCGATGGTTTGAGTGGTATGTAGGGGGGAGAAGAGTGACATTTGTTCGACAGGGATATCGATGGGATGGGTTGGGATAGAAGAAGAAAAGAGGTCGGAGGCATACCTCGGTGGTTGTAGGGGGTTGAGTTTCAGGCGAGGTTGCGGCGGCTTGTTGGGGAGCGACGGCGCTCGTTGTCGTCGTGGGCTCAGTCTGCGAAATTCGGTCGTCAGTCGATTGAACAAAGGGAGGGGGAGGCAAGACGCACGGTGTGCGAGGTAGTGGGAGACATGGTTGTGGGGAGTAAAATGGCTAACTCACCACTCTAACGCGGCGTTTTATAGCGTGTTGAGATCGCGATAAGCCGTTCCTGGCTAACGTCATAGACTCTGAGGGCGGCGTGATATCATGATCGTCGGTGGAGCGGGGAGGCCCGGCGAGAGAGTTCGGGGTGACGTCATATTCATTTTGAAATTTGAACCCCCCCGATGTGCGCCGAGAGAGCAGCGCGGGTCGAGGTGGTTGAGAAAAAATGGTGAAAGTCAGAGAGCGAAGAGTTGTGTGATGATAATACGGAGCGAATTTCGGATATCCTAATAGAATCAGTATGCTTGCTCATTGCTGCGCCTCCCTCTTCATACCCAGACCTTCGCAACCGTGCACGAAACAAAAGCCTGGTGAGATTTGGGGTTGGCAATTCCGCAAGGCTCGCGAATCGTACATCTCACTGGAAAACCAATCTATGTGCAGCCATCACACTGAGCACGATGGGAGAGTGCGAGTCGGCGTGCGAGTTGATCCTATATTACGAGGTTATCGCGCAAAATAGAGGTTGAGGTAGAGGAATTTGGCTGAAGTCTGTGGCATTGTGCGTCTTGAACGGAGCAGGATAAGTTTACTGTCGTGGCAGGAAGCAAAACCTGGAAATTTGATTGGCCATCATCACGTTTCGTCACTTGTCACTTGTGACCTCCTTCCTTGAACCCGGACCACCATTTGCTCGATTTTCGAGGATTTTGCACAAGCGCGACTTCACTGTGCTAACCCTATGTTCTTCTGTGGCTGTATCACCTGCCAATTACTCGCTGTCTATGTTATCGATCCACCTGGGCATCTGAGCCCTCATGGGCGTTCGCCGCCGTTCGGGTAAATTCCCGTTTTTCCCAGCTTTTCGTCCGCCATCCATTTCGCGATTCCACGTAGGGTTCAAGGTAAAGCTAACTTACTCAATATACGGCTCAAATTATATAATCACAACCTGGTAGCTCCCTCGACATCACTCTGGCAAAAGTTTCAGCACTTTGAGAGGAATTTATTGGGGGTTTCACCGTATTCTTGTCAGGATGGTGTATTAAAGATGGTGGGTCAGGGAGCGACGTCGTCTCGCACTGTTGTCTGCGCTGCCGTTAGACCTGATACTGTACGCTCAGCGCTCGCAGGAGGATGAAGTCATTCGGTGTATTTCAGGTAAGCTATCGAATCTACCCATTTCTGCACCCTTGACGAAATCCACCCATGTATAGATTACTCCAGTTCCTACGATCCCCACCGGTCTCGTCACACCCTGCGCCATTTGTTTCGCACGAACGATCTCTTACTCATTTAAATACACTCCATCTTCTTCCCCCCGCTCTCCCATACAGCACGCATCTCTTCACCATGACATCCCCCTCTCAGTCCCACCCCCTCCCCCAACCATCCGGCCCAAACCAAGCCTACATGCACATCTCCGCCCTCCAAGCAGGCTTCGTCGCCATCCCCAACGACGTCGTCATCCAAGGCAGCACCCCGACCTATCAGAATTGTCCCTCGCTCGCGTTCTACCTGCGCCACTCGCACCCGCCCAACCGCGACATGATATTCGATCTGGGGTTACGAAAAAATTGGGAGACGTACCCCCCGGAGGCGCAGAGGAATTTCCAGCCCGGCGCGATGTTCCCTTGTACGGTGCCACAGGACGTGGCGGAGTCGTGTAGGGAGGGCGGGGTTGATCCTGGGGAGGTGGAATGCGTTGTGATCAGTCATTTGCATTTCGACCAGTGAGTTTTCGAGTTTTTCTTTCGTTTATTCGTTCGTCCTTCGCATATTATACCATATCGACTAATTCAAATTCACTATTTGAAGCATTGGCGACTGCTCGCCATTCACGAAAGCCACCTTCATTCTCGGCGGCGAAGCAAAGGCGTCTTTGGACGACGGCTACCCCGGGCCCGAGAATCCGCATTCCGCCATTCTCGCCGCATCGACGCCTAGAGATCGTACGAGATTCTTGAATAAGGAAGACTTCAATACGTCGGTCGGACCGTTCCCGCGCGCGCATGATTTGTTTCAGGACGGGAGTGTGTATGTTATTGATACGCCGGGTGCGTCTCATTCATTCATTCAGCATTCCCTCTATCAGCCGTTCGAATATTCAAATTTATCGCTGATTAATTCCCTCTTTACAGGCCATTCCCCGGGCCACCTAACCCTCCTCGCACGCACCTCCCCCACCGGCGCCTGGCTCTTCCTCGGCGCCGACGTCGCACACGATACCCGCCTTCCACTCGACGAATTCCGCCGCCAGGGGCTGTCCCAAAAAGGCGATGTTTGATGGCGGCAAGAGCCTCGGCGATCATTTGTTCTGGTAAGGCAAGGCGCCCCCGCGCAATGTCAAAGTAAAGCATGGCACCCAGGAAGCCAGGGTAGTGCAGTGGTTGATTGTGAGAGGTTTTGGAAGCCTTTTTTTTCGCGTTGTTTATATAAGCTTTCCGGTTCAATCCCGCTTGCCATCATTTTTTCAATATTCGATAACTCGTAGACGAGAGCACCAAATTAGTGAGAGGCTCGGGCATTGCAACTGGACAATACAAGATACGCCGTAGTTCCAGCATTGGATACATATATTTTACTCTGTTTCTGTTTTCTAATGCACTTGGCCTCGGAGAATTGATGGTACCCGTCGGGTCCCCATATTCGAATTTCGCTGCTTCTCATCCTAAGGCATTGGTCAACGCGCGCGCATTTCGGCTTGGTATTTGTGTTGGTGCAGAGAACCACATTTCATAGGAGCCGTTATGTACTACAGTAGTTCAATAGGTCAGACAGCATGATACATATCCTTAAAGCTTGACTTGTTGTGGACTTGCAACTTATTGACAAGCGAAGTACTAGTCTAAGTTATAGTAGTCCAGTTTGAAAGTTTCACACAAATTCACCAAGTTGAAGCGATGCCGAGAATCCTGCCGCAATGTTGGCCGAAATATGGCCGCCATCAAACATCGCCTTTTTGGGATAGCCCCTGGCGGCGGAAAGTTGGTAAATCCCGCCTTCTAACCGACCCTCAGAGTCAAACGCGCATCGCTACGACAAGGGAGAATGGGGAGTCGTTTTGTGTGCATCGGGATCTGGGGCAGGCGGAAGTTGATTTGGGTCGGGTGAGGAGGTTGTTGGACTCGGAAGAGGATGGGATTGGGAGGGTGGAGGCGATTATTGCGCATGATTGGAAGTGGTGTGAGGAGAATTTGGGGAGGGCGTTTTTGCCGGGGAGGATTGTGCCGAGGGAGTAGAAGTTGGAGGGAGGAGGAATGAAGGTTAGTATGACGGATGGATAGATGAATACGAAATTTATGAATTCAATTCTGTTTGTTCGGTTATTGCGACTGCTCAGTGTTCATTTCGCCACACGCCACTCTTCCTTGAGCTCCTGGCCATTAACCTTTACCGGTTGCGCGCCTACCAAGCCATCCATTTGAGTTGAGTTGAAATGAGAATCCAATAAAAGAAAAGAAGGGAACAGTCAAAAACAGCTCACCAAGTCCAACGAAATACATCCTCCCCCACTCGGAGGTCTCATTCCTCCAGCAATGCATCCCACCGCGCTGCACGAGCGTATCTCCCTCGGTCAGAGTGACGCGCGAGCCGTCTTCCATCTCGAGGACGATAGTGCCTTTCGCGACGATTCCGTAGTCCAGGGAGATCGTGCGGTGCATCGGCTGGACAAAACATTTTACAGATTGATATTAATACTGAAGTTGAACGGTCGAAACGTATGTATTGAACTCACAGAAACTGACCCCGGCGCGAACTCGAACGCCCTGAACGTCGAACCTTGTGGGCTGATCAACTCGGGATGCTCCGCGATCTCATCCACCCATCCATTATGCTTCAAGTGCTCGTCACTCTCCTTCAGCTTCTTGTTCTCAATATGCATATTTAGCTCCGCGTCATTCACAGCCGGCACACTCCCTGTGTAATACAGATCGAATTTCGCGTTGACGCTGTCGGGCGACCAGAAGGTGGGGGGTTGGGTGGTGTCGGCGAGGATGAGGGATTGGCCGGTGGAGGGGTTGTGCCCGGTGACGACGCGGCGGACGTTTGGGAGGGGGGAGGTGGGGGTGGGGACGGAGGACATGGTGGGAGGAGAGGAGAGGGTGAGGGACGCGTAAGCGTTGTCAAATAAATAAATCGATATGTGACGCGTCATCATTGATAATCTCAATCGCCTACGAACGGAAGGAAGTGACGAGAGGTATTAATTGAGATTGAGTTATTGAGACAGAAACAAGATTATGATAATCATACAACGCGACAACGCGGCTGACTTGAGAAACAGATGATGTGATTCAGGAGATCTTAAGAATAACAATGAACCGATAATTTAGGCAACATGCAGCGACTCTAACTCGGAATTCAACAACCAGAATATAAGCAAATCGACAGCGATATCAAACTCACCAAGCACTCAAGCTACACCGACATCGGATAATAACAAGCGCCATCGTCATAAACATAAGGAAAATTGGATTTCCCTCGATGACCGCCGCTGCTCAGCGTGTCCAGAACACGCAAGTGGCCTTTGAGCTCCATCGAGGGCAAAGCACCCGCAGCGTACTTGCGTCGCTGAAGGGCTCGAACGTCGGCAAGGGCGTAATACTGCTTGATAGACCAAGGGCAGGCTTCGTAGCGGAGCGTCTCCATGTCGCGCTCGCTGAGCCCGAAGACTTTTTTGGCGTCGGTTTTGAAGGTGACCTGTATGTAAAACGATGGTCACAATTAGCAAAGCAAGCAGACCGAAGGAAAGAGCGTAAACGAAAGATTGCGAACTCACAAGTGTCCCTGCACTATGCTTGAATGACGAGCTTTGTTGGAAGGGCGGGGGAAGCGAAGCCTCCCATTCCGTGCGCTTGTCCTTCAGCACCTTGTTCGCAGCGCGTTGAACTTTTGCCTCTTCTTTCTCTTCGGCGGTGAGCGCCTTCTTCGGTAGGCGTATCTTCACGAGCTTCGGGACGGGAGAGTCGTCCATGCAGCCGTAGGCGCTGAATTTGCGAGAACGAGAACGGTAGGCGGGCATAGTCTGGAGTCGTGGGTGTTTGTAGGGGAGAGTGAATGGGAGTTAGGAAGGCGACCCGGGTTGTTGTAAAAACGAGAGTCGACGCAGCTATTTATGCAGCAGGAATCAAAGCGGGGGGAGTGGCGTCGTTCGCTTTGGCTCGTCCGTAGGCATCGATTTAATGCTTTGACATTGAATTGAGTCAAAGCATTGAATTGAGGAGAATGCTTTGGGAATGCAAGAGTACGTGGCGATCCAAGCTATAGAGAGAGCTCGAGATTGCTATGATAAAGCGACGGTTGCCATCGAGACTCGAGAGTGGAATTGCGCTTAATACTTATTGCCCAACCATATCGAGACATAGGCGTAGTTGGCCACGAGAGTGCTCGGAAAGGTCGCGCGGTTGCAAGGGTACAGAGATCGACGGGAATCTGGCGCAGGTTTGAAGAACGTAGAGGAAAAGACTTGGAAAGGACAAGGGAAAGGCGAAGGTGCTGATGCCGTAACATCAAGGATCAATCCGTTCGGAAAGATCCGATGCTCTTTGCTTCCCACCACAACGAGCTCGGCGCTGCTTGCATTTTTCTGAAGATTGCGTCGTTTTCTGGGTACAAGAACATTCGAAGATCCATTTCGAAACTTTCCCGGCAGCCGCTGGGTTCTCTGTGGTCGGCGCCCACTTGGTCGTCAAAAGATCTCGATCTTTTGCTCGTATTCCAATTTTCGGATTTCCCAACACCAGCTGCCTCTACTTTCCCTTCAGCTGTAAATTCAATAGGCTCCTCAGCTTGACGATATCCACAATATCATTCCGAAGCAGGAGCCCTTCAAACAACACTTATCGGACGAAACGATCGACAACTTAGGGCCCACCCACCAAACGGATCCGGAATCAAGAGCAAGTCAAGAGGCGAACACGTTTTATATACTATCTTCGCTCTATCCGGAATCGTACTCCCGAGCCGCTGCATAATCTCGTTCATGCAACAGCGAATTTCTTTGCGCTGGAATGAAGCTCGCCGGAACTCCGAGTCGTCGATCTGTTCTCAATACTTACATACTTGGCACTGGACATCGCAAACGCTTTCCAGATTCGGCTCGAAATTCCGAACGTTTCAGACCCTCTCGTTGGGATTGGTTCATTATCCGGGATATGGTGCCCGATGGGGAACACGCTGACGGTTACGAAAGTAACTTGTCAAATCTTACTTCGCCTGCCAAAATGTACGTTACGTTACGTTTGGCTGGGAAAGCAAACTTTGAAAGTAAAAGTACAAGTAAAGTAAATTTAAGCAGCGTTAAGCAACTTCAAGTTACATAAAGTTACTTGAAGCAACACCAAGTAGCTTCGTATTTAGTCGTATTTGCGGCCTGTGCGGCGGGAATGGCTAAGAAATAGGCAAGAAATAGGTGTATTCTGCTGTAAAAGACGGCCGCCACGCGTCGGAGGAGCTGAGTTCTAGCCTTGATTTAAGCTAAGAATTTTTCTTCTCTACCCAGGAAGTGCAACGAGCAAACTAGCTTGAAGACTCGCCTCGCCGCCGCTCCGCGGTCACGTGAAATATAAACTTGTGACATCTGACCATCTCGTCTTCTCTTTCTTCTTCTCTGCATTCTCTTCGTCTCGCCCACACGCCAAAGGGTGGTCTATCCGTTATTCTTAAGGCTATATGGGGCTTCTTCCTCCCTCCTTTGCCGCCACAGGAGTCCACACCCCATCAACAACCACGAAAATACCGAAAGAAATACCCGCGCACTTTAGAGTCTGAGTCATCCCATCTCCGCTCTCAGCGAGGGACGGGTACAACTAATAATATTAACTCATACAGTCAGAACTATAGCCGTGGCTATCTTGAGCGCTACATTATCTTCCGCCTCTACAGCGAGCCCCCACCAAGTTCGAATGATCGTAGGATTCAGCCGATAGGTTGAAGTTCGTAGGATTCCAATCTGGGCATGTATTCTTCGTAGGATTACACAAATAGACATCCATAACAGGACGCAGTGCAAAGACATGGATGGTTTGCTTGCCGGCGGCATAGGTACCTCATTGAACTTCCACCAAATACAGACAAATACAGCTCCGTCTCACAGCTTTTGACATTTCGCCCCAACCTGTCAAACCAGATTAGGCAACTCGCGTGCTTTATTTGTTCCCATTGTCTCGAGCTGAACCAGCTCAACTCGACTCGGCTCCTGTGGCTTTGCACGTTGTTTGTGCCACAATGTTTCTTTGCCCGCTACCACCACGACCTCCCTGCTCCGGTGTTGCTCCCGCCCTCTCCCTGTCGTCTCCTCGTCGTCCGACGGCCCCAATCTCCTTGCCGACCCGGAGGCCCCCACCATCTGACCATCAATGACCATCAGATGCAACGGAAAGAGAGTTCCGAAGCAACAGGGCTCGCGTTTAAGTACCAACTGCTGTGAGTTTTCTTGACTATCTGTCCTCCCCCGTGCGCCGTCCTGCCGCCTTCTCCTCGCGTCCGCGCCACCCACATGCACACGCCGACGGGTTGCTAAGGTGGCAAGCCGCAAACATTGCTCTTTAACTGCCTTTTAGCTACTTTCCTCGTAGTTACTTCTGTATTCTCTTCATAATACCACTCAAATACATCACTCTCCACTATTTTCCGCCCCAGAATCGATCTCATTTAGGCTTGGAAAATCAATCATCATTTTCCTACAGACTGTGATGGAAAATGCCACCAAAATGAACACTCAGTTGGAAATTCCGAGTGGCTGACTAGACTTGTAAATATTGCCCTTTGCCACCTTGCCACTGAACTGAGCGAAACGAGCGGTTCGTCCACTTATTACTGAATTTAGGCATTGAGCAAACAAGGCACGCGAGTTGCCTAATCCGGTTTGACGTGTTTGGGGCGAAAAGTAGCCAACTCCGTCTCACCCACAAGAAAGAATTGATGGCTTCAGGTCAAGATTTTTTTATGTTTCCGAGGTATCTGAAGGTACATTACTATGCTTAAAAGCATCAGAAAGGCTTGCGCAGCCGCGCCGCGCAAGCTGTGAGCTGTTAAGTGACTTGAGTTCGAATTGCTACAGTTCGTTGAGTTCAACTTGATCTTGTGTGGAATATCAGTATCAGGCTAGTAGAGGTACTCCTCGATAGTTCTGTCTATCCCCAAATCTATATCTACTTGTCATTGAATTGACTTTAGGATCTGTGAGGATAAGTAAGGTTTCAACTTTGGATTGGCGGACCGTCCAAGAAGACGAAACAAGTCAGGTCGAGGTGAAATGCAGAGAATTGAGTTAAACACATACCTTGGTTTGAGCGGAGTTGGGTGGGATACGGTCGAGTTAGAGTTGGCGCGACGAATGGAAACAAATTAGCTGTAAATGTAATTGAATTATTAGATGAAATGAACGCAAACGAAACAAATACTACTCACCTCCCGAATTCAGATTCAACTCGCAAATTTGATTCAAGACGGCGTTGTATCGTACTTGTGGAATTGAACTAGATTGAATTGAAGTCTTCATCGTCGAAATAAGGCAGGTGCCTCATCCACCCTAAGACTTATATGAGCGAAAGAATGAATGGGAAGAAACCGAACTCGACTCACCCACAAAGTACTTGAATTGAACAAGTTGAACTTGAATGAATAAAGATTGAAGAGTTGGATACCACAAGATGTGACGACTCTTGCAAAAGGTTAAGGTCAGCCTCGAGTCGAGGCAATATGTAGTTGGTTAGTTAAGCAGTTGAATAGACTACTTAGAAGCAAGGATTCAAACATACCTTGCCAATTGAAACACGCGTGCGGATTGTCTCCTCTCGATTCTATAACTACTGTAATTTGAACTCAGTCAGCATTACTATTCGAGTCAACCCAGCATTTGAAATTGAATTCAAACCCAGCAAACCTGCCTTGCATAATCTCGGCGGCGTTCAAACGGGAGTTGACCTTGAAATCAAACGGGCGTAGGTGGTTCCGGCCTCTAGAGAGAGAGATCGAATGGTGAAGTCAGTATCAGTACTTTGCCTTCGCGGCAAATTATTGAAGTTGAATCGGAGTAAGTAACAATATGAACGCACCTGAGGGTGAGGTTAGTAAAGGAAGGAGTAAGGAAATTGAAGGTTTGAGTGCGCACTGGTAGAGTTTTCGGTATTGAATTGAAGTATAATGAACCAATGGAGCTAGAATTGTATAGTTAGCGTAATAGGATGTATAGGTAACGAGTTGCGCACCTAAACGAAGCGTAATCGCACTAATTCAATCACAATCAACCCGTTTGACCAAAATTTGAAGCCAATTTGAATCTGAGCGCAGGGACACTTCAAAATCTTGAAGGAAAATTCAAAGCGACCAATAGAACATTATTCCAACTCAGTCGAGTCAGTGAACGAAGAAAGAATTGGAGAAACGCACTGCCCGAGAAGCCCGACATGCGAACTTAAAGCAAAGATTGAACTGAATACTGGAAGACAAGGTCAGATAACAAGTTATAGTTGAATAGGTGATGCCTTCAAGTAGGCTATCCTAGAAATCAGCTTGAAATCAAGAGAGGCAATGTTTGACTGGAGAGACTGACTTGCTTAGAGTATGGAACACTCTATGCGCAGTCGCTGTTCGTGAATCAACGTTAGACTCGCAGGGAGACTGAAAGTCAAATTCAACTTCAAATCACGGTTCCACCGTGGTGGACTTGTTGTCAGCTTGGGAGATGGCTTCGCGTGGCGATCAATATAGGCATCCATCCAGGAGACGAGTCCCTCATCAAACCGCACATCCAAGATCTTACCTTGACTCTATTCCCATATGATCCAGACTCGAAGACCCCTCACACGATGAACTCACGTCGCTGGTTTCAAACTGTTGCCCAGTACTTTTTCAACTCCTCATCTTACTCATTTATTTGGTGGCCAAGCAATGATACCCTGATATACTTCCCTCTCTTGTTGGTTTACCTCCGAAGAGCGGCGTGCTCTGCCCTTCAAGGACCCTCCCAGTGCAAAGGCTGGGAATATAGTTCGGAATATCACCACTCCTGAACTCGTTTTGAACACGCCCGCACACAAGCACCCGGGGAGAGTATTTCACATGATTCCACCGAGATGAAACTTTGCTTTTCAGTGTTCATGCTCTGCACAGGGTCATATTCCCTCCACCTTTGACTTGGCAAGTGCCTTCAATGGAAATGGCCATGAATATGTCTGACAATTGTCAGAATTACCCAGACTATATAGCTATTTGACCAGTTCACCAACAAAGAAGTAGATACACACACATTCATTCAAGAATCAACCTAGACTACTCACTCTCCATTATAGAATGCATTCACTCTTCGTTTGAGCACTATAGTTCCAGCTTTTTAGCACTGAGAGTTATACATGACCGAAGTTGAACCGTGAGATAGCAAAAATTAAAGTCCGCACACTTTTGCCAAGGGAGTCAGGGAAGTACTAGAAATGAATTAGTATGCAATAGAGTAGGCTCAGTCATGTATACGTACTAATTTCAATTCATTAATCACTGTTACTTGCTCAAATGGCGCATTTACTTGCTTACTTGGCTGTAATTGATGCCATCTGATGGCAAAAGTTACTTTTGCCGGAGTACTTGGGCGGCAAGTAAAGCAAAGTACAAGTAAAGTATGGCAAAGTAAGGTAGATACACTGCTTCTACCTTCAATTCAGCTACCCCCAGCTACTTCTCGACTGCAAACAGTGCTTCAAACGGTTGCACATCAGTGCATGAGCCTTGAGAAATACTTAGACATGCTTTGCTGCTGCCAGTAACGGTCACCGAAGCTATCAGAACAATACAAGAGACTATATAGCGTACTTAGCATGACTTCATAGTCAATTATGGCTGAGAAGTTACAGTTACTTGCATTTACTTGCGTACTTGGCGGTAATTGATGCCATCTGATGGCAAAAGTAACTTTGGCTGATGGACTTAGGCGGGTAAGTAAAGTAAAGTACAAGTAATCTGAAGTAAAGTAACACAAGTTAAAGCTACTTTGCGCTAATCCGTCGCATCAAAGTACCCCAAAGTACTATTTAACTGTAAGAAGCACTTCAAAAGGCTGCGAAGTAATACTTGCCGCTGTTCGGATAGAAGTCAGCGCTGAAATGCCATACACATACGCACAGCAGATGCAGTAAGCTCAGAGTGTACTTGAGAGTAATATCTCAGAGCTTTATTGGCTCTTTAGCTTGCATCTTGTGTCTGAAACACGGTACCTGCGGGTCAAGGTTGAAGATTTCCGGATTTGGTAATTGACTGGTTGAACCCGTATGAGTTCAGATCGACACAAAAAGCGATCAAACGGGATAAATCAAAGTTCAATCACTTCTCAGAGGTAGATTCTTAGCTCCGATCCCACACATTAAGTCAAATACTCACCGCCAAGGTGGTCGAGGACAGGAGGATAGGTGTCGTAGTATTAGTCATAAAAAGTGAGCACAAAGTCGTGAAGACACATTATATTCCTCAATAGGAGCTACTAATACCTTATAACTGACCTATAATGTCTTTTTGTGCCTTCATATCATAAGCCTAGAAGTACAAGTAAGTTGAAGTAACTTTCGCCAAGCGTGGGAAAAGTACATCAAAGTAAAGTAAAGTAACGCAACGTACGCCCAGCCAAAATAAGCGGCCATCAAAGTACAAGTACGCACCTCAAAGTTACTTTTTGCGGTCTCGGAACACGCTCTGGTACAGCACGGTCACGCCATCGCTCTCTGGTCTACAGCCTGGAGTTCCGGGTTGCCTGCAACCTGACTTGTAGGTTATGTCGCGTCTCGGAAGAATGCTATATAATCGAGTACTGCAAGAGTCGAGTCTGCACAATCAAGCTTTCAGAAGCTCCAGTTCAATCACGCAGTCGTAAGGATCTGCTTCTGTCTCTTTTCGATCTCAATCCAACGTTCGACGCTCTCAAATGGCTCCTCCCATCTCAATTAAAGATCTTCCGAACCTACGTGGCAAGGTGGTCATTGTAACCGGTGGAAAGTGCGTCCGCCGTTTCTCTTTCTCACCATCCATACCAATCTAATCAAACCCTCTCTACGATCCACCTAGTACCGGCATCGGATACGCCACCATCCAAATCCTCGCTCGTCGCGGCGCGAAAGTATACATGGCCGCACGAAACGAATCCCGCGCCAAAGAAGCCATTCACAAAATGCAATCCGACTCAGAGGGTTTGGGAGAGGGCAGCGTCGAGTGGCTCGAGCTCGATCTTTCGGATCCGCGCTCCGCTGCGCGTGCTGCTCAGATGTTCTTGGGGAAGGAGCGGCGGTTGGATATGTTGATTAATAATGCTGCAGTGTGAGCCGTCTTTAACATCTACTTGAAGTTGCCGAGCGCTACTTAGCTGAATTTTGTTGGCGTTCAGGAGCTCCGGTCCTTTCAAACTTACCTCGGATGGGTTGTTGGATATCATGGTGACGAAGTAAGCAGATTTTGCTTTTTTTTATTCATTCAATTCAGCGGAAGCTCACGGTGTCGTTTCCGTACAGCTACCTCAGCCATGTCGTTCTTATCAACGGATTGCTCCCGCTACTCAAGCAAACAGCTGCAGAGCCCAATTCCGACGTTCGCATCATTGCCGTATGTTTACCGCCTATTATCTTCCTCTGAACCTTCCATTCATTGAGTCAACTATTCTAAATTTCCAGCTCACCTCCGCAGCCCATACGATGGTTAATCCCGAGACGTTCGCCACGAAGGAATCTTTGAACAGGCAGTATGGTGATTCCATGAAGGGGTATCTGACCACATACGGTATGTCATGCACCAGCATCCACTCATTCTTCTCTTCTTCAGTACATACTTCAATTTACTTAATAACCATCCGCTACTTACCAACATCCACAGGAAACACCAAACTCGCCATCATCCTCCACATCAAAGCTCTCCAAAAACGACTCTCCGCCGAAGGCGCACTTATCACCTGTGTCTCCGTCCACCCCGGCGCAATCACCACCGCAGGCGGGCAGAAGTTCGTTCGAAGTTTGCCGCTTGTTGGGTGGGGTGTTGCGAAGGTGTTGATGCCGATGGTGTTTGGGAGTTGGGAGGAGGGGGCGTTGACGGTTTTGTATGCTGCTGTTGCTGGGCCGAGGGATGGGTTAAGAGGGGAGTATGTGACGCCGAAGGGGATTGAGGCGCCGTCGAAGGAGGCGATGGATGAGAGGTTGAGCGAGGAGGTGTATGAGACTACGGAGAGGGTTGTGAGGGAATTGGGGTTGTGAGAGCCTAGAGGAGCGTTGGTTCAAGTTGTGAAAATGTTCAGTGTTATTTTTTGATGGTCTGCACAAGTCTGCGCCATCTTCCCGGCCCATTCGCCAAAGATCAACCTCACGGGAGAAGGACTTGAGCTACGGGAAGAGAATGCTACGTCGCGCGGTGACCAGTCGTAATTATTTAAATTCCTCAACGGTTGATGCTCAAACATGTCGGAACGTTACGCTATTTGATCGGATCAATAAGTGTACCGTCCCGCGTGACTCGAGATGACTTGTCGTCTCCTTCCATCTCGTCCTCTGGCTCAATAGCTCTGGACTAGTACCGACCCCGAGCCAACAATCACCCGAATGCTACAGGAAAGGAACCTCTCTAACATTCGCTGCGCACCTCGGCCCGTCAGGGGCCGTGACCCGTCACATTCGCGTTTTTTTTTTTTGCAATCTCCTCCTTGACTCCCTTCGGCTTCATGGCTGATAAGTAAGTCACAGTTTTCAGCGTTCAAGTTGTCGTCGGTCATCTCATATCTGAGCAGTTTTGCCCTTTGATTGATACAAGAACTTGAAGTCCGAGAGTATCTTGGTCCAACATCCATCTCACGAATCGACCGCTCTCATTGCCACCGACATACGGCAATCGCAAGCCCAGGTTCAGGTGCCCCAGTAGGTGCCAGGAACACTATCACAACTGTCTGTTGCATGATGCCAGTTTGCCGCTATCGGAGGCTTGGTTTCTTCGCCCGCCCGTGTGCGTCAATGGCTCGCAAGCTAATAGCGCGCCGAACTGAGTGTCTCGAACATCTGAGTATGGTTCTTCGTGCGACTCGAGCTACTCTTGCTAGGAGAAAGGTGCGAATTTGCCTCTCTACTCGGTTATTCAATTGCAGCTAAATATACCTCTGGGCGCTATTTGGAAGCTGTCCCTTGATAGATGAGTTTTCTCAGAAATCAACGTCGCCTTATACTTAGGACTGTGCTACATAAGCCGAGCAGACAAGGACACACACAGGTCAAGACACCCGAGCACCGTCTATTCACATTACGTAACGGATGGCCAAGAACGTCTCCATTAACGTCGGTACGACTTGAATTCTTTTGATTACTTCGATCTGGAGCACGATTTGCGCAGCTGGTGGGACAGGTGGTGACGGAGGATTTAGTTCAAATTTAGTTCACATAGTTTTGCTGGAGGGGGTGGTTTTGGGCAAGGCGCATCCCTGACTCAGCACCTCTATGCGAGTTCTCATCTAGACGTTCCAGTGCGTGATCGAGCGGATGCATCACAGAGTGAAGCTAATGGTCCCTTTACAGACTGCTCAAAATCGATCTCTTGCATCTGCGAGCGAGATATATACTTCTGAAATGTTGTTGCAAAAGCGGGGATACCCACTCTTTTTCCCGGCGCCTCAAGACCATCACCCAAACATTAACGGTGGGATCGCTATCGGCGACGTGGGGTGTATCACTTCTGAGGGGGAGTTTGATTACCTCTTCAACGTTTTCTCGTCTGCGAACGCAAATTGCCCACGCGGATTCGATCCCCTGAAATTGAATAAGCCCAATCGGCTCAACACAAGTTCATCGGAGGTCCAGCGAGATGAGTTTGATCCCATGGCTTACTTTTCATCGACCGTTCAACACGAGAATGGCGATCCGATGTGTGTATAATTCCCCAGCGACGGAAGCAAAGCCACTGACATCATGGTGAAATGTAGGGAATACCTTTTCCACTGCAGCAGTACACACGGCGCTATGCTTACCCTTCCCCGTGGGGCCCACCGACAGCAGCTTAAAAATGGTGTTAAATCATTGCGCCGATACGCGATCGAGAATGCCAGAAGCTGGTATCGATACGTTGACAATGACCTTGGGAGAGATATTGACAACGGTGACCTCTTTCTTGTAACGGGGCACGAGAAAGTGCGGTCGTGGGGCATGGCGCACTACTCGGAACATCAGAAAGATCAAAAGTTCAGCCTCAGGTTTCGACATACGCCTGATGATAGCGCCGCGTATGCTTGGGTCGATGGATCGCTCAATCAAATACATCGAGCAAAGTGGAAACAACATGATCCTGTCGACGGACCCTGTAATCAAACAGTGTTCTTGCGAGGGTGGACACTCAGTCTTGCGTCTGAGGTTTGGCGTGAGGAGTTCACACTGGGCGACAGTTCATCGACTGTTTGGGCTTCCTCCATATGGCCACCAGTCTTGTCGAGCCTACGACGTGGACTAGGACTCAATACTACGCCAGCTGTCAGTTTTGGTTGTTATCCAGTCTACACCAAGGTACGTGAGACCTTCTACTTCAATCGGAAATTTGAACCCTTCGAGCCAGATTTGCAATCCATCGATTCTCATAAATGACTGCATCTTTCGTCAAGTAGTGTTCTGACCTTTCTATTTCTGACGCCAACATTCATTGAGAGTTCAGGTTCCATCTGCCACCGTAGCCTTGAGTCATACTGATGATTGGTCGACTCTGCTGGAGAAGGTGTGCAACGTGCTTTTGAAACCTACTTTTCATATCCTGTAGCTCATTCTTTGTCCTGGGTTTCTGGCAGAATTCCGAAGCTGACCTACTAGAACCATCCAATCTTTATGATCACATTGAGAAGCACTTTACTCACTCCGCAAAATTGAAACTTTCTGCTATACCAGTAAACTTTGCAGTAAACATTAATTACATCTGTAACAGAAAGCTTACCAGTAAATCAAGAATACAGTCTGTGCAGTATATGGAACAGAAAAGAAAGCTTTCAGCACGACAGAAAGTGATGCCGAAAGTAAAGCTTTCGGCAAGGCAGTAAATGATCCGGAAAGCAATGCTTTCTGGAGCACTTTCTGGGGCCCAGAAAGCGAACCAGAAACAATAGCTTTCTGCGCCAGCAGAAAGCACTGGCTTCTGTTCCGCAGAAACCGATCCAGTAAACAATAATTACCTGAAAATCAGAAACAATAAGATACTGATCCGGTTACAGTGGCGCAGAAGCCGAACCAGTATCTTATTGTTTCTGATTTTCAGGTAACTATTGTTTCCTGAATTAGTTTGTGTCAAACAGTAGCCAGTGCTTTCTGCTGGCGCAGAAGGCGATTGTTTCTGGTTTGCTTTCTGGGCCCCAGAAAGTGCTCCAGAAAGCATTGCTTTCCGGATCATTTACTGCCTTGCCGAAAGCTTTACTTTCGGCATCACTTTCTGTCGTGCTGAAAGCTTTCTTTTCTGTTCCATATACTGCACAGACTGTATTCTTGATTTACTGGTAAGCTTTCTGTTACAGATGTAATTAATGTTTACTGCAAAGTTTACTGGTATAACAGAAAGTTTCAATTTTGCGGTGTGACTATCGGTAGCGAAGACGGTGAGCTTCACAGCCGTGATCCAAATGGCATCTCAACGAGTGGCACACAGGAGCAGTCTTTCTCGAGCCGAACGAGTCTAAAACGAGCTCGGACGAAGAGGATGTTTTCAGTTTAAACGAGAGGAGCCTCCAATTTAGCTCCGATCAGGACGGTGGCTTCTCTTCGTTCCAAGAAAACAACTGCGGTCAAGCGTCTCCGAGTCCACCGCGTAGTAGGTTAGAATTTCCGAAGTTATACTTCGGGAGCCGCGGCGATGAGATGATATGGCCACCTGAGCTCGAAGCTGCTCTCCTCGAAGGCAAGTGGCAACACTTGGCGCTCCGTCGACCGCTTTTTTTCATTCAATGATGCGATTCGTCACCGATGTCGGTTACAGGTCTCGCGAAATATCAACCGGACGATTACAGGGAGACAAGGATGCTGGGACGGTTTCCCCAGCGAAATCGCTTCATCTCGGATTACATCTTCAAAAAGACCGGGAATACGAGGACGCCGAAGCAGGTCGCGTCTCGTCTACAGCAAAACGAACACATACAATTGTTTGACTCCAATGCTTCGCAGAACGCGTTGAGCCGACAGCGCTCGGCGCTTGAGGACATGGAAAGTAAACTAAACATTTTAAATCCTAATATGAACTTATGAAGTGATGTCCTTCTGTATGAGATTGCAGTTCCAATTTTTTCCCTGACGCACAGCAACAACTACGATACGCAGTCAAAGTTCCTCGGAAACTCAATACCGTGAATATAACACCGACGACTTCTCCAATGACTTTCGCCTCTCTTCATCCCGCCCTTTGAACTGTCGTCTGCGTAAAAACTGATTGAGTTCGGCACTATCGTCCTCGTATCAAAAGCTCGGGCCCTTCGTATTCTTTCTCACAATTAATGTAGTCGGATACAGTCCATCCAAACAGAACCTTCACCAGTAGGAAATCCGAGATTGACCACAAAGTACTAGTGTTCATATCTGTAAGTTTTGTGCCCCAAGTACTCACGCTAAATGAAATGTCGGGCTGTCAGGACTTTGATGCTTTGCTTTCAGAAAGAGCTTCAACAGAACGTCCGGTTCGAATCGATTTTAGATGCCTTTATATTCTGTGAAGTGCAACATTCGACTCCGAGTCAAACATCATCAATGAGGAATGCAATCAATGAGAAACCTCTGAGATCCAAGCGAGGAATAAGATAATAACGATTCAAACTTACCCTAATCTGTGATCCCCACGAATAACCGTCGATTGGGGAGAGCACGCGTTCAGTCGAGGATATGAACAGGATGATTTCGAGGAAATCTCGCTGGCCTGATCATTTTCCGTGAAATTCCGACGAATATTTCAAATGGCTCATGAGAGTAAGTACAGTAGCGCTTGGGCTGCTGGAAGAGACTGAAGTCTGAGCGCGTGAGAGCAAGACAAATTTCTTGAGCATGGGCCACTTATCTCTAACTCTCCTTCTATTTCTCTTTCTAAATTTCGATGGTGAAGTTGAACTTTGGTTGAACTTCAACTCGGCATCCACTGGAGAGCGGAACTTTCGATTGATAGCTATCACTGTAGCTCCATTCGTGTAGCCGCCCGAGACTTGGACACCGCATGCGCAGTAACTGCGGCTGGCTGACTGCCACCTTCTCCGACAAGTTTTATTCTTTTACCTCTGCTCACCCCGCACGCAAAATGTTGCCGCTCGCGCTGTCGACGACGCTGGAGCAACGCTGGAGAAAAGGAAGAAGATGGGTCTCGGCGTTGACCGCATCAGTCAAATTTTATTGTCGTCACCGCCCTCACGTCAGCGTTGACGACGAACAGCCTTGCCTCCCCCGCTCATCGTCCTCACCATCTCCCCAACTCGCAGGATGCGCCTGCCGCAAGCTCGCCTCGTCGCCGTCGCCATATGCACGCCGAGCATCGCGCTTTTCGTTTCCGGTCACGCTGCCCGTGTGAGTGGCCTCCTACGCCGACTTGTCTTCCTCCTGATGATGCGGCGCTGCAGCGAGGTGAGCCCAACCGCGATTTCGGACCCTTCGGCAGTGGTTTGAACGCCACTGGAGTGAATAATGCTACGAATACCTCGGATCCTAACTTCGTGCGTGCTGACCTCACCTCTCCCCTTCAATTTCACCCTACTTACTCTCCTTTAACCTATCCGTCTTGCGTTCGCAGCCGCCGATCTCGTTCTCCTCCGGTTTCATCAACGACTCCTCCCTCCCCTCGTCCGCTGTCTCATCTGCATCCGATTTCGTCCCGACATCCGCCCTACCCAGCGTCTCCGCGTCCGAGTCCGACCCTACTGCCACCATCATCAGCGTCTCCAGCGATAGCACCAGCACCAACAATGGCACCGTCACAGCTATAGCCGCTGCCGTCGGTGCTAGCATCGCCGCCTCGCTTATCGTCCTCGGCGGGGTGTTCTTTTGTTTGCGTACCCGCTCCTCCTCCTCCAATCCCATCAAACCCAAACGCTCGACATTCACGCAACTCCCCGGCGAGACAGAAACCGAGACGACCGCCCTCGCCTTGCGCCTAACCTCGCTCGAAACGGAATCGACCGCTCTTCGCGAACGCGTGGCGCGGCTGGAGGCGAGGGGGAGGCGCAGTAGGGAAGGGGCGGGGGCGGTGGTGTATGCGAATGAGAAGGATGATGGGATGGGGATGGTGGAGGGGAGGGCGAAGGATTGTCCGCCGACGTATGTTGATTGAGGGTGGGTGGGTAGAGGGGATGAGAAAAGATGAGGAGGTGGAATGGGAAGAGCGGTAGAAAGGATGCGCAAGGATGCAGTCGACAGGCGCATCGTCACCGTCCACAACGCATGCTGCAAGTGCATCGTCTCACTTCCCCGCCGCTATCGATGCTTCGACACCCGCCTGCTCCTCGTCGCCGCCGCCACGATCTTCACTCAACTCCATTTCCGCGAGCTCCGCGCTGCTGACTACCGCGATCAAGGTCGTCGGCGCCTTCCCTCGTTGTGCTCGGATCCATCACCACCACCATCTTCATCACCATTGCCGCGAGCTTCGCAAGATCGTGTCGATCGTCATCTCCCCCCATCTCCAAGCTATCTCCGTCAATGCTCGACATGACTAGCCTTCACTTTCGCCGAGTTACAGCACCAGCGCAAGCCGTCGTCCTCGTCTACCTTCGGTCTTCGACGCCCGCCCTGCCCTCGGCACTTACGATATCCTATGCGTGCCCTATCGCCGCATCTCTGTCTCCGTCTCCTCGAGCTTGACCGCCGACTACGCACCGTCACGTCGACGCTGTTGTCCTCTTCTACACCTCTTTACGTTTGAGCATCCTATCGACATTCCGTCCCGGCCCCGGCCCCGCAGCTTATCGTATGCGTTCCCAATGGGTGCCATACCACTCTACTGCGATTTGAAGACGACGTCGACCTTGAGCTTGAATTGGAGAGTCCGGAGATGCGAGACGACGTCCGTCGGGGCAGGGTGTTATCCACGTCAGAAGGAAGGACGGGGGATGATGGGTACGATGGGAGGGTCACGCATGAGTGCCGCGGGTGGGAGGAGTCGGAGGAGATGAGAAGAGGGGCCGCGGGACTGGGGTGAGGAAGGAAGGAGGCGCAAGACTCGACACTCGACATGTTAACCCCCGCTGACGCTGCCCGCTCGACTCGTCGATGCCAATCCACCACCCTGCCTCCCCTCCCCGCCAAGTCTGCCTCTCATGATTCCCCCCTCCAGCGCCTTCGACGGCGACGCCGTCCCGCAGCTTCCCCTCCGCAACCTTCTGTTTCCTCCTGCGCCCGCTCGTCTCGCGACATCCATCTCATCGACGCCTGATCTTCCCCGCCGCCCGCCTCCTCGACGCCTGCTCTTCATCAAGCTCATGTCGACGCCTTTTCCTCGTCCTCGGTCTCGTCTCTCCCGCCATCTCCAAGCTATATCTTTCTCTGCATGCTCATGTCGACTCACACCGACTGCAACACCACCGCTCTTCGCGAATACAGGGTTTTGTTGTCGATCTTCTGTCTTCGACGCCGCCCTGCCCCGCGCAGCTAGCTTATCATATGCGTACCATACCACCGCGTTTCCGTCTCTGTCGTGCTTGGGTTTGGGCTTGAGAGTCGGGCGTCCGGAGTAAGGAAACGACGGACGACGCCCGCCGAGCCAAGGCAAGCATCATCGAGACGACTCTACTCTAGAAGTACGGGGCGAAGGGGAAGGGAGGAGGGAGGGCGGAGAGGAGGTACGGAAGAGGAACAAGGGCGGAGTGGGACGTCGGTGGATGGATGGATTGATGCACGGAATACAGGGAGAGGGTGAGTTGGAGGGAAGAAGGGTGGCAGGACGGAGGGGCAGGGAGAATCGTCGCGTGTACTTCACACGTCCCTCAAACTGGAGACTCGACGACGGCGAGGATTGATTTGCTCGGACCCTTCGCTGATAGGGATGCGCTGGACCTCGTCATGTCCCTCTGCGCTTGCCCTTCTTTCTTTCGGCCACCGCGTTCGCGGCTCGCGACATCAGACGGGGCAAGGCGTTATCAACTACTACAGCAGCGCGGGGCCAAGGATGCGTCATTGGAAAGGGTGGGAGGGTGCGGGGAGGGGCAGTGTGTGTCTCGACGCTGAGGGGGAGGGCGACTAGGGCTCGTGGATCGGGCTTTTGATGGTGATACGATACGCTGCACTTGACAAATCTCATCTTCCTGTTCGTCTGGGCTTACTTTTTTTTTTTGATACTTGCTCTACTGCGCTCGACCCCCTGTGCTCGATGGACCACTAGCCTCGACTTCCCTGCTCTGCCCTTGCCTGGGTATGGCGGGCTCGTCGACGGGGAGAATGGACCAATCTACGCTCAGTACAGATTGTTCTTCCTAATTCTTGGTTCGCACCTGACCTCTCGCAGAAAACATTCCTACGAAGCGTTGATGTGTGAGGCTTGGCGTTTTGTTTTTAACCGAACTTTCAAACTTCTTGCTAGGACACCGCCGTACCTACCTCCATTGATCACCTTATAATAATATTCAAGCAAAGGGGTTACGAGTACTTTTAAGTAGTCGTTCTTTTCGTTTTTCAGGATGAGGAAGTCGAGATTTTGATTGCATCAGTGTCCGCATTTCAGATTGTAAGGAAAACGCGTTTTTCTCCCACGAATTTGATGATGCATCTGTTCGCATCTGATTCGACTCCGGCCCAGGAAGAAACTCCGTTCTCAATGCGAGCTGGTCGACGCGCGAGCGGCGACCGAGCGAGCTTTGAGCCTTACAGGCTCAGCAGGATGATCTTTTGCTGTAACTTCAATGTGGTGGTAAGGAACACTCTGGGCCAACAGATCAAGTTCTTTGAAGTTGTCGCCGTCGTCCGACTTGTCTGAAATTCAGCTGTGAGTCGAAATCAATTCCCTCGTTGTCGCGCGTAACGGAGTGGTCAAATGACGGGGTATCCTTAGTTTGGACAGGACTTTCGGCATCGCATCTCGCAATCAAAATTTCTATGGTGAATTTCCCTTTGAACTCTTCTGTCAAAGCTGTTGAATAAATTACAGTTGAACAACATTTTCTTTAGTTCAAGCAATTCCGATAGTCTTGAGGATTTTGGATCGCTCAGCAACATGAGCAGCGACCGATTTAGCAGCGTTCCAGCCGGCGCCGTCGGCGTCGTTCGTTGCGGAATTCATGATCAACGGGCCAGCAACTCCTTAGACTGTCTCTTTTCGTGACTCGGAGTCGGTCTGTTTGCACTGCTGTCTTCCAAGCTCATCAATCTTTCTGGACCATTAATCAATAAAGCATTGACTAATCTAACGGATTTAATTACAGATTCGAGGCACGCGTCCAACTCCCGAATTCGTTAGCCAAGTACTGCATCTTGTAAGGCAAAAGCTTGAATCTTGATACAGACCAGAGGGGTGACTGCGGTGTGCATCGGGTGTGTTGCTTGCCGAAGTAGATTCCACATTCCCCAAACCTCTTTTTCTTATTCACGACCACTCAAAGCAGTTGCCGGCCATGTCCGTTCAGGCCGCAGCATCACATTCCGGCCAGGGCAAGGTGTAACTCAGACTGTAAGGAATCTGAATCAATAGGTGATTTGAGTCAGAGGGAACTCATTGCAAACCTTCATAGGTTATGCTCTAAAGCACACCTACAAGTACTGAATTGCCTTGTCTACTACTGCGGCAATGAGCCGTGCTTGATGCCCGCGAGCCGTCAGCAATACGGCACTCTCCTGCAGTTCTCCGGCAGCCTCGGCATTTCGGAAACATCGGTCGGTAACTGGACGGCATCTATAGACTTACCTCGATGACAGTGAAATTTACGAAAACCTGAGGGTATCAATTGAAGGTTTGCTGGCGCAGGTTGCACTTGCCACTGCCA
Organism: Favolaschia claudopus; assembly: GCA_037176885.1. Classification (NCBI taxonomy): domain Eukaryota; kingdom Fungi; phylum Basidiomycota; class Agaricomycetes; order Agaricales; family Mycenaceae; genus Favolaschia; species Favolaschia claudopus. The sequence goes on along the minus strand of JAWWNJ010000048.1, from coordinate 287,867 downwards.
CTTGCAGCCAGAACTCTCGAGTTGTAAAAAAATAAAACAAAGTACGAGTCATGCCGCACGGAGTGGCGGCCCGCTTACCGCATGTACTTTATACTTCGAACTAATTTCTAACAAAATCAAAACAAAACGCGATGTCGCTAATTTTGAGCCCCACTCTTTGTCAACTGGTGATAACAGCCGTCCAGCGGATAGTCAGATTGAGACTGAATTGGACATAGATCATTTTCAAAAGCGTACTGGGCCATCCCTGACCCTGGAGCCTGGGACGTATCCTGGTGCAGAGGACCCGGAACGCTTCTGCGAACTGACCATCGATCAGGTTTCAAACTCAGCGTTCCAAAGAAGAGGGAGAAAGAAAAAGAAACGTAGGTATTTTGGGTGGATATATCGAATTTCACTCACTCTCCTCCCTTTGCTTTTGAGATTTGAATTCCTGTCAATGGTTCTGGCCGAATCTGTGATCTTGGACCTGGTGTATATAGGGGAAGCCCAGAAGCATCAGCAAAAGTGCAAGTCGAGTTTTTTGTCGGTGTATCAGTGACAGTATTACTCTTGATACCGTCTTCCGAACTCATCTCCCTCGGCACCAGAAACGCCCCTCCTGTCATGTGCCATTCATTTAGACGCCATTCGCATCAAGACTGCAAACTCACCGTCTTCGCCGACAACGGCAAAGTGAGTCCCAATGTGATTATGCAGGTCTGCCGCTAGGACAGTTGGTTCCTACAACAAAACAACGAAATGAACGAATTTTAGCAGACGGAAATGTTCGCAAGACCCACACCTGATTCAGTATGGTGCACCAGTCTTCAGTGTGACTCAGAATTACTTCCGGAATCTCAGGTGTCCATGAATGTTGCAATCGAGAATGTTCCAGAGCGATGTAGTCATTTATGAGCACGGATGGATTGCATATCTTGCGTTGCAAAGGGTCAACCACTGAATTACGCAAAAAAGCCCACCTACCATCCTGCGAGCTGGATAGCACCTGAAACTAACATCCTGTGCATCCGAGTCTTGTCTTAGGCTACGCCGGACACTTGTTAAGAATTTGGAGCCAATGGAGGAAAGCCAGTTGTGAGACGTAGCTTTCACCGCAGTGCTGGTCACCTCGCGCCAAGCATCGCCACTCAGAGTGATTGTCCACCCGCGCAAAAATATAGTTTGATTCAGGGGCCGATATGTGGGCGTGTCCCGGGGGTCATGGGCTTTCCACTTCGCTCGATGGACTTGATTTGGTAATCCGTCGACCCAGTCGTATGTATCTTTCCGGAATTTGACAGTAAACCGTTGCGTGGGCATATGCTCCGAGTAGACCGCCATGCCCCAGGATGTTGTTTTCTCATGCCCGGTCACGAGGAAGAGGGTGCTATTATCGATGTCTTGTCCCGCGTTTTGCAAGATATATCGGTACCAGCTCTTAGCATTCTGAATTGCATATTGGCGTAACTGTAGAGCGCTGTTTCGGAGGTACTCTCGGTGAGAGCCCCCGGGAAGAACAAGAATAGCGCCCATTGAATTACTGCACTGGAAAGTGTAATCCGTGAATCTGCGGTCAGAGGTCAGAGCTGCCTTGAATTTTGCTGGAGTGTATCAATATACACACAAAACATGGCAGTCTTCGTGTTGGCGTTGAACGGAGGAGGAAAAATAAGTATCGGGTGGAATGTCAGACTCGACCTGCATAGGGGAGGGGTTCGAGTGGTCGCTCTCGGGGAGAGTGAATTTTTCAAATCCTTCAGGTTGACCTGCATTGGTTGACGAAAAAACGTTGAAAACATAGTTGAAATTTCCCTCCGAGGTGATGCACCCCACGTCGCCGATCTCAGTGCCGCACTTGATGTTTGGGTGATAATTTGGCGGCGCTGGGCAGTATAGGGGATAACCTCGTCCTTGCAAGACCATCTCGGAGGTGTAAATGTCAGCCGGGGTTGGAGGACACCCAATTCGAGGGGTAGACTACAAACGAATCAGCTTTATTCCGAAAACTTGCAGTGTTTATCAAACACACGGGCGTGTTCGCAGGGAGTGTGTTCAACTCCGGGCTCGAATAGCGATGCTGGTACAGAAAAGCCCCTTGCCCGGAACCACCTTCGCCGCCGCTTCCAGATTGACTACTTCCGCCGTTGCCACCAGTGCCACCACCTTCGCAGGAGGACGTTAAACATCAAAATAACCAGAGTCAAAACATACCAAAGAAGAAGTTGTTCATAACGCAGTAACCCAGCCCGGTCGCTCAACTGAAGCTTGTCGATAGCATCGAAGCATGGTCAGAGCATAGTCAACTTATATAGCAGTGAGCCAAGTATAGATCGACGTCGATTTAATGCTGAGAAAATCGCGCTTGTCAATCGGGAGCCAAAACCTCGGTTTCAATTGACCAAGTAATAGACAGTCAACGAGGCAACTCTAGACAACCCCAGCAAGAATGTTTGGTAGGAGGAAGGGAACCCATGCTTCGGTTCGCGACACCGATTAGATTTGGGTGTATTGTAGTCTCGCAAGCTGGTGAGCCTATGGGCGGGCGAGGGAACGGCCCATTCCACAAGTAGATTTGATGATATTTCTAGCGTGGCGCGCGAACCTTAGAAAGAAGGGGGTAGACCGAACCGGACGGCCACATGTTTTCATTTGCAGGATATACGTTCGACTCGTGGTTCACGGAGATTCCTCGCTTCGGGGAGCAGACCGATCTCTTGTCCCAGCTTCTCAGATTCTCAGTGCGAGCTAAATCGCGGCATCACCATGCGAAAAGAAAACGTAGAAATGAAACAAACGCACGTTCCGAATGGCGACGACGTTTCCATGTCCTCGCGGGGTGGGGCAGGACGTAGTGTCGCTGCATATAATTCAAGAGGCTACTGAGCATGTTGGCGCCGGAGAAGAAGTGATCCCGCTCTGTATCTCCGAGTGCCTCGTCGCTATAATGTCCGGTGACGCATACATAATTTAAAGCATGATGAGGGAGTCCATGAGTGTCGGCATCACTGGATCATATGAATAAATACACGCACTGAAAGGAATTCTCAGAATATTTACTGGGGAAATAATGTATAGAATAGGTATCAATGAAAAATTTGATTGCACTCACTGTCCGATTCCTATTTTCGTAATGACCTGCTTTACCCTCGGTAAGTACTACTAAGGTGTTAAGTATTGGTTAAGTAATGGGTGGGCAACAGGTTGCGCAGCAGATGCTGGAGGTTCGCCTCCTGTGAGTATCTGAGCAACGGCGGGGACGCCACTGGCCAGAGCTCTACAGCAATCGTTGAGGGAGGACGACATGGTGGCAAGGAGAGGGCAAGAGGAAACGACTCGCTCGTTGATCATGATGCGTGATGTGATCACTGATCCTGGCCAAAAACCACCGGAACCTTCCGACACTCCTTATCGTCTTCCACCACGCATCCCTTGGGGAATGCCGACTGCGTTGAACTCCCTTGTCGTAACCGAGGCTCGTGAAAGCAAATTTTTGCAGGTTGTTAATAAAGTCTCACGGGAGATGGTGAGGGAGTTAAACATGCCGTGCCGCCATTTATGTCTCGCAATTCCGCTCGACTCTCGGCTCGGCTTCATCGACGCTGGTTGGCGCGTACTTCCATCTCTCCTGCGTAAGGCCGTCATGAGATTGCCTTTTGACTGCCACAGGATTGTGCGAACGACGTACATGCAGAATATGAATTCAATTATTGTAAAAAATGGACACTGACGTACGTGCCTTCAAACTCTTTCGAATCCCAAAATATCCAAAATATCTACGCTTTCAATGGGTAAGCAGCGGCTCAAATCAAAGCCTATCAAAGTAACACTTGGACCACTACCATTGAATTCGCCGTTCGATCAGCGGTCTTGTGGTCGGAAGACAGGTTCTGTCAAAACTCGTCAAGAAGCTCGGCAAGGGCGTGGTCAACAATTCCGAGCTAGGCAAGACTCCTGTGGAAAGCGCCCTTGCTACTATCCAGGCTCGGATCGTCAGTGATGAATTTTCTTTCGCTTCTCTCCGACATATTACCCTAATGCTATAACTAGCATAAGGGACAACGACATCCTACTTGATTTATTCCACTCCACTCGTTGCACCTTTGTCAACGACTCGGAGCCAGTACGACAGCCCACTCAGCAAACCATCAAAGTGGTTTCAAATTTCTGATTCAGTAAGTAACGTTGAATATAATTTGGATATTCTCTGTGAATTTCCCCCGGGTAGCATTTAGCCGACTCGGCTTGATTTCGGCTGAAATTGATCGCGAAGTTGTGAAGCATCGCCTCACTTCTCTCTTTCTCTCCAACGACGACGATCGATCTCATATGAAGACTCTCAAGCGATTTCTCCGGCGCCGTCCCCGCAATTCAGCCGCCGAGTCGTACATTCCAGACCCGATTCGGAGGCTCAGGACCGGACTTGTCCTGCTGCTCAGCAGGGTAGAACCAATCCTCGACGGCACACCCTTTAAAATTCCCATTAGTGTCGTCAACGCTGTCGTCGATCTAGCACAGGCAAGCGTATAAAAAACAACTCCAGTAATCTCGAGCTCGTTCAAATGAATCTACAGAGCGTCTCAGATAACAACACAGGCCTGCAAACACTATTCCAGGAGGTTTCGCACCAACTCGAGATCGTGAATTCAGCTTTACCGGACACTCCGACCTCAGAGGGAAAAGAACGAATTCTCAAGCTTTCCGAGTACGTCTGCAGTCTGCAGTCCAAAAGCTTTTCTTTTGCATTTACTGAAACCTTGACTTGGAGATTCCTGGGAAATGAATTGAACGCCATAGAGACCCTCACCAAGCGGAGTTCGTTCAAGCGAATTTTAGAGAGTGATGAGGATATCAAGACGATTGACGCCGCCATGAGAAGAATCGATACATGTCTCAGATCGTTCCATGTATGTCAAGATTGCAGATCAAATACTCAAGATGAATTAGCTCATGAACCTTTAGCTGGATATTACTATGTCCGGTCGAGAGAAAGGTCGATAATTCGAGCGTATGTTTCCTCAGATTGTTCAAAGATTATGTACTAATCTCAATTAATGGCGATTAGATTGACGCCGGTGCGTATGGTGGACAAGAATGTTTGACTGATCGTCTGACCTCGCATTTAGCACTCCGCATCCTGTATGGTGCTTCAGCGAATGAGGCTACGCATGATTCAGCGCACAGCTACACCCATCCACCATGTCACCCGAACACTCGAATGGAAATCCTCGAAACATTTGAGTCAATGGTCGCAGGACGACAACAGTTCCCAGATTCTGTGGATGTATGGTCCTGCTGGCACTGGGAAATCTGCAATTGTTCAGAGCTTCTGTGACGAATTGCAGTCCCGAGATCATCTCGCCGGCAGCTTCTTCTTCAAACGGGGTCACCTCTCTCGCGAAGATTCCACCAAGCTGTGGCCGACAATTGCATATCAGCTCGCTCTGGTTTCCCAATCCTTCAAAGGCGCTCTTGCTATGCGGTTGACAGCTGATCCCGCCCTCGTCGACAAATCCCTCTCAATTCAATTACAGAAGCTCATAATTGAGCCGTATAACGGATCCGGGGATAGCCTGATTATTGTTATTGATGGTCTCGACGAATGCGAAGACGAAAGTCAGCAACAAGAGCTGCTGCGCTCCATCGCCCGATCCTTCCCAGCTCAGCCTTTGCTTCGCATTCTCATCGCTAGCAGGCCAGAGGCGCATATCAAAGATGTTTTCGATGATCCTGCGCTACAGCTCTGCAAGCGATTGCGTGTCCATGGCTCTTTTGACGATGTCTCCGTTTATCTCATTGACGAATTCAAACGGATCAGCAAAACTCATGCAGCTATGGCGGTCATCTCCTCTCCCTGGCCCAGTGACGAGCAGATTCAATATGTTCTCCATAAATCGTCGGGTCACTTCATCTATGCCGCGACGGTGATTCGATTCGTGGAGGATCAAGATTTTGATCCAATAAAACGCCTGGAAGTGGTCACTGAAATTCAGTCGCGGCAACAAGATGATGAAGATCCATCGCCTTATGCAGTGCTTGACAGACTATACCATCACATCCTGACTATGGTTCCGTACCGGTCCCAGCTCTCCCGTGTCTTGGCTGTAGTTTTGGCAGGGTTTACCAATCCTCTGGAGGTCGACGATATTGGGCAACTTCTTGGTTTGAAACCTACCGAGGTTCTCTTGACGCTACGCCGTCTTCATTCCTTAATTGACATCAAATATTATGGCCCTTCACCGCGTCGACTCCGTCCAGAGATCCATGTTTACATGTACCATGCTTCGTTCCCCGACTTTCTCCGGGACTCGACGCGCTCTCGGAACTTTCACTTTAGTGATATGGACCGACAAAACCTGACAATTGACTTACTCAAGTCTTGGGCAAGACCCGACACTCGGTTGGGGTTGTGAGTGTTCTTCTCATGAATGGACAACCACGCTGATACATTCTCTGAAGTACATTCCTCTCTTCTAGATCTATCCTTTCCATAACAACCACTCAGCTCACTCCGGTGATGTGTCATCTACTTGGTTCGTTCAGGGTAGAATTTGCTTTTTCCCCCTGCTTTCTCGAAACTGCAGAACATGTCCTTGCTTGGCTCAAGGCACGTAGAACCGATTCACATTCCAAAATATTTCCTGATGCAGGGTATGATCAGTTGCAGGAGGCTCCCTCCGATTTACTCCACTTATGGGAGGAAATGTATTTTGTTGCACGATTCGATCGAGAACTCAATCGCCTCCTTCCCTCGAGTCGGACTGCCGAAGTTCCCGATTCCGAACTGCTCACCCTCGACTATGTCCGTTCAGTAACCTCGCCGGAAGTAATAAGAATGATGCACATGTATCGGCTCTTGACCCTCCCAGTGCCAGGACGCAGCGCTCCTCTTGAGTGCCGAGGCGCAGCCCGCATTGTAGTAGAAGCTTTTGGCCTTTCGGGAAACGACGTGCGAAGTGCCATCTGCGCGTTGCGCAACGAATTTGGGGACTCTGTTCCTTGGGGTAGTCTGACTCAATCAGTTTCCTATCCGCCACGAATTCGGGATCTCCATCCGGATCCTTCTCTGGAAATTGTCGCGCAATGGTGTCTAACGGAATTGCCTCTCGAGTGCCACTTTTGGTAAGAATTCAATAGTTTCCCTGTCTCCCAGTCCTCATCAATGAAGGCAGGAGCACAGTCCAAATTGTACCAGGTTGGTCCTGTGTATTAAGATCATGTCCCCCGTCTCCCAAGCTTCTCGATGCACTGCGTAGCAGTCATGTCTACCTGCCCTCATACATTTCTAACGAAGACGAGATATATTGGGATGTGAGCAGCATGGGCATTGATAAGCGAGTCCCCACTGATACGGGTTCAATTTAGTACCATAGTGTCAAACGTCTGAATCACCAGTGGCACAATATCTTACAATGGCTTCGGGTAAGCCATGTCTTCTCAGAACTCAGACCAAGTCTTGTGTTGACGTAGGACTCTGCTTGGCAGAAATTTCCAGATCCTCCACCAGACATGGTACAGTTTATCACAGATCAACTTCCAGTTGGCTGTTTTGAGAACGCGGAGGAGCTGTGGATTGGATGGAAAAAATACACATGCTGGTGAAGGCCCCAGGGTCGGTAACCTGCACCGCAGATACGACCACAACCCTTTATCACGGGACAGATTAACTATTTCTCCCTTTTTATAGCGCTCTCATTTGTCTCGAACGCGTTCACAAGTCGCAAAAAGGTAAAACTCAAATTCTACCCGAGTAAATACGACATGCCAAACGAGATTCGAGAACGCAAGCAAGGTAGTCACTACATATATGCATACGTGCGAAAACCAGCAAATCAGTGCAAGGTCCTCCCCGGATCTTCTCTCCAGCATGCAATGAAGAGAAACAGAGAGCTAGTCCGCGAGGGGGACCAAGTGGGGTGCGGGGTGTATTGATCCCTGCACGTCATCGTCGAGCAACGTAGTAAAGGAAGGGAGAGCAAGGGTACATCTGTCTTCAAGCTGACGGGTATCCAGAAGGGAGTCGAACACCAGACACAAAAGGGAAGAAAAAAAGAAGGAAGAACATGAGAAACGCGTACACAAGTCAGCAAGCAACTCGCTTTATGGTAGGTGCTCGCATGCCAAAGCGGGCAACTGGGGCTTGAGCGACATCTTAACTCAACTCAGAATGAGCAGGGAGACAAACGAGCAGACGACGAACTCTGAATTCGGGGGCTCGACGACACTGTAGGAAGTTTTGTCTTCATTTCCCATCCTCACCCTCGACGTCATCCCCGGCCCGCGCTGCCCGGCACATCGCCTGCACGAGACTCCTTCGTTCTTGATACCCTCCCGCCTACCCGATCCGCTCTTCCTAAATCCACTCTCAGCCCGCCTCAATTATACCCGTCAAAAATATCACACCGCCAGCCGTGTATAAGCTCCCTCCTTCCCGCCGACTTCACATCCTCCATTTTCACGTCTCCCATCCCCCGTCTCCCTACTCGCGCCTCTGGTCTGCCGCCTCCGGATTGTCTCTCGTCTCCCACTCGCATCTCTCGCGACGCCCGGCTCCCGTGCCGTCTCTCGTCTCCCATCCCATCTCCGACTTCACGCCTCCCTTAGCGTCTTCGTATCCCATGTTCCACTCCCATCTTCGCGTTTCCCGACACTCGTCACGCGTCTCCCGACGCCCAATGCCCGACTCTGAAGCCCAAGCTGACGCAAGAGGTCAAGGGGGTATGCAAATTCCAAGTGGCGGGGGCGGGCAGTACGGGTGTCGAGGATCGAAGGTAGACGTCGACAACGGCTGGGGCTGTGGAGCCTGAAGACCAGTCGTGTCGGACGCTGAAGTGAGTGTGAGTAGAGATGAGCTTGGGGAGATAGCTTGGATATGGCAGGAGAGACAACACCGACGACGAGGAGGCAGCGCCATTATGATCGTGGAGCGGAGGCGGCCAGGCGGAGCGCGGAGAGGCAGGGAGCGAGCAAAGGGCGTCTGAAGGGGAATCATGAGACGCAGACTGGGCGGGGAGGCCGGGTGGTGGCTTGACATCGACGAGTCGAGCGCTCGGCCTCAGCGAGGTTAACGACAGACCACGCATCCGCGTCATTACTTCACGATCCCCTCTCTCAGTCCCACCCCCAGCCGCCTCCTCTTCTCATCTCCTCCCGACTCCTCCCACCCTCCTTCCCTAACCCTCCCATCATATCCATCATTCCCCCATCCTTCCTCCTTTCCTTCCTTTCTTGCAAGGTGGATAGAACCCTGTTCCGACGGACGTCCCCTGACTCTCCAATTCAAGCTGGAGGTGGACGTGGTCCTCATTTCGCGGGAGATGGGGGAGAGTGGCTGGCACGCATATGATACGACAAGCCGCCGAGCAGGGGCAATGCGCGGCGGGGCGGGGAGGAATGTCGTGAAGAGCGGTGAAGGAAAGCAGCGTCGACATGAGCGTGCGTAGTCGGCAGTCGAGCTCGAGCAGACGGAGAGGCGGTAAAAGGTACGCATATGAGAAGTGAGCGGGGCGGGGCGAAGGACGGCACACACGGACTTCGTTGTGAGTACGCAGCAGCGTGCGGGCGGGCGTGATAGCAAAGCGATGGGGTGCGATTGTGGTAGTCGGGGGCGGAGTGGGCAGCGTCGAGGGAACGACGTCGATGAGCTTGTGATCGTGCCTAGGCGGCGGCAAAGCGCAGAGCTCGCGGGGATGGTGGCGGCGTCGACGGCGAGCGTCGATGTGTCCACGTCGCAGCGGCAGCAGGTAAAGGTAAAGGCAACATGGGGGCCGGCGTCGTCGATAGACAATAAACGGCCAAAAACGCCGCGCGTGCTGGTATCGAGCCTACCTCCCTCACCTGCCTCTGCCTCTGCCTCTCCCCCTCCACCCCAACCTGAATCAATCAACATACGTCGGCGGACAATCCTTCACCCTACCCGCGCCCAACCCCATCCCATCATCCTTCTCATCCGCATACACCACCGCCCCTTCCCTACTCCTCCTCCCCCTCGCCTCCAGCCGCGCCACGCGTTCGCGAAGAGCGGTCGCTTCCGTTTCGAGCGAGGTGAGGCGCCAGGCGAGGGCGGTGGTCTCAGTTTCAAGGGTGAATGTCGATTGTTTGGATTTGGAGGAAGAGGAGCGGGGAGAGCGAGTGCGTAGACAGAAGAACACCCCGCCGAGGACGATGAGCGAGACGGCGATGCTGGCGCCGACGGAGGCGGCTATGGCTGTGACGGTGCTGTTGTTGGTGCTGGTGCTATCGCTGGAGACGCTGATGATGGTGGCAGTGGGGTCGGACTCGGACGAGGAGGCGCTAGGCAAATCAGATGAGGATGACGGAGCGAAAGAGGGGACGTTGATGAAGCCGGAGGAGAACGATACTGGGGGCTGCACGCACGACGAATAGGTTAGAGTAGGATAAGATGAAAATGAAAAGGGGGGAAAGAAAGGACGTACGGCGGTAGGATCAGAGGTATTGGTAGCGTTATTCACTCCCGTGGCGTTCAGGCCGCCGCCGAAGGGTCCCAAGTCGCGGCTGGGCTCACCACGCTGCAGAGAACGCAGAGTCGTCAGTGAGGGAAGAAAACCGTGACGAAGATGTGAGGATGCCACCCACACGAGCAGCGTGGCCGGAAACGAGCAGCGTCCACCCGTATATGGCGACAGCGACGAGGCGGATCTGCAGCAACTGCATCTTTGAAGACGAGGAGACGGCGAGGAGGACGTCGAGCGGGGAGACGAGGCCGTTCTGTCAATGCTGATGACGTGTCAGCGTGATTTCGAAAATATGACTGATGCGATGCCGAGCTCAATTCCGGAACGTCGTCGATAGCGAGCGGCAGCATTTTACGGGCGGGATGAGCATAGACAAGACTCGTCGGGGGAGGGGTCGGAGTCGAGCATATTCAGCGTAGTTCCTGCGCAATGACACGAATGGAGCTACAGTATCGATCAACGGAAAGTTCCAGTCCGATGGATGCCGAGGTAGAAAGGTTGAAAACACAAAATTCAACTTCGTCAGAAAATAGAAGGAGATTTCGAGCGATTGCGATTGATCGAATTCCGCTTGGCCATATTCGTTTGCGTCGGCTCGCAGTTCAATTACGCTGGCACGATATTTTCTGACGAAAAGCCACAAATCGAAGGTAGTTGTAAAGGGTTTGTTTGAGTAAAATTCACCGTGTTTTTTCTTTTTCTTTCTTCATATCATATCATTCCATTCCATATCTACCAAGCTGTATACAAGATCAACCAAGCTGCAAGTCTTTAGGTTAGGCTACCCTGCCTGACCTCCGCCTCCAGGGGCCTTCGGAAGGCCACTCGATCTGCCACCTTGGATAGGCCATACCATCATCAACGTTCAAAACGTGGCTCCCCCTAAGAAATCTTACCAGATGCTACGGGCCCTTTGTTCTCCCTCTAGAAAAAGGTTTGATGAGTACGTTATATATCGCGGTTCGAGGATGGCGAGCTCACCTGTGACGGGAGGCCAACCCAGGACATTCTGTTCCCAGTCAAAACCGACTTTCCAGTCTCTCATGCCCCATCCTTAATGGACAACGGGTGATACTTGATTGAACACCTCATGGTCAACAAGATCGAGCTTGGCATACTCACTCAGGACTGTGCCGGGCACCGTGACGACATGTACGAACTTGAAATCCTTGGCCGTCAACTTGAAAACCCGGACTTTCTTCGCTGCGGATATGGAAACCGAAAACGTCCGGCCACACGTTGTGCTAAACAGTTTGTTTTTATCGCCTCTCTGATAATTTCTGAATCGACGTCAATACTCACCAGGTAACTGCCGCTTCGTAATTCTGACCGGCGGTAAAAGGGACCGCGGAATTACACCAGGGACATCTTTCTGCTCCCCAATCGCGCTCGCGATATTCCATCACTGTCATAAAGAGCGTAGCCCCTGCAGGCGGGAGATAACGGTCCCCTGGATGGTACACCACACATGCTTCGTCCTGGATACGGTACTGACCACATTCAATGATATCTGATACAGCACTCTCCGAGACGAAATATTCTTTTAGTGTCGTCACAAAGGCCTTGCAATGAGTAGTGAGCTTTGACTACCTGAGCACTGCAGCCGAAGAGCACACCTCACGGTCCTTCCATACGTTTATATGCATCGGTCTGCGTTCCCCCGTCACGTCCACGAAAGTGATGACATCCGGCGGAGGTAGTGTTTTCAGGAGGGGAAGGGACACAGAAGCATGTGCAATTTGGTTTACAGCGCTCAGGGTGCTTCGTCCCGTAGAGCGTACGTCCTCCAAAACAGCCTCCCATGCCAGAACTCGTTCCCAACCTAACTAGATTTCAGTCCCCGGCTCCACTGGCGGGCGTGAACAGTTTTTACTTACGCCGGGTGATAATTGAAAATGTTCTTCTTTCTCTTTCCTGAACGTCGACCAAAATAGCTCGGTTGTTGGCGACAATTTGTAGAATTTCCGCAGCCGTCATCTGGTGTTCCATGAGCGTTAAACGGTCCAACTCGCACGCCGCTGATTTAATGTCCTCGTTATCCCGCAATGCTTTCCAAAAGTTAACGGAGGTACGGCGGAAGCGATAGAGGAACCCGGCTGGGAATCCATTAGCTTTAGCGTGATACCAATGAAAATGAGTACTTTGAACGGAATCGGGATCGCCGAAGATGGTTCGTGCAACGGCAAGAACATTGAGAAATTCAGCGCAGATCTTGGCGAAAATTTCTTGCGTGTGAACAGGATATCCGATCCCATCTCGAAGGTTAAGGCGGAGGAAGAACTGTTCAAACGTGCCAAGTAACTTTGCCAATGCATTGAGACGATCTTGCATATTATACACGGCCTTGAAGCTAGTATTCATCGCAAGTCAGGATTGGACACGATCATATAGCGAACCTCGATCAGAATGCCAACCGCAACAAAGATTGCTTTTCCTCCTGGTATTTGCTGAATGTGTCATCTGAGTAGACGATTATACAGGCCAAAGCATAGCAACGCCTACGCAGGAAGCAGCCAGTTCTGCGGCGGCGTCATTGAAGATAAGGATGACTTTGAAGATTATGCCTATCGTTTTTCGCGTTTTGCTCCACTTTGTACTTTCGACCAGAGAGGAGCTAGACAAGAATTCATCGATTATTTGTAGAGCCTTCTCAGAGGAGTCGCATTCGGCCAGACGTCGATATCGCTCGGCTTGCTCCTTTCCAAGGTCAATTCCAGTTTTCTCTTTATATATATCAAGCGCTTGCTGCCAGATTTGTTCGATGGCGGCGGAGGGCTGGGAGGGGTCAGAATTCGAGGAAATGGAGGGGGCCGAAGACATTACCGTGTCAATGGATCGTAGGAGGGTATAAGAGCTGCCAGCCCAGTGATAACTTTGGTCTCGCGGTAACGTCGGCCTCGCGGTAACTTCATGCCGAGCAAGAATGCAGCGGTGAGAATGAAACAGCGATTCTCCGTCGCGCAGCGTCAAACAGAAGAACAAGCATGTCAATTGGCTGTGGCATTGTTGGAGTGAGAAGCGGTCAACTTTGAGCGTGCATAGCCCGGACAAACATACTCATCGATCATCGCCCTCAATCATCTACGCGCTCAGAGTAACTCTAGATTGAACGAGTATGAGAATGACTTGACATACGAGACTCACATAATATGTAATACGGCAGCTAGAGCCGCTGTTCTAAGGGCATTGTGCGCAACATTGAGAGCGGCAGCGGGGCGGGCTGTGGGACCTTAATCTCACGCTCATGGCCAAAGTAAGTGAAAGGAGGCGATGTCGAAAGGCTCTGAAGCCTGTGGTGGAAGTGGAATCAACTTACGAAACAATCCACCGGAATTTGCGGACATTATTCCAATCCTTTACATATGGTGCCAAGTCAGGTCTCATGCAACACGTCGGCAATTGAGATCCCGCGCGACCCCTCCGTAGCCACATACACCTCCTGACTGGGGTGAGATACCGCTTCATGGTATGATGACCATAATCCCTGTTCAAAGATTCCTTCGTCCCGAACGTCTCAGGAGATGCGCTGCGGGGATGAGCTAAAGGCGTTGGTTCATCGGAAGATCCGGATTGAGAACGACGTGATAGACGTACATACGGCGACGATGGGAACATCGGAATCGGGGGTCTTTGTTCGAACAGCGGGAGGGAATCAGTCTGATGTGCCTAGGGGGAGAAAAAGAGGCCGACCCGCAGGTCAGAAAGAGTGAAAGACAGCCTGTAAGTCGAACACCGAATCCAAGGTTGGAGACATCGATAAAGAGTGCAGTGTCACAAGGCTGAGAGTCCGATTCTAGATCGTGAATTCAAGACGCCGTTGCACTTGGAATACTTAGCGCTGGAGGATACAGTAACCCTATAAAGTTTGTTAAACATTTCCTGTCTCAACATGTAATCGTGTTTAATCATTCCTTGATTAATCAGACAGGTTGGCGCGGTATATTGGCGGAAGCGAAACATTTTCGACCGTGTTTGTGAACTACTATAAGTCAACCCTTGAACACTGATAATCTCCGATTAACAGATCAAGTTGAACCGATAAACAGAGGAGCACATTGCATTCGAGCCGAGGTACTCCAAAAAATACGGGTTCGAGAATCCCGATTAATCACTGATTAACAAAACAAAGTGTATGATAGTTGCGAAGATGAAACAGAAACAAAATAAATTCTCTTTTTCAAGGCTTGCATGATTCACATTTGTTCAACTGTCAAATCTGGGATTAACCATGATTAACAAATCAGAACAGAACAGAAATGTTGCCCGGATCGCTCACAGTATTTCAATTCTTAGGCTTCATTGCCATCGGAATCGACCTCTACCCAGCCCTTTGGAAGCTTCGATCTCAACAGAAGATCAAATACCAAGAGCAACGATAATTACTAGCAATCTTACGTTCCATTCACGGCTCCCTTCATTTGTTTCTTCCCCGCTTTTGAACGGTTGTCCGCTGTAGTTTTGCTTGCCTTTCTCTTCGATTTTCGAGTTGCAGGAGGATCAATAGCAGAGTCCCCAGATTTTCTGAATATGATAATCAGCGGACTTCAATAAAACAGTACACTTGAAATGCATTTAACTTGCTGGCTCGTTTCTTCTTCTGTGGTGGGCTTTCATCGACATCAGAGAGGTCAGATAAGCCTTCAAAGTCCCTGGTGCATTGGAATGAGCCCGGAAATCGCAAGGTAAAATCTGCATTACAACTTGCCTCTCGTCAAGCTTTCGTTTATCAACAGACTTAGGCTTTTCTTGCTCATTGAACGGAGATGGTGACTTTGGACTAGGAGGCGGCACCGGTGACTTTGGACCGGGTGTGGGTGACTTCTGACGTGAGATCGGTTTCGGCGTGGACGGCAGCTCAGAATCCGGGGGAAGAGGGGTCTCGGATTCTCGAAACCGGAACGGGTTTGGGCTATCAATCACAGAGAATTTCAGTAGCTGGGATGTGAGGGTATGAACTTGATCAGTTGAAAGGTTTTGGGGATGATTCAATTTGATAGGGAAAGCGTCAGTGTCATAAAACTTCTCGGGATGCGAAGCAATGTCCTCCCAGGGTACCATGGTTACTGTGTTGTCAAGCACCCGAACAACTAGGATCGGACAAGGATCGGATCAGCTTTTGTTTTATTCTGGGATTGATCGCACTCACCCCAGCAATGCTCGAAGTACTCAACAAGAAGCATACGGATATCGGCAGTCGGAGTTGCTTCTAGACTAATACTGGGGAAAACGGGATGACCAGCAGTATTTCGAGGGATCAAGGGACTGTCTTTGATGGAATGCGGAAGTACCCTGTCATTGAATGCCCACCAAGCTTGTTCATATTCCGTTTGCAAAACATCTTGATCGACTCCAAACTGCTTGTCATTATGCTTGGAATGAGCATGAATGCTTTCATTAGTTAGTAGTGTATTCCTGCTACGATTCAGAAAAACATTCTTACCTTCCTGATATCAACTCGTGATTCTGGCTATCGCGGAATCCGTAGAAAAGAACAATCTCCGCGTCCCCAAGTAAACCGCCTTGGCATAGATCCTGAAGAGCTAGACTGATAGTCTCAGGGAATTCTTGCTGATTCCTTTCCAATTTGACATCAGGGGCGCATCATGCTATGGATGGTTTAGAGTCAGCTTACTGTTGAATATTTCCTGCCTCGGCCTCCGCTCGGGCATTCCATCCTTCTTTATCATCGTCCGTGAGGGAGTCCCATTTGGTCTTTAGTAGAGTTTGGTACACTGCGGCGGGACTTTTATTATTCGTATCTTGCATGCGCTGTACCACTGCTGCGTTCAACGATTTGGAGTTCTCCCTTGCATAAAGTTGCCGGCCGCTAACAATGGAGGAAAACTTCATCATTGGATTCGCCTTCTTGGCCGAGAGGGCAGTCTTTTCAGTCGCAGGTTTATTCTTCAGGTAAACTTGGTTTCTATAGTTTGTAAACTTCCTGACGATCATCTACTGACATTGTTAATACCCCTTGGCTGAAACGAGACCTCGCACCTCAAACCAAGTTTTCCTGTTGTACTTTGTAGTATCCAGGTCTTTGAAAGCCTCGTGATCCAGAAGATCTGAAGCGGTTCCTTGTTTCCATGTAGTGAGCTGAGATCCAGTAATTCCTTCATCCAGTTTCTTGACGAATACCGGGAAGAAAGATTCAATCAGGTCGTCTTGAGCTCGGGTGAAAGGGCTCTTTGGCATTGGTAGAGTCAGGGAATCGGAAAAAGGTGGAGAGGGAGCGTGACCAATTTGAGACGGTTATTTAGTTTACAGCGGCAATATTGAGTTTCATAATTGACCCCTTGTTTCAGATGTGAAACAGATGGTAGAAAAACCGCCGACCCTGAACCAGGCAACAGGGTTTCGGATTAATTTTACCACACAAATAAATCCACTACATACTTGCTATCAGCATGGAATGAGTTGATTTTTCTGCCAGACAAAGAATGTTGAACAAAACTTAAATGGATCTGTGAGAATCAGTATTTGTATACTGCACAAAATTTATCTTAGGCGATAGGTATAGGCCGTGAAATGTCTTCGAATAAGATTTGAACTGACCGGCAGCACTGCGGCATCTGTGCCGACAATTGATGAAGATCAAGTCAGGTCAAACAGGGTCATACAATCACACGCTTTGCCGTGAGCGCTTGTGCTCAAATCTTCTAGGGCTATTTCTGCTCCTCAAAATCAACCCATTCCAAGGTCCCCGCTTCTCACACTATCCAGCAAAGTGATGCCCGAAGCCATGCGCGAAAATCCCGGGCAATATCCCACGTCTGAATCATTCCGCCTTTCATTGCTTGACATTCACCATTGGTTCGGGGCACCGCCGACGTTAAACAAGGTTTTAGACTTGACTGCAAAATAGGAAATTGTGTGGTGCAACGGCGTTCGTTCCATTCTTCTCCTTGCTTCCGATGACCCGACCCTGCTCAATGTCGTCAAAATCCAGACTTCTGACCCTGTTTGAAGTTTATCCCTAGTCGGAACCACTGGTCACCCTGAGCAGTACCTACGCGGTCAAGCTGAGTTTCGGCATGCGATCCTTCATTAAATACCTCACAATTTATTGACGAATGAGCCCACATACCCTCTTTCCTTGCTTTCCTTCCTTCAATGCGCTTCAAGTTTCCTTTCTCTGACACCCTTGGATTCACTGGAGGAAAAGTCCAAAGACGTCGCGACATCAATCAGGCCCTCCGCCAATTACTCTCTTTTCTCAATCCTCTCCCTTACAATGCAGTTCTCTCTCGCGATCACCTTGGCCATGCTCTTGCTGGCGCTCGACAGAATGTAGGACACCAGGGATTGGACCACTTTGCGGGCTGGTTTCACTATGTATGTGGCTTGGCGCTTTATTCATGTCCCTAAATTGATTCACCCCTAATCCAGTGCGACGAAACTGTGCATGTAGATTGCAAGGAGCCATACCAAGCCATTACCCCAGCCCGACACGATCTTCTGCATCACCCAGAAGTGAAGAATCTTCTTCACGCTCGAGCTGAGGTCGCGCCAACCCCTAGAAAACCTGCATCCTACCCCAACTCGGTCCGCATCCGCTCTCGGTCTTCTCCCACCCCCTTGGGACGCAGAACTCGGTTTCAAAAACCCGTCTCTTCTATTGCTGGTTCTTCCCAACCTCGTTCCCATCCCCACACTCGCATTCGCAAAACTCGGTTTGGCCAGCCTCTTAATTCTGATGGAGGGGAGACGGTGTGTTCAATTGCATCTCTGTTCGCAACAGTCACTGACTTTTTTTCAAGTCTCAGACAGCTTCTTGGCCTCCCCTCTCTCGCCCTCCTATCTCCCCCATTGATTATAATCCCGGTACTATTTTCATTACCTGTTACTGTCTCAGATACTGACAGCGCTTGCAGTATCAAACACGATTGCGTCCTCATCCAATCTTACACCTAAAGGAGCGAATAGCACAGGTAAGTAACAAGTTATTCTCTTTCTATCTCCCATTGACTCACCGGACTCTTGCAGTCAAGTCTTCCCCGATCAATCCGGTTGACCCCGAATTTCTCAAATACCGTGTGTATCCCTTGTCACCATTTCCTTCTGCTATAACTCAAACCTATTTCAGTTGCCGCATACGCATTTGGAAACACTACTACAACTCCAACCCGCGCCATCCAAACCGTTTCGAAACCGATTACCCCTACCTCTGCTAGTTCAAAGGCTCCTCATTATTCCCCGGACGGCTTCATTCTTAGACAGTTATCTCAAGCTAACTCTGAAAACCCATTTGGTAAGCCTTTTTCATTGTGCCTGACAATAGCTTATTGCTCTATTGAAGACAACGGACCGACTGCGAACTCTACAACATCATCTGCTTCCAACGTTATTGAATCTCCTCTCACAAAGCCACTCTGTACGTACTTTGACCTATATCAACACGAGTCTGCTAAACTTTCACAGGTAACGCGAACAGTCCCATTTCAATTTCTTCCGGATCCTCGTCGCCACTCAACTTGAGCTCTGATACTGATCTCGAGCTAGGCTACCCTCCCGAGGTTGTCAAGGCAGACATGACGGTCAGACTGGCAATATTTCACCCCGTGAGTTCATCTTAACTTTGTCTTTTATTCAATATTGATATTGTTTCAGGAATATGTGCTCCCCCATCGATTCACATTATGCCCACGCCGCCTCGAACCTCGCGACGAAGACGAAGCCATCCATGGGCTGTGGTTGGCTGACCATTCAAGCCTACTTCAAAAGCAAGCTGGATTCAACGTTGAAGCACCGTTCGAGTGGTTTGACCTGTTTCGAGGTCAATGGCTTGAGAAGAAGGGAAGCGAACCTTTTCCCATTCCTTACAATAACTACATTCTCTTCATTCGCCCCGCCGGAGTCATTGCGAACGTTGACGCCTTCTTGAACCAAATTTTCCAGTAAATTCACCTCCCTTTCGTCTGCTGCTCTACTGCTCACCTACATATCTCCACCCTTTAATGCTTGTTTAATACCTATACCCAGCACCCTCTACCATTCATTCCATCTCAACACTATTTTTACAGAGCCAGCTAATGTTTGATGAGGCGAATCTTTGTTACGAAGCCGAGTTATCTTTTGTTTAGATACTAGTAGAATACAAATTGAACCTGATAGACCTTTTGATTTAATAGCTTGCTTGCCTTAATTCCTGAGGGCAATCTTTCAGGCTTGATTGAACCCTCTGCGATGGTAGAGGGAATGTGCTCGTACTTTGTTGTCGAGTTGAGATGGGATCACAGTGGCGGTGCTCAGTGGCTTGTGCCAGTCTCGGATGAATTTGTTCCGACGGATTTCGGCCGAAACGCGTCAACGGAACGTTGATTATTTGGCACGTGATGAGAAAGAGCCAAATAACGGCCAACAACACGTCCTGTTGATCATCTCCCACCACCATCTCCTTTGCCACCGTCTCATTCATCCTCGATGTATACACCGAAGAACGACTTACTACGCTCAGTCGTTCTCACCACTACTGCCGCTGCCATGCCCAGCGTTTCATGCGTTGGCGACGCGAGTGAAGCTGCTCAAAGCGCGCTCGCGTCGCCTGCTCTGTGTAGCGCTGGGCAGCTGGGAGCCGGTTATTACGATGATTTAACAACTACAATTGCTGGGCCTGCAAACCACCACCCCTCACCGAATTCTACAGCCCTTAGCATTTCCAATGCTACTTCACCGACTCTTTCTCCGGCTATCGAGGTGCCGGCTGGCACCGGCGAATTAAGCGATGCCAACGCCTATGGGCCTTTCATTGCGTCGCTTGTCAACGATTGGGACGAGGCTTATGCTGAGGGGTTGGAAAATGTAGAGGGGATGAAAGCGGAGCTCGGAGACTTGACCCAGGTGCGATGCCACTCTATTGACGCCTCCCCGGCTGCTTACATTCTTTTGCAGGGAGACTTTATAACGGTCGACTTTCTGGACGCGTCCACCCTGCTTGGATCTTACCTCGAAGCTCGCCATGCTCTTGCCGGCGATGATCCCATGCGCGATCTAGAGTCGATGCACCCTCGCTATTATATTCGCCGTTCCAGACGTCTCCGAGCACAGCAGGAACAGAAGCTGGCCGCTATCTCTTTATCTTCTCATGCTTCCACGTCGCCCACGCCAGCCAATCTGTCCTCAGGATCCCGGGACTCGTCTTCTTCAGAAATTCTGCCGCATCCCACTTCACGCCGCTCTAAAGCCTCGAGAAAAAAACGCCAACCCCTTTCTCCTTCCATTCCATCACCGTCTGTTTCGGTGGCTCCAAATGATACACCGCTATCCGATACCCAGGACTCGGGATTTCGGGCAGGGAGCAAGCGCACTCGCGAGGCAGCCGAGGCCTCGCTCATCCCGCCACCGGCGAAGCGCGCCAAGACAACAAAGAGCTCTTCTTCGGCATCTACTCGGTTAGCTAAATGGATGAGCGGTGGTGTCCTTGTTCCTCAACACCGGGAGTGGGGGTAAGGAGCTCTCATTCTTGTCATGTTCTTCGCATTGACAGTCTTTTCAGAGTCTTAGCCAACCCTGACCTTAATTCCTTGCTAGACCCATCTCAACTTCCCGTTCAGTCTGCTCCCACACCACTGAACGGCGTATCCACCACGAAGCATACCTCTGACCGGGACTCCAACGCGGGCACCCAGTCCGAACCCGAGCGCCCGTTGCCTAAATCGAAAACTCGGCGTGGTCGGCGGCCGCCGAATCATCAGCTTCGCCGCCTCCTACAGCGTCTCG
Source organism: Favolaschia claudopus (assembly GCA_037176885.1). NCBI lineage: Eukaryota > Fungi > Basidiomycota > Agaricomycetes > Agaricales > Mycenaceae > Favolaschia > Favolaschia claudopus. The sequence goes on along the minus strand of JAWWNJ010000048.1, from coordinate 266,694 downwards.
AAATCATTACCTCTGTCGATTTTGACTTCAAGCGTCACTCTTCGTTTAGCTCCACGGGGTGGAACGGAATTCAGCCCCCGTTGCTGGCGCGCGACGAGATTCGTCGCTTGTTCCGGCTGTACCCAGACGCGCGCGGTCTGTATGAGTATCTTCAGCGGTTTTTTCCTGTTCCTTATATCAGGAACGAAGAGTACGCTCTTTAGTTTCTTTCCTTTGAGTTCCTGCTCAACCATCCTTTTATTCAGTATCAAAACCGAACGTGCGACCTTTCTGGTTGACAAGCATGGCCAAATATTTTTCTTCCGATCTTTCCGAGCCGAATGGCTCATGGCGAAATCATCGGAAGTCACCGAAGCCATCAACGTTTTGGTCGGCGAGGACGCAACGGATCCGCAAATCAAAATCAATAATGCCGAAGGTGTGCGCGGGCCTCATTGGCCCATTATTATTGGCCACCACCGTCAGTCCGCAAAGGTAAATTTCATCTAGCTCATTGTTGACTGTGGTCTCAATTCGTTTTTAGAAGCCTTCTCTTGCTGACTGGCACAAACACAACAGCCGTCGTGTCGACGCGTTCATGAAGCTTGAAATTGTTCAGCGAATAATGTGAGAGATTTTTTTAAACCCCCTCTCCGCTGTAACCGCCCTCCTGATTTGCTTTGAAGCTCTTGGGTCTCGAGCGTCGTTGAAATCGTTTTTCCGGGTGTTGCCGAGCGATTCCGGGCCGATGCTGCCTGGCACAAACAGCGCCATGGCATTGAGCCCATGTTCGGTCTGTTCTGGAATTTCTGCTTGAACGTTGTGCTTCCAGGCCAGCGACGAATTCACTGCGATCCTCACGCGGATATGAAGAATCAAATAGGCGTCTGCGTACTTCTGATTTATTTATTGGAAGGTTTTGGTGCGTATTTGAATTGAAATCTCTGTTCCGTGTCCTGATTCCTGGCTTCGCAGTGTTCGACGACGATTTATATACATGGCTTGTCATTTGGGAAGCCGGTGTTGCCGTTCAGTTACCTCCTTGGACCCTTGCAATGTACCCTTCAGCTCTCTTCTACCACTTTAATCTCGATGTCCACAGTAAGTAATTTGTCTTGATATAATTGCGCTGTATGCTAATTCTACTTCTCAGTGATCAAGTTTGTCACTGTGGCGGGGAAAGAGCGTCCTACTCGTCAAAATTCACGGCCGCTTGGGGGAACTAATGAAGGACGCGGAAGTATGGTCTTTTTTAATCAGTCTACGATGCGTCAGTCGGCGGCGTTGGGATTTGACACCGTGCAGGAAGCCAAACAAGCCGGTTTGACTGGAACTGTAGATTTCGGAACCGAAGCCAACGCAGCGTTCAACCGCTTCGTTACTTTCCAGCCGGCTTCGGCTACAGACTTTGAGTAGAATTAGAATCTGTGTTCGTTTCGATGTAATGTAGCAGTATTGTGGAAACGAAACATAACTCGAACCTTGATATGGCATTGCAGGATGCTTTGAGCAATGTGTTTTGCGTTTTGTGTACCAGGCGGATGTGGCATTACAATATCCCACAACTTGCCGCTGTCTATTTTTGAAATGGTTGCCTTTTTTGCTTCCTGCTTGCTCCGTGCACTCAGGGTCGGATATTGGGTAATTTGATTGGAATTTATCTGGCTGGCAACCATCACAGCGTGAAACACCAGGATGCATTAAAAGACTGCCCATGACGAAAAATCCCCGCCTTTCCACCATGAGCACGCACCACACAACTAAAAAACGAAAACTACCGGGTGCAAATACTACCTCTCATGTCTCTATCCGCCCGTGCAATTCGAAACAGGTGCATTATACTGTGACCTCGGCTTCCGCTAGTTCTACCCAGACTCGGACTCTGGCTAAATTGCCATCACCAACAAAATCAAGAGGCTCCGAACCGGCGGAAATACAAGAACCCAACATAGAGGTTGAGCTACTACCTGTCAAGAAGCCGCGTACTCAGGTTAGACTGAAATTCTAACTTCCGGAGTCTTGATAACTTCTGATACCTCTGCAGAACGGGCAACTACTGGACGACTTCGAAAATCATTTTGAGGAGCTAGGATGGCTCCTTTTTGAGCGAGAGGCAGACCCAGCTACAAATACCTCGTGCGAATGTGGATCGGGAAAGAAAAGAACTACTAAATGCTTTGACTGCCTGGAATATTCGCCTGTCTGCACCGACTGTTTCGTTCGCACTCACATCAACAATCCAACACACTGGGCTGAGGTATGGGATCAAAATGCTGGCTTCTTTATCCGACATGACATTTCGACCCTCGATCACACAATCCAACTTGGCCACCAAGGAGGGAAGTGTGATTCTCCTACTCCCACTCGCACCTTCACTATTGTGGATGTTAATGGGGTTCATACCACGAAAGTCGCCTTTTGTAGCTGCCGTGAACAACCCCCCAATAAAGTTCGCCAATTGATGAGGGCTGGTCTATTTCCTGCCACAGCCAAAGACCCGCATACAGCCTTTACAATCAACATGCTCAAAGACTTCCAGCTGCATAACTTTGAGTCAAAGAAAGCGGCTTACGATTATCTGGGAGCAATACGGAGGTTGACGGACAACTCTTTCACGGCAGACATTCCGGTATGAATTTTGTTATAGAAGTTGAATTTGTTGACTTATTTACAATTTCCAGAATCCTTATGCCGCTTTTCTTCGTGTAGTCAGAGTGTTCAACTACCTTACTCTGGTCAAACGATCCGGTCAGCTTCATGGAATTGACAGAATCTTATCACATCGGCCGGCCGGCAATCTCCTTGTCTGGTGTCCGGCATGCCCGGAACCCGGCTTCAATTCAGATCTCAACTGCCCAAAAACTCCCTCACATCTCAGGTAGTAGGATCCACAAGTTCGTTTTGTCACAATTCTGATTTTATATTCTCAGACATCTCAATCAAAGCCAACGGACACTGGACGGAAATCACCAGTGTAACCAATTCAGCAAAAATAACGATCCGGATGATGTATCACTGTGCAATGGAAAGGGGTACTTCCCATTGGATTCCGAATACCAGGAGTACTTGAAGAAAGTCCCCGCGACGGCAGAGGTAATACTTCAATCTCTTCATGGATGCATAAATTCACATCAAACAGAAATCAACTTGTAACTATCTCAAGGTCGTGAACAAGCAAGATAAGAAAAAATTCAAGAATATGGCAATAACGGGCACCGTGAACTGTCAATGCAGCCATGTGTTCATTCTATCTTCAGTCGATCTACCTCATGCCGAGCGGTGAGGTATTTTTATGATTTAGCGGATTGAATCTGACCGTGATGCGGTGATTTTTAGGTTTGCGAATGCGGACTATGCATTTGCTATGGCGTTGCGAAATCACCGACCGAATGACAAGTTTGAATTCAAGTTACAAATTGAAGTCAAAGATGTCGACGAAGTTGCTACTTATGACATAGCATGCGAATATATAATCAACCTCCCTTCCCGCTTCGAACAGCAATTTCCGGATCTCTACGAAACTGTGAAGAAGATACGCTGGGGAGTGCCTGCGCTACATGTGCAGGGGCATCAAGATTCATGCACATACTTATTTGGAACCGCCTTCATGGAGTGTGTAGCCCACTTTCACGGCGAAACGGCCGAGCATTACTGGCCTGAGTCCAATCAGCTCGGGCCGCATACTCGTCAAATGAATCTCGGTCACCGGCAAGACACATTGATTGCTCATCACGGAGATTGGAACCATAAAAAGACCTCGAAAATTGGTGTGCTGTATCCGCTGTGAACAGTTCACTGTCATTTAGCTAACAACTTTTTCTAGCCTTTGATCTCGCCGAGGACATCGAGGAGGCAAAGACAAAATACACTGAAAAACGGAACCATTTCATTGCGTTGAGCATCTCTTACAGCGAAAATGTTCCACAATGGCAAGGCCTTTCACGTACCCCGTCAAAACTTGGAAAAGAGGCCGTTAGCGTATACAAGCATGATACAACCAAAGGTAAGGTTGAATTTGAATTGCTGTGTTGTCTCTCTCATTGAGAATTCCGCAGTGCCCTCTCAGAAAGCAATTTATGAAAAAATGCTCAATGACCAAGAGAATTTCAAATCCAGCATGGTTCCGAAAAGCAAGATTGCTCGCTTTCTGGACTCCGCAATAAAAATCCAAGAAAATCAGTAAGCATTTGTTTTGAGAAGCATATATCTATCTCACCATGAGTTGCTCAGACGGAAACTAGCCAATCTGATCAAGGATACCTCCGAACACGAACTTCAATCCCGAAAAACCGAGGTTGAAAAACTTACCACCAAACTGCGCACACAAATTGTAGAGTTCCGAAAAGTTCAAACACAAATCATGCCAAAGGTTGGAGATAGAGTTGCAGCTCAGGCCTTGAAACCGCCAGCGCTTCAGCTTGAATGTCTGTATATTCCGTCGGATTTCGATGCGGCTGCTAGAAAAAAGCTCGCACTTGATGAACTTGCGGCCGAAGAGGCAATCTGGAGGGAGGGGCAGCTCTATGATATTCTTCGCGCCCTTCAGAATATCGTCAAGGCTGTCTCTGCCTTGCGGGGTAGGAAAAAGAAAAATGACCGTCAACAGAAACAGAATACACGCACCGGAGAATATATCAGCGACACTCTCAAGAAGCAGGGTCACCACATCGAATCTTACGCCGCTGTTCGTCAAAAAATTGTGATACTAAATGGCTCCTGCTCTTTACCGACTCTCACGGAGCAAGATCTGTTCATGAAATCAGTTCAACAGAAAAGGCATGTAGGAGATTCGAAAAGGACCGACGGCTTGCTATTCCGAGCCGCTGCTCTGAGTGCTGTAGGCTCCTATGATGTAGATGGAGATGCTACTATGACGGACGCCCATTCTGGAGAGGAAGGAAAGGGACCTGGGGGGACCGGTAAGTTCTCAACTAGACTTCTCTGTCGCCCCTAATTAAAATACGACACAGTGCCTACAATCGTCGGCACTCAAATGAATAATCGAAGAAAGCCTCGTAAGGAATCTCATTTTGTTCATATCTATATCCTCTTCATTGAGATTCAGAGAGAAAACTCAAAGCGAAGACTTCGGAGGATGAAACAAAGAAAAAGGGTCCTGAAGCTGCTGACGGTTGGATTTGGAACCTGGGCAAGTACACCAGAATGACAGACCAGGAGATGGATGCTTGGGCAAGTGAAGGTATGTCGCGATCAACCTTCTAAGTTCATGAGAGCTTACAAAGAAATTCCAGGCGATCGTGTGCAATGGTTCCGTGCGGAGGCAGACATGCAACGCTGGCAAGAGCAGATTGAGCAAAAGCTCGCTGAGTTGTTGCGTACGCGCCGAAGCTTTTTGAAAATGGAATCGGTTTGGCTGGAATTGGCCCCATTACAACCGCTGGATCGCCCCGGGGCTGCTGCATATGCTCGTCAAAAGGCTGCAATGTATCAGAGGCGAGCATCTGAGGCCTATACAAAGCTCAAAGAGCTTGGGTATGAGAGTCTGCTCCGCCGAGATGCAAATCTATTGGAGTTCGTGGAGCAGGAGCGGAAAAAGCAAGCTGATTTTATCCGTTCAAGCGTAGCAGCCCTTGAGTAATTCCAGACATGTAGAGCTTGAAATAACAAAATTATACATTCTGAAATCCCGAATGGACTATGGGCTGGACATGGTGAAAGTAGCTTGAAGTATTAGTGGATTTTCTAGTAATTTCTACTAGTAATCAACTTGTTGGAAACAAACTAGTCTCCCCAAACCTGAACTGCTTACCCAACTTCATGAGAGTCGGTATGCATACCCACGCCGGTCTCAACCAGCAGCATTGGATTCTCCGATGGTGGCGGTAACCTTGCTCTGGAGGAAGGTACGTAAATGCTCGTGACCGTGTTGCGTTGACCAACGCACCACGTGATGAGAAATGTCAAGCACGTCACAACAACGCCTCTTGACACTGTACCACCACCATCTCCCATCCACTCGCACTACGCTGCCGTTGTTACTTCAACGTCTCACCCTCATGCACGGCTCTTCAGTACCCTAGGTCAGCATCAATGCACCTCCACCTCTACGACAGGGTCATTGCATCACCCACCCTGGCTGGCGAAGGATTCAAGCTGGACGAGATGACGATGCGAGTGGCACACCCGTAAGTGGCAACTATTCTTTGTGATTCTCTGCCACTATTCCTTCCTCATGTACGGCTGCCCCCCTCATTCTACCCTTTGTTCCTCGTATCGCTGGGACCGACCAAGGGCCCTACGTATGAGGCTCGATGCCTTTTATCTTTCCTACCTCATTGCGCCAATCTTAAGCTTTGTTCCTCGCATCGCTGGGCCCGACCAAGGGCCCTACGTATGAGATTCAATGCCTTTTCATCGTTTCCCCCTCTCCCGACTATTCATCGCTGTTATCTTCTTGCATTCAAGCCCACTAACTTACGACTGACTTCCTTGGTCAACGTAGATTATAAGTCACAAGGTCAAGATTTCTTCTTCGCACAAATTGGATGTTGACTGACTGACGGTGGACACAGATGTCGACGCACCTCTTCAAAACGCGCAAACACAGAGGCCACGTCTCCGCCGGCCACGGTCGTGTCGGCAAGCACCGCAAACACCTAGGAGGTCGTGGTCTTGCCGGCGGTCAGCACCACCACAGGTCCGTCTCCTGTTTTTTTCATCCCGCGTCTTCTTTCGTTCACCCGCAACACACAATGACGGCCCATCATCGACGTCGACAAGCTATGGAGTCTCAATCGCATCGGAAGGTGTGTCCGCTACACTCTCTCCTCTCTGTACTCAATACTAACTGCGCTTCTTTCTCCTCCACTTCCCACAGCGAACGCCATCTATACGCCACATCCATACTCTTGCACCACGCCTCCCGCCCGCCAACTCTCTTCCGCATCCACCCCTTCCGACTTTTCCTCGACGCCCTCACTCCGCTCACCACCTTGCCACCCACCGTCGGCTGCCATGTCATCTACGTCGACGACATCCGCTCTCCAACGCCGCCGAATTGCTACCGCGGACGCCACGTACTACGCGCACTACGCCGCCGCCTTCCTTCAAGTACCCCAACCACCAACGATGTTATCTGGTGCGTCACTCGCTCCCTTCACTTTATCCCACTTTGTTCTCGATTTCCTCCCTATATACCCTTGCATCGTGTTTGCTGATTTGTTAAACTGATGCCCACTGTGTTTAACGCTGTTCAACTCACTGAGGGTCGGGTTTATCTTCAACTGACCCTGCTGTTTTGTTCAACAAGGGGATTAACAGTGATTGCGCATTGTCTTCTTAGTTGATCTGTTCTGGTTAACCCGGATTTTGTAGTGTTGTCAATAGATTCGCATTTATTTCTCTCCACTGATTGATTGAAGTGTTGTGTTAAACAGTGATTAATCACTGTTGAACGAAGGTGAGGAGGGTGCGTGAGACTAGCACGGGTTCGCAGGATTTGCGCCCGCCAAGCGGGGAGGGTGTTTAACAGAGGAATGATTAAACATGATTTTATGTTGAGACAGGCATTGATTAATCAAACTTCATATAGGTTCTTGAGGATAAGCATATCATCGAAATCGATGTATAATCAGGGGGGTTTGAGTACGTACTGAGAGCAGGAACGGTTCCAAATTTCTAGTCGGAAAATGTGAGCCTATGAAGTAAAAAAAAATAATGCTTTCACCCAAGGTCCTCAACACCCTCCAGAAATTTTAGGTGCCCGACCCGGGTCGGCGACCCGGGCCTCGGGTCTCTCAGATGCTGAGACCCGACCCGCGACCCTCGTTGAGCGCGGGCCTGGGTCGGGTCGGGTCGGGTCGGGCTCAAAGCCCGGGCTTGGGTCGGGTCTCGGGTCTCCGACCCGACCCTGACAACACTAATTTCTACTCCGCAAATTTGATCTCTTTTGAATTTTCAAGTGTTGGCACGGACTGCACACATAAAACTCGTAGTGGGTAAGGAAGGCGTTTCTAAAGAGCTTCATAGAGTTTTCGACGTCCGAAATGAAGCGAAGGCAGGTGCAGAACGGGCCTTCGACGAAGGATGGTCGTGGAAGAAGGCAAGGAGAGTTCGGCTTTTGCCGCAGTGATGTGACGTGATGTGAGATGCGTCACACCTCTCCCGCAGTCTCCTGCCTCGTCGCCGCCGCCTCCTCCTCCTCTCCATTGTATCCAACAACATCTCCAACCCTCCACGCAAGGTCACCGACACCCTCCTCGTTTCCTCGCTAATACGTCCGCCCTTCGCCGCGCTTTCGTCTTAGTCCTCACACCGACGCCAGCTGTCGACGGCTCCACGAGACCACGAAGGGATGGAAGGAGGAACGAGGAGGACGGAGTTGTGGAAGGAAGGAAAGGAGGAGGCTTCGGGAAGGAAGGGGAGAGTCGTCGGGCTCTCTCCACGCGCTAATCGCACTCTACGAAGGCGGGGGCGGGACGAGGGCGATCTCGCGTCTTTCCGACTCTTTCGCTTGTGGCGATCCGATACGATCCGACCTGCGCATGGGTCTCTTCCCTGCGCCCCTCCTCGCTTGCCATCTGTGCGTCTGTCGACACTTTCTGCACCCTCGTCATCTACTCCCCTGCCCGAGCGCGATTGAGTCATGACGATGAAGGATCTCAGTGGCGACGCCATCACTCGCCGGCGCCTCGCCTCCGCTCGTTCCTCGTCCATCGGCATCCGTTTCCCCAGCGCATCACCGCCGACTCGGATGGATGAAGGAGTCCGACTCGGGTGGATGGAGGAGTTGATCCACGCCTGTGCGGGGTATGGTACTTTTGGACGGGGGAACGGCATCGACGTCCGACACAGATGTGCCCTTCCACTGCCCTTCCTCTCCTTCGCCGCTTCATCAGCTCAATGGAGGTGACGACATCGGCCAGCGCATTGTTCTCTACGGTGGCAAAGCGCCGGTCAATCGGCTATTTTCCGATTGTTTACTCTCGCACAAAGGAAGCGCTTGAATAGGTATATAAAGAGAGCGCATCAACGTCGAGTAGTAAAGAAGGCAACACACCTTTTTCACTCCTACCACAAACACCACATTGAGCCACTCATCTTTTCACCTTCTCCCCACCATATCAAAATGACTTCAACCATGAAGAACGCGACGCGTCGTTTCGCTGGCCCTCTTGGCGACGTGAGTTTTCCTGACATCTATTCACGCGTCAACGGAAATCTCACCGTCGTTTTAGGCAACAAATACTGTCGGTGCATTGACCGTTACGGAGCCATCGAAGGACCGCCCTGAGTCGGTCTCGCGCCGTCTTCGTTTGAAGAGACTACGATCAAAGTGTGAGCCCAAGCCGTATGCCACCCTGCGAGAGAGCGAGGTGAGTTGTGGATGATGTCGTCGGGGCTTTTGTTGACTTGAACTCCGCAGATTCCTCTCGGCGCCGACGATGCTGGGGTGGCATCGGCCATTGTTGATGCTTCAGTGCCACCCATGGCCGCAATCTACGATAAAGTTGAGGTGAGATTTATTATATATTATTCGTTCGCGGTTCATCGACCCACCTACGAATTCGCAGAATGAATTTACTGTCACCGTCGTACCACAACCATCGACCTGCGAGGAAGTGAAGGTTAGTTATTGCTTCACGAGATATTCGCATTTTCACTGACTCGTATACCTATTAGATTCACACTGAGCCTACCGAAAGCGGCTGGACACCGCCCGAGGATTGTCAGCTTTCAAACGTGGCCGATGTGAAGTACGAGCCGTGGTCTCACCTGGGCGGATACACCGTGAGTCGCTTTTTGCCGTCTCATCCTTTCTTTCCGTCAACTTACAAATTCACCATAGGGTTACAACGATCCCACCTTGGTCGTTCCATTTGAACCCTGGAGCTCCAATCCTTATTACTCTGTACGCCTTCATCCTACCCCCTATCACCACCAAATAACAACCGTTCCTTCGACCGTGCGTGCGCAGCAAACCATGCCCCCACCCAGACCCCTCTCCCAAATCACCATCCCCGAAGCCAACATCCTAATCCCCCTCCCCTCCAACCACCTCCTCTACCCCTACTCCGCACCCACCCTCCTCCCCCGCCTCCTCCCCGGCCCTCCGCAGCAGAAATACTACTTCCACGGAGGTATACGAAGCCTGCTCCCGCGAAGACGTGCTCTCTCGGACAGACGAGGAGGATTTTTATGGGGTTCTGTATTACGAGGATGAGCGTGCTGAGTATGCGATGAGCGCGGTTGGTCCGGTGAGGGTGTTTACTTATAAAGGTGAGGTGGGGTATCCGGGGGCGGCGTATATCTACTATGGCGTGTAGATTTGGCACACTAGCTCCTCGGCACATCTTTGCCTTCAGCTGCCAGCGTTTCAAACAGCTACCGCTGGGAGGTCGATCATCGTGATGATCTTGGTCTTTCCACCTCATCTCGTTTCGACGAAGAGAAATACGGACAAAAGCATCTCTCTTCGATATCTGTATATATAATGTCTTCGTACTCGCTACTTGGACCCGAAGCACATATCTTCCTGTTTTGATTCGTTGACCCCGTTCGTTGATCACTCTTGCCTTCCAAGGTTTTCAAATCCTAGCAATCTAGGTAAAGCTATAGTAGTTCATTCATTTCATCAAGTCGAACGAGTTGAAGTTCTCAAGTACCCAACAAGCTTTTATCCAACCAAGTTACATACAAGCTGCAGGAGGCGAATACATCCGCGTCCAGACGCGATCACGTGAGACAACACGCGTGTTCAGATCGAATCAATATATCTTCAGCTGATAGGAAATAGGTCCATCCCTACACAAAGAATGGGTACGGCATTCGTAAGTTCTCTTCGCCTCCAACGTACCGACACTCTTTCTGGGATTCCGAAATGACAGAAGGTGTGAGATCATCTCAAGAATCGTATGGCCTAGGTGAAACCTTGAAAACAGTATCATATGTAGATTCTAACGCGCTGCTCAGGTACGATTACTACTGCGAAGTATGTGGTATTCATGCTCGAGGTGGTGACCCAAGCTAATGAAACGGAAGGGAATTGATCCAATTGATGTCTTGAATTTGATTGAAAATTTGCGCCGTAAGGTCGGCCTGCGTAACAGCTACCCCAGATGCATATGAATTGGGATCAATTTGCACATTCTGTACAGGGCCGCCGTTACGAGTGAATTGTACCTGGAACACTTGAGGTTTGTGAAAGGTGGGTTAAAATTTGAACACACCGTATCCAGTAGAACGGGGAAGGAGAGATCAACCGTGGCTGCTGTTGTTTGGCCCTTGTTGTATAGCAAAATAAGATGCTGCACTGAATTCCGAACGAATGTTGGGACGTTAGCAACGACCTATCCAAATTTTGATGAGCAAACTTGGGAAGACGATTCAGCTGAAAATAATCCTCGCCAGGTGAATCCAGTTGTCATAAAGATTCGGAACGTTGACATTCGCCCGATTTGGCGCGTCCACGTTCGAGTTCTGGAAAGCCAACGTCAGATTATAGTGGGTGGAAATGAGAAGTGAAAACTCGTTGCCTGATATGCAGTAGCCCACTGCGACCAAACACCCCGCACGCAAGTATTCATATTGAGAAAAATATCCCTAATCTCAAACCTGTTCAGGAACGAAGGTATACCCGCAGCTGAACGCATAACAGCTATTTGTTTCTTTGGGCAATATGTCTTGAAATTCTTGTCACTTCTAAAAGGTGACGGTTTGAAAGAATACTGGTTAAGCTGGTGCTCCATGTCAAAGAATGCAGTACGTTTCATAAGATTGGCGGTCTAAAGGGAAACATCCAGTCAGAAACTCGATGCGCAAAAGTAAAAATGGTCGACTTGTTCATAGATTGCCATCGGGGTACCGCCCGCATTGCTGGGGTAACAAGTTCCCAGCATAGCGAACAGTGACTTTCCGCCAAACCCGGCCGGGCTGTACGCCGTCGGAACGTTCTTCAAATTCTCTGTAACCCAAGGACAAAACTTGGCGTCATTGTTTGCGTTTTGCCACAAATCAGTTTGAAGGATAAGGTAATCAATGAAGACCGAAGCTTCGAAGATCGGTTGAGCAATGATGAGAAAGGTAAGCGACACATACCCATCGAGGCTTCGTAGGGATGCTCTCTGCGAAAACTTGAGTGTGAATAAAAAATTCGGAAGAAGATTCCGTACCGAGCGTAAATTATCGTATTGCCATGTCCTTTGGGGACAGACAGATAACGTTCCCCATTGGGCATCCTTCCAAGATTCACGGGGACAGGATTATGATCGATGACTGTTGGATCAAGGGATGCCGGATTTGCTAAATCGTAGTAGGCTATTATCGGTGTATCGCCGTACACAGGGATAGGAACGTCAATATCTTTGCACCGCCACATCCCAGCCTCTCTGCCACTGCTGGCTCTGCTGGCAAACACATGGAATGGGCCAGGGGATGTGGTATTGTCGAAATCTGACTCGATCTCGGGTTCCAAGATCGAACGCGACAAAATGCTGGGGCCTTCTGGAGGGTTATCGTCTGCGTCCGAGTAAAACATACAGTCTGATGCATCATCGCTGCTGACGATCTTGCTGCCGACGTCTGGGCAGAAGAGGTTCCCGGGCAGGAAGGGGACCCCGCGTTTCGAGATCCTGGATAGCTCGGGACGAACCTCGATCGGAAGAGTGGGAGGCGTGATCCATTTTTGGGTGACGTTCTCATAAGCAGTGTATGCAGAGTACGGGGAACGATGAGATATGGCTAGGGGTGAGCCTGTTGCATTTTTGCTGCTGAAAGTGTCGCCACGTCTTGAATTGCCAGAACCGGAAGCTTGATCCGCAGAGTTGAAGCATCCACCCCCGAAGGGGAACTGTTCGGAGTAAAAGCTATGGCTGACAGTATTATCCCGCCAGAAAAGCACGGATCCAGTGAGTCCTACCAATATGTTAGTGGCGCGCGCGATTCAAAAATCAGGGTCGATATACCGGCGTTCAGATCAACTCCAAAATACTAGCCAGAGTTAGATGCTGAGCAATCATTTGAACATAACAGGGACCTACAGGATTGACGCAGAAGTTGGGAGCAACCGCGGTAGAGACGCTTCCGGTGATACCAACTCCCGCGTATATATCTGCCTCGGCAAACACCTAGCCAAATCAGATCAACAACGTCGCGACAATTTCGGTTTCACCCACCTGCGCATCCAACACAGAGCCGCCTGATTCCAAGAATCCGGTTAGCTTGTGGTGCATTAAATCACTGCGGGTACTCACCGAGAACACTGATGCCAAGCTGCAGACTTGGAACCTGTCATGATGAATGAGACGCCGAAAATTGCCAGGAACATTCTCTCACCAGATGAGCCTATTTGAGCGTTAGAGAAAGCATGGCAGCGTGCATTGAGACTCGCCTCAACACCTCCTTCAAGATTCACGTTGGCTCCAAATGAGTAGTCAAACCCGTTGTTGTTGAAATTGGGGTCCACGCCATTCGATATCTCTTCCACGTCGTTGTTTGTGTCTTCCTTGCCGAAGGTCAAATCGATAGACTGTCATAGAACGTGTGTCAGTAAAAAGTTTATACAATTTGAGAGACGCACGGGAAATTCATAGCCCACGCTAGTCTTATAGGACCCCGACATGCTCAATTGTCCTGTCAGATCGGTCACTGAGCCGTTGTAACGAATGTTTTCTTTCCTTCTTACCGGTCAACTCTCCATACAGATGTAGACTCGGTCCCAGTGTCAACAGTCCTTTCGAATCGGTTCAATATTTCCGATAATCTAACATGGGTAAACGCACCAGGATAGTACAGCTACGAGAAGTATATTCAGATGAGGCACGGACAACAGAACTGCAACTCACACCGGGGAAACCAAAGGATATAATCTCTGCTCGTTCCGTTCCGAAATGGGCTTCGGCCAAACCAGTGATTGTGAAGGTGGCTTGCGCACTTGCACCCGCACTAAGATATACATAACATTGTTGAATTGCCGGAGGAACTATCGTCGCTTCTAGATAGTAGCCGAAACGACTGTTGGCTTGTGCCATGCCGGCCACGGTAATATCCAGACTACTGCTGAAGTTCGGACACGACTGCGAAGGGATGAATCAATCTGGGCAGTCAACCTCAGAGAAAACACGAACCTCCTCCTGATGAAAAATTGTATACTAAAATAAAGGCGTCAATTGAGAAATACAAGAAGAAATCAATAAGCTAACATACCGTGTCAGACCAATGGAAGTTCCGAGAGATACTATTTCCATTCTTGACGGTGTTGAGTTTCTCTACCCAGCGGGCAAAGGTGCCGAACCAACGCCTCTCCAGTTCTTCAGGCTGGTGATAATCCCGCTTCCTGTTGGAGCGCTTGGTGGAAGTTGTACCCTCGTCCGGTGCTGTATTGATCATCTCGTTCCTGATCAGTGATATTAGCTCAGGTGTCGGAAGAAATAGGTGAGCAGCCAATCCCACCAATATCCCGGCATGTCGGTCTATTCGGATATAAAATGAAAGCCATAATAAGTTTAGCTTGTCACATACCACATCCGCTCGCATCCTGTATTATTTTAGTGAGACAATCACATACAAATCGATGAAAAAAAACCTACAAAATGGGCCCATTGGCATCTGGGACGGCAGCGAAATCGTAGTCAAACTTGAGCGAGTACACGAGTTCATTTTCTGGAAGCGCTCTTCGCAAATGAGAAGGCAAAGCATCTTGATCGTCATGCGGAACAAGGGAAACAACGCGGGCGTATGGCCCGCGACCGCAGGTCGTAGGCATACGGACTATTGTATGTTCAGCCTGAGTGATGAATACGTGCCCACAGCCTGAGTCGTCGCCGTCCAAGGATTTCGAACAGTGCGCCAAAACCTGCATGCGGATTGGTTCGTTATATTGCTGGAGGAAATATTATCCGACTTACCTCCTGCGGCTGATCACTCGAGCGATCACAGCCATGAATAACCCAATCCGAGGCGAGATCCAATGAACTGACAGAACCGGGGTTGGGTGACGAGATAAATACTTCTCCAAACTCAACCATGATTAATATCAAATGGATAACACTACGGATTCGAGAACTTACTGGACTATCGTTCCCCTTGCCATCATCAGATTCCCCACTCGAGCCGGCACCCGTCTGACTCGTATCAGAGGTACCAATATTCTGATCATCTTAACGATTAATCAAAGGTTTTCTTTTCGAGGAATGAGAACGCACATCATCGAAGTCAACCGTCAAAGTCGCAGGTTGGAGGACTCCATGTCCGCCAGGAGTAGGATCCAGGGAGGGCAGTACCCATGATTCTGGAACGGGCAAGAACTGCTCGTCTGTATCAAGAGTTCAGGATCTGAATCACCATAGATGAAGAGCAAACACCGACTGTTCGGCGGATTGCAGCAATAAAGCCGCCTCCCATCTCCGATGCACGACTGGGAAGCATCTCCTTGGATATCACTAACTGCACTCTCAATCAGAGCTCAAGTATTGAGTAAGAAAGAGAAAAAAACACACAAATTCCCACTTGTCCTGTAGGACATGCCGCGTTCAAACAATTGGGCAGATCTCCGACCCAGTGGCACTACAAGGAGAATTTTGAGTAAGCTAGGAAGATGAAGATGAAGCTACACACATTCGAATATGCAGAGATAACTAACTATAGCGTCAAAATTTCGTTGGTCGCATCAAGATATGGAACTCACCGCTAGACTCGCAGCAAACCGGCTTGTTATTTGTACTACAGATTGTCGGACATGGCTCGTTATTGATGATGATCGGGTCCGAGTTCAGAGCTGCGCAACTTCCACCATCGTCACTACCCTGTCTGACAAAGGTGAGGAAGCTGTCGGTCGAGGCGCAAGTAGAGCTCGATTCGCCACATGCTAATAAAAACAGATGAAAATTGGACTAGGCATTAATTTAAAAAAAACGCGTATACTCACCAGTAGCGTGACATCCAGTGGGATCATTCTGCCCTGTCTGACAACAAAATGCTTTCGTTCCCTGAGCACAAGTCGGATTCCCATCACCTCCCACCGGATCCGTAGCCAATGTTAACTCTCCAACCCCACATGCAGGATTACACGTACTCCCGCCGCCTCCTGTCCAATGACAATTCTGGGGTGCATTCCCCGAAGGACAGCAGAGCTTCGCCGGGGAGTTCGGATCGCATGATGTGGCGGAGCCGGGGTTGGTGGTGAGCGTGGTGAGGGTGTCCCAGCCGTCCGGACAGCTTTGTCCACAGCCGGTGATGGCGCATTGATCGCCGGATTCGACGGCGGAGGGGTTGTTGACATCGATGCCGGGGTAGAGGCTACTGAGGGCGGTGTAGTGCATGTCGTCTTGGTCCACTGACCAGATCATTGTGCCTCGATGGAGTGAAGACACCATGAACTTGCGAATACTGACAGGAATAAAGGACACTTACCCCCAAGGCAGCGGGAGTTCGCAAATTGAACTTTCATTTGTAGCGTCTGTGCATCATCTGAAGAATTTCCGATTGAGCTCCAAAGACGAACGAGAGAAGAGTCTCAAAAGCTTACCATAACTAACCCATTGGTCATCATTCCACACTATATACTTTACGGCCGCCGCCTCATCGAAAATTGGATTCAACCCGTTCTGCGCGATGATGGTCTCAATCTCGGAGAACCTGTATCCACAATTAGTTGAAATAGGGATTATGAACGACTTAGAAGAGATTGAATCAAAACCCACATCAATGTCCCCGAATTCGCCGAACAAGGTCCCGGATCCGCACCTCCAACAAAAGCACATCCAGGCGAGGTGCATCCCGAATCAGCCAGTTGGAACGATCGTCCGTAGAACCCGATCCCGAGGACGATCTTACTGGGGTCGATGCCGACGTTGTTGAAAAGAGAGAGGGTGTCTTGGATCTCGGTTCTACGAACAAGGTTGATAGGAATTAGCTTGATACGGAGAGCGATATATGTCGTATGACCCACAGATTCGTATGAGCGAGGACAATCGATCCGATGTACGGATCGACTCCATCCCAGGTCTAAAGCAAAGCCGTTCGTTCACGAGGATTTCTGAGGAGGAAATGCATTCGACGTACTCCGTGTAAATCATACGTCATCACGTTTACCCAGTCTGCATATTGCATGAGTCCAGGCAGGTCGAAGTGCTGAAGGTACCTAATCTCATCATCAGCTTGTTCCTTTCATTTCTGGGGAGGAACGATGAAAGCAGGGCACACCCACCAATAGGACGACGGAGCAGTGAAAGTAAGCCCATAATTTCTCGGCCCGAAGGCCGCTTTGACTTTCGACATGAACGTCACATAGTTTGTCTTGGAGGAGGGTTACTCTCGGTGGAGCAGCTCAGAACAAACACGTACTTTATCGGCAGGAGAACCGCCGCGATCGAAGGCGGCTGGATATTCCCAATCCACATCTATACACGAATTCAGGTCTTCAGGAGAAAGTGTAACGGAAAGGCATACCAATCCCATCAAATCCATACGCCTGCAACGTATTCAAAGCGCTTGCGATAAACGTCGCAGTATTCGCGTCGCTGCCCACGAGTTGACTGAAAATTTGTGAGGTGGGCTAAAACAAAATACAGTCGAAGTCAGTTCCCGTTCAAAAACGCAATGGAGAATCACGAGAAAGGAATGCGAAGAAAAAGGCTATGAAGATTGACTCACAGGATCATTG
This sequence comes from Favolaschia claudopus, assembly GCA_037176885.1. Taxonomy (NCBI): domain Eukaryota; kingdom Fungi; phylum Basidiomycota; class Agaricomycetes; order Agaricales; family Mycenaceae; genus Favolaschia; species Favolaschia claudopus. Next base: position 249,095 of record JAWWNJ010000048.1, on the reverse strand, counting down.
AAACTCCAGCCCCCAATCGAAAGAAACACCTTCAGCGCGACATTGTTCTTCTTTAATGCTGTTGTCCGGGTCCAGAGCACTGCGTCGCCTGGAGACATTTCGGTGATCGTGAATGAGTCGGAGATGAGTGCAAATGCGAAGTTGACTGGAGCGGGGTAAGGTCAGTCGATTGGAAGAGAAAGAATCTAAAGAAAAGAAGGAGAATTACTCACTGTGAGTGAGAGTATCAGCGGAGATCATCTCAGGTGTGTATGAGCAGGAACGAGACGCAGCCCATCCCTACGACACCGCGAGTTCATTCAATGTTGACGAATCTTAAGGGAAAGCCGGCCGTACCTCGTAATACCCAATTCGTCTATGGAGGGCGCTTTGCTGTTCAGGGCCGCAAGATGCAGGGCCGGGAGGGCTGCAGTTGGATTGACATCCGGTGCCGCAGAATTCTTTCAATCAAAAGTAAACGAGTTAATAACAATCAAGACATGGAGACAATTAGAAGGAACGAATGCATGGATTGCGATACGTACCTTCGGTAGTGCCGCAAAACCCGAACTATTAATGGACATCAGCTAACATGGCTTGTGCAGACAGAAGAAACACGTACTTGCGAACAGCAAACGTTTAGAGGACAAGTGAACTGTGGTATCGAGACAGGATGAACACAACGGGAAAGCGTGAATTATATACGTGCGTACATTTGTGGGCGCTGCGTTGGGCCCGCACTCAGCGAGAGCGTCGCAATTGGACGTGCACGGTCCGCCTTCGGAGACTTGTTTGCAGAACGCTTGCCCGAAGCTGACAAAATACAAAAAAAATGAGCAAAAGGGCAAAGGGGAAGAAATCACGCTTACCCGCAGAATCCCGAGTCGCCATTGCAGCAAGCGCCGTTACTGCAAGGAATCGTTGGTGTACACGACCCTACGGGAAGTGTTGATGAGTTGGATTGAGCATGCGCGCGGGTGATGAGAAAGACGGCTGGTACGAAGTATTAGACCGATTCAGTAGCGATGACAGTCAGGACTCACCCAGAAACCAAAGGGCTGTAGAGGGTAGCATGTCGATACTTATATCAATATCAATCCTCTTACTTCGAGCTGCTTCCAGCAAGAGGAAGGACCAAAATATCGACTGGATTAGAGCGACACCTTGGCATGGTTATATATACGGGCCTTCTGCAATCAAACGGGAGATTTTCACGACCATTCCAGGACATCCCATCAGCGAGATGGCAACCTACCGCAGTACATCCGTACTCGTCGCACTGCTGAGGGCTGTATTCTTCTGAATTGTCCCAAAAATAAAGTCGGATATTCAAGTTGTGCGAAGAAAAGAGTGCGCGAGTAATCCGTCGGTGACCGGATTAAGTACCGGAGACTTGGGATGCCATGTGAACGGTAGGACGCGAGTCAGTCGAAGCAGGTCCTGTCGACAGTGGTGGTGGGAAAGAGAGAGATTGATTGCGATCAATTTCAATATCTGATTTTACCGGCGAGCTCCGGCAACCAACGGCTTAACAGCGGCATCGGCAAGTCGGCAAGTTTCGTGATCAACGCCGGCAATGTTTGTCTTCTCTCCTTACCTTGCGCCTACTCGGGCCCACTGTCACAATGCTATCAATGTCTCGGATCCCCGACCGTCCTCAATTGAAACCCGAAAGCCAAGAAAACCAAACGAAAACATTGAATTCATTTCAGTATAGCCACACCCCGCTTTTGTTGGGTACAGAATCCAGATGTCCCTGGCAGTACTTTGACTTCCTATTCGGTTCCGATATCGTTAACAGCGTAGCGGCCCAGGCAAGTCACATATACCAATAGACGCAAATTCGCTGACTATTTGTTTGTCAAAGTGCCAGTGGTTGCGAATGATTAATATTCTGGGCGAATTGAATTCAGCTCCCGTTATCCATCAGAGTTCCGGGGAACTATACAAGGAGCTATGTGATCCTCTGGAACAATTCACCTCATTCGAGCTCATAAAATGGATCATCACCTTCTGAATTTGCTTTCCTGACCAAACGCAAGTTTGATCGGAACGCTCTGGCCATCGATCATCAACTCAGACAAACGCCGAGCCCTAAACTCGGCCAATCGCTTCTTGAACAAAGAATTGAGTTTCTGTGCCTCTACAACTTGCCCAGCTTATCTCGACGGGTGTTCTTATCCTTCGAATCTTTGAATTTTTAGCCACGGCAACAAAATGAAACAGGCCACACGATTTCCCGGTATCCAATTTGGTCGCCGGAGGAAAAAAATCGGCTATCTCCGCCTGTCATGCAACGGCGACTCCGATCTTTTCTCCTCCTACCGTGAACTTGCCGTGAACCACCCTGCCTACTCACCAGCTGTCTGGTCTGCTACCGTCGTACTCGGATCCCCGGCAGGAACCGTTTGAAATGCCAGAAAGAAAGCCAATGAAAAGAACTCAATCATTTGACTCTTCAAGGTTTGGGTGCCATGGTGGTGCCAAAGGTCCTACATCTCGCCCCGTTATACTCGGTCTGGGCATTCCAACAATAGACGGGGTTTGATATTCACCTCACATCGAATCCTTGCTACCTCGGGCAAAAGATCATTCACATATAGTTCGGCTTCAAAACTTTTCTCTCCAGGATTCTTCCCTGCTCATCATGCACGGACTCTCTTTCCTCGTCCCGCTACTGCTCTCGCACACCGCGGTGTCGAACCGGTTCCACAAAGCGATAAACCACATCAAATCAGCGCAGGATAAAGCGTTCCATGAAGCGCTCCTCCAACAGCTAGCAGCTTCGCGCGGAAATGGCAGTGACGGCGTTATGCCCGTGCACCCAGAGCCACTCATAGCGGACATGGCTCTGAGTCTCCGACCTGCTGTGGACGCGGCATCCAACAGCAGCGGCGGCTTCGCGGATGGCTCGACGAGTTCATTTCAAATCTACACTACGGACAGTCTTCCTACGTCTCCGGCGCCTTCTTCCGCTTGCGCTGCTGCTCTGACAGCTACTGTTGCATGCAACTCCACTGTTCCGCTAATGAGGTTCGTTTCTCTCTCGAAAAAATCCTGATTAGTTGAATACTCATCGCTCATTGAATCAATTTATCAGCTCGTATCCATACCTCCTCATAAATGACCTCCCCACCATCTGCACCTCCTCCTGCGCCGCGTCACTCGCAACCTACCGTGCAAATGTCGTCTCAGCGTGCAAAAACTTCGGCATATCCGGGTCCAACAACGTCTCGTACCTTCCGTCTTTGGCAGTCGACACAATCGCCGGCCCCTACACCGTTCAATGTCTGCAAGATCCCACCTCAGGCAAATTCTGTGAGCCCATGCTGGCGTCCTTTAACTCCACCGGTGGCTTGCTTTCGCTTCCCACCAACCAACTGTGCACATTCTGCACTCTGAAGACGTTGAATGCGACGCTCTCAAACCCAGTGACCTATTCTATTCCAGTAGCTCAGTTGCTTTCGTCCGCTATCACTCAGTGCGGAAGGTACGATCACTCCCGTTAGCGCCACAGATATACTAATCAAAACTCAATAACCCAGTGAATTCTCCTCATACAACGTTTCCGCCGCCAGCTCAACCCCAATCACCACCCCACCCTTCGGCACCCCTCCTTCCACCAACCCGGGCGCCGACTGCGCAGTCGCCGGACGCAACATCACAATTCCATCCAACACAACCTGCTCCGCTCTCGCTCAAACCAACAGCCTGACCGTCTATTGCATCCTCTCAGCCAATCCCTTCCTCGTCGGCTCATCCGACTGTTCCATCGCAGCAGGAATCAAACTCTGTTTATTCAAACCGTGTCAGACTTATCAGGTCGCGGCGAATGATACTTGCGATAGCATTGCCGCGAACTCTAAGTCGATCACGGGGACGCAGATTACGAGCACGCAACTGCAGTCGTTTAATCCTGATTTGGGGACGTACTGTCAGCTTTTATCAGCGAAGATGGGGCAGACGATTTGTTTGACGCCGAATGGAGGGTTTCCGGATGTATGTTTCCCTTTCAAATTCTCGTACCAGCAATGGGAATCGATTATGACTCAATATTAATTTCAGGTCGGCGTCTCAACATCCAACAATCCCTCGGGTACCCCAACGACGTTCGCGCCGATTCCGACCCCCACTGTACAAGGAACGACAAGCAACTGCGGGAAATATTATCAAGTCCAACAAGGTGACATCTGCAATACGGTCGTTTTAGCGAACAGCATCTCCCTACCTGATTTTCTCACTTTGAATCCTGGTACGCACCAATCAATATTCGATTCTCGCGAAAATAAAATTTGTTCCTTGCATAGAAATCGACGCCAACTGCACCAACCTCTGGCTCGACTACTACTACTGCGTTGCTCCATACCCTCCTTTCACGTCGACCTCTGCCGCCCCACTTCCCACTACCAACTACACGAGCGCCTCGATCTTTCAGTATCCCATCCCATCGGCGTCGTATACGCCCGTAATGCAAACTCAAGTGCTTACAGCCGCGGGGGTTCCTGTTCCGACGAACGTCGCGCCGGGGACAAGGACTGTGGGCTGTGGGTATTATTACAATGTCGCAGTAAGTCAACAATAATTTAATCCAAGTAACGCGAATTTCTAATTAAATTATTTGTTGCAGTCTGGCGATACCATATCCACAATCAGCAATACCACCGGCCTTAACTCCACCGAACTCGCGGTCTGGAACCCCCAGCTCGCATCATCCCCTCCACCATTAACACCAAACACCGCCCTCTGTGTCGTATTCCCTCGAGGAAACTACACCCTCGCCACCGCCCTCGTCCCGTCGAACGTCGCGCCGAACGTCACCACCGCCCACTGCGCCCAGTACTACACCATCGTGTCAGGCGACACCTGCCCCGGCGTCGAGTCGAAGTTCTTCATCGACGACTCAACGTTCAAGTCCTTGAACCCCGGGATCAACGCCCAATGCACGAACATCGTACTCGGACTGGCGTATTGCGTCTTCTCCATCTTCCCGCCCGACACCTCCACCCCGACTGGTCTACCAGGAAACGTCGCGCCAGGCACTATTACAGAGGGATGCACCCAATATTATACCGTGGTTTGGGGGGATGGGTGTGCGAGTATTGAAAGCAAGTTCAACTTGACGTTATCCCAATTCATCGCTATGAACCCCGAAATCAATTCGGGGTGCACGAACCTCGCGTTGGCAGAGGCGTATTGCGTCGCGTCGAGCAATAGCACGTCCGGTGGGCCGCCTGCGAATGTCGCGCCGGGGACGATCACGGAAGGCTGTACCGAATACTACACGGTCGTCTCAGGCGACGGCTGCGCGAGTATCGAGAGCAAATTCCACCTTACCCTCTCTCAATTTATCGCGATGAATCCTGAAATCAACTCTGGCTGCACCAATTTAGCACTCGCGGAGGCATACTGCGTCGCCTCGAGCAACGCAACCACACCAACCGGCCCCCCGTCTAACCTCGCTTCCGGCTCTCTGGGCAACTGTACCTCATATCATACCGTCGTCTCAGGCGACACCTGCTCCGCTATGGACTCTAGTGCACACATCGCCTTGGCGGATTTCCTGCGCTGGAATCCCGAGATCAACACGGCGTGTACGAATATCCAGCTTGATTTGGCGTATTGTGTCGGAGGGGGAGGAAATGCATGCGGGAAGGTGTATACGGTGGTTTCCGGGGACTCATGCGCGACTATTGTCAAGTCGCAGGGTGTGACGCAGGCGCGATTGAATACCTTGAATCCGCAAATCAACTCGGCGTGCTCGAACTTGGATGTTGGGGAGAATCTTTGTGTTGGGTAGAGTAGTAAGACTTTGTCCTGGATATTGTTAAATTATGTTTTTCACCCTTGAATGGAATTTTCGGAGCTGAGACTTTCATGTTCCAGCATTTTGCAAGTTCATAAACGGAAAAGGTGCGAATGAGGCTGTGACGAGAATTGCGTCGATAGAGCTCATCGATAACTTTCGATTGGGCTACAATGAACTTGACATCCATGAGTTCCATTCAACCCTCATTCGAGGCAGTATTTTCGAGCTAAGAGAAACGGACGCGACTCATCGCGATCACGTGATCGCGTCGTGTATTTCCTTTTGCGAATTATGAACGAATTCGAGGCAATGATACGACCATACAAAGCGAGAAGCAGGTAATCCTTCCCGCTATAAAACAACTGACCTCGCATCTCCCACCTATGGCGGTTAAAGTGCACATTTAATAATTCCCCCCAAATATACAAAATTTTTGCCGATCCCCCTATAAATGGGGTGCTTGGTAAAATCCCCCCACAAAAGACACCTTCGAAGTCAACGGAATTATTTGGGGGGAAAATTCCAACTCCCCCCAAATACAAAGTCGAACTTTCCCCCCAAATAAACTTCCGAGTTCCAACTTTCATTTTTTGACCCAACCCCCGCGATTTGATAGTGTCACTCTCGGTGAGTACCCTGCTTAGTCTCCCTACTCCGTCCTTCATTGGTTCCACGCAAATTATAGGCTGTTTTAGCCATCAGTACAAGCTCGGCACGCTCCGACGGCGGCATTCTCCGGCATCTCTGTCTGATACAGTAGCAGTTAGCTCTAAAGATCTCGTGTATTCTGTAGGTCTGCCAAGAAAAATATTGCCCAAGCCTGGAACCTAGAGGCAAGACTCAACTCCATCCAATGTGAATTGATATAAGTAGAGAGTCCCACAAAGTCGGCTTCGGGCATCTCGGATAGCGCACCTTTCGGCCCTTCCCCGCTGATCTGCTCATTAGTTATGCTCCAGGTCGTGCTCCGTTCAACTAGCATTCAAACAATGAAGACTGCAACGGTTATACTGAGGTCTAACAGAGATGCCGGACAAGGCCGACTCAGACCTCGGAGAGTGCCGAGTTTGTACTGATGGTCAAAATGACCTATACTTTGCGTGGAACCAATGAAGGACGGAGTAGTGGGACTAACCAGGGTAATTACTGGGAGTGATACTTTTGAATTGAGAGTTTGGTCAAACAATGAAAATTGGAAGTTTATTTGGGGGGGGGGGGACTTTTGACTTTGTATTTGGGGGGAAGTTCGTGAATTCCCCCCAAATAATCTCGGCAACTTTGGATGTGTCTTTTTGGAGGGAATCACGCCAAAAACCCCATTTATAGAGGGGATCCGCAAAAATGTCATATATTTGGGGGGAATTAATAAATGTGCACTTTAACCGCCATACCCACCCCATCACCAGCCTGTGAATTCTTTCCACGACATCCACAACTCATCCTCAACCGAGTCAGCTGGAAGTTGATCTCTGACATACTGTATCATATCTGAGGGCGGATCCGGAAATGTCTGCCAGGTAGAACATTGCGTCAACACCGACACGAGTTTTCGGAACGTCGTGAAACAGATTTACCTGAAGCCATTGCAAAATATTGTGCCAGTGGTGGTTCTCAGAAGGGGCACCGTACTGAATACAGAAAGTATGAGTAATGACTCACTCACTCTTCAAGAGTAGCACTACTCACATCCCAAAATATCATCTCTCGAGAGATGTATGCAGTCAGGTAGGCTTGACTGTTACGCAAGGTCTGTAGAAGCTCGGGAGACGGCGGACAAGATCTCAACACACAGGACCAAGCTGGTAGAATCCTGATTGGGCCTCCGACGATGAGCAGTAGAAGAGATAGCCAAAGTTTGAAACCTTACCAAACGTTGCGCTGGCGAGGCAGTTCCTCCAAGCACCATCGCACAACTATTTCCAGAGAAGGATCAGGGTGGAGATCCCGGATGCGTGGGGGATAGGAAATCGACCGAAATAGGCGCCTCCAAGGAACAGAGTCGCCAAATTCGTTGCGTAAGGCGCAGATGGCAGTTCGCGCATCTTTTCCCGAAAGACCATAAGCTTTGAAAACCATGCGGGCTCCGTCCATGCATTCAATAGCAGTGCCGTGTTCTAGGAATGGGAGGGAAAAGAGACGATACATGTGCATCATCCTTATTAATTCCGGTGAGGTTATTGACCGAATATAGTCGAGGGTGTGCATTTCGGAATCAGCAACCTCGTCAGTTAGACTCGAGGGAACGCTACGAATGCATTCCGCATTAAATTTCGCGGCAAAGCAAATTTCCTCCCAGGTTTGGAATAAATCGACAGGAGCCTCCTCCATCTGACATTTCCCTGCGTCAGAAGATCTCATGAGATGAGACGTGATTTTACGCACCTTTAGCCACGTCAGTACGTGGTCAGTGTTTGCAGGAAATACACCTGAAAGTGCATATTCCAACCTGAACGAACCGAGGAGACTACACATCTCCTGAGTGAGCCGGGTGGTTATTATAAAAAGGAGAGAGGAGACAAGGAGACTGCAAAAAATGTATCAATATGCACGTGCATTAGTATAACGAACGCTCACTAGCCCATACGAATGTCAGGTTCCGCCCAGCATTTGAGTAAGTCGATGGCCAGGTTCTGTCTGTCCACAGCACTGAAGTGAAAATTCCGAGAGCGCGTCGAGTCGCGGAGGAAGTCGAGGAACGAAGCATGGTAGACTAAGATATAAAAGTCCGCACCAAGTCGCCGTTTTGCGACATGATTATGTTCGATCTTGATCAGCGAATGAAGACGGCGTAGCGTCAAAAGAACCTGCGTAGGTTTTAAACCAAGAAGTTGCCCAATATCTTCGACGTTCAGACGATCGATTAGCCCGGCCATAATTACAGCCAGGACACGGGAGAGCTGGGATCGGTATGGAACCATAGTCAGGATATGATGGTATAGTTCGTCGAGCGCAGCAAAAGGCGATGAATGTTCATCATCTTGGGGCTCGGGATGAATCTGAGTGACGAGTTCAAGGCGTTTCATTGGATCGAAATCTTGGTCCGCCACAAATCGAATGACCGTCGCGGCATAGATGAAATGGCCTGACGATTTATTTAGAATGTGCTGAATTTGTTTGTCGCTGGGCCAGGCAGCGGAAATTTCGGCCATAGCGGTATGAGTTTCGCTGATCCGTTTGAATTCGTCCATGAGATAAATGGAGACGTCGTCGAAGGAGCCGTGGACGTCCAAACGCTCGCAGAACTGTAGCACAGGTCCATCGAAAACATCTTTGATATGCGCCTCTGGCCTGCTGGAGACGAGAATGCGAAGCAAAGGCTGAGCTGGGAGGGATCGAGCGATTGAGCGCAGCAGCTCTTGTTGCTGGCTTTCGTCTTCGCATTCGTCGAGGCCATCAATGACGATGATCAGGCTATCGCCGGGTCGGTTATATGGCTCAATTAAAAGCTTCTGCAATTGAATTGAGAGGGATTTGTCGACAAGGGCTGGATCAGCTGTCAACCGCATAGCAAGAGCGCCTTTGAAGGATTGGGAAACCAGAGCGAGCTGATACGCGATTGTCGGCCACAGCTTGGTGGAATCTTCGCGAGAGGGGTGCCCACGCTTGAAGAAGAAGCTGCCGGCGAGACAGTTTCGAGACTGCAATTCCTCGCAGAAGCTTTGAGCAATTGCAGATTTTCCGGTTCCCGCAGGGCCATGCATCCACAGAATTTGTGAACTGCTGCTGTCCTGCGACCATTGGCTCAAACGATCGAGAATTTCCATTCGAGTGTTCGGGTGACACGGCGGATGGGTGTAGCTGTGAGCTGAATCATGGGTCCCGTCGGTCGCTGAAGCGCCGTATAGGATGCGTAATGCTAAAGACAGTGTCAGACGATCAGTCGAATTTTCTTGTGCTCACCACTCAGCACACGCACCAGCGTCAATCTGATCATCGTGAATTAATATTAGATAAATGGCTAAGAAACCTGGAAAAACCTACGCTCGAATTATCGACCTTTCTTTCAATGGAGATGGTAATATCGAGCTAAAGGTTTCATTAGCTGGCCACTTCATCCGCGAGCTCGACAAGGGCATACATGGAAAGACCTCAGACGTGTATCGATTCTTCTCATGACAGCCTCGATCGTTTTGATATCCTCTTCACTCTCTAAGATCCGCTTGAGCGAACTCCGCTTGGTTAGGGCTTCTATGGCGTTCAATTCAGTTTCCAGAAATCTCGACAGCCAAGCCTTAGTGGAAACAGAAAACTTTTGAACTGAAGACGTACTCGGAAAATTTCAGAATCCGATCTTTCCCCTCTGAAGTTGAAGTGTCCGGTAAAACCGAGTTCACAATCTCGAGTTGGTGCGAAACTTCTTGGAGTAATGCTCGCAAGTCATCACTGTTATCTGATACGCTCTGTGGAAACATTTGCACGGGCTTGATATGACTAGCGCTGGCTGTAAAGTGCTAACCTGTGCTAAATCGACGACAGCGTTGACGACACTAATGGGAATCTTGAAGGGTGTGCCGTCGAGGATTGATTCCACCCTGCTGAGTAGCAGAACAAGTCCGCTCTTGAGCTTCCTAATGTGATCCGGCATGTACGATCGAGATTCTATGGCTGAATTGCGGGTCCGCCGTGCGAGAATTCCCTTGAGAGTCTTCATGTAGGGTCGACCGTCGTCGTTGGAGGAAAAGAGAGAAATGAGGCGATGCTTGACAGCTTTGGAGATGTGTCAAGCCGAGCCGGCGAACAAGGATCTTGGCGGCGGCAAAATTCAAGCAAAATTCACGGGAATATCCAGATTATATTCAGAACTCTGGTTAACATGTGAGAAATCTCCGGAAAAAATGTCAGACCATTTCGATGGTTTAAGCGAGTATATTCACGTACGAACCAGAACAGCTGGCTCGTTGGCAAAAGTTCACGAGAGGGGACTCAGATATTTCGCCGTCTGGTGTGGCATTAAAATGGAAAAAAAATCAGAGCCCGAAGGGAGATATTTCGTGCTTCGAGTTCTATGCTGAAATTACGCAGATTGTGCCAGTAGGTGAGCCACTTCGTTCGACATGGTGGTTCGTGGACAAAAGGTGAAGTGTGACTGTCAAGTATGGTGACGATCATGATCTGGTGACTGTCACGCCAGGGAACAGCAACCCTGACACTCACCGCCAACCATATGCCATGCTCATTCATCCACTCAATCGCTCAATAGTCTGACACCAACTATCTCCCTAACAATGACCTCGATATTGAGGATGCTCGAGCACATTTGCAGCTCCAAGGACCAAAAGCTCATATCGCAGAACCCAGGGTGTCGAAAACAAGTCTCCCAGGACTCTACGTCCAAATCCACACTGGCATGGCAGACTAACCAGTACTAAGCTCCTACAGGTTTTAACTCAGACGACACTCGCCCGCCGTCCTCAGTAAGAAATATAGCAAAATATGGATTCTTCCCCTTCGTACGCGATAAAGGGGCATTCATCGACGGCGGCGTCGGCATTCGCAGGCGGAACGTATACCGCCCGGTCCGCGTACAAGTCCTCCTCGTCGTCTGACCATGTACCTGCGGCGCTTCCTCGGCACCGACATTGATCCCTACGTTTCAGTAATAAAACTCGCCTTCGCTTTCAGGTTCTTGACACTCGCTGGACACCATGCGCTTGAACTCACTTCTCCCCTCCCTGGCCTCCGTTCTCGCTATCCTGGTCTTTGCATCTACCATCGTCTCTGCGTCCTTCGCCGATTCAATCGCTAGTAGTTCTGAAGACTTCGTGACGAAGGTCCACGTCCCACACACCCACCCCTTGTTGTTTTACCATGGAAGATGGGATGATGCGCCTGAGACGTGGTGGTGCGTTGACCTTTCATATAGTTCTCGTTAGAGAAATTGACGCCATATTATTATCAAAGGTCCGCCTCCGGCTTCGCACTCGCTCTTTCCAGCCCCTCGACCCTCAAATCCATCACCCTCACCCTAGGCCAAAACACGACCTTTCCCCTCGTCGCGCTCGGGGTGTCGATCAACTACGGCGAGTGGGTCCCGTTCAACGCGTCTGCTGGGTGCGCGTTGTTTTTCTTTCTTTCTCCTGTTCATGCAACTGTCCTTGAATTTGAATCGTTTGCCGCATATATTTCAGCCCGAATCAAGTCCCTCTCCCCTCTCAACTTCAAAGCAAAAGCAAAACAGACATAACAACGATCCGCATCCTCACACAAATGTATTTCTCCAGCCAAATGCACCTCGAGAGCATCGATATCGAGGTCTCCAGTGACTCGCATCTCGTGAGCTTTCCTATCATTCTGTCCCCTTCGTTCTCTGATATCCACACAATAGCCGCCGACACTCATCCCCTACCCCTCCTCCCCCCTCGCATTCGAATTCATCGGCGACTCCTTCTCCACGGGGTACACCACCCCTCTCGGGGCGCTTCAGGCTTGGGACTTCATCGTTGCGGAACGGTTCAAGGCGGAGCAGAGCATCGTTGCGCAGCCGGGGGCGGCGTTGGTCGTGAGTTCATCTGTCTTTCTTTGAACTTCAGTTGCTCCGTTCTTCGCATTTCTTTTCGTTTGATTGGATGGTTGTTTCGCTTCAGAGTAAAGGCTGAATACTAACCGCAATTCAACAGGACATCTTCTCATTTGGGAACGCTCATGGGATGTCGTACCAGTTCTTCAAGGTTTGTTCGTTCGTTTGACTGCTATTTTATCCTCACATGGATAGTTAACATTACTCATGCTCGGCACAGACGGAGGACACTTCGTACTACTACTCAACCGTACACAACTACACCACCCCCTGGAATTTCCGACGTGATGTACCAAAGAGGACGCACGTCGTTGTGCATATCGGGTGCGTTTTCAACCTCTACTCTCTCTCCGCCTCATTCGTTGAACTCAACTTGTAATGGTCCACGTATAGCGCCAATGACGCCTCGCAACTCGTCCCCCAGCCCCTCTTCGTGTCGACCTACATCGACTTCCTAACGAAAATAAGGAAAGAGCTGTATCCGACACAGCCGTTCTTCTTGTTCACTCCTGTGCGTTATTCCTTTCCACTCTCTTCTCCCTCTTCGCTCCCTCCAATTAATCTAAATCTGGTAACGCGTGCAGTGGGGCTGGCCGCAGCCTTCTGGGCCGAACGCGTACTACTACGATGGGGCGTATCAAGAGGTGTTGGATGCTAGGTGAGTTGATTTCTCACGGTCCTTCCTCCCTTAATCCGCACCAAACGAACGAGGCTAAAATGATGCATTTAGAAAATCGATGGGCGACGAAAACCTGTTTCTTGTCAATACGACTGGGTGGGTGGGATATGATGATGTGTTTCCCGAGTGAGTGCTCATTTTTCATCCTTGGTTCTCTTTTCCCTCTCGCTTCATCTTCGTCTTTGCTCCGCCTCCCTTACATAATTCACTTCTCATTTCCTTTGGCTTTCCTTCCTCAAAATCTTCTGATTCTAATGCATCGACACTTCTTGCAGCAATCTTCATCCGAGTGTCGAAGGACATGCGAAGATCGCGCGTTTGTTCTCGGCGTGGTTGGAAGATTGGGGATTGAAGCCGTTGGAGGCATGGCCGGCGCAGTGAGTCGATCGAATTGCGTCGAATTCTGTTTACATTTGCGACAAGCGATAAACCGTTCTATTCGTAATGTCATACAGGGAGAAAAGAATTATATAAATTGCAATAACACGTCTACTCCATCGGACGCTCGCTTACACTCACAATCGCCTTCGCCAAACTCGCTGGCGGTTTATGTAAACCACAAAGCCTGAGAAACTCACCTACATTGTTAGTATCAAGCAGCTCCTTCCACCGATCGTCGTCTTCCATGTGTATAGCGGAACGGAGCGCCTGAACGATTTGGCAGAGTGCCCGGGGGGGGGGGGGGGTTTATTATACTCGCGCGGTCCACAGTCTGAACAGCGAGTTTACGGAAAACAAACAATGTAGTACTGTACGGGTGTTTATCCTTACAGAATCCTACAAGTTGTTATCCGAGCACGTCATCTTTCCAGGGGGTCGATCCCACAACGCAATCAGGGAACTGGCCGGCCGCTTGTATGGCAGGACCTCTGGTTAGCCCGGTGTGGTGATACGGCGGATTTCCACGCCAGGCGTTGATGCTATGCAAGTCCATGATCATGAGTATCAATGTCGAAGTGGATTACTTAATAAACACGCACTGGACGACCGCAATACCTCACAACTCCGCACCCCTTACACAAATGCGACGCCCGCGGCCTCGGCGGCTCACAATCGGAATCAGTCCTCCCCACTGCGCACCGGAGACTCCTCGTTAACACCATCGACTTCCACGCCAATTCAAACATCGCGAGCTCTCCCAGCACACTCAGAGGAATCGACGGCTCAGGCGCCCCCGTAAGCACAAAATTCTCGCCGAACGTCTCGCATACGGTCTGGAACCAAAGCACCGTCCGAGCCATGTCGCTTCGCTGTTGTAAATTCGCCCGCGTTGTCGGGAGGATGCTTTGCATGCCTCGTGCGATTGCGAGCATTCTCGTACCGATGCCGAGGTGGGGGCTGGTGAGGAGGTGGTTGATGAGGTCGGGGGTACTGTGGGAGACGGCGACGAAGAGGCCGTCGACGCAGGCGGTGATTTGGCTGATGAAGTGGAGGTACTGGAGGGAGATTTGTTTGGGGGCGGGGTGGGTGAGCGCGTGCTCGAGGTGCGAGGTGGCGAGGTGGAATACGCGCGGAGTGGTCAAGACGTGAATGTTGAATTCGGGGGATGCGAGGGAGAGGGTGCCGATGACGGAGAAGACGCTCGAGCCGTGCTGGGGGTTGGCCGTCCATTGGAGGAGGGTATCACAGAGGGCAGTTGGGGAAAGACCAAAGGGATTGAGATCCCGCTCGTCGCGTGGCCACCCCTTCTTTGCGTTGGAAGGGGGAAGGGTGACGGTCGTTCGGCGGACTGTAGGGAGAATAGTGTGGCAACAGAGCATTTGCATGATGATGTCAAGGAAGGTTAGCGCTTGTTCGCGCGTCGGTGGCGATGAGGGATTGTGGAGTCCCGGGATGGCTTTGTTTCGGGGACTGCAGTGGCATTCCGACAGATGCTCGCGTAAGCGCCGGTGGTCGTCCTCGGAGCGCGGAGTGGTCAAGAACTTCATCGTAGCGTCGAGAAGCTGAACCTGGTACTGCGCCTTTCTCGACAATACTTCGAGGAGCATGTGCGGCACGCTGTTCGCAAGGGCTTCGGCGCAGGCAGAATTCGGACCCATCGGGTCGAGGAGGGCGGAAATGAGGAGAGATTCGTAGATGGAAGACATGGGTGAAGAAGAGTGGCGACACAGCCCGTCCTCGAGCGTTTGCTTTTATAGGGATTGGCCACAAAGGGAATCAGAGCGTTGTGGCCAATCGCACCCGGCGCTACCAATTCTGGCCGGTGGCATGTCCAGATAAAGAGAACAATGTCTTGCAACGCTTTGATAGTGGGTGTGGCTGTCCTCCAGGCAGGGCAGCAACGGAAAGTCGCCAGCCAAAGCGAAGAGAGCCTGAGGATATTGTAAGTTGATTGTAAGGACGAGTATGGGTTGAGAATTTCCATGAAGATTGGCCTTGAATTGGCGGGGGCGGAGACTAGCGGGCACGGTGTATCCGGGAGGCGTTTGTTTTCAGCATGGTTGGAAGACTGGGGGCTGAAACCGTTGGAGGCGTGGCCGGCGCAGTGAGTCAATTGAATCGTGTCGATTTGTGTATAGATTTTTTCGACAAGCGATAAATCATTCGATTCGTAATGTCATATCATACAGGGAGAAAAATAGGGCATTCCGAAAAAATCGTAGAGAAATCAGAACGTACTTAGCTGCAGTCTACGGGGGGCGGGAAATTTCCAGCCGAAATTCATGTGTTAAGTATTTGTGATACAGTTTACGCCAATTGCGCTCCGCTTCGTTGATTCCTTTCTTTCTTTCCGTGGCGTGCTGCGAACAGACCCTCAGATAGTGGCAGTAGACGCATCAATCGCAGCCCCCGTAATCTCTTTCTCCTAAAAAAATACCGAGCAAACACCGATTCATCAGTAAACCATCCAAGCGAAACCCCAAGCATTGCAAAGAAACTCGTCAACGCAACGCACCTGATCCTGTCGATGTATATCCATATACAAAATCGCCAACAGCAAGAACATGCGCTCCAGCTCGTCTTGCATGTAGTACGGGAAGTAGAGCACAGCGCGTTCGTTGTCGTGGAGGAGGTGTTGGCGGTGGGTTGTGAAGCGGACGGTGTCGGCGACGGTACCGTTGAGCGGGGTTGCCTGAAGAATCCACCGTCAGTCTGCTATATCTCGCGGAATGAGGGAAGTATGGTGTGGTGACGCACGAGAAGCTCTTTACTGCAATTGCCGTGGTATTTGAGGTTGAACGGTCGTGGGCCCCAGTTCCATTCTCGGTCTCTATCAAAACGACGAGCAAAGATTCAAAAATGCACATCTGAAGAAAATCCAAAGAAAGGTAGAACTCACGGATGACACATCCCCGCCGACTTCCTCTTTAGCTCATCCCACTTCTTCACAGCGCCATTCAAACTGAACGTTTTATCCCGCCAATTAATAAGCCCCACAACCCCACTCGCGGCAGTGACCGTAGTCAGCTTCCGGCCGGAACAGCTCTTTGTCGTGGAGGTGGTGTAGTATACCATGTTATCCGGGCCGATGAGCGAGGTTTCGAGGAGCTTTTTGTCGGCGAAGGTGAGGGGGAGGGACATGGTGAGATTGAGATTGAGTTTGAGTTCCAAGGAGGTATATCGTATATCGTATATCGCGGGGGTGGACAGCGAGAGAGCTCGATTTTATAAAGACGCGACGGCGTCGACGACGGCGCTCCACTTTGATGTACAGCTTGAAAGGATTGCGTAGAGATGAAACACCAGAGATGCACAGGTTCAGTTAATGAATGAATGTATTCTTCGCAGATCAAGTCAGCCGTCGCGGGACCAGGAGGTCATTCTGAAGATTTGCGGTCCACGGAAATTCCGAATAAATGATATGCGAAGATGATGAAAGTTCGGGACAAGAGCAGGTTCGTGGGAATCGGTGCAAATATGGCTAACTTTTAGCACTGCTTTTTTTGAACTCACCGTGCAACTGCGTTTGCATAAATTTCGACTACGATTTCCATTAGAAAGAAAAGTCCACCAAGCAAAAATAATTACTGCTATTGATGAACACTACCTTACTCTTCAATATTACCTAGTCTGACTCTGATGCGAATCGGAACGAAACGCCCAATACCGGACGACTGAGATTACGATTTGCCAGCACAGTATTATTACATGTAAGTAGCAGTTCGATTATATTCAGCTTATATTACCGGTGGCTCCTCGTTTACCTCCCCACTCGCATTCCCTTCGCCCTCCGCCCTTCGCCCTCACAAAACCCTCCCCTTACCCCTTACACAATCCCCACCCACATGAATCCTCGACAACAAATGCCTCCTCAACGACAGCGCCTGCACCTCCTTCCCACACCCCACCTACCTACAACACATTGACACCAACCCCGTCCCGTACCGCGCTACCCCGTGTATCTGTCTCAGATGCCTCAACAAGTCTTTGAAGAGGAGGATACTGTTGCAGCTGGAGTTTTTCGAGTCCCACATACACGCGATACCGCTTGCCTCGGCTTCGTCATCACCAAGCGTTCCGATGCCGGGGGAAGGAAGGGATCGCAAGCTGTTGCCGACCCCCCAATGAGAGGCATTGAGCCTCCGCTGGATACGACCCTTGCGAATAGCCCCACTCGCAGCAAGTCTTTGCGCTCTAATCCCCATGACTGGCTCTGTAGTATCCCGACCAAACATCCCGCTCAACGCTGCCACTGCACCGGGAGTATCAATTTCTGAGTTCGAACCAGGTGACTCGCTGCGTACGCTGCCGTCGTCACCAGCGTACAGCGGCGTAGAATCACCTTCTCGGGCACGCGTCGAATTCGGAGGCTTCTCGAACGACGCGGGAGTTTGAATCTCACAAAACGCGAGCGCTTTCCATTCATAGCCCGACACCTGAAACTCGGATGCACTACTTAGCTCCGAATCTTCGTGGGTGGGGATAGTGGTGTTGACGAAAAACGGCTGCGCATAACCCAAATTCGAAGTCTCAACTTGAGGAGAATCTTCGAAATCGGAGGCGGGAATCGGTAAGCTACGATAGGATTCAGTGCTCTGGATTTAGAGAGATAAACGTTAGGTGATCCGAATGCTTACCTACGACTCGAATTTCCGTTCCATTGGCACCCGAAACATTATGGCACGCGGACTGGTATGGACCCAGGCTGAAGCATTCATCTCGCAATCAGTCCTCATCTCGACATAAAGGGAATAAATGAAGTCCTACCCGTTCGGTCTGATTCTTCCCTCATGGTATTCACGGGCAGACAAGAGTATATTCCGAGTACACATCATCAAACCTGCATTCGAAATTGGAGAAAGGGAAATAGTATGACCTGTGCTGATGTAGTCCTCGCCGCCCCAGCTAAACAATATCAGTCGTCTGCTAGGGAATCAAGAAGAAAGAGCCACTCACGCCCACGGTATCAACGCGGGATGGATCGGGGTCGTCGGGATATATATATATACGATCTTGACTGACACTAGCAGCTGCATAATAACCGGCAGAGGCACCATGGTAATGGTACTCGTATTTGCCGCCCCAGCTGAAACGTCAAACTCAGGCAAGGCAAGGAGAAAAGGATATCCAACGCAGGGACTTACTCACCTCTCCCAAACACCTTGTCCTTCCGCACCCCCACGATTAACATTGACATGCACCGTACCAGCGGCGTATGCGCAGTTCAATTCCTTCGCGCCAAAACATATTCGAAGACTCCCAATGACAATAGCGTGCCTTCGAATTACAATCGCAGGGATACAGAACGTTTCGAGGTCGACTCGGATTCCGAGACCGTGCCGGACCAGCGGCGATGGCGACAGCGACAGGATTAACATTCTTTGCAGAGTACGCGTTTGACTCGAGGTCGAGGTGGTCTGGCGGCGGGTATAATCCGAATTCGGGGATCCATGGATAAAGAAGGTTCTGGTTCTGGTTCTGAGCGGCATTCAGAAGAGGGAAGATGGGAGTAGTGAGGGGCAGGGAGAAAGGGAGAAAGGGAGCGGGAGCGAGAAGGCAAATGGGACGGGCGGAGTAAAGATGTGAATGAGGTTTGAGGCTCACTGATAGACAAAGAATAACGCGAACAATGCCGATTTACAGGGTGCCTTGTTCGACCTTCGTTGAATGGAATACAGAAAGAATAGGAAAGAAAGCTTACTATAGCTACTGATATGATTTTTGAAAGCTCGTTCGTTTACAATGCAACAAAGACCAGAATGCGACATCCGATCCTAGCTGCAATTTGGTGACCTAACCACAAGAGAAATACGGACGGCACCTGGGTTCAGTCTCTTGGTTGCGCCATAAGCCAGAGTTCATCGAGCCAGACTCAAGTATCGAGCAAGGATCAGGGACTTTCGAGAAGAAAAGCAGGAAGTGGGAGAAGCGTGGCGCTACGGCATGCTGCCGCGATCAGACAGATTTTGATGGTCGCACGCTCACACCGCCTTTCATCAGCAAAATTCCGACCCCATACATAGACCAACATAGTCAATGTAGTCGGCATAGCCCTGTCGTTTACCCCCTGTTATATAGTGCACCATAGCCGCCCCTCGACAGTATGTATGTCGCTGTAGTTGATATAGTTACAGTCGGTGCAATGTAGTCCTGTAGTCTTGTAGCAGAATAGGCAATATAGCTTGCTGTCGCACAATATATTGTCATCGGAAGGGCTCTTGCTCATGAACATATGATACAACGAAAGCAACATGATATTATTAACCAGATACAATGCGTACTAGGCGAGCTAACATCTGACTCACGCACCTTCGACCCGCAAATCCTTCTGTTGTGTTATATCCGTTCCGGCCCCCACAACGGGAACCGGTGAAGGCAGTGGAGATTGCCGACACCGGTCCTGAGGTTTGAGCAGGTAACATTGACGACTAGCGAGTTATTGTTAGCAAAATAGATATAACTGAGAGGGACATGGACACGCACACAAACAGAGATCGCGAAAGAAAATCGGCAAGCGGCAACGAAGTCTGGATACAACAGAATGGAAGAGGATAAATCTTGAATGAGAACCTTGAAAACAGTCTACATCTTGAATGATAGACTTCGGGGAACATCGCTTGAATCAACAGTCTTGAATCCGGAAACGGGGAAGTTGGACAACGCGAGAGCTTGAGTTCCAGGAGCTTCCGGCTTGATAGGGCTTGATAGTTCTTAAGCAACTTGGATAGTATGGGTCGGAGACTAGACTTGTGTTTGAGGAGCGGGGTCGTGCTTGAGATCTGGTTAGAGGTGAATTGAGGGCGAACGCAAAGCCATTTGTTTTGAGTCAAAGAGAGGTGAGAATCTTGCTGATCAATGTGGCATTGAAGCGTTGAGACTTTGAGAAGAATGTGGTGGAAGCGGGCAGCGAGGGTGAGGCAAGGAGAGGCGGGGAGAGGGATGGATGGTGGTGGGAAGAGAAGAAAGAGAGTGGCCATCAAAACCAACCATCGCCTGCGGAACACGTGTCGCGCACGGACCTTGATGCCAAGACTTTCGGACTTGGTCATTTCCGTCGTTTTCTCCCTGTCCCCCATCCTTCTGCTCTTCCTGTTCGTTGCCCTCGTCGTATCTCCCCTACTGAACCAACCAAACCTTGAATTTGACTCAAGTCTTCAATGCTTCAAACGTACCAGATTGACGAGCCACCTATCTCTCAGCTCTGTATGCATCGCCGCCGACGATTTCCGAATTGGAGAAGTTTCGATGTAGTCGGAGTGGGGTGGGAGGTAGTTGATTTTGAATGAAAGATGCATGTCTACCACATATTCTCCGTACAATGTTTGTGAGTCCTATCATCGTACTTCCTGCGGAAGTTCTACCTTTTGCTGTAGATTGTGTTGCTGTTGTAGACTTTGGTGTTGTCAATAGTGGGCTGTATTGCCGTGCAGGCATGGTACATAGCGGCCCATAGCGGCTCCCTGGAGCAACATCGGCTATGTAGCGCAATATATCTCCCTCCGAAGCTATATCGACTACGAGCACTACAGCGAGCAATATACCCAAGCCGGCAGCTACGGCCCGAGGAGTTTTTCCTGATGTTCTTTCCCTCCTCCACATCCTCTTCCCGATTCAAACGCGCGGTACAAGCCTCGGAACCGTTCAAATACCTAGCTCCAGGCTGGTCCTCTCTGCTACGATAACAAACTATCTGGAATGGACTCGGAGGACGGTGGAAAGCCTAAGGCTCTCAGTGCTCGCTCAGATAGATGTAACGGGCCGTCGCCACGTGTGTAGACTTGCAAGGCTGGGATACCGGTTCAAATGAACGTCTGTCCCAACTCGGCGAACGCGAAATCTTTTTTTCATCTTGAACCATCCACGCAACCTTATGTTTCCGATGCGACTTGGTGGTTCGGAAAGAATCAGTCATCATCCAATGATCATCACCGTTTACGGTTTCTCGAGCTCGTCGTTGGCACCGGTTGAAAGCGACGCTGCAAGGCCGTGTAAGGTATGTCGCGCGGCTTTATTCGATTTTGATAATTACTACTAAATTTACCCTAGCCATTTCTGACAGCACAAGATCTGCTTCTTGAAGACAGCAACCCTCCTGGAGATGGACGCCTCCGATGCTCACGAGTTAATCCTGACTGAAGCCAGTGACTCTCGTCTCAATCTCGAGTGCATGCTCTTCGCAGTCTACTAGGTCGATTTCAACCGTTCCTTTGAGTAATTTCCAACGCCAACGGCGTGTGGTTTGCGCTCTTGGCTACTGTGGGTGCTAGTTTTCAACGACTGCGGTTATCCTCTTCGCGACGCTTGCGGCCAGCTGCTCTCGAATCGCCACTGCGACCTCCTGCGAATACCCGTCCAATACCGCAGCATCGTCATGGTAAACGGAGGGTCGTCAATTGGAACTCAGGCCTGGAGTAATCTCTTGCCGGCAAATTCTGTGTCAGCTCGGTCGAATCAGGGCGAAATACTATCAGAGGGTATCCGCACGAGCGAGCTCGACTTCAAGAATCCTTCGGCGCGGATTCGAGAATGTGGACGGAACACTTGAGAAATTGTTTTGGCGGATTGCTCGACTTAGGGGCGCAATTTGAATCGTGCGTGAATTGGAATCAGCTTCTTATTTTCTGTAGCTTGGCTTCACCTTATTTTCAACGCAGACTTCGGGCTTTGATTCGTTGGTACGCTGTCTTAGGCCTCAGAATCTGGCAATGTATTTACGCGATGGTAGACGCTTTTCGAGTCTCGGGACACCCAAGTCTTGCTTCGTGCGTCACTGTCTTTTATTTCACTCCGTTTCTGATTCTCTTCTCCTGTTCGCGTCCCAATGTATGTGTTGTACAATTGCGCGCGAGTCCCCCTTTCAATTATATCTCAAGTTTTTGCCGTCTTCCGTCCACTAGCCTGCCTCGAGCCTCCCTCGACTACTCACCATTCGGATTCTCGGCGTCAGTCTCTCGCTTAGTCTCTCGTAGACAGACGCTACAACATATGTCCTCGTACCTGCGGTTGTTGTATCTCTCGCTCGGCCAACCCTCGGCAGCTGTTTCCGCTTTGGCTCTTCTGCTTCCAGAGCCTCCTGATCACCCCTCGCTCTCACATGCTGCACTCGTTCTCAACTCGTCTCCCCTACCGATATCAGTGGCCGACCGGAAGACGCAGCTTCAGCGTCCATTTCCATTCTCGGTACGTAATCGCGGCTTTCTGCGGGGGCCAGTCACACCTTAGTCACGTCACTAAACGCGGTCATTCTTTGTGCCTATTTATACCGCGACCAACCGTCACAGTCACAACCTTTCTCTCTTCCTCCTCAGCATCTTCCAATGGCGCCCCAAGACGAGAACGATTTCCAAAACTTCCCCTCTGAATCGGAGACCTTCCTCGAGCTCGGATTCAAGATGTGGTTCCCCGAATCTTTCGAGAACCGCGCTGTTGGCGTCGCACGGTTTGAGGATCTCGACCCCCAAGGACATTTGAACGCGTGAGTACAGCATCTGCAGCTCAGAATATTGTTGCAAATGCTCACCCATCCTGATTCGCGCTAGAATCGGTGGCAACGATGCTGCACTTGCCACCTACATCGAGGGCCCCGCTCTCGAGTCTGCCGTACCCGTTTCCGATCGCCCAGGGCCCAGAGTCGACTCAGTACGATAGTTGGGAGGACTTTCATGGATTTGGTGCCGAGTACGAGTGAGTTCTCCCCATTCTGTCGTCCTTTCCCCGCGTCAATGATATTTCCAGTCTCAGGACAGACCCGGACTTCAGCGCATTTTGCAACGTTACGGACGCGATTCTCGCCGAGCAAAGCGCAAGGTGCGCTGTTATCCCTACTGCACACTCTTTCCGTTGTCGTTGACGCGTGTTTCGAAGCCTTCTGCTGTCCTCTCCCGATGTCGAAGCTCCGCCTATGTTCTCGGGCATGCCGCTTGTAGATATCGCTCACGATGACAGCGCGACGCCCTACATTCCTGACGAGGAGACCATTGCTCTCCTCAATGAAATTGATCCCTACTGCTACACCCTCCCTCCGGAGCTCGTCCCCAATCCTGCCGCTCCTTATGACGAAGTCACTCCGTACCAAAGCACGGAATTATCCTCGTCTACCGCCTCCATCTATCCCGCCTCTTACGCCGCCGACGGAGGCATGGGAGTTTCAGAATATGCCTCTCATTCGGACGGTCACCTCGCTCCTGCATGCACCCTCACCGCTCCCGCTACCATGCCGCCGGTTTCCTTCGATGCAAATCCACTAGCTCCTTCCTCCGGCCCAATTCGCGCTCATCATTCTCACCATGATGACGTTGCTCCGTAGTAAGTTCCATCCCGCACTCAATCCCAGTACCAGATTCCTCACGCGACTCTCTTCCTCCTCTCAGTCGTCAAGTTATTTTCTCAACTCACCATTCAGGCCGTAGTCCCGTCGGCTCCTGCGCCGCTTCCGGCAGCATCACTCTCGAGCAGGTCGAACAACGCATGGCCGACGCGCGAAGCACCATCCACGCCCTCGCCCCCGTTCAGTGCATGTGGGACCCCGCCCTCTGCTCCGAGTTCGTCACACCGGAAGACATGTACATTCACCTCGGGACGGCGCACCAGGTGGCGACTTCTGGGCTGACCAAGGTGGTTTGCAAGTGGAGTAGTAGCAGCGGCGGTGCCTGCGGTGACACGGTGCAGGCAAGCTCGTTGAGGAAGCATATTACCTCGAAGAAGCATCTTAATCCGACGGTGAAGTGTTATTCGTGTGGGCATGTGTATGCGAGATTGGAAGCGCTGAAGGATCATTTGGTGGGGAGGGTGCAGCCAAAGAGGCAGCGCACCACCGGTGGAGCGGGCAAGAAATAATTCCCTATCAATAATCGTATGATACCTCGCAAGATGTTGTATACCATCATTTGCCATCATCATGTTTTTATTCTGCTATCGTATTACTTCCTTCAAGTTATCATTCTTTCTAAGTCACTACGATTCGCTCGTGCAAAGCACTCATCACAACAGACTCAACGAAAGATCTGAAGGGATGTCGTGGTGCACAAGTTTCCCCCGACTCGTTCAACGGTGGGAAAGCTTTCGGCCGAATTAAAGTCTCATTCGGACCGTAACTCCGTTGTTTGGCGCTGATTTGCCCCCCCATCAAACGCGGATCCTCTGCAGCTTGCACCTCCACCGCCATGGGCACACGGTTCACCGGCTCTTTACAGCGTAGGGGCACGGAACGTCTCGGAACTCCCCGTGCATAATCGCTACACCCACGGCTCCTTCCCCTCTTCGCTCGAAATTCACTCGAAATTCGGCCCACCTGCTCTTTTCTGCCGTTTTCCCGCATATTCAAAACATACTGGAATACCCGGACCAGCCACATCGCGTGGACGAAGAAACCATCAATCCGAAATAGCGCACACCCAATCAATACAAACCGGGTTTCTTGGCATATTTTCTTAGCCCGGAATTCTCACAGGAATTCGAGCAATTCCCAGCTCAGGCCCCCGGTCACTACCTATTAGGTTCGTCACATTGACGCCCGATATTTGGGCTGATTACTCTATGATTTTCGCCCTCAAACGGACTGATTTACTCTATTTGTTACGAACATCTGGGGGTAATTTAGGATTTTTGCGCCTGGAACCCCCAAACGAACAGTTGTTTAACCTTTTCTAAACCAAATTTGAGCCTAAAATGCTCAGAATCATCCAATTTCGGGTGATTTTGCTGCGTGCCTGCGACAGACATTGGGCAGTTTCCGCTTCATTTACACTAATTTTGCGACGAAGGTACGGGTTTTTCCAGTACTCTATCCGGTCAGACTACGAACCTAATAGGTAGTGACCGGGGGCCTCCCAGCTCTCAATCTCGGTTCCACTGGGAACCGAGTCGTTGAAATCAAGTTAGCCGTGTTCTCACCGTATTTCACCATGCCCGGATAAGTTGAAAGCCGTGTTCTAGAGAAGGTTCTACTGCTTATTTTTGTTCCCAGCATCTTGGAAATACACCGGCTCTCATTCGTCCGAACCACAGACCTGTCGATGAAGGCTTTAAGTTCCCTTTTCTCCGCTTCCTCGGCGAGGACTCCCACGAATGCTTACTATATTCATTTGTTTCACTAGGGCGACGACGTTATCGCTGTCTCTCCGCATGAATTCTGTCTGGTGGCGCAATACACCCGCAGCTCGGACGTCGCACGGTCCTATCCTAATGCTATCAAGCAGTTACTCTCTCATCTTTACAGGGTAGTCCTCGTTCGAAAACACCGGCTCATTTTGCACATGGTATTGGGAATACTTTCATTCGGCAGTGCCTCCACCCGCGTTGTAAAACACCCTCTGTGAGAATTACAGGCCTCTATCACTCATTGACCGTGGCAATGCCAAGCCCGCCCAAAATTACCAGCCAAGATTATTGGCGGTCTCTTGTCGAGGACGCTCGATCGCGCGCGCGCCCTGAACAGAGGTGCACCGACCCTGTGGGTGGAGAGGGAACGAAATAGCGGGCCAGTTTTTCGTGGTTTGCGTATTTAAGGAAGGCGGAATGGGTCAACAAGTCTTCAGCCTCTCTTACAGGTCTCAATCCAGGTCTATCAGCATGCAGATTACCTTGTCTTCCGCTCTCCTCGCTCTCGTTGCTACTGCAGCTGCCGTTCCCACCAAACGTGCAACTTGCAGCAAGGGTAGGACGACTGCGCATGCGTCTTGCTGCATCTGGTTCGATGTCCTCGACGATATCCAGGAGAATCTGTACGTACTGATCATGCTCGTTGCGCCTAAATATTCAACTCTCGCTGACGCCTGCTCGACAGTTTCGACGGCGGAGAGTGCGGTATGGGCTTCCTGATGTTCAACTTGATTTCTCTGATGGTCATGTCTTCTACTTTTTCTCACCAGGCGAGGAAGTTCATGAGGTATGTTGAGAACAATTCGACAAATACTGGTGCTGATGAATCCTCTCCTTCACAGTCCCTTCGGGTACGAGTTTCCGTCGGAAATCATCCCCATTTTTTTTGTTGATTGTGCCTCCAGCTCACGTTCCACGATGCTATCGGTTTCTCTCCGGCACTCTTCCGGCAAGGCAAATTCGGGTAAGTCGGAGATCGGAGACTTGCTTGTTTTCCTCTCTCCTCTTCAATTCCTCTCCTCTTTCATTTCATTTCATTGATGACTCTTTCATTCTTTCTTTCGATATAATATAGTGGCGGAGGCGCTGGTACGTATCTATCTATTATCTCATGCCTTCCCGATCTTTCTTTAATGAATGTCGGACGCAGACGGATCCATCATGGCGCACTCTGAGATCGAGACTAACTTTGGTGAGTCTTTCCTGGGAATTCTCGAATTCTCACTCACTGCTGACTTGTTCGTAATACGATAGCTGCGAACAACGGAATCGGTGTGTACTCCCCTGATTATTTCCCCAATTGCCTGTTGTCAACAACAGCCCCGCAGACGAGATCGTGGACGCCCAGCACCCCTTCGCTCTCGCTCACAAGGTGTCTTTCGGAGACTTGTTCGTCATATTTTCGCACACTTCTCGTCTCACAAATTTAATTACCTCCCAGCATCCAATTCGCCGGTGCCGTTGGCATCACCAACTGCCCCGGCGCTCCTCGTCTAGAGTTCTTGGCTGGTCGCTCCAACATCTCCCTGCCCTCACCCGATGGCCTCGTCCCGGAGCCGTTCAACCCCACGGACATGATCATCAACCGCTTCGCTGACGTTGGGTTCACTCCTAACGAGATCGTTGACTTGCTCGTCAGCCACACCGTTGCCGCCCAGGACAAAGTCGACCCGACCATTCCCGTGCGTTGATAGTACTTTCCCCAGATTCTTCTGGGTCTTACGCCGCGTAATATCTGGCATATAGGGAACTCCTTTCGATTCCACTTCAGGAACATTCGACTCGCAGTTCTTCGTCGAGGTTTGTATTTTTGTTTTTATCTATGAATACTGAGACCAGGGAACTCATTTCTATTTCCTCATTCACAGACTTTGCTCGTTGGTCAACTCTTCCCCGGTAATGGCAGCAACCAAGGCGAGGTTCTCTCCCCTCTTGCCGGTGAATTCCGCCTCCAATCCGATGCTGCCTTTGCTCGTGACCCTCGGTACATTCCTTCGTATCGCACGTACCTGAACCCACACTGATTTTTATGGGTTTTAGTACCGCCTGTGAATGGCAGTCCTTCATCGCGAACCACAACACGATGACCAGCAAGTTCCGCGCCGCGATGCAGAAGATGACCGTCCTCGGCCAGAACCGGAATCTCTTGACTGATTGTTCGGATGTGATCCCTGTTCCCAAGACGCTCACTACCAAGCCGTTCCTTCCGGCCGGAAAGACGCAGAGGGATGTCCAGGTTGCTGTGAGTCTATCTTTTTTGTTCGGGTTTCTTGCTTTAATCATATATGTAATTAATATTGTTGCTTCGTAGTGCCACGCCAGCCCCTTCCCCGTGCTCACTGCCCAGCCGGGTCCCGCTACCAGCGTTGCGCCCGTGTAAGTCTAGTTTTGAATACAATTCACTCATAATCTTCTGACCATTTGCAATAGCCCTCCGTCGTAGATCAATCTCTTGTCGCATTAAATCTTATTGTTTCTCTGTATTACGGGCTGTACATACACTGTCATTTGGATGAGAGTTCTATACCGGTCTCTCTTGTGTTAGAATTTGTCAATATCTTCTTTCCGAACCGTGTGAATTTTCGAGTGATGATCATCAATCTGACTCGGAATTGATGACGTGTCCTTTTCTCTCTTGTCTTCTTCCTTCACACTCATCGAGACTGAGTGTCAGTCAGCTTCCTCGCTGACCTTCTTCAAGACACTCATCATCAATCATCACCAACTCAATTTCCATCGGTGATTACAAATGCTTTGCCAGATCGGACGACAGTCAGAAGTTCTGACTCTTGTCCGATTCACGATTGGTTCGCACATGGTTTTTTACCGCGAACAACCTCTCTTGTTCCTCTGCTTCCTACGCAAACCGCTATCCAAGCTTCACACAACTTGCTTCGCGCCTGGCGCAGAGTCAGAGTCGAGCCACAAACTTCGGTGAATATCCACTCAGCTCGGTGGTCCTAGTTCAATTCATGTTGTTCAAAACCGCTGGTTCCGCAATTACCGGGATCGTTTTCTTGTTACTCAGCACATATTCAGTATAAAACCAAACCTGAAACTTACTTCATTCTTCGTTTTCGCCCACCACTTAACTAACTACGAATGTCTTCACCAGCTTTCTCGTCCTCCTCAACCGCTGACGACGTCGCGTCTGCTTTCTCAAACGAAATAGCGGGAAAGAATGGTACGCTCTTCTCTTTCCCTCAACTTCCAATGCTCACGACAAGCATACATAGTTCTCATCACCGGGACATCCAAGAACGGCATCGGCTTCGAAACAGCCTTGGCAATCGCTAAACACGGCGCTAATTTGGTCATCATCACCGGATACAACGATCAACGGTATGAATTGTTTTCTTTCTTAAGAACACAACACAGAATTGCTTGCTACTATACTACATACTGACTCGTCCTTGTCAATAATATAAAGGCTGAAGGAATCGGAGAACGCTATCAAAGCGCAGGTTCCAACCGCAAATATCCGTCGACTCGTCCTCGATTTGGCTTCGCTCTCTGCTGTTCGTACGGCTGCTGCGGAAGTGAACTCGTACCCGGAGGCTATCCATGTGCGTACAGTGTCAATGCCTTTTTTGTCACTCACTCTTCGATGCTGAGGATGACGTACGAAATTAAAGGTACTCATCCACAACGCCGCGGCCTCTATCTCCCCCTTCAAACTCACTATAGACAACCTCGAGACCCAAATGGCCACCGCCCACATCGGCCCCTTCCTATTCACCAAGCTCATCCTGCCGAAGCTCCTCGCCTCCGCTTCCGCTTCTCCTTCTCCCGAATACACCTATACCTACACCCCTCGCGTCGTATTCGTCTCCAGCATGGCCATCCTCTCCGGCTCTGGGGTGAACTTCGAGACGCTTAGTAAACCAGACGAAATGACGTACGATCCTATGGACGCGTACAGCCAAGCGAAGAGCGCCAACGTTATGACTGCGCTGGAACTCTGTAAGAGGTCGAGGGGGAGGGTTAATGCGTATAGTCTTCATCCGGGCGGTGTGTTTTCTCTTTATCTCTAGACTCTCAATGCAATGCATGATTTATCTGATATGATATGGATTGACGACGGCGCAGTCATTTTCACGAATATGATTCAGAAGGAGGAGTCTCGTGAACTCGCGCAGGCTAGCGGTAAGAAGTCGCTTTCTTTGACGGGACTACAACGAGATTATCTAATGATTCGATCTTTCTTTTCTTCGTTATCATAAATAGGACTTATGGATGCCGACGGCAAGCCCAACACCACTGGCGGCGTTGAGTGGAAGACGCTCGCTCAAGGCGCAGCCACGTACGTTCCGTTCCATTCGATAGCTTCATTGACGCCTTGACCTTCTCTGATTGAACCTTGGTTAACTTTCCCTCGGACAGTACCGTTACCACAGCTTTCGACCCCAGACTCAACGGTTCGTCGTCTTCGTCCAAATTCTAATCATCCATAATCCATAATCCATAATTCATAATTCATAATTGATACTAATGCTGAGTATCACATAAGACAAACCGGGAGCCTTCCTCATCGATTGCGCGGTCAACAACGAGATTGTGCCGTCTCATTGTTCGGATGACGGAAATAGGGCGAAGTTGTGGGATGTTACGGAGGGGATTGTTGGGGAGAAGTTTGAGTTTGGTTTTTAAATTTGGTACGTTGGCTGAGTTGTCTGCCGAGGTACATGACAGGGTTTGACGGGTTTTTTTGAAGAAGATTGTGAATAGTTTGTAGTCACGATACCAGCAACCTTTTGGATTGAATACTGCACGTACTTGATTTACCCAGCCGTGTGATCATGAACGCCGAATACCAGCGTCTAGATCTGCATGAGCGTTAATTCTAACCGCTTGAATGAACGCGAGTGAGCAACGCGCTAGCTTCAAGATAGTGTTGATGCCGGGGGAGATATTTGTCGTAATACTAAATAACGACGCGTCTCTGTGTGGATGAATTAATAATCATTTGTCCTTTAAATTTTTACTTGCCTTCTGAAAAGACCAGGTCCGAGTCTCAGTTCGAGTTTTATTTTCTTACGCAGCCTTTCAAGGGTGTGTGGTGTAGTCTAGCTCTAAGATAGTCTAGCCAGCAGTTCATTTTTTTTTCTGCCATGAAACGAGTCGAGAATTGAGCCGTGTGCCTTGAACTCAGAACTGAAATTCAACCAAGAAGAATCGTGACCGTGGGGTCATCAAAATGTTTGCCGAACTGACAGGCAACTGCCGGGCACCTTTCTCCTCTCACCACCACCGTGACTTCCCTTTAATCCGTTCTCGTTGTCTATCGCCACCACCCTTTACGCCAGCCCACCGACCAACCACTCTGGGTGGTCTCTACCTCACTCCTCCCAGTTTTCGTCCCGGCCGATGTTCATGAGCTGTGTAAGTAAAAGCTTTTTTCAAGCTTTTTTCATCGTTAACTGGCGGCTCATACACGTTTTATTCTCTCTGAGTGCCCCGCACACTTTGTGTAGTTTTCGATGTATTCACAACTTTATTCAATATCCAGTCCTGATTGCCTTGGAGCTTCGGGTATTCCCCTGCGGGTGTCGGTGAGTCCATTAAACACGGTCCACACGGTCTAAACGGACTTTCAGCATCTTGTTAGTAACAACTGAATCCATTAGCAGTAAAGACTTCATTCCGTCTGAATCCAAACAAGTGAGACACGACAGGTACTTAGGTTTCCTTCGAACGGATGGGGAATGAATCAAACTTGTTTTGAATTTTCGTTAGCCCGAAGCTTCTGTGTTTGATCTCTATCGCGATCCACAGAATTCTGTCTATCGCATCAGTACCGCAATTACGGTGAGCATTTCCTTATAATTCATTCGACCTTCAGAGCTTCCTTCTACTCGTATGTACAGTATCTTCCCTCTCAATCAAGCAGATGTTGCCCCGAACTTTCTCGAAAAAAAAACGGCTCCGTCGAAATGGCTCCGATTTCGAAATATTGAGCGAGGTTGATGCGCTTGGAATTGGAGCCATCAATCATTGTTCGAAGCCTCGCTGAGCTCCTCGAGCTGAATGATATTCGAGGGTTCAATATCCGGGATATCCTAACCTATCCTCACGCGCAGGGGCAGAGTGGCGGACCGCCGGGACAGACAAAATGTCCTGTCATCGAATCAGCCTCAGTTCATTTGTTGAATGAATTTAGGTGACACTTCCCCCCGATCAATAAGCGGAAGTAACTCCGGGAGCGTTACCACCCACCAACTCTATAACCAACAACCTACACAGCATCCGGTCACCGAAGGTGATGCGAACACTCCCTCATATATCGCGCTTCTCTATTCTTCCAATTCTCTTCCTCCCCCTCACCACACCATGCCCGCCACTAAGGCTTTCCCCGCCCACGACGCCCCCGTCCCGCTCACCACCCACCACCTCCACCGCGAAGACCGCGCTCGCCTTATGCGCTCCACCCGCAAGATCGAGGACGTTGTGGGTGAAACCCCGCACGTCGCCGACCCCTCCATCCTCCCCCTCGCCCAGCGCCGAAAGCTCAAACGCCCGAATCACAAACGCACGGATACCATCGCCGACATCGTGTCCCCTCTCCCCGCCTGCGAGACTCGTCCAGTTCTCTACCTCCAAGTGCCAGACGCATCCACCCCCAACTCAGCGACGACGACGCTTCCCACACCCTTACCTTCCCCAACGCTGACGGTGACGCTGAATTTGCGGTACGCGGTTGCGAGGGACGACGTGACGAGGAGACGCAAGATGGCGAAGCTGCGGCGGACGTTGGGGGATAACGTCCCCACGGAGCTTGTGTTCCCGCCAGAGGATTTGAATGCGCCGAAGTATCGACGGCTGACGGCGCGTACCTTGCCCCGCCTTGATAGACGGGCGTCTGTTGCAAATTCGCAGCGCTCGTCGGGATCGGGGTCGGGGTCTCGACGCGCTAGTCGTTTGAGGGACAAGGATAGGGAGCGGGATGAAGGGGAGTCGGATATCTCGCGCGGGTGGGTGTGGGTGGGGAAGAGGGAGGATATCCCGCCGGAGGTGCAGGCGCGGATCAAGCGGTCGCGGAAGGAGAGTGGGTTGCCTTTTGATTGGGTCTCTGTTGGGAGGATAGAGGAACTGGCTGTGGAAGACGAGGAAGACCGGCGTATGGGCGCGTATCCGGCGATGTCGAACGGTGGTGGTGGGCGCCGTCCACTGTATCGCAAGGAGGTCGGGTGGAGTGGGGAATGGGATGCTGGGTCGGCGCGGAATATGGATCAGGTTGTGAGCCGATTGAGGGATCTGAAAGTCAAGTAACCTTTCCTTATTCATACTTGACCCGTTTTTCTTCTTTTTCTCTTCTTCTTCATTCGGTGGGATGTTGTAGGATTTATTCAATTGTGACGGGACGCCGTGAACCCCTTGATTCCGAAGTGATCTAAGATTCGAAGAAGCTTTGGTTTCTGTCAATCTCTACTGCTGCTGTAGATGTCAGTGTCCACACCTACTCCCGCGCCGTTTGCTCGATGATGACTCCTGCTAGATTTATCGTTCTTACACGACATTTTCGAGGTCCGTCCGTTCAAAGCCTCGGATGATTGCACTACCTCGACAAACGGAAGAACTCTCGGCGCTTCAAATCAGAGTAGTTGCCTATTTCTTCAAGATTTTCCCGCGCCATGTGGCGTGAGGCAAACTTTTCTGTTGATTATCAAAGTTAGTTCACCGCGCCGCGCCGTGCCTGGAATACGACGGCCAGCGATAGGTGCGGAGACAAGCTTCCAGCCCCAGTATTTGAAATTGAATCAAAACGTTGCGCGGATAAATTTGTCTCTTGCAATCGCTCGATACTAGGAAGCTCCCGAATCGCGGACGATTGGTACGTCAGTGTTATTTCTGGTTCTTTTATATCTCAACGTACACACCAGAAGCTTCCTCCGCTTCCGAGAGCCATTTCAAGGTGCCCAAGTTGCCAGATCCAGGCGGTCCGTCGGGCGCTTCTCATGAACTGACTCCGCAAAGCTGTAGACCACACCGACGCCGCAACACAATACCAGGCGCACTTATAGCAACACCGTGAGTTGGAATCTCGCCTTATCTGGTGCTGCTGTGGATCCCAGGTACTTCTCCACTTACTCGTGCGTACCACGATGCAGGGCGAGAAACTATTTAAATAAGCATAGACTTCGCGCTAACATCAAGTGGGACCCACCTCCGCACGCATAATCACAATGTCGCCACACGTCCGATTTTCGTCAAAGA
This sequence comes from Favolaschia claudopus, assembly GCA_037176885.1. Classification (NCBI taxonomy): domain Eukaryota; kingdom Fungi; phylum Basidiomycota; class Agaricomycetes; order Agaricales; family Mycenaceae; genus Favolaschia; species Favolaschia claudopus. The sequence continues at coordinate 215,420 of JAWWNJ010000048.1, read as the reverse complement.
ACTCGTTCCACTCGCCTCCTCCGCCCCTCGCACCGAGTACTTCCTCGTCGTCTGCGTCCTCTCAAGGCCCTTTGACTCCACCGTCGATCGCTCGTATGCCGCAGCTGGAGCCAGGGCTTTTGATTCCCACCAAATCCGTATCACACGCCTACCGCCAACCCCCACCCGCCCCTGTCGGCCGCGCACACAACTTGCTCGCCTTTTCAACTACCCCTCTCCTCCGTTACGACGTCTCCCTCCACCCTTCCCTCATCAGCACGCACTTCGTCGGCGTCTCCACGGCAGGCTACATGGAGCCCGCAGTCTACCCCCCACAATCCTCGATCACGCTCCGCACCCCACACCTCCCATGGAGCATCGTCGTTGAAGCATCGAACACGCGTTTCGTGAGCGTTTCGGACGTGTTGAATACGATATATCGGAGTTTGAGAGTGAATGTGAGGAAGGAGGAGTTTGATATGTTGGGGGATGGGGAGTTGATGAGGAAGGTGAAGGAGATGTATGTGAGGAGATGTGAGAAATTATGGAATAGTGGGAGCGAATGGGAGAAGGAGAGGAGGGAGGGGGTGAAGAGAATTGACTTTTTGTTGGGGTTTTATGAGTTTCAGGGGATTTCGCCGAAGAAGGGGGATCCCGGGGTTTGGCATCTCACCATTGCTTGAGGCGAGTGGTGAAAGAAAGACTCTTGTGCGATGTATCAATAGTATACTCTATATTGCCTGTATCGTCCTATGTTGTTTTTAAGATTCGTGTATTCGTGTCAATGCAGAGATTCTAATTCCACAACTCGGTCTGAGACGGATAGATAAGTCAAAATTCGATGTTAAATAGCATGAGATTGAGGTTCGCACTGAATTTGACCCGACGTCACGCAGAACGAGTTCAAGATGGATATATTATCGCGCCAGGGAGACCGAGTGTAATCGTTCCGTGACCGATAGCGATTGAATTTGCAATATATTGAGGCGCCGAAGCAGTCAGTTTCAAGCTGTCCAGGGCGAATAAAATCAAGAACTCGGGCTCCCAGCAATGTTAAGCATTCAGTGCAATTCCCGGATCCAAAATCCTAATTCTTGGAGATTTATTGAGATTCTTGATTCTTGAAGGCGAGTACAGAGCGGTCATCGAGTCATATTGGTTTTGAGCTTTTATTTTGGGCAATAATTGGAGAGATTCACCCGAGACAAGTCGAATCCCAGCTTTCAGCGTGGTGGGATGAGACAAGAAGCGATGTCACGCTGGTCACTGAATGTTACCGACGATGATGTGATCAGCACCTTTTTCCCTCAGCCTCTTGCTTGTCATGACCATTGACCTCTCGCCTTCGCGGATACTCGCCGTCGTCCCGGTGCACTCCTTGAACGACTGAAAGATCTTGGGAACTGGCTGTACCGCCCCCGCCGACGCTGCCGGCGGTTACTTGAACCGCGAGCCCTCAGTGGTTTCTCTACGCAATGCGGCAAATGGCTGGCAGCTGGTGACCTCATTGGAACCGCTCGTAAGCTAACTCTGCGTCCGCTTGGCTGAAACTGGTCGAGATGAAAATTTTTTCAAGGGATCAAACGTCATCCGTAGCCAGCGAACTCCACGTCAAGGATCCTTCGGGACTTGAGAGTGTAGACCGAACCTCGAGGACTTCTCAGCGAATGGATTCGAGCATGTGTGTTGTACGTGAAGCTTCTCTCGATGTTCTGAGCTCCATTTCATTTCACGTTTACCTACAGATTTTGGGAGCGTCATTTCGTTGCAGCACTGTCTTGGACCCTGTGCATACATTGACGATTCTCGAACCCGACGCATCTCAACCCGCGTATCGTACCCAGAACGGCAACGTTTCGGACCGGGCAGTTAAAGCGTGCGGACTGTTCGACTCAAACGTCCAGAGAATTCAAATGGAATGTGCAATGGATTGGGGATGTGGATCAGCAACTCGAATGGAAGCGATAGAAATGTGAATACATGCTCTACTTGACGACGGTGGACGCTGTTTGAAGGACCAGTTTGCTTAGCTCGTGCGTCGCTATCTTCCATTTGAGTTCGTCGCTGATTTTATTGTTTTTCACCGTACCAGGTTATTGGGGTGCATTTCTATGAAACTCCCGTGTGGCTTGATCTCAATGATTATGTGTCTCCTGTTCACCGAGGAGTCTCCCCCGCAATTATTCACGCTCTCGGCGGCAATCTCTCGCATCGGCGGTCAAGTGCAAGTCAAGTTTCAAGGTGAAGTGCAACAGCTGTCTTCGCTGTGGCTCCCCTGCTCGTCAACGCCTTAGCCCCCGTGGTATCACAGTCGTGTTGAACGATCCGTTTCCGCTACGAGGGACCTTGGCAAACGCAGCCCAGTCGTCGTTTCCGTTTTCGATACATAATCGCGGCTTTCTCCGGTGCGTGGCCACACGTTACTAGTCACGTCACAGAACGCGGTCATTCTTTGCGCATATTTATACCGCGTTTCCAACCAACCGTTACAGTCACCGCCTCTCTCTCTCTCTTCTCACTCACCACCTTCCAATGGCGCCCCAAGACGAGAATCACTTCAGAAACTTCCGCTCTGGGGCAGAGAGTTTACTGAAACTTGGATTCAAGATATGCTTGCCCGAAACCTTCAAGAACGCCGATGCTGGCGTCGCGCCGCTTGAGGGGCTAGGCCGTCTGTGTGATTTGGACGCGTGAGTACAGCAACTTCTGTGAACTGCCGCTGCAAATACTCACTCTCTCGACTCCTGTTAGAATCGGTGGCAACGATGCTGCAATTGCCACCTACATCGACGCCCCGCTCTCGAGTCTCCCATATCCGTTTCCGATCCACCATGGTCCAGAATCGACTCAATACTCTGTATATGAGTGAGCTTTTGCTACTCTGTCGTCCATTCCCCGCGTTAACGGTACTTTCAGTGTAAGGACGGACCCGGCCTTGAAGGAGCTTTATAACGCCACGAACGCATATTTTGCTGAGAAAACCGCGAGGTACGCTCTCTTCTACGTCTCGTTCTCTGTTTGTTGTCACTGACGGGTTTTCCGAAGCCCTGCGCTCTCAAGTGCCGATTACGAATTGCCTCCTACGGTCTTGGACATGCCACGCAGAGATGTCGCTCCCGCCGACGGCGCGAAGTTCTATACTCCTGACGGATATATCATTCCTTTCAAGAATACAGTTGATCGCTACCGCTACCCCCTCCCTTCAGCTCTCGCCACCAATCCATCCGCTTCGTATGCGAGAGTCCCGAGGTACCCAAACACGGAACCACCCTCGTCATTTGCATCCTCGTCTACCGCTCCCATCTATCCCCCTTCTCGCGTCGCTGATGGCCGCCTAGAAGTGTCCGAATATACCTTTCATTCGTGCAATCCTTGTCCGGTCACAATCTCTGATACTACGCCGCCCGCTTCATTCGAGGCAAATCAACTACCTTCTTCCTGCGGACCGATTCGCACTAACCATCCTCACCATGTCGCTGCTCCCTAGTAGGTTTATGCCACTCAGTCCCAATCAGAGCCGTCTCACATGATCCTCCTCCTCTCAGTCGTCAAATCATATTCGCAACTCACCATTCAAGTCGGCGTCCCCCCGTCTCCTGCGCCGCTTCCGGCAGCATCACCGCCGTCGAGGTCGAAGAACGCATGGCCGACGCGCGAAGCGCCATCCACGCCCTCGCGCCCGCTCAATGCATGTGGGATCCCGCCGTTTGCTCTGAGTTCGTCAAGCCCGAAGACATGCACCTTCACCTGGCAAATGTGCACGCGGTGTCAACTTTTGGAATGTCCAAGGTGATTTGCCGGTGGAGCAACAATGGTGGTGGGATTTGCGGTGACAGAGTGCAGGCGAGCTCGTTGAGGAAACATGTTACTTCACAGAAGCATCTTGATGTTTCGGTGAATTGTTACTCGTGCGGGCATGTGTATGGGAGGTTGGATAAGCTGAGGGATCATTTGCTGGGGAAGGTGCAAACGAGGAGGAAGCGCACCAACGGTGAGGCGGGTAAACAATAGAAAATACCCTCTCAATGATCATATAATTACCATGCGTTGTATACCATGGTCATGTTTATTTGCTATCGTACTATTTCTTTATCACTCGATATATATCTACAATGTGCGCCTAAGGAAAAGGTGAAGATGAACGAAGAACACACGAGCCATTCCTAGCGGCGCATCAATCTATCATGATAATCAGCGGTTTCTCCCGATTTTGTTGATGGCAAGTTACGTGGCGCTACGGCATGCTGCAAAAATTCTCGGCTGTCAGTTTGATGCTCGCACGCTCACAGTTTGCCTCCTCCACATCCTCTTCCCAATTCAAAGGCGCGCTGCAAGGCTCGAGACCGTTCGAATACCTAGCTCCCGGGCCAGGTCGATCTTCTCTACTACGATAACAAACTATATGGAATGGACTCGGACGACGGTGGAAAGGCTCTCAGTGCTCGCTCAGCTAGATGTAACGGGCCGTCGCCACGTATGACGGACGAGTAGACCTTCGAGGCTCGGATACCGATTCAAATGAATGGCTGTTCCATTTCGGCGAACCAGAAATATTTTTTATCTTGAACCATCCACGCACCCTTATGTTTCCGATGCGACTTCGTGATTTGGAAAAATCAGTGGTCATACAACGGTCATCACCTTTTTTAGAGAGCTCGTCACTGGCACCGGTTGAAAGCGACGCTGCGACGCCGCTCAAGTTATGTTGTTCGGTCTTTCCTTATTCCGATAATCACTACTGGATTTTAGCCAGCCATGTCTGACAGCACAAGATTTGCTTCTGGAAGACAGCGACCCTTCCTGGCGATGGACGCCCTTGAAAGTCACAACTCAATCCTGCCTGATGCAAGTGACTCTCGTTTTAATCTGGAATGCATGTTCATCGCAGCTCGCTAGGCCAATTTAAACCGTACCTGTATTTGTGAGCGGCAACGGCGTTTGGTTTGCGCTCTTAGTTGCTGTGGGTGCCGGCTTCCTACAACTGCGTTTATCCTCTGCGCGACACTTGCGACCAGATGCTCTCGAATCGTCACTACGACTTCCTCGGCCTTCCCGTGAATACCCGTCCCATACCGCAGCATCGTAAATGGAGGGTCGTCGATCCGACCTCAAGCTTGGATTAACCTGCTGTCAGCAAATTCTGCCTCCGCTTGGCTGAAACTGGGAGAAATGAAAAGAGTTGTATGTACCTAGCGAACTCGACTTCAAGAATTCAATCCTTCGGCGTGGATTTGGGAATATAGACGGAAAACTTGAGAAGATGTTTTAGCGAATATTAATCGCTTGGCTTTGAGGCGCATTTGGGTCGTGCGTGATTTCGAACAGATCTCTGGCTCTGGTTTCTTCTGCTACGCTGCGCGGTGGACGCGTTTCGAGTTTCAGAAGGACCAGGTTTCGTACGTCACTATCTTCCACTCCGTTCGAGGTTCTGATTTTTCCTTCTGTGATTCATCTGGTCACGTCTTTTGGGTACACTCCAACAGCCTGCTCTCTGATTCTACCTCAAGTCTTTGCCGTCTTCCGTTCACTAGCGTGCCTCGAACCTCCCTCGATCACAGTATTCTCGACGTCAATCTCTCGCTCGTTGGTCTATGTTCAGCAACTGTCTCCGCTTTGGCTCTTCTGGTTCCAGGGCCTGAACACCGCTAGCTTCCTCATGTCCCCCTTGTCCTGAACTCGTCTCCCTACTGATGTCAATGGCCGACCAGAAGATTCAGTACTTATCCATTTCCATTTTCTTTAATCGCAGCTTTCTCCGGTGGCCGGTCACAACTCAGTCACGTCACTAAACGCGGTCATTCTTTGTGCCTATTTATACCGCGACCAACCGTCACAGTCACAACCTCTGTCTCTTTCCGCTCAGCATCTTCCAATGGCGCCCCAAGACGAGAACGATCTCCAGAGATTCCCCTCTGAATCAGAGACTTTGTCTGAGCTCGGACTCAAGATGTGGTTGCCCGAATCTTTCGAGAACGGCGCTGCTGGCGTCGCACCGTTGGAGGATCTCGACCCACAACGACCTTCTAACGCGTAAGTTCAACAGCTACAGCTCATTCTCATTGCTGTAAATGCTCATCTGTATCTATCCGGTCTAGAATCGGTGGCAACGAGGCTGCAGTTGCCACCTACATCGACGCCCCGCTCTTGAGTCTCCCGTACCCGTTTCCGATCGCCCAAAACCTAGAGTCGACTCAATACAGTAGCTGGGAGGACTTTCATGGATTTGGTGCGGGATACGAGTGAGTTCCCCCCCATTCTGTCGTCCTTTCCCCGCGTGAATGATATTTCCAGTCTAAGGACAGACCCGGCCTTCAACGCGCTTTGCGACGATACGGAACCGTTTTTCACCAAGCCAAACGAGAGGTACGCGTTTGACTCTATTGCACATCTTGTACGTTGACGTTGACGCGTGTTTCGAAGTTATCCGCTGTCCACTGCCGATGTCGAAGCTCCGCCCATGTTCTTGGGCATGCCGCCTGCTCACACCGACAGCGCAGCACCCTATACTCCTGACGAGGAGACTATTGCTCTCCTCAATGACATTGATCCCTACTGCTACGCCCTCCCTCCAGGGCTCGTCCCCAATGCAGCCGCTTCTTATGACGAAGTCGCGTCGTACCAAAGCACGGAACGGTCCCCGTCCTTTGTATCCTCGCCTACCGCTTCAAACTATCTCGCCTCTTACGTCGCTAATGGAGGCATGGGAGTTTCAGAATATGCCTTTCATCCGGACGGTCTCCTCGCTCCCGTGTGTACCCTCACCACTCCCGCTACCACGCCGCCGGTTTCACTCGACGCAAATCAAATGGCTTCTTCCTCCGGCCCAATTCGCGCTCACCGTCCTCACCACGACGCTGCTCCCTAGTAAGTTCCCCCCCGCATTCAATCCCAACCCCAATCCCACAAATCTCACGCCTCTCTCTTCCTCCTCTCAGCCGTCAAGTCACATTCCCAACCCACCATTCAGGATTCAGAGGTCATCTCCTCAGCTCCTGCGCCGCTTCCGGCCGCATCACCCTCGCCGAAATCGAACAACGCATGGCGGACGCGCGAAGCGCCGTCCGCGCCCTCGCGCCCGTTCAATGCATGTGGGACCCCACCGTCTGCTCCGAGTTGGTCAAACCGCAAGACATGTACCTGCACATCGGCACTGCGCACCAGGTGCCGACGTCGGGCCTTCCCAAGGTGATTTGCCGGTGGAGCAAAAATGGTGGTGGGACTTGCGGTGACACGGTGCAGGCGAGCTCGTTGAGGAAGCATATCACTTCAAAGAAGCATCTTGTTACGACGGTGAAGTGTTATTCGTGTGGGCATGTGTATGCGAGGTTGGAGGCGTTGAAGGAGCATCTGGTGGGGAGGGTGCAGGCACGGTAGCAGCGCGACAACTCGGGGAGGAAATAATTCCCTCTCAATAATCATAGAATTACTCGCAATATGTTGCATACCATCATCCTGTTTTATTTGCTACCGTATTATTTCCAAATCATTTCTCTATCACTAATATCACTTGCTTACAGTGGTGGGTTCAAACTCGTTATTATGGGCGATCTAAACGCTCGCACTGCATCGCGAACAGCATCTGGGCTGGATCCTGTGCGTCAATCCCAGGATAAACATACCTCGACTCGCGGCAGATTTATACTCAAACTCTGCGCGGACTATGACCTTCTAATCGTCAACGGAATCACAAAATTCGGCGAATCAAGCGGCAATCTTACTTCCTTTCAACCTGGCGGGCAATCTGTAATTGATTATGCTCTGTGCTCAAACTCTGTATATTCCCAAGTCACAGCGTTTACTGTCGAGCCTCAAATTGAAGGGTTCGACCATACACCAATCAATTTGGTCCTCGAGATTGACGGCAATTTAATCGGCGAATCTACCAGGAATCAGCGAAGAAAGCGACGAAAGCGAGACGAGGTACAGCTTCCCGATGAAACCGAGCTCGATAAGCTCTTGATTAGAACACTGGAAGCCGGAAAAGACACCGACAAGCAGGAAAATTTGCTGTATGGCTCTGTCTACTTTGTAACCGAACCTATTCGTGCTGCAATTGCGTGTGCGTGTAAAAATTCGGGAAAACCTACCGCCACTGCCGGTGCGGCTGTCGACTTTGGCCCCGGTTCGGCCCTCAATAAATTTGTGCGGGTCTGGGGAAGTCCTACTGTTGACCGTGCCGACCTGATATCTCTCTGGATTGCCCTCGTACAGGCTCCTCGAACAAAATCAATTCAAATCTTGACCCGATCTCAATATGTCATACAATCTATTCAATCTTGGGCATCAAAGAATAGTGCGTGTGGATGGGTATGCAAAAATGGGGACCTACTGCGGCTCATCTTCGATGTGATCCAACATCGAGCCGCACCCGTACACTTCAATCATATCAAGAAGGAAGAAAAGTCCGTCCGCTACGACGAAGCCAAGCTGATGGCTGAACGTGCTGCTTTGCAACTTCCAAGAGCGTCGCCTCCGATTCAACCTTACCTCTCCCCGCCGCGAATCCCTTCAAATCCTGCGATCAATGTGCCAAAAGTTACCTCGAACTTGTCAAAAATCATTGAAGATAACGAGGAAAGAACTCAGAAACGAGAAGAATACCCCTCTCCGCACCGGGGACGAAAAAGACTACATCAGATACGAGACAAAATTCGATCGGAAATTCTTGAAGCAAAAACCGCTGGTGATTTTTGGAAGAAGGTCAAGCGAACAATCGATCCTGCGCCAGCCGCTATATCTGTCACTGCTGCAAGCCTCAAGTCCGTGTTCGAAAAGCGATCAAACCCACCCGAGATCCTGCCTGAGAGTTTTGATAGTGCGCAATATGCACTGAACCGTCTACTCGCAGATGGAATCCCGAATACTACGACGGACACAACCTCTGAAGGGTTTTTTTCCCAAGAATGGCGCCTAGACGATGCCGAGTGGGTCAAAGAACATGTGCGTGAAGCTCTTGATAGCGCTACCGGAGAAGATGCGGTTGGCTACGCCGAAATACTCCAAATCCCGAACGACGATTTGTTGTACCTATGCAACCAATGCATCGAAAAATGCGACGGCCCGTCGATATGGTTCAGATCCATTATACTGGGTATACTCAAACGAGGGAAACCGGCCAAAGATCCCGACAGCTATCGAATTATAGCTCTGGAGAGTTGTCTATTGAAGATTATAACCTTGTTGATTCACAAGCGGATTACAGATTGGGCAACTTCGCGCGGGTTGATACCAGACTACCAGAATGGATTCAGAGAAGGATATCGGACGCTAAATAACCCCTTCATTCTGCGATGTCTGCGAGACTGGGCAAGGGCCAAGGGACTCACTCTATTTGTTGCTGCGGTTGACGCGACCAACGCGTTCCCCTCGACGGATCAACCCACTCTTTGGCTCAAACTTGTAAGAATGGGCATGGGAGGTGCGCTATTTGACTGGTTGAGAATGCTTTATAAACGAATGGCATACTATGTTCAACACGGGGATCAGAGCTCGCCAGAATTCAAATGGTTTTTAGGTGTACTCACTGGCGACCCGGCCTCACCTGTCCTCTGGAACCTGTTTATGGCCGATCTCGTTATGCCGGAGGATCCAGACGATATCGTTCTCAAGGACATACGTATCGCTATCTTGGCTCAAGCGGATGACATACTGCTGATGTCTGTATCTGCTCGTGGCCTTCAAAGTAAGCTCAACGCGCTTCGGCAATGGTGCTCCCGAAACTTCATCGTCATAAACCTCGTGAAGACGGTGATACTGATTTTCGGCAAACTCCCGCTCTCCACAACTCCCTCTTTCAAACTCGGCGAAACAACTCTCAGTTTGAAATCACAGGAAAAATATGTCGGGGTCTATATGAATACTTCAACGCGCAACATGTTTGAAGATCACTATTCACAAAAAGCAAGTACAGCGAGGTACTCTGCCCATAGAATCTGGGGAATTGAGGATTCAACTGGACGGCTAACTCCAAAGCAACTGCGAATACTCTATATGGCTCGTGTCGATTGTCATCTGATCCATGGCTGCGAAATTATGCCGGATTGCGAGGATGTGCACGTCAAGGAATTAGTCGCGGTTCAAGTTGCCTTTCTCAGGGAAATGTTGAATCTTCACTCTCGATCTATGGTTGTCCCGCTGTTTACTGAAACTGGAATTATGTATGAAGGCCGCCATTGGACAAAAAACATTTGACTTTGTACCTGACCTATTTTGCATATGAATCACTACAGATCCTTGATATTCCTTGTAACTCCGTGCAAATCCTTCCGAAACCTCGGCATTCTGAGTGATTCCTTCAAATTCCTGAAGCCTCTCCCGATAAATCCTAAGGAATGACAAGGATAGCCAGGGAGTTCCTCAGGAATCAATCCTTCGGAATCCTGAGGAATTCCCAATACATTGTATTTCTCCGAATCGCTGTCACTGTTTGACTTTGGCTTTCCTCGCCATTCCTTAGGAATCCTGCTGATCGGATTTCGTTATCCGGTTATCCGAGCTTGAATGCCGTACCGAGAATGGCCTTCAAGTACTGCCCAGAAAAGCAAACTGCGTCGTCTAATTTCCCCCTCAAACACAACTGATCTCAATAATGCGTCTAAATTTCCGGCTTCCTTCTCGCGGAGCCTGTATCGTTGCTGACTGCGTTCAAACCTGCTTCGGATTTGTCGCCGAAAACCCCGACGGCACTCCAAAATATGCTGTGTGTCCTTTTTTTTATGCTTACGGTACTCTATCGAAACTCAAAAACTGTAGGACTTTGACAATCCGGAAACCATCTGCTTTATCTGTGGCCACCCTTGGATCACTCACGTTGTTCAAGCTTCGTCTTTGACTGAACAAAATCAGATGTTTGCCCGCGGCGGAACGAGTGATGGCCGCTGCGCTGCCTTCTTTTCGGTGTGTTTACCTCGTATTGCGAACTTGAAACGGTGTTGTGATTGATTTGATTTCAAGACAAGTACCACTTGGACTATGCATCTGGCCTGTATCTGTGGTCTCAAATGGTCGGCACACGCTCAACTCACTCAGTCGTCGAGGTGCGCATTTCGTCATCATGTCAATCACTGGTTGTTGATCCGTTAATTAAGCTTGCCCTCCACCACCTCCAACACATCCGCTCCTGCTCCTGTCCCATCTGGTCTCGTCTCTACCTCTGTTTCTGCCGGAGCCAGTTCCTCTATCGGTGTTCCTCATCGCCCAGTCACCGCTTTCACCGGTCTTGCTCGGCCATCGACTGCTTCGGTACAACAGGCGCGTCAGGCTTCAATCCAACGAAACTTGCATGGGTCTGCTGCCGGTTCCTCAAGCCTGGCTACATCGTCTTCTCCCACATCTCCGAAGAAGAAGCGCAAGTCTGGTCCGCCTCGCTCATTCACGGAAACCTCGGCTTCTATCCCGGCATTGAACGACTTTGCAGCGGTGACTGCTCCGACCTCGGCGATTGTCTGGTGCGGTATTTTGCCTAAAGTGGTGCGCAAATGTCGTTTCGATTTTTAATTGCCTACTTATGCATTTATATCTATACCCTGCTTTTGTTAGCTCGACACCTCGGATTTTAACGACACCCTCGATCTTTCTCCGCGTTTTTTCTGGAAGAGCGCAGAGGAGATTGAAAACGTTCAAACTACTCTCAAAACTGCGGGCCTAGTTTTTACCGTCGACGTTTCAACGACCGGACCAATCTTTGAAGCTATCGAGCTTGCTTTTCGGGATCATTGTGCTACCAACAACATCGATTACGTCGCCCCAGCTCTTACTGCTACTATCCCTAGTGCGGGTTGGAGAATCAAGGTGAGCAATTTTTGCCTTCGAACAACTGTTCCAATATTTATTTTCTTTGTCACAGTGCCTCATCACACATGACTATTCCGAAGCCTACCCGACCGTTGATGCGGCGGGCAATGACGATTTCGGGCCAGACGTCGTCATCGACTTCCGCTCCTGCTTCAAAACTTTCTCTATCACCAACAACGCTCGTCTTCGCCACCTTCTCATCTCAGAAAATGCGGAGGCAGGGAAGGACACTACATTTGGTCGCCTCTTTCATGCTCAACTTCTGGCTTCCCAGAATGCCTACACTTCGTCGTAGATTACTGCTACGATGTTTCGGTACTTTACCCGAGCTCATTTGAAATATTTAAGCGATTTCAGGGCTCACCGTTGGTGTGAAAACTTCAAGTACTGCTATATAATCGTCTTTGAGTGTTCTTCACTGTGCGCAATGAGCCAAGCCCCCACCCGACACAGTCGCCGGCTCAATGGAGAGGCTCCATCTCCAGTTCGCCCCCTGCCACAACGATCTCGTACCCCTCATTATCGCCTACGCTCAGACGAGCTCAGCTCTGTTCTTCAAGTGGAGGGTAAATCAACTTGCGTTAATATTTGTCTCATTTCTGAGTTGGAATAGATGAGGTCGATGATAACATGGAAGTGGTTGTCGAGCATTCAGAGGCAGGAGATTCCGTACCGTGCGTGCCACATTATTTTTGGTCAGCTGTTTTTTAACAACTCACAAAGCGAGTTGGACTTTGATAATTGGCCTGAGGAGGCTATGGGCGAAGATCTCACTGTCACTTTGAACCCAGAGGTCGAGGCCAGCATTCATCACTTCATGACCGCACCTGGGCTGGACTTTCTTGAGAATGCGCTCTCCAGCTCACCGTCTTACCCCTTGGCGCCAATTTCAACCAATCCTTCTCCGGCCGAAGGCGCTCATATCCACGACACGACTTCACATCATTCCCCTACTGTTCATTCTCCGCGTGCTCGCTATCCAATTTCTCGTTCAACCTCTTTTGCGAGTAGTTCGCTCGGATTTCCCCTTACAACGGGCTCTCCAATCGCACTGGATTTCCCATCAACGCGCCGCGAATCCGATTCCGATCTGAACCAGCTGTTCCCACCAGTCAACCCAAATCCAGTTCTCGCAGTCGCACCGCCTTCCAGAGCGGGAAACGGGAGTCTCGCCGCTCTGCGGGAGCGTGAACGTCTGCGCCGCACACCTGCCCCACCTATTCCCCCTGCTGTCAGTCCCTCCCCATTGGCAACTGAACCTCAGGTCCCTGTCTATCTCGGTCTACCATCTGAGAATCCTGCTCAGTGCAGCTTCCTGGAACTCGTCAGCAATCTTCCCTCGGCTCCGTCACTGAGGGATCTCATCCGCGCGATATGTGACGGTAGCGGCACAGCAGCAGAGATGTTAAATAGCATTTGCCATCAGCTGGATCGCACCGAGTTTTGTATCGCGTGCTCACAGCGATTAATCGAAGTCCAGGATCCCACTTTTAGTATGCTCCAAAATACCTACTCCGAAAAGGGGTCTTTGCGCTCCCACCTCGATTCTTCTGTGACAGTCATTGCGCCTCGAGCCGCTCATACACCTAATAGCCACGAAATCTTTCGCATTCGTGGCATTGCCGAAGCTACATCTTTTTTTGTGCTCTATGTCTTCCCTCGGGTGTGTGCATTTATTCTGATTTCGCTACTCATCTGACCTGATTTGTCTTCAGTATCACACCACACCTACTCCATCTAGCTCCTCCGCTACTCCAGTACCATTGGAGAACAGTCGTCCAGCGAGTCGATCAACCTCGAGAACACCGATGCCGCAACCACCCCTGATTGTCCAGCGCTGCTTAGCCAATCTTGCCTTGGTGAGCGCGGCGCTTGACCAGCATTTTCTCCCCGAAGCATATCAACTCTCGACTCTGTTGGAGGACGACGGGTCCCACCCGAAATTTGGAACCGCATACACCCAAATTCGACAAATTCTCATTGTTGAGGATGTCATTGCTCGCGCGAGAGGTTCAGGGATTCCAACCTCCGACGACTACAAAATCACGGACACAGTTCCGCTTTGGGCTGCATTAAAGCTCTCCACTTACGGAAACAACAAAACATTCACCCGGGATGCCCGCGCTACGCTGATGTATTTACAGGATCGACACAACTCCAGCACCACTCCTGCATCCACTGTAGACGAGCTAAAAGAGAATGCGTTGCGGCGATTCTTGGAGGTGTGCTTTGCCCCTGCTCTGGCTACTTCACATATCGCACAATCTCTGGATCGGGCAGGTGGCTCTGGGATTGCGATCACGATCAGGGCAAAGGTGAAGGCGGTGAAAGCGAAACTGAGTCTGTACAAATCACTGTCTTATAGTCTGCGCGATGGGCCACTCACGGTTGTAGTACCTGTGCCTTGAGCTATGCGCCAAAATCTATCTTCGCCCCCTAAGCGGGAAAAGTGTGATTTCCCTCTAAGGGATTGTGCACCTAGTGAGATCTGGGACTATAGACCTCTTCTATGGACTCTGAAGAATGTCTGAAGCAGCACAGAAGTATTCTCTATCCCACCGCTGTCAGACATCAGCGAGTCGCGACATGGACGCGGTCACGTGACCGCGTCTCTCCTTCGTTCGAACTTTGTCCCCGTACTATCAGAATAGCTATCAAGATTATAATTCATAAAAGCACCGTTGCTCTGTCTATCCCTCACTTAGTTCACAATTTCTTCATTGAAACAGCACAGAAAATCACAATTTTTGACTGCCTTAGAGCATCGAAGATCATGAGTCTGTAATTCAGGACAGATCCTTTCAGGGAAGCTGCTGTTGAGCATCCACACTCCTTTGAGCGTAAATATACTGGTATAACATTTCTAGCGGAATCCATCATCAGAATACTGGGAAATTGAATTGTTTCCGAAAGACATTTCGGGTATGTTCGTCAGCTCGGTAAAGTGCGATTCAGCGGGAAGGGATTGGGCATCTAATGAAAACTGGGTGCATAATCCGCGTATATGGAGTCATATGAACCTCCTCTCTTTCCTAAAAGTATTCTCCCTGCTGCCTTCAAGAAGTATTCTCCGTGTTGCCGCCGTGGCGCAAACCAACTTTCTTTTCGGGTACATTCAACCGGTTGAGCAAGTATCATTTGGCGGGAAGGGATTGAACGCCTAATGAGAATCGGATGTATAGACCTGTTATATAGTGTCCAATGAGCCTCACTACCATCCTAGAAGTATTCTCTATGTCACCGCCATTGTACAAAACTAATTTCCTTTTCCGGTATGTGTGCTTGTTTGGCGGTTCCGAAAAATGTGGTTTCACTGAAAGGGATTGAACGTCTAATGATAGGCGACTGTGTATTCCTGTTATATAGTGTCAAATCTAGCTGTATACTATCCCAGAAGTATTCTCTCTGTTACTGCTGTTGCGCACAACCGGCTTCGATTCTGCATATATTTATATGCTCAACAACTCGGGAAAGTGTGATTTCACTGGATGGGATTGGGCACCTAGTGATATCTGAGCATACAGAAAGACTCCATGGTATTCAATAAGAATATTGCAAGCCATAGAAGTATTCTCTCTATAACGACTGTGATACAAGCCGGTGTTGAACTTTGTGCTTGTTTATTGCGTCATCAAAACCAATGTGAAACTGACTGCACTTCATCTCCTCTGACACCTGGGGTGCTTAGAAGGTACAGGTAGAGCAATTAGATGTGTGCTAGTTTACAGAATCGAGAATACAGACTAGTTCAATATTCGGAATCCACCGGCAACAGTTGATGCGATCAATATTGCAGTCCAGGTCAGGGTGTCAAGCCACCCCCTATCAAAATTGTGTCAGTATGCCCGATGTTCGTTTACAAGGCTCATACACTGTATACTCTGCTTATTAACAACACATGAACACACTTTGCTTTGGGAATAAATCTAAAACTATTCATATCACATTGAATCGGAATTGGAACTAGTTTATAGGCATAAGGGCAAGTCGCTTGTCTGCGCTGAGTCGTTTCTTCTTGGGCTTCCGTGCACTACTTTTTTCCGGCTCGTTTTCTCCATCACCATCGCGCGCCCGCTTTCTTGACACACTTTTCCCATATTCCTCAATCTCATCATGAAGACTCGCCGCTTCCTCCGAAGTCAGCACGGCACGACGCGCTCCCGGCAGTACAGGAGGAAGCATACGGTTCTTTAGATCGCGAATGGCATAGTACTCTGGCAGATTTGGATCGCCATAGCACGGAACGACTCTGAATCAACATTGTGAGCAGATTTGAGGACAATAGACACTTCAACGTACACATCAGAGCTGCCAATGCGCACAAGGTGTGCGTTTCCGCAGTATTCAAGGGGTCCAATAGCAACCTTACGAGTCTGCTGAACGATGTAAGAGAAAAGCATGCGACGTCGTGGAACACCCGTGATCTCAGTCGGAACAATCTTGTCGCTAACAGGACAATGAAACGGGTCAGATATCAATAAAACTAGATAGATGAAGCGCACCGAGTATCGGAGCAACCTTGAGAGTTTGTGGGAAATGGTGTGATCGACCACAATTGTTTCTTTGCCCCTCTATAGGTGTAGATGTGGCGGCGAGGAAGAGAGAGAGCGCTGGCATCACTACTCGCCAAGAACAGCGGACTGTAGTGCTTTGGGCGTAAGAACGTCGGTGAATCCAACAGTTCTACAACATAATCAGATCTTGACAGGCAGAACCAAACTCGAAACGTACCTTCGTCGGCATATAGAACAGTGAGCGGGTCAGATTCGTCTGAAAGAGTACCTCCCATTGCAATCCATGCCTCCCGGCCAAAAACGAGGTGGCCGAGGTTATGAGGGAGCTGAAGACCAACCGAGACAAGGGATGGCTCAAAAACATCGTGAAGGGTTGTGTTTTCGTCGCGGATCCACAGATCTTCGGCAGATAACTCAACGATCTTGGCCTAGAGAATTGGTGGTGAGGTGAAGATGAAATGAAACAACGAGGACTTACTTTATACTCGTCGACGAGGAAAGCCATTCGTTCGGGAAGCCGAGTGCGATCCTTGGCGTAGACATGCAGCCAATCCAGGTATTTTAGCCGCTGCTGTTTAGTGGGAGCAAGATAACCGTCGTGAAGAGCGGGTCGTAGCAGCTCCCTAGAAATTAAGTTCAACAATTTACAGGGGATTGACAATAAAATTAAATCGGCGCACTCTAATCCGGTTTCCGAGCGATGGAGAAACTGGAGATACGCTAGCGCAATGCGGGCTGTGCGAGAAGGGTTGGTGAATACCTCCGCCTCAGTCAGTTGCATCGAGAGACCTGTCAACACGGTGAGCAAGATGAGAAAAAAGGATTCAACACTATCGCACCAGCCAAGAAAAACAACTCGACAACGGTGTACACCCCAATTCCGGGGAAGGTTTCGTTGTTCGCTCGCATCACCTCGCATGCTAGGCCGCTCCGATCACAGTTGACGCGCTTGCGGATCCACTTCGCTAAATCCGCAAGAAAAGACCACTTGGGACTGTAGAAGTCGGGTGGAGGGGGAGGCAAGTCGCTGCGAGACTTCGCCCATTTTGGCTGGGTGTTTGATCAGCTCAAATAGATTTAGAAAGAAAACAACGCACTTGAAAGACAAGATCAGAGCTCAAAAATACAAGAACATGGTCTTCAAACACGAGCGCCAGGCCGACCCGCGCTCGCCGAACCTGGGCCACTTCAGCAATGGATCAATGAGTTGCATATAATATCACACACCTTTTTGTGTACAAACTTTATGGTCGATTCATAGTCCGAACGCGAACAGAACAGCGCAGAGGTATGGGTGAGCCATTGAATCTATAGAATATAAGGATTAAGAGAGAGGGCGACAGAGAAACAACTATAGTTACACTGAGGTGAAGAGCTCCAAGATCCAGGATCAATGACCGGTATGTGTATGATAGATCCTTCAGTTCGAGAGTGGTAAGCGGGTCCGGATCGGCAGGTCCGGCAGCCTTGGTTGTGTGCCACATCGGAGGGTAAACAGGCCCCTGAGACAAGTTTGTGCCACGCTTGACCGTGCAGGTGGAGTCAATTTGATAAGGCAAACCGAGGGAAGCAGGATGGCCTTTGGGAAACTTGGTCTCTTCGGCTTCAGTCGCGTCGATGTCGATGCCGAGCAGTTGGAGCTTAATACCGGCCTGAAGGAGCTCTTTGAGACGCTTCATAGCAGCCAAGAATGACGCTTTAGATTCCCTGGTTTCGGGCATAGTGAGGGAAGGCAGAGACGGAGAGGAGAACGTCGAGAAGGTGGTGGGAGAAAGGAAGAAGATCAACTTCACGTGACGGTGTGTCACCGGCTATCCGGCGCCCCGGGTCCGAGGTACATAAATACTTATCTGATTTCGGCGTCGTCTCCCAATTATCTCTCCTCCTCCTCTAGATCGTCATGTCTCTAGCAGACGGGAACCTCCCACTGTTGATTCCTCCCAATCCTGTCAACCAGGATCTCGACATAATGAGGCTCCCCACAATGACGCTCGCTGACCTAACAGCAGATGATGAATACGAGTCTGGTGCCCGGATCCTTGTTGTTCTGAAAGGTACACCTCAATACCTTCCAACATTTATGAGCCCCAAGATTGATGACATTCTATAGGACTTGTTTTTGATGTTACCGGCATGAAAGAGGCCTTCAGTCCAAGGGGATTGTTTGAATTTTACCCCAAGAATGATATTACATACGCGTTAGCAAAAGGGAGCGTTTCTGAATTAGATGCTCGGGTCGGCGGGGAATCAGGACTGACCGACAGAGAGAAAGAAAATTTGGAGCGCTGGTTCACTATTTTCAAGTGTGTTGCCTTTATCAATGATTTTGTTCAACGTGTTCTGATGAGTGCTTGAAAGAAATCGGTTCAAAATAATTGGAAAGACAGATCAAGTCGATCAGGGATTGTACTCGAATTGATTTGAAGTCATGAACAGAAGTCGAGTATCGGAGGAGTCTCGAGTCGTCTAATATAACAGAACATTTCGGATTTGCCAGTCGTTGTGCAGTGTTGAATTATGAGTTATTCTGTTAACTCTATAATTACGATTGAACACCAATATTCTACGCTTCTGCTTCGTTGAGATGCGGACGCTTATCAACTCGATCCGATAGCCTGTATATTCTATTGGACTGTTTCATCTAATACCTACTGTACGCTTCCCTGTTGTATCTCCTGAGCAATCTGCAATGCACGAACCCAAACCAATCGCCGAACGTTCATGTTTCTCGAGAACAGATCGACTGACGCATCTAATCGCAGGTCAAGCAGCTGAAGCTGTCTAGGAGTAAAAGGACATCCAGGGGGCTCGCACAAAACTTCCGAGAGGTTCGCGGGGGTGCTGGACGACGCAAAAGGGTCAGTGTTGTTGGTGCGCTCGTCTGGATTGTTCTCGAACAAATGAGCCATTAACTCCGGCTCCGCATTCGCCTCCCAGTCGATCCCGTACTCATTGATATCTTCAATTTCCTCGTCCTCAGCCGCCAAGAAGGAAGATATCCCCCGTGGACCCTCCCGCAACATCCCGAACGTGAATAGATCGCGTGGACTGCGTTCACGTTGGCGGCGTACCGTAAGCTGATGCGAATTCCAGGCTTCACACCAGTCCAGAGCATCGCGATTGATCGACGCAAGGAATAGATGATGAAGGAGCCATATATGGCCCGGGCGCGTGGGGTTGAGGCCGTGGTTAGTTTCCAAATCAAGAAAGAAAACTTTCCATTTCTTGCCGAAGCCATGGGTGACATCGTACCATAGGCGTTCGATGCGGGTGTTGTGAACACTCCTGAAACAAAGAGCTGAGTGAAAATTGTGCGCACAGAAATTCAACTTACCTTCCCCAGATGAAGGAGCCTCGACCAGATCCTTTGACCCGTTCCATATATGCCGCAACTTCGATGTTTTCAACACCGTGATCGCCTCGCATACGGCTGGGACAACCATGGAGAGCAATCACATCGAGCAGGAGGCGTAGAACGCTTGCGCCACGGTTGTTGTTGTGCACGCGAATGCCGAGCACGAACCTGGAATACCCGTCAATGATGCAGTGAATGACAATCTTGTAGCGAATGAGGCCTGGGATGCAAGGTTCAGCTAAATAAATTAAAATTCACAAAGGAACCGACCGTGTTGACCGTCAAGATGGGCAAGTGACATCGGTCCAGGGACGCGATATTTCTTGCGGCTGATCTGGCGATCACCGAAGATCGCGGGAGCACCATGTACACGCAAGTACGAGGCAGTGATCCGATCCCGGGGGATGCGGTACCCTTGGGATTTCAAATGACCGCGAATCATACGACGCCCAAACTGAGGGAAAACTTCCAGCGTCTCCGAGAGAAGTCGATCAAGCTCTTCGTTTGAGACAACAGAGACAGGCGGTGCTGTCGAGGTATGAACGACTTCGAGTTCGCCGTTGGGGTTTGTTCGTGATTGAAACACAGGAGCGCCGGGTTGAACTAGTCCAGCTCGAAGAGCAGCACGGCGAACAGTGCGAGCTGAAACACCAATTTCAGGAGCAATTCCGGTCGGACCACGAAGATCGAGGGCGGCGCTCAAAAATTGGGGATCAATCTCAACACGCGGCCGGCCTCGTCGCCCAGTACGAACACGATGAACGACAGTCAGAGGGGCAGCATCAGGTGGGTCCATCGAGTCGTGGCAAGCAAGATCAAGAGCTGTGACCATGTCGGTGATAGATGTTTGAAGAGTAGCATACTCGTCTGGGGGGAAAACAGCTCGATGCTAATGGACGCTATTAGCATTCAAAGCGAATTGTATTGGTGCCATTCTTACCATCTCTGCCGCCGAAGCTAACGCCAGTGCCCTGTCTCGAACAGCATTCAAGCTCGGTGGATCTCCAACCATAGTGCGCAGAGCTGAGAGAACATCGTTGTGAAGAGCGTGATAGGCGTCTCGTAGGTTGCTCAGTTGTTGGTCAGTGTTCATACGAGCCAGTAGAGCTACTAGAGATCCGGCAGAATGCGCACAAGACAGTCAGGAAGAAAGAGGATTGGGAGCTGGAAACCGTGTAAAAACACCAAGATGACGACACGGGTGCTGATCTCGATCAGCTGGGAATGATGAGGAATCGCAATGAATGCAAGTTCAAATTCAAAACGAGTCAGAATGTCAACTTCAAACAGAGTTCAAGAAAAAGCAGGAATGGGCCGGATTCCTTAGGAATGCTGAGGATGCAAAGTTGAATGCTAAGACGTGGAAATACAGAATTCATTGGGAAATCCTCAGGACCAGCGATGATTTGTAGGGATTTGTGAGGAAAGCTGAGGATCGACGAGGAATGGGAAGGAATCGTGCGGAATGATGGGGAAACGTGATGATCGGCGAGGAAACAGATGCAAACCGCTATTTTGTCCGGTACCGGCCACCAAAATTATGCCCCTCCGAGTCAGGCGCTTGTTGCTTCTCCTCGGCTACCTCCGACAACTCCTCATGCCCACAGGTTCCAATCTTGCTCGAGTCTGCTTAACCATCTCAACGGAGTTGATGACTCTCAAGAAGAAATCGTGGGCGGGCGACGTTCTCCTTGCCGCGGGAAAACTGCCATTTCAGTGTCCTCCTTTCGAATTTCTCGGTGCCACATCTCAGAGTGTGGATAAATACCGCGAACTCGTGGAAACTCTATGTCTGCAATGGCTACAACGAGAAGTTGACTCGTCCGTCAAATTGTACCTAATCCACGGCCGGCGCGAACCCCAGAAGGACAAGCCTCCCGCACAAAAAACTCTCTATCTAAGGCACTATCTTTATTTGGTGACTGTACGAGAGCATCGAGAAGCTATTACCTCGATTCTCGTCTCGACTCACAGATTGGCCTTAGAAAAGCTGAGGTATGCGGATCACGCACATGGAGCTGTACCGCAAGAACAACGCTTATGTCGTTTCTGCATGGCAAGAATAGAAAATCCAGAACACGCACTCATTGAATGCTTCGCGAATCAAGACCTCGTAGAGCTCCGCCGTGAATTTCTTCGGAAAGTGTTCAAAACCTTGCCAAAAATGAAGCGAAAATTGATTACTTTGAACTCCGTTGAGTTCTTGAAATCATTGATCTATGAGCGTGCAACGATTGTTCTCACAGCGAAATATGTGTATGAAGTCCTCGAGGTTTTTTACGCAACTGACATATATAGGCCGGAGAGGGACAGGCTGACTATTTAATTCCAGGTTCAAATTACTCTTTCTAGGTGTCTGAGCTCTCCCGTCGGGCATGAGTTTTTACTTGTGGGATCGATGCGCCTGGTTCAGATGGTTGGAAAGAGTCCAGGAACGAAGATGTATTTTTATTACTTGCTTTGTACATCGGGATAATTCCTGGGCCCGGCGTTCGCAGTGCGGACCGGCCGCGTAATCCTACCTACCTACCTACCTACCTACCTACCTACCTTCTTGAATGCGGGCAAAGCACTCAAAGATCATCAAGTCTCAAGATTCCGATTCAAGCGTGAAAGAACACGAGTTACGGTTTGCCAGAGATCCAGAACAGCTGAATATTCTCCCGAAATGCAGCCGAATATGCCGGCCGTCGAGGCAGAGGGGTTTGCGTGGATCGGCGATCAACAGAGTCGCTCCGAGTGATCACGCCGCAGATGTCCGCATTTCAACAGCGCAAAAATTGAACAAAATTTCTAACACTAATGAGCTCTGTCTCGTACTCATCGAATGAGCCAGTTTCGTTACATTCCAAGAAATAATACTCTACGCTAGACACCTACATACCAACCGTCACCAACTCGCGGCTCGCAGTCTCCAGCCGCTCAAGCCGCTTGAGTAATTCCTCCCGTTTCCCTGCAACACTTGGACTCTCCTGTGCCAACTCACTGCAAATGCGCAACGCCTCGGGACCGTTGATACCCAGCCCACTGTACAGAGTCGGGAGCAGCTCGCGACCGAGCCCACGGACGAGCTCGTAGTCAACGGACAATGCCACGTTGTCGACGATGCGCTTGTAAGCAACTATCCAGAAACCATATAAGCATTCCAAAGGGGAAGTCCGAGGAATGAGAAGGAAATGGTTCTTCAAACGCACCTTGGAAATATGCTCGAACGTCGGCCATAATGTTAAGCGCGGGCTCCATACGGTCGGGCGGCAAAAGCGTAACCAAATCGTCGACATCGACGCCGTGCAGCCCGATGGCAGCAAGTCCAGTCATAACCTGAGATATCCCAGGCGTCGCAGGGACCGGAATCGCGCGAGACTTGTACGCGTTTATCGCTTCCACGAGAGTCGGATTCTGAGTCTCCTCGCGTGCTTTCTTGTAGTGAGAGAGAAATTTTTCTCTGTAGTCGGATAGATAATGATCGTTGAGAGTGAGCGGGCCGTTCTTCTCCAACGCGATAAGTTTCGTGATTAACGCTTCCGCCGCATTCGCTCGCGATCGCATGTAGTCTTGGATAAGGATCCTTGTCATGCATGGCAATGAAATGAGATGAATTATGAAGGGGAAAGAGAAAAACATACGTGACGCGCTGCTCCAACCCTCCCTGCCCGAACGATGAAAAATGCGGAGCAATGAGAGCCTTGATGTGGAGCGCAAGGGTAGTATGAACCAAGCGACAGAGAACTCTTGCCGGCGATTCCCACTTGTTCGTAAATTCCGAAATATACGACTTCTGAACAACAAAAGGAACGTGTCCTGGAAGCTCTCGCGTCCGAGCGCTAAACGATGAATCAGATTGTCTCGCACAGTAACGCTCTTGAAAGCAAAACATACGCATGAGCACGAGCGAGAACTTGATCAATGAATATCGGGGCGTTGAAGTCTTCGCCATCGTCATCCTCGTCGCTACCGCCGTCCTCGTTCGCTAGAAACTCGGGTTCAAAGAACTGCAGATCGATATCGATATACTCGTCTGGTTCCTCAAAGGGGCGGAATGCCGGCGCGGTGTTCCGAATAGCACGTCGGAACTGCTCTTGCGCTGGGCGAATCGTCTGGAGGAGGGCGCCCGCAACAGGGATACCTTCGAGTATCTGGCCGAGCTCATCGACGAAAGTGTGTAAGAGCCCGGCGACCTCGCTCACAGGATCGCTCGACGGTGGCTTGGGGAGCTGTGCGAGGGCTTCGCGAGTGTTTTGCACAGTGTTTTCGAGCTCAAGCTGGATTTCCGGGAGACTACGCAATACGAGTGCAATTCAGAGATCCGGCGTTCTCCAGAGTTGGGAAAGAAAGAACGCACCGTTTAGATATAAGATCCGAGAGAATCGAGCTCAAACGGTCCACGAGATTAATCGTGCGCAAATACTTCTGATACAAAGGGTCGAGCTCGGACCAAGGCGGAGTGAGAGCAAAGAAATCATTCTCGCGTGCGCGTGCCTCCTCCCAAGTAATACCTTGCTTGATATCTTGCGAACTGGGCTGTTTGACGCAGTACCAATTGTTTTCGAGGGCTTCTTGTTCGTTGCGAATGAGCGGGAGCCAGCTCTCTTCGTCGCCGCGCGGGATCCTGGTCAAAACATATGAGATCACACAAGAGAATGCGATAAGTGAAGAGATTTACCTGTCGGGTTTGGTGAGGACACCTACGGATGGAACAATCGACTCGGCACTAGTAGTACGATGAATTAAACTGAACATACCAATGGTGCGTTTTCCCTCGGGATCATGCTTTTTGGTTAGATGATGCGCGCCTTGGTTTTCGAAATCGGCTGTGAAAAGAGCATGAGACATACTTGAATGATAAGAAGAAACAGTTGAACGCACTTTCGCATGCGACCGTGAGCAGAATGACGCAGCTGGGCTTCGAGATGTACGAGGAAACGAGATTCTCAACCATCTTGATATCGCGTTCGTTCCCGCCTCGGCTGACACTGGCGATCAAACCTTGGAGAGACAGATAATCAGCTGCGGAAAGGCTTGCAGGTAAAAAAGATCGTACCAGGCAAGTCGACAAACGACAAATCAGCGAGTTCCGGTCCACTGATCTGAAGGGAGATGTAATTGGTAGAAAAAGAGAGTTCGGTGGTATCGTCTTCAGTGTCGTCGAGAAACGTGCGAGCCGGTTTGCTTGGGTTGAGAATCGCTCGCTGGGCTCTGCGGATGCGGTCCTCGACTTGGGATTTGTCAGATATCTCGTCGCCGAAGGCTTCGTTGCGAGCGTGGCCGAGCGGCTGGCCGTTTTTGTCGGTGATGAAGCGGAGCTCAACGGTGCACGCCCAGGGTGCGTCGGAGCGGGAGAGACGGCATTCAGTGGGGCAGCTGTAAGATAGTCATTCACAATCCTGAGGAATGAAACTGGGGGTAAGAAGAGACTTACCGAGTGCAGGTTCCAGCCGCACGAGGTAAGGTGATGCCGGAGATTGATTCAATGAGGGACGATTTGCCAGCGCTTTGGTTGCCTATCACCGCGATTTGAGGAAGGTCGATGTCGATTTGAACGCTATACAGTATATGTGCCATCAGCGTAACATTATCTCGTTGCTCCAGGCGACGTACCCTGTGTTATGAAGACGGTTCACCATGTCGAGCATACGACGGCGAGTTTGGGAGAGCGATGGATTAGAGAGCCCGACACCATGGTCGCCGTCTGTACCGTCAGAGGACGCGTTGGAGGACGCGGATTGGAAAATAGACATGCTTAAGGCGATGAGGCGTTCGCTTTCGATATAAGTATGGTCCTCAGCGCTTACCAGACTTCAAGAAGCCAACATCGTGGCTGGGACAGTCCACGGGCAGGGCAGAGAAGCATCTATACGAGTTACAGAGGCGCTGGTAAAAGCCTAGAGAAGCCGTTGTGGACACGTCCGCGTAGATACTACTAGGCGCCAAGAACGAAAATTCAGGGACGGATCCGCGCACGAGGATTGAATATTCCACCTGGAACTCTAGGAGCGTCACAGATACTGAACCACCGCGTTCGATGCACTGGTTGACGCGCACAACTTGTAAGACCGTAGACGCGCAAGGAACCATTCGAAGACACGCGGCGCTCGTTTGGCGCGTGTCAATGCTGGCCGCGCACGCCACGCGACGCTACAGATCCACGGCTCTTCTTGCAGACACAATTTCGACTGTCGAGACTCGACATGCGTGCTAGGTGGTGACAAGGTGGTGAGAGAAAAGAGGCTAGCAAGGCTGGTAAAGTTTCTGCACGCATCACCAAACAAAGAGCGTTCGCCGAAGGCGCCGGCGGCAAACTTCTCATCGAATTTTCTCAACAAGGCCCGAATAAAAATATATATACACCCATTCAAATCATCCCAATTCTTTACTTACTTACGACCTTGTCGCCGCCGGATCCTCCACCGCCGTCCCCGTCACGAATCCAGGCACAGAAACCTTCTCCCCCGCGAGGCGGTCGCCGACGCCGGATCCTTCACCGCCGTTCCTGTAGCTACAACCTGCGTCGGGGTCGGCTTGACGCCCTTACCAGTCGTCGCAGTGGTTTGCGTTTCGTTTCCTGGGACGGGGAAGGGTGGGCTTTGTAATACGGCGCCGAGACGAGCGGGGATGTTTTGCCCCATAGCGAGTGGGTGGCCTGTGAGACGAGTCAGTACAATACCATTGAATGATAGATTGAGATGGAGATAGAGAGCGGAGATAGTCACATTCTGTGTTGAAGATCCAGGTGTCGAAGGAAATGTGATTCGGGTCGTCGAACATCAGGTATCTGGAAACACCAAATCAGTTATCCCGTACGAAAGAAAACGATATGAAGAGCCAGCATACAGATATTTGAACACCTCTGCATATAAGAACGATTCAACATTGTCGCCGAGATTGTCCGTTGAGAGATCCGTCCGTGTTACGTCGTTAAGGGAGGAGTATCCCACAGGCGCCTTAGCGTACTTGATGATACTTTGCAGGACGTTCGCTGCCCATCTGAGAAAAGCAGTATAGCAGGTGAGCTGAATGATTCCTGGATAAGATGATGACGGTCGAAACGACGTACGTCTGGTACTTGAGATCTCCAGTCGCACGCCACGCGTAGACAGCGCTCTGAAAAGTAATCAATCCTAAGACAATACGACCGATTCGCAGCTCGAAAGAATACTGACCTCGATGACCTCCGGACGCATATACCACCCATTATCCCTACAACTCTTTATCAACTCGCCATCCTTGGGAAACAAAACGATTTGGCTCGAGTCAGACGTACGTGTTATAAAAACCCAAACTGATTAAATTCCGCCTGTTGGACCGCAGTCCCGGGCGGCGTACCCTTCCCATCAGCAGTCACAAACGCAAACCCGCCCCCGCCAATCCCAGTGGGCGTGTTGTAGGTGTTCATACACGAGTCGGTGAGGTTGAGCCCGTAATTGACGATCGTGGCGTTGTTGAGGAGTTTGCCGCCCATGATCCAGTTGCCGCCTGAGAGTCAACGGACGAGTGAGTTGAAGATAGGAGACAAGGAGAGGAGAGGAAGTAGACGCACCGGAGAAACAAGCCAAGTCACCCATCGAGTAGCTATTCGACGAGCCACTCGCACTGGTGAGGTACGTCCGCTGACCCGTAGCCACGCTCGTTCGTTTTAGGAGCTGCTTGATGGTGGAATCGACGGCGGTGGCCCAGGTGGTGCCCCAGAGCGTGTTGGCGTTGGCGGTCATTTTGAAGTATTTGATGAGGTATTCGTAGTATGAGCTAGACATTTGAAGGTATGTAAGTGTTGATTTGGAGGATGAAGGAACAAGAAGACGCACTCGTTGCCGCCATCCCATGACTACATGAAAAGCCATTAACGACTTTCGAAATAGACGAAGAGAAGAAGTATTTTGGACGCACGATAACGTTCCCATCGCCCTTGCCGCTTGCGAATACTTGCTGCGGCGAGAGACCCGGGAAAGGAGGGGAAGGCTATCCGACAACGCAGCACACAATTTCTTAGCTTCCAATATAGAGGAGTGAAAAGGCACGCACATTACTCGCGATAGCAGACATCCCTCTTTCCGCGAACGTCTGGTACGTCGAATTCCCCGTCAACCTCGAAAGGGTATAGAACTCCAGAATGTTGGAGCCGGCGGAGGCAATGTTATTCTGCGACAAAAACGCATTCAGCACTTGAGTCCAAATCCGAAATCGACGATCGTAATACGAAGCAAACTCACCGAACCCGAACTAACGTCTGCCGAATTCGTCGCAAAATTGACGCTGCCGTATCTGGAGCAAACAAAATAGAATCTCGGATGAATCGCGGGGAAGAGAACGAAGCGGGATTGACGCACGGGATCGGACCATTCGCGGGAACCCATCCATACATGAGCTTATCACCGAGTCGTTGAGCGTTGGCGAGGAGCGCTGCGTCTTTGTACCCGTTGAGCTCATAGGCGGAGAGCATGGATCCGAGATATCGGATGGTGGTCTCAAAGAACCTGGATTGCATTGTGAGACTTGGCTTTAGGAAGGGGATGGAAATGGACGGACGAAACGTGGTCGCCGACGGTGTGGCTGTAGGAGAAATCGACGTTGCTTGCGAATTGGACGGCTTCGTTGAAGAGATCCTAATGATAATATCGTGTGAGTACGTAGTGCGCGAAACTGCGGAACAGAGAAAGATGATATCGTACCGTGAAACCCATGATGTATAGAGTAGGCATAGCATCGAAAATGGTCGCTCCTAATGCACTCGAGATGGGTGACGGTCGATGACAAGGCTACTGAAACTCATACCCCAGCCGTTCCTGCAGAATAGGTCAACGGTGAATCTCTCGGAAAAATATACAGATAAGTTACCTCCCGTTCGTCCAGCTCTTGCTGATGGGTTCCAGGTCGTCATGTCCCTTCATTACTTGCGTCAGCCTCTGCTCGTCCCTGACAATTTCGACTCACCCAAGCGTACGTCTTGTAGTCATTATATGCAGTCAAAAACGTGCTCTTAACCAACGCTGCGTTGCCCGCAGCCGACGAAGGCAGCGTCAGGCCAGGGAGCTGGATATTCCCCGCCTGGACAGCGTTGACGACCCATGTCAGAACAAGAGCGGCGGTAATCCCAATACGCATCTGGACTCGAAGACGGGGGAACCTGGGGGATAAGTAAGGACGATCCGAGAAGCGAGCCGCTTGCTTATTTGAAGACAGCGAGGTCTTCAAATGATTCCGCGTTTCGTGGTCGGGTCACCCCTGGGATCTGTTGAGACGGTATATTTAGAGGATAGGTATCATCTGGTGGGGTTCCGCGTGTGGGAGCGTCACTCGGGATGTTAAGTTCGAGTGGATTCGCTCGGTATCGAGCCTATTCTGGCGAGAGAAGTACCGGGCTGCACATGGTGGGAGGCAAAAGCATACGTGGCTCGGTTAAAGACGGATGCCGGCATTGCGGCAATCATGATTTGCACCCGTGTTTGCTCTTGCATTTTGGTGTTGAACTTGGGTTAAAAAATGGGCGCTTGCAGAGAAATGGAGGCAAAAGCTGCAAGAAAGCCGAGCGAATACTCAGATCCATTCAAAATCATCGCAAATTTCGGCGGTTCGAGCACAAAGCCGGCACAGATCAACGCATCTGATTTACTATTGGCATCTATTCTAATTCCCTTATGCCTGCATGCCGGCGCTGCCCTCCCTCCATGTGGGTCGCCCTTCCCGAAATATCAGCTGTTGCTGATCAGGCGTTCGACTCATAAGAATCGCCTCGCAAGAACTCACAACAGCCTCCCTGCCTCTGCCTCCGCGATGAGACTCGCCGCCGCATTCCCCGCAGTCGTCTCGACGCTCCTCGCGGTATTCGCGCCCTCCACCGTCTTCGCTGCAAATGGCTTCACCGGGACCTGTGCGACGTGGTCAGGCTCTGGGACGACTCTGCAGGCGACTTGTTCCGCCATCAATGGGACGCAGATCGTAAGCGGCCGATTGTGAATTTCTGAAGATAAATTTCACTGAATTCGGAGACTTCCAGACGAGCACGCTGAACTTGAATAACTGCTTCACGAATACGCAAGGCATTCTCGGGTTTCAAGTCAAGTAATTTTTTCGTACCTTCGTTCTATACCTCGCGATTGAGGCTCTATTACTAAATTCCAGCGGCAACTTCGCTGGTTCGTGCACCAAGATCGCACATAACGCGGGGAACAACAGGCATGGGGATGAGGCATGGCTCAGTGCTTTATGCTCAGCTGGTAACGGGAAGCAATTCGATACAGCCATTGCGACGAGTGAGTCTTCATAAGCATGATCTATGCTTTGATCAATTGGATCTTGACGATGATTTCATCTCGAAGACGCGTACATCGGAAACTCGAATGGTGTATTGGCGTGCTAAATTTCTTAACGCGTTGATCGGGCTTTTTATCTGGTCGTTGTAATGCTTAGATGATTTGAACACGTCGTTGTTGAACAAATCGCACGTCGTCCCTCGGATTTGTCGAATTCGGTGGAGTGGAGACTGCAAGCTTGAGCCGTTAACGGTGTCTCTGATGGACCCTGGTCCGGGTGAAGGTATTTTGAGTCCTGACGCCTTGCATCTAGTCCGACATCAACAGTCCTTTGTTTCTTGACGCCTTCGAAATTTGGTCGAATTCAAACTGCGGGATGCCTGCGTCAAACGATACACCGCAATTGAGCAATCTCTTCTTGTCATCGATTGTTGCACACAGTCAAAGCGGCTTGCTCGTCAACTCCCTAACTCGTTTCCTTCCTCGCGTAAATTCTCAGGCTTGCTTCGTTCATCTTTGGCAACCCCGTCGACGACCTACTTATTTACTTATCTCAACCATTCTTGACTTTACAGTAAGTATCCTTTACTTCTTACCACTTATGGGAAAAATTTATCAAAATTTTGACCTTGCAAGGCAGGTTGACTCCAGATTCTTTTCACACGATAGTCGTCGAGAAAGGACCTTGGAATCGGTTGCAAAGCGCTTGCAACCGGTTGCAACAGGACTTTTGGGTTTAAAGCATTTTAGATTTTCCCGACATCTACGTGCAGTATACTGTACGTCCTTCAATCCACATTGTTCGAAGTCGCTACGCTGGTAAGTTAGGATCAAAGTTCTAACGGCACTGCTCCAGGTACGGCCCGCACACAATATGCTTCGTCCGGCGCGAGATTTCGACAATCCGGCGCAAGTTCCGGGTTGAGCTCGAATAATTGAGACTGAGTGAGAGTGAATTGCTGCTCAATTGAGGTGCAGCCGTCCCCGCTGCCGATAGTGTACCACCGGGCGCATCCCTGACAGTGAAGGGTTGAACGGGAAAAGCAAAACAGGGAGAGAACGGAAAGTCACCGATGGAGCAGAGCCAGAAGCTGCATTCGTCGGCCTCGGCGGGAGAGCAGCGGAGGCATTCACTACGAGCACGCAGATTGCGCTTCCTACTGTTAATTGTGGGCATGGGTTCTGCCGGTCGAAGTTCCAAAAGTTGAAGTCATCTGCCGTGATGTTGTATCTGTCAAGACATCCACCCAAGAACTGGTATTAGCTCACTTGTTCAAATCATTAAAGAGAGGAGGAGGGGCTCACAGAGTTTCGATACTATTACAAGTATCCCCCGACGCCACCGTGTAATAATTATCACATCCAGTGGTGATTGACCCATTTGCGAGATTCGACGGTGGTGCCAGGTGGCCTGTCGGATACGCGTAGGGTGGGTCAGAAGTGGATGTAGGAAGGGATACAGTT
The DNA here is from genome assembly GCA_037176885.1 of Favolaschia claudopus. Taxonomy (NCBI): domain Eukaryota; kingdom Fungi; phylum Basidiomycota; class Agaricomycetes; order Agaricales; family Mycenaceae; genus Favolaschia; species Favolaschia claudopus. The sequence continues at coordinate 184,068 of JAWWNJ010000048.1, read as the reverse complement.
GCCATCGAGAAGGAGCCGGTGTCAACGGAGAGAGTTGTCGAGGGGCCTGAGTTCAGTGGTGGGTAAGCGGCGACTGGGACGAGGAAAATAGGTAAGAAAAAATTCGATTGAGTTCTTGACCTGGGCTTACCGCAATACCAGTACCTGCATTGATTAGATCTTAGCAAGTTAGATTGACTTCAATACGGAACGGACGCACTTGGCCCAGAAATTGGTGCAATCATGCTTCAGCTACAAGCATGCCAGAACTCAACGCTCCGCGACGAATATATGATCCAGCGACGAACCTCGGGATTCAACGTCACTAGATCTGCAAATGTGATTGCATCTGGCAAAAATAGATATAGGTTCGATCGGAATTCCGAAGCCAAAAAGAACACACTGTTTAACGCGACTTTAGAGCAAATGTCCTACAAAATTATTTAGTTGTGGCTTTTGGACAGCACGGAGAGTCTGGTCGTACCCCAGGACCAACAAGGTACCAAGCACCGCAATTAGAAGTCGTCCCAGGCGGTGTTTGGCCCGGTGGAGGACTGCGATTAGGGAGAATCCCATCAATTCAAAATCGACTCGACAGGAAAGCTAGTACGCACACGATGGCAGTGGGCGTCGGAACCGGTCCAGGTGCGCCGCTGTCTATCGCGCTAACGTTCGGGAAGCCGCCATGCGGGCTGTGTGGTGTTCAATCCATGGTCTCCGGCATAAATTGAGAGGAAGCAAGGAGACGAGCATACCTGATGCACAAAGGAAATACCCAGGGGCTCGCAACGGGCTGACATCCTGTGTCGAGGATCGAATTGAAGCTGCGGTACTCAATTAACCAATGAAAAGCAAGGAGAATGAACCGCCGAACCTGACGAGTTGCTGAACTGTAATCGTTTGTCCCTGCAAGATTTTGTTTGCTGCAGAAACAATGTCTTCGCAGGTTTGGTTTAGTCCGGGGATGTATCTTGTGCAAGGCTACGAAGAAAATATACATCAGATAGATTATCTAGGTCAATGCGTAACAATTCCTTCAACGGGTCGGGAGGAGAGCGTGAACAAACCTGAGGTAAGCAAAGACTCGTCCCTGCACCAATCCCACTCCCTCCATCAGCCGTAGAGGTACAGTTCGTGCCTTGGAGTGTTGGGTTATTTGAGAGGATCTAACAGCATTTCGTTCAGTGGCCTTCCAGCACAAGAAGATAGTTCTATCTCGAACGAACATCATAATACCCCACCCCAAACCGATTCGCTACGTCAAGACACCCGCCGTTTTCCGTCCAGGTAACATTTCTCCCCGTCAATGTGCACAAAGCGGAGGTTGTGTCGTTGGATCCTATCGGAGTTGTGCTTGGACCCGAGGTGAATAGTTGTGTGGGGGAGGGGGAAGGCGCAGGGACAAGGTAGGAGTTGAATTGGCTTCGGGAGAAAACAAGAAGGTGGAAAGAAAACATGTCAGTGGAGATCAAATGAAGTAGGAGGGCCCGGGGAACTCACCTCCCACAAATCGTAACCGCACTCCCTCAACACGTCAAACCAATCGTTATAATCTGTGCTTGCGTACAGCGGATTGGATAGTGTCGCGTTGAGTGTCCCGAGCATACACGGGGTGCATAGTTGGTTTTTCGGGTAGCTGAGAATGCCTTGGGCGGGGGAGGGCATGGCACCAAAGGAGGAGAGGATGGTTGTGCAGAAGGTTGGTGGGTTGGCGGTGGTGTCTTGTCGGCACTGGACGGCGTACGGGAGGGCGATTGTGTCGAAGGCGAGAGTTGCTGGAGGGAAGAAGGGTTGGTGAAATTTCATAAGCATAAAATGGGGAGTACTTACGAGCGTAGCTAAGATCGTTCGGACCAGGGATCATGAAACTCCCGCATGCTGAGACGACGGCGGCACGGTAGGATGAGAGGGAGTCAGTGCAGTCTGGAGTGCAGATGTTGGAGAGGGCGGAGGTATCGAAGAATGGATTGGCACTGTTATCCATTTCATTGACAATTACAAAAGGAAGTATAGACCTCAGAAAGGTTGGAGGTAGAGATCATGACGCACCCAAGCAACTGAATTGTGTCATTACATGCAACACTTGCAGTGAGCGCTGTGGCACACGCGGACGGTGGCGCGGGCGACGGGAGTAAGTCAGTGGTGTAGATTTGGAACGAGACAGCGGAATCAGCGGTGATTGAGTTGGTTGAGACATTGTCGGAGGAGGCTGCAGAGGTTGAGATCGTTGCAGAGCTTCCTGGGATGGCAGATTGAGATGAAGCGAGTGCTGAGCTGGGAAGAGCTGATTCCGACCCGGAGGGCGAAGCTGAGCTTGAGAGGGAAGCACCAGTGGCAACCGCCAAATCGGCTAAGTGCTGCAGACGCTGGTCTTGGTTTGCTTTGCCGTATGCGACCTGGGGTGGTTTGTTCGTCGAGATTCATTCATCCAACTCGAAGAGAGAGGGTAACTCACATTTACACCGTGGATTTTGACACGGAGAGGATTGGCATCTGCATTCACTACCAGCGCGAGCAGCAGAGCAAAGGAAGGGATAGCCTGGATAGGTCGACACATACTCGGCGACCGTTGAATCAAATAAAAGGAGTGAGCGTTTTTCTGTTCAAGAGACACTGTAGAAGAGGGAAAGGTGTTGAAAGTAGACACCAATACTCTGCCCGCTTTTGGACCGATTGCGTCGTGTGAGAGCCTCCATTCGATCCGCGGCAACCGAATCATTCAATCCAGGAGTAGAACAATACGAGTGAAAAGCTATTGTTGACCTACCAGCAAATGGAGGCAGTCCCTCCCGTTTCAGAAGCCCATTTACGAGAAAAAAAGCTATTCCCTTGGAAGATTTGTGGCGAGGAAATTTGGACTCGGGGTGAAATGAATCTGTCGGGTACTGTCCCGGACACATTGGGACGTTCCAACGATGGATCAAAGTTCAAAAGCGAATGGTAACCAGGTTGTATCCAGGAGGCGGCGTAAACGGCAAGGTCGAAGCAAGTTGAAGCTTGAAGCTGTAAAGGAATCTGTCGGAAACAGAAGGCTTGGATGTCTCAGCAACGGATTGACGCCGCTGAACAAAATGATTGATATCCAGGATGCGGCGGTGGGGAAGTTGAAGGTGTAAAGGAGACCCCGTACACTCGATGTTTACCAGGAGCAAACCAGGAGCGACCGGGGACAACTGCATATCATGTGAAGTGGTCGCTGGTCTTGGACAACTTACAAGCTGCACTGGTTACGTGGCTTTGACTGAGCTGCCATTGTCAAACACACCAAGACACGCGGGAAGATGCGGTTGAAATCAATTGAAATTGGTTTTCAAATGTGTCATGTCACAGTGTGACTGTGCGCTTCTCTCGCCACCACCACGACCGCGACACTTTGGCAGCTGACTCAGAGCTGGCCGAGTCGCAAACCCTCGAGTGCCCACTGCCAAGATTTATGCCTGGAAGACTGAATAAACCCTAATTTAATGCCTGTCTTACCAGCACAGTTCTCTGCATGTTGATGTTTGCCTGACAAGGCCCGCCGAAATACAAGGCCCAAGGGCCGCTTAGTATGCGACAAAGGCGCTCAGGACGCGCTCAGAGCTTCTGGGTGACCATCTATGTGTCTGGGCATCTATTTATGACCTGAAACGACCTAGCAGCGCTTTGTATTCCAGCAGCGCTTTGTATTCCAAGGCGCTCAATTCCTCAGGGAATTTCAAGGGTTATAGGTTGTAGCAGATAAGCTAATTCAACAGGCGCTGGTCATTCCCATGACTTCAGCAATTGCAAAACCTCCTTGTTTGCCGGCACATGCCTAAAACTAGATATTGTTTCTGCATCCCCTTCACAACGCAACTGCGGCAACAAACATATACAGTTTGACGCCCCGCGAGCTATCCGGGGTCCTCCACCTTTCTACCTCCGCTCCTTCATCTCGACTCTTGTTCTAAACCTCGCTTTTTGTCAATCGTTCTTCAAGTCCATCTCTCCTTGATTTGACTTCACCCTCGTTTCCCCGCTCCGGTTCAGCATAGATGAAGCTCTCGCTTCTCCTCGGTCTCCCTCATACTCCAGACGGCGAAACTCACCTGCCGCCCAATCCCCCCCCCACCAACTCCTCCAACCTCCCTCCCGGCTCCTGTGCACCCGATATCCCTTGTTCGAATGTGTGTCTTCCTTGCCATTTTGATCCACTCAAAATCCTAATGAGGGGATTTTACAGGGCGCCTGCTGCGACGGGCAATCTGGATTCTGCGGCTTCGGCTCAAAATTCTGCGGCTCTGATGCCTGCACCAGCAACTGTGATGCCAATGGCTGAATGTGGCCCTGAAGCCACCCGCAGGCAAGGAAGAGTGTCCGTTGAATGTCTGTTGCAGTCAAGTGGGTAACATACTGTTATCCTCCCGTTTCCACAACATCCTCCCATTTATTTCAATCCGTCTAAAACATTTTGTAGTTCGGATTCTGCGGAACGACAGATGACTTCTGCGGGGACGGCTGCCAAAACAACTGTGGTCAACCCTCAATCCCTTCGTGCGACACCGAGCAGCAATCAGCTTTGAGACGACGAATTGGGTATTTTGAGGCGTGGAGTTATCATCGGTGTGTCTTCCTTTCTCAATCTTGTCCAGCCAACTCCGAACTAATGGGATCCCCTACTATAGCACCTGCCTCGCATTCGACCCCTCCACCATCTCCGCCGAGACCCTCACTCACGTCAACTTCGCGTTTGCTCTAATCTCCAGGTTTGTTTATTCCGCTTCGCTCCCATTCACAGCAACTGACGAGTGAACAACATGAACCAGCTCCTTCCAAATAATCGAAATGACCTCCGGCGACTCCGATCTTTGGAAGAAAGTCACAGGTCTGAAGCAGCGAGCAATCCAACGCTGAAGGTGTTCCTCTCCATCGGAGGTTGGACATTCAATGTGAGTTACTCGATCTTATAGGACGTTGTTTGCTGATCCCAACTTTGTCATTTCAAAGGACTCACCAACACAAAAAATTTTCTCCAACCTCGTCGGATCAGACAGCAACACCAAGACCCTTTATAAGCTCCCTGCTGACTGTTTTCGTGAGACGTATGTTTCGATGTGTGTCTCTTTCCTACCTCTTGCTATCTATCTATTCTATTCCATTCATCTCTCCGGATAGGGCTTGGACGTAGACTGGGAATACCCCGCCGCTGACGATCGAGGTGGTGTTGTCGCCGATACGAAGAATTATGTTTCTTTCCTGGAGGCTGTCAAGGTATTATAATATTCTGTCCTATTGTTCCCGCTCGAATTTAAACCCCTGCAGAAAGCTTTCTCTGGCCCTAAATACGGACTGAGTTTGTGCGTCTCCTCTCTTCATCCAACGATACGAACACGAACAAAGAAATCATAGCACTGCCCCTTCATCTTACTGGTACCTCCAGCACTTTGACCTCCTGGGGATGATGAAGTGGGCCGATTGGGTAAACGTCATGTCAGTCCTCCCCTCTCCTTCCTCCTCTCTCTTGACTTGAAGCTGCATGCTAAGTGATTCTTTGCCGCACAGGACCTATGACCTACATGCACTTGGGACCGGAGGGACATCTGGATTGGCCCTATTGTCGCAGCTCATACAAATCTTACAGAGATCAACGAGGCGTTCAAGCTGTATTGGCGTGCCGGTGTCAAGCCAGAGCAAATGGTGCGATTCTCCAATCTCCTCTTCCTGCCACATTCACCCAAAACATAAACAGGTAGTGGGTTTCGGCTTCTACGGCCGCTCCTTCACACTCGCGTCCCCCGACTGTTCCGAGCCCGGGTGTATCTGGGTACGTTTGATGTGCCGCCTGTTGGCCGATGATTAATCTCTTCGGCGTCTCTTAGGCGAGCGGCGCCGACGCTGGGCCATGCAGCGATCAATCCGGCATCCTGATGTGGAACGAGATTCAGTTGATCCTCAACAAGAATGACTCAAGCGGAAACCTCCCTCGCCTGTGTTAGATGAGGACGCGGCGGTGAAATACGTCGTTTATGATAAGTCAATTTTCTCTTTTTCTTCGGTCTCGGTACACTGTTGATGTGTTCGTTTGCAGCCAACCAATGGGTCAGCTACGACGATGCCGAGACTTTTGGGATGAAAATGAACTATGCAAACGAGCATTGTATCGGCGGATCGATGATCTGGGCTGTCGATCAAGATGATCAGAAGTTCACGTACGTTCAAGTTCATTTTCTTGCCTTCCGCCATGTCAACCTTCGAAAATCACTAGTGCAATTCAAGAGTTATACCCGGCATCGCGTCAGCCAGCGAAGGTGGCAAGACGGAGAACAAATGCATCATCACCAATTGTAACGTCAAGTCATGTGGTAATGGGCTCAAGTATGTTTTGTGAATTGAGTACGACAAGCCGCTGATGCCGCACATTTCTAGCGAAAATTGGAACAACTCAAGAAGACCCTTTGTCTCCTGGCAAACACTGTGATCGTTTGATCTGCTGTCCAAAAGGTAGGTCAATAATATTCTCTCTTTTTTTTACAAATCTCCTGAGATGCTTATGTGCAAACACCAGAAAATACGCCGGCATCTTGTACATGTGAGTTTCAGTATTGACCTCTACCCATGACAATAACAATGCCCGTAGGGGCGAGGCGGCGACTCGACGCCCTGTAATCCAACATGCAACGCCGGAGAAAAGACACTCGCAACTCAAACCTGCGAAGGTGGTGGAAGCCGGGTGTTCTGCTGCTCTTACGATTTTCAACTTTCCGTACATTGTATGGCTTATGGTGTGTCTATGTTCGCCTGCCTCTATTTCTCGCAGGTCGTTCTCACTTTGTGCTGTGTAGGATGCGGAGACCAATGTCTCGACCCGGCGCAGACCCAGTTTACCACGGTCAAAGAAGGGCGAGACCGGCTCGTTAGCGATCTTCTGTGAGGATGTTGATAAAGACTGCCCTCCTACGTGTAATGGGAAAGATGCGAAACCTCTCTGTTGCAACAACGGTTGTACCATTCAGCAATTGTAAATGGCACGGTTCACCACCACTTTGTTCGTATCATTACGACTTCACTTCATTTTCCCTATTGATTGACCGTTCAATATGTAGGCCACGATAACGCTTGTCCACTTGGCCAACTTCTCCTCACGATCGATATTCAAGGCGATGCTGACAAACCGTGTTATGGGTCCGCTACACGGTCTTACTGTTGTGATTACAACGGTATGTGTACGCAGGTCACGCATTGATTTAAATTCCTCATTCATCTTCTCTACAAGGCCAGGATACTGAGCCTGTACCATTCCACGACATTTTCCCGGACGACGTTCCGGAGGAAAGCGTGAGCTTCCAAGAAGAGTTTGACCCGATCTCGGCACAAAACAGGGTTCTAAGGGGGCCGGGACGAGCAGCAGCATGCCCGACGACCAGATTGAAAACGACATCGCGTTTGGGGAAATCTTCATCGACTCGCCTAAGGCGAATACCGTCTCTTCGCTCGAGCTTCATACGGATTGGGGTCATCACTTCTTGCCATCCTACCAGTGACCAAGCGCAATCAGTGAGTCTATGCCCCATTTTTATCTCTATTTTCGGGTTCTGAGTGTTGAGCTCAGGTGCCGATGTATTGCTCGAAGAATCTTGCCGATTCTGAATGTTCTCATGTTATGATTGGCGGGCCTGCACACACTATTGTCAAGATGCCGTCTAATTGTGGACGCGGTCCATTCGCTCGGGTTGCTAGCCTTACCGTTCACCCTGATCAAAACATTCTCTCGAAATATCATCAATCACAGAAACCTGCGAGCGAGCCAGTTTATCTGCTGAATTTCGACTACAGTACGCTCTGTTCAATGTGTTGATACATTTCCAGCTCTGACCCGTTTTCAACAGACTTTGCGGCTATTCCTGCAGCGAATGGCCCAATCTATATGCGTGCTGGTACGTTTGAACTGTCCAGCACGCCATGAAAACTGACTCGACGACCAGATGTCACCGACATGCCCGACTATTGGGACAACGTTGTCGAATCTCCACCAGAACGGAAGCGATGGTAATAAATAACAACCATCAAATTGTGGTCTATCGTTGAGTATGACCTGGCAGGTTGAAACAACGCGGCCTTGACCCGGACCGCCTCGACCGTAGATGGTGGGGAAGCTTTAAGAATTGGTTGAACAAGATGAACACGGTCGAGAAAGACACCTCTGTTTCGCGGAACTTCCACTGGTCTGACACAGTGAGTTCCTCTTGATCAACCCGTTGAAGAGAGATTCTTACTGCGCCTGTACTACAGTGGACGATCTTCCATAAAGAGGTTTCATGCCCTGGTGCGTTGCCTGTATCACAACACAGCATTCTATATTCTCAATTTCATGATAGGCCCCCCGCAATTCCAGGCTTCGATTGATGTCTCGTTAAGCGGTCAAGCGAGTGAGTGAATCGTTAACATTCTACAACCTCTTACTCAACCGAATAAATCCTTCGTGAAGGCTTGAATAGTCGCTATGGCTTCTATCTACAGGCAACGGTGGTGCCACCAGCGGTCCAAGCGGCGTATCTGTACTTCTGTAAGCTGCATCGGACCTGTTGATCGGTTTGATTGCTCATGAATGCATGTAAGCCGCCGATGCCCATGCATACGGCCAATTCACGATGAAGGGTGAAGCGTTCGTTCAATACGACTCTTCCAGAATTCAGTTTGCCTCCTTTGGCTTCCCTGGGCTCTACTAGTTAGTCCCAGTCGTGAGATAATTGACGCGAACTCTGACGATCTGAATAGCCCTGGACTTTTAACCGTCGGCCCCAGTCTCGTTTTATCAGGATATGGCGAGTGTTGATTCATGTGGTGATAATCGGTAACTTATCAACCCTTGCAGTCACCGGTCAGCTATCGGTCTCCGGGTAAAGATAGCTCGTTGCTGTGGAATGCGAATCGAATCTGGCTGACAAGTTTATTAGCCAATTCATAACGAGCGTTGGATATACTTTCCCAACCGTCAGTTTCAGCTTTGGAAAGACAGATCCCGACGATGTGTCTCCCTCCGTCAGCCCGGGAGACGTCCAAAGTGGTGTTGACCTCAGAGCGGGGTACAATGTTGAGCTACAGGGTGAGTATATGTTTGACTGAATTAGGGATATGTGTACTGACGGTGCTCCGTAGGAGACCTGAGTCTTCATGTTGTCCCAGCTATTCAGATGGGCATCAGTGGTACGCTCCGCTTTTTACTCCTATCTACTCATCCGTGTACTAACTTTTTCCAATTCAGTCCTGGGAGGAGCCGTTATTGATGCCCAAGTTCGTTTAATCGGCCCGTTCTTGACCTCTTATCTGAGTCTCATACAGGCATTTGTCGATGTCGACCTCTATGGTGGAGTCAGAATCAATGGCTCGGTATCGCAGAGCAGTGTATGTGTTACTAAATCTATTTATGCTCGTTTCTGATCTTCAGTAGGCACCCGAGTTCTGTGTCGCTGCTTGTGAGTCCTCTGTTTGACTTCATGTGCTCGGAAACTAACTTAAACGTTCTCATCAAGATTATGGAGTGTCAATGTAAGTTGCTTCGCTCTTTGTTGGGACCTCGCCTCATTCTCGGCAGGGATGCCGGTTTGACAGGAGAAGTCTTGTATTGGAAGACGGGACCGTTGGCAATCAATTTCTATAAGCATGAAGACGAGATTTATGGCAAGGTGCGAAGAAGGAACAGCAGCTTCTAGCTCTACTTATGCTTATCACACAGTGCTTTGCTTCGGTGGACGAATCAACTGTTCTCGACGGTCGTAGCATCGAGCGGGAGGAGATAAGTTTCATTGGCGGCACCATTCCGGAAATCCAGCCCTCGACATCTGGGGCCTACATTGAACAAGGAAACACCACGCACAGGACGAGAATTCTCCCGCGCTCATCTCCCAATCTCTCGAGTCTCGCTAAACGAGGGGTTCCATCCCTGCCAGGATTGTTGAACTGCCCGGAAGTAAACGATCAAATCGGCAACGACGGCACGGACAACGATCCTTATTCCGATTGTAAGGTTCCTGTTTGACCTCATCTCCAGCATGGCGCACATATGTCTCGTAGTGAACCAAAACACATTGGAAGATGCCTTCGAACGTCGTGCAATCAACGTTGACGAACCACTGTTCAACGACTTCGATGACGAGGACGAACCTTTGTTCAATCGCACCCTCTGTGAGCGCTGCCCTGCTTCCACAAATATTTCATGCTGACCGCATCTGAAGCGCCTGGACAAACCCTGGTATATTTTGACAATTGGTCGCGATTTCAGTCTCATTTTGCCCCTACAGGTCTCAGTGTCCGGTTGTCGGATAGTCTCGTCAGTATTTCGGCCGAAGTTTTGACAAGGACGAACTCACAATGTTTCAACAGTTTCAGACCCCTTCCATATAAGAACCAGGGAACCGCATACGTAGGTTATCCAATCATACAGAGCTCCATTTTGCTAAATATTGGTCACAGTACGACCTGCAGTATCCCACCGATACAACATTCAATCCAACCTTTTCTGCTCATTCTGCTCCTGCCCCAGGCTCCAAGGCCAAAGGTAACGCATACCATCGGGAGCACATCTATGAAGTGCAGCTCAGTACGTCTGTTCTCTTTCATACCTTGCACTCAAGATCCTACAATCGGCCCAGTTTCGGACTTCATTTCGAGTTTGGAAAAACAAACGGCTTTGTGGCAGTCAGTGAACAACAACTTCTGCAACTGGGTGCAAAACGAGATCCGCAGACCACAGGTATGTTTTGCTCTTTATCGCGCGCCGATTGCGGTTGACCTCTAAACAGGTGATCCCGAACCTGCTTCACTGCCTCCCGTTCGATGCGAGGATACAGGGTACGAATCCGTTTATGCCATGGCTCGAAGGTGTTGCGAATGGCATCAAGGTATGTCGTTAAACCATTAGTGCCATTTGATGCCTAAGTTCTCTCCCTTAGGCGAATGTCATTCACGGCAATTCCATCGCAAGTGCCAAGCGTTGGAGGAGCTATTCCTTCTCCAAGAAACTCTCCGTCATGCGTTCTGTGAGTGGTTGTATATTTTTGCACCTTGTACTTGATCAACGGATCGCACTATTAGACCGCGGGTCTTGCCTATTATATGACTGATGCTAGCGTGAGAGAGTCGTTCATAGGTCAGTCGGATTGTATTAAAGATGTGTGGTACGTCTGTCCATCCACTCTTTGCGTGATCTTCGCGATATTGAACTTTCGAAACAAAGGGATACGTGGTATCTCACGTACTCCACCGCCGTTCGTCGTCCAAACAATTGGCTTTACTTCAGATGCTAAAGGGATTATTGTAGAACAACGTCCAAGTCAACGGGGGGATGCAAAGACTCTACACCGACTTTATCCGCAATGTAATCAGTCAGTTCTCCAGCCGTCTCGACTCGGGGATGAATGACATGATCTCATTCTGGGATGATGCAATCTCGAAGCTTGACAAGACGAAGCCAGCACCGAAGGTCCGAATCTTTACTTAAAAATTGCCCATACATTGTATTCTAATACAGCTGGCAGGTTGCTTTGAACTTCGGATTCGCCGTGCCGAGCACGACCGCAACCGAAGATGCTACGAAGATCAATCCTTCGTCTCTGAGGGCCCATATCATCAATAGGCAGGTTGACTGGTGGAAAAGGTTGTAGTGTAAATTTGTGTTGGTATCTGACAGTTTTCATGATTGCCAGTGACTGTAGATACTAGATTATGGAATCCTCCATTATTTATTCCCTGTCTTGTTAGTTGTTACGGTTACTTTTAAGTCGTCGCGTTCTTGTAGGATCCTCCATGAGCCATTGGGCTCTCTTAAATTCCCACTATTCTTAGTGGGTTTTGGGGTGCGCTGAAATGGATCGCGCAATTGATGCGATGCCATTGTGATCCCTTCCCCTACACTTTTTGATGCGAGGTGATGCCATCGAGCCGCCGGCAACACAGTAATATATTACGCGGAGCTTTCAACCGGCTCAATATTGATTGCCGGAATCCACTGCGTGCCGGCAAGTCGGCAATGGATTCCGATGTGTTCTCGTTGGACTGCAACGGAGACCAGCGGATTCCATTGGAATCCATCGGGAAAAAATTCCGAGTAGAATCCAGCGGATTCCAATGTAATCCCCTCAAAATCCCCTGGGAATTCTTCATGTTTCGTACTCTGGCAATACTCTGGTAACATTTTCCCAACATTTTCCAGCTTAATGATGTTTCAATGTCGATCAATCGATACTGTTTTGGTTTCCAAAAAGTCTACATTCACTCTGGGAACAATATCAGACAATGACTCCAACTCGGATTGTTGAAAACTATATTTCTTTCGACGAAATCAGGGGCAAGGTATCATTTGTGGGTGTCTTAGGTGGTCATAATCCTCCCTGCCTCTGCCTCCGCGATGAGACTCACCGCCGCATTCCCCGCAGTCGTCTCGACGCTCCTCGCGGTATTCGCGCCCTCCAACGTCTTCGCTGCAAATGGCTTCACCGGTACTTGCGCGACGTGGTCAGGCTCTGGTACGACTCTGCAGGCGACTTGTTCCGCCATCAATGGGACGCAGATCGTAAGCGACCGTATCTCACAAGACAATTTTTACTCAACGCAGAGCTCTTTTAGACGAGCACGCTGAACTTGAATAACTGCTTCACGAATACGCAAGGCATTCTCGGGTTTCAAGTCAAGTGAATTTTTAGTACCTTCGTTTTATACCTCGGGATTGAGCGTCTAAATTTCAGCGGCAACTTCGCTGGTTCGTGCACCAAGATCGCACATAACGCGGGGAACAACAGGCATGGGGATGAGGCATGGCTCAGTGCTTTATGCTCAGCTGGTAACGGGAAGCAATTCGATACAGCCATTGCGACGAGTGAGTCTTCATAAGCATGATCTATGCTTTGATCAATTGGATCTTGACGATGATTTCATCTCGAAGACGCGTACATCGGAAACTCGAATGGTGTATTGGCGTGCTAAATTTCTTAACGCGTTGATCGGGCTTTTTATCTGGTCGTTGTAATGCTTAGATGATTTGAACACGTCGTTGTTGAACAAATCGCACGTCGTCCCTCGGATTTGTCCAATTCGGTGGAGTGGAGACTGCAAGCTATGAGCGCTTGAGCCGTTAACGGTGTCTCTGATGGACCCTGGACCCGGTGAGAGTATTTTACGCCCTGACGCCTTGCATCATTCAACTGTCCTGTTTCTTAACGCCGTCGGATTCAGACTTTCCCGAACCGTGGGATGCATGCCGGTGCCTGTGCTGCCGAATTGCAATTTCTTGTCATCATACCCGATGACTTGGGATATGGCCTTTTCAAGGCGGCAGCTGAACCTTCAGTTTCACAAAATTCCGCTGAGTTCACACCATGGAGATTTCTTTTTCACCTGCGCGCCTGAAGAACAACGGCCCTCCGTATTAATATTATTTGCCTGTCGGAACTGACCCGGCTCAACAGTCCGAACGGCGCCGCCCATAGCCGGTGATTTCCGAACTACGGAACAATCGGAATGGCCAGCCGACGATCGAAACAACCCAAAGTAAGTACAACGCGGTGAGTTTTCTCTTTCAGTGGGAGAGTGATGAGCTGAGTAATATTTCAGAACATGACTGTCGAACCGGCAACGCACTGACTCCCTGATTCCTTCCTCTCGGCTCTGGTAGGACCACTGATAATTCCAGATGCCTGATCCGAATCTTGGAAGATTTTGACGATTTGCCCAAGATTTGCCTGTCTCAAATCCTGACAAAGTCAACCCAAAGGCCCAAAATGCTTGGGGCAGATCCTGACAAATATCGTGTCAGTGAGGGACATTTTCGCCAGCAGGTATGTAATTCGATCAATAACGCGCTGTTTTTGCGTCAATTTCGTCGCAACGAGCGCAATAACGACGCAAAAACTGCGTTTTGGGTGAAAATGGCTTTTTAGTAAAGCCAAAAAAAAATGAAACTTTTGAGTCAATTCCCAGGATTTGGATGGGGATTGATGACGGCGCGAATTAGTTGAATATTGATATTTCAAGTGGCCGAAGAATTTGAACTGGTGGTGCAACTTGAAAAACCTTGCCGAACATGCCGCCGGTCAATTTGCCGGTGTCTCTAATTCCCGAATTTCCTGCAGAATTTCGTTGAATATTCGTTTGAAAATGATAGCGAAATTGCGAAGGCGTTGAAGAGGAGAAAAGGTAGAGGGCACAGGAAGTTGAGGCACTTTGCAAGTAATCTTGTCCGATATTTATGAAGACAACCTGCGTAAGAGCTGTGAATGCTGCGCGGTATCAATATCAGAATGCAAGATGCATGGGCTGTTCTAATTAGTCCTCCTCAGCCCACCTGAGATGGTGAGGCAATGAATACTTACTGTGCTTACCGCCATGCCCTCCGGCGAAGTATATTCCTATTCCAGCACTGGTTACTCTTAAATTCAGCTCGAATCGTCGAGTAGGCTGCACGGCCACTGATTTTTTTCGAATTAAAATAAAATTGCTCCACGGACTCCCTTTCAAATTGGATACGGATACTCATTCCCAGTAAGATCACAAAAAAAGCAGCCTAAAAGAGATTGACATTCGTTCGCACCCCTATGTATCCTCCTCGCTTACACTTGCCTGACGCCTCGTCCACCTACAGCTTCATTCATGTTAGTTCAGATATATCACACGTTCTAATGAGCGGAGTGCGTTGCGTTGTGTTGAGCAATCGAGTCAAAAAGAATGGAAGCTTCGCACACAACATACCTGAGTTTATGACTGAAACATAAAATTCAGCAACCTGAGAGCAGTAGAGCAGAGTTGCCCCTCACGTCTTTTTGTGGTTCCCGTGTCCATACTCTCCGAGTCCGTATTCTCCGAGTCGGGCCCTCTGAAAATGCACTCGTAGTAATGGTGATACGCAGTGCACGTAACATCACTGCATTTGAGCTTCAGTTCCTTTCCGTCGGTGTAGAACATGTCTCCCAAGCGGATTGGCTGAGCAGGTGAATGGAATCAAACACCGGCAATTTCTCAATGTCTGAAAATAATACCTTCCCATCCAATCCATTGATAGGGTCGCCATCACTCAGTCGTGCAGGCCGCATGACTGAATCCTTCGAGGCACCTTGCTCCTGTATAACAAGCACAATTGGTCTTTCTCGAGTTCCAATTCGATCGCTTTGCATGTAGGGGAGATCTTGAAACTCAGACACCTCTGCACTTGCCATGTTCTCCACATAAAGCGCGGAAGATCGGAGTAGACCCTTTTTCTCGACCTTCGCTATAGCCCGCTTCACCGAGAAGACTGGCGAGGTGCTGGGAGGTATGTGAGACCTTTGAATGCGTCCCAAGGAGGGATGGGTGCGATCAAACGACGTCGCAGAGGAAATCTCTCCTGTCTGGTTGAAAAGAGAATAATATACTGAATGTTGAATTATTTAGTCACCAATCCTCATTTGATAGTGGTTGCGACATACGATAGTCCTCACGACCCTTTGATGGTGCTCTGACAGTCCATCGTCCCCTCAGGTCCTCTCCATGATAAACCAGCGCTAAGGGGGCCTGGGGTGTATGACCGTGCTGTGGTTGCACTGTGGGATCAGCAATCCACGCAAGGTGTGCATCTTCTTGTGGCTCATTCAGATCTCCCAGGTCGAGGTAGAGCCTTCCTTGGTTATTTTGGGCATCAGACAGACCTTCAGCGGCAACTAAGCATCCCTTCAAGATGGCGGCAGTATGAGGAGGCGGGACAGATCGCGCTTTGATGCGCCCAAGGCATGGGTCGAGTCGATCAAAGGGGGCTTTTGAACGAACTGCAGTATCTGGCCGATAGACACGATAGTACACTGTGATTTTGAGATATTGAGGCTTAGCCAGGCTTGCACGGAGGAAGGCATTCTGCTCACAATAACGGGGCTGCATGGAGGTAGCGTCCTCGGCGCGGGAAAACCTACGTTCTTGATCGTAGGCTGGTGGCGAGTCGCTGTTGTTGGGAACCCAAGTCAGGCACTGCTTAGCCCGTTTGCTGAATGAGTGCATGCTGGTTTCTCTCTTCAGAGGGGGGCAGAAGGACAGCACTGTCGTACTATATCGACACCGTCGGAATTAATCACACGATGTCTGTGCTCTATCTTTACTGATTCACACAGTGTACAGCACTCGGACCGGGAAAAAAGTTTAGGACACCTTGTCAACACCTTGTTCCAGATTGAGAATAAAGCTGTCCAGAACAAGGCCTGCAAAATGTGCATCAGGCAATTTCTTTCCGTCTCCCGAGATGTCAATGAAAAAAAAAACAATCATAACATGTTTCGTCCAAAACTCAACAAATCATTTCTCTTCCACCCATGGCCATTTTTCGGAAAATCCCAAGCCGATCGGCCTCTTGCCCGCAGGCAACACTATTCGATTCGGATGGATCTTTGGCACAAACTCCATTCAGAGACTGACTTGTTCAACAAAGATTGGGCGGCTCGAAATTTCATTATTTTCGCTGTTTCGCTGTGGATATGAGACGGAAAAAATCGGACCACTCAAAATGGAGGACAGCACACATTGTCCTAGATTGAGAAGACTGGGAATAAGGTGGCCCGAAACCCAACCCAAACGTAGGGTGCGCGGAGATATGACTCAGTACAAAGTGTTCTAAGTCTTGTTTCTGGCGCCCTTATTCTCAATATGGGACAATGTGTTGTATTCCATTTTGAGTGGTCTGATTTTTGACCTGATACATCCCGCTTGTGACGGAAGCGAGAGGGAGTCGAGTTCCGGCACAAGGGGATCAACAAAGAACTGGTGTAAGTACTGGATTGACCAAGGGAAAAGCTACTACGACAAGAACTAAACTACTTATACAGGAAAATCAAGGCTGTGTACATGAAGTCATGGGGACCCCTTCAGATCGTCGACCACGACGAGCTCAATCTTCATACGAAAATAACTGAATCTCGTTCAAAATCAATTCAAAGTCTGAAATGGTCTTCGAAAAATCAAAATCAAACCATTCTGGTATCCTCGCCCTCCTCGACGACCATTTCATTCATGCAAATTCAGAAGTGCTCAAGAACTTCCGTGCTCTCCAATAGAGCATCGCGATCATCATTCAGTGCGAAATCAACTGCGTGGGATGCAAAACCGGGAGGTTTTCCTCCTTTCGAAACCATTGTGTTGAGTTCAGGACAGTTACGAGAAAGGTGACCCTGTACACCACAGTTAAAACATAAACCCGCAGCAAGGTATTCATTTCGTTTCTTAACCGAAAGTTGCTTGCCGCTATCGCGAGATTTCGACGCAGTCGTTGAAGGTTCGGGTTCAACACTGGAAACCGAGATAACGCGCCCTCCAGTACGACGTTTCCCGTTCGAATCTGAGTCCAGTTTTTGGTCATCGGGCTTGGATTGAGTCTTACTCGATCCAGCCATATCAAGTTCATCGTTATCGTCGTCAACCTTGACGATAATTTCAGCGCTTTCAGCACCAGCAGTGACTTCAGCCCAAGAGGAGGTTTCCGGATCGAGTTTATCCCGGAACATTTCCTTGCGTATGTCGGCGTTGAGGCTCCGCCAGAACATTACAACCTTCTCCTGGTTGGCTTCAAGACCAATGGTGTTGTATATCCGCTCCCATTCGGCCTTGTGAATCAACACTGACTTGGTGCCTTGAAGGCAAGAACGCAATCGAGTGCGTTGCTTCTCGCGGAAGTTCACAGGAAAACAGAAATTGAATAAACCCCAGAAGAATTCACTCAAAGTCCAAACATGCTCGTCATTCTCAACTTTACTGTTGTAGAATTCAAGTGCACGAGCCGTCAAGTAGTACGACAAGTAAAACACTCGTTGGTCGGTTGGAACTTTTCCGAGTTGAACATAATTCGTAGTCTTATGTTTACCGCGCCCCTCCAACCGCGTCAGTATGTTATTAGCTAATATCATGTAAGCAGATTCCACGTCGCGTATATCTCCCTCAAAAATCCTGTTTCCTCATAATTTTCTTGAACCAAAGCCAATAGAATTTGTCAAGCTACCTTTCTATCAGTTCGGAATTTTCATAATGCGATGGTGTGTCTCAGCAAAAGCTACCGCGTTTTCATCACGTGTATGTCGGACCTCTCGGCCGAGCAGCGAAAATGAGTTGCATTTTGCACTCAGACTACTTCAGAAAATCCAGAGAGTATGCAGGGAGAGAGGAACCTTCGTATGAGGTACTCTGAGACTGTATTCAGCATAGAAACACGCCAAAGGAAGGAGGGAAAGAGAAACCGGCGAATCCCGGCTTATATAATATTAGCTAATAACATTCTGACGCGGTCCGAGGGGCGCGGTAACTAACAGACTCTATATAGCGAGGGCACCAAGCTGGTATATATAGAGCGTCTGTCTACGAGAGACTACATAATTCGACCCTTCTTTGACGAATCGATGGAATGCAATGGCATCCGGTGAGCCATCATATTCCTTTGGAGGTATAGGCTTCAATATCATTTTATTCTTCCTGTGGGAACTCCGTCTCTTTTTAGAGGAACCGCGCTTGCGACGATGACGCGACGGGTGTGACCTCCCGGAACCTGACCCATCCGAGGGCTCAGAGTCTGAGCTCGACGAATCAGATGGGTCGGATGGTCTACGCGCTCGGCATTGCGCAGAGTACGCTCTATAAAGCTGCCTGGCGCGACGCGCACAGCAGGAGTGGGGTCCGGACGGAATGTGCGAGTTCCTTGATCCGCACTGATCTGTCGATCAATGCTGTCTTTGACAGCAGTCTGTGCCTTGGTTAGGTTAACCTTTGGCGTCGTCGTCCGAGAACGTTGCAAGCTGCTGATCTGCGCTTGCAGGTCAGCAATCTTCTCATCTATACTCTGGCCAGAGTTAATTGAATTTTTCATCGGCTTGAGCAATGATCTCGGGGTTCGGGGTTCGGTCCGTTCAGAAGCCAAGGTGATTGGCATTTGATCAAAGAACCCGGGTGGCGGTGAAAGCTGTTCTTCTTTGACAGCACGGCGAATTTCGGCGAAATTTTCAAGAGCGGTTCTTTGCGCGTCGATATCGCGCTCAGAGAAATCTTCCGAGAGGTTAGCTGCACCCCAGTTGCGAGGGTCAGCACCTTTACCTTTCTGGCGGGAGGTTCCAACACCAGAAGGTATGGCCGGACTGACAATAGTTTCAGGCACATTCACTGCCGATCTATCATCAATATCTATCAAGTTCGTGTTCTCATCAACGGGCGGGATCTCACGCGGGATAGTTACCCCGCGCCCCGACGCAGCAGCCAAAGCTTCCTGGGCCAAAGCTTGGTGGCGGCGAGCAACACTCACAAGCTCATCAACACTCATATTCTGAATCGCACGCGAGACGGTGGATGTGGAACGGGATAAAACATTTTGAGAGTTTATTACAGTGAGTGAATCCACCGAAACATGACGACCGGGCGTTGCCATGCGAGGCATGGCAAGGCCTTCGTCAAACATTCCCCAATCTACGGCTGAGGTCAACACGGGCCCAGTGAGCTCGGTATGCGTCGAGGGTATTGACGATGAGGTCTCGTTGCCCAAAGGCAACGGTTCGACGCCCGAAGGCGAAGCGGTCTCACCACCCGAAGGTGATGGGGTCTCGCCGCCCGAAGGCAGCGGTGTATCTACACGAGGTGATGGTCGTCCACCCGAGACCGCCTGACTGTAGGAGAAGTCAGGGGAAACGGGGCGTGATTTTGTCGAGGAGGCACGACTCTCCGGTCGGGGAGTCCCAGAGCGCGGACTCGCGGTGTTGGCAGCACTAGCAGGTCTTCCAGTCAACGCAGGCAGTCCAGAGACGGTTTGGTGAGCGTGAGAGCGAAGCGGGTAACGAGCGCGGCCAGCGGGATCAGTCATCGGGGTCGATGTCGAGCTCAGAGGGTCAGAGGAAGTCGGGGGCAAGCGTAGTCAAGAGCGTCGACGGATCTAGAGACTTGGTCCAGTTCAAAAGATGTGACGGAAGCGAGAGGGAGTCGAGTTCCGGCACAAGGGGATCAACAAAGAACTGGTGTAAGTACTGGATTGACCAAGGGAAAAGCTACTACGACAAGAACTAAACTACTTATACAGGAAAATCAAGGCTGTGTACATGAAGTCATGGGGACGAAACGGGCAGATCTCGCCGTGAGCGGATGCGAACGCCGATCCGTCACACCGCTTTGGCTATGACGGTAACACGGACCAACACACAAAGATTTGGGGATACTTCTGAGGCGACCCAAACTCAACTGAAAGGATCTAAATTGGAATACATGTTGAGTTGCGTGTTTTCTAACCAGAAATTCAGTCTCCAGGCATAGACATCGCGCAAGTTAGAATTTCATGATTCTCTTGTAAGACCGAAACTTGCACGACGTAGGGCCCGACACATAGTCTCAAATTCTGGGCTTTTGGTCCAGCGCCAAGCCATGCGAGATTTGGCACAAGGTGAACTGTTAGATTTGGGTTGCCAAGGAAGACAGCGGGTTCCTATCTCAGCGGAGAAGTTGCAGATCCACTTTATTTTGGTCTGAGTATCATCCCAAAATATGACAAGCGCCCCACGGGGTATAAAATTCATATCCGCTCACCAGTTGTCCTAGCGCCTACCCCTTTCACCCTCTCCAGTTTATTGCAACATCAATATGGCAAACAATAATCGAGACTATATCCTGGTCATTACTTTGTTTGGGTGAATCTGCGTGAAGCTGATTCTTTCATAGACCCGCAAGCGCAAATTCACGACTGACGAACAGATATGTGTTGGAATGACCATTAAGAGGCAAGACAGGTCCGCAGTGAGGCTGGTATGATTCAAAAGTAGGCAATCATGAAGGGAGCTAACGACTGTGAAAGGGCTACTACATCCTCCAATTTACAGACGGAAGTCGCGTCCAGGTGCCAACTAACCGGTGTAAAAAAACAAAGTAGCGGCCCTGTCTGTTGCATGGATGTGATACTGACCAATTCCCAGGAGACCTATGTCTGGGACCACCCCTTCTCTGGCGTGGGGCCCGTTCCCTCGTGGAAACATTTATTCACCCCAACAGCCCTCAGTGCTGGTGAATGTCAGTGTTGCGCGATGATCCAACTTCAACGATCATTTGTCATTATTTCCCTTCATTTCTCTTGGCATTCCATTCTCCTAAATCATTCTGGCTTCCCAGTGGTCTCAATCGAGCTGATACATTTCCTATGTGTATATATAAACTGCAGGCAGCACCTTCAATAAACTCACTCTACGCTACATCTCTACTGCCAACATGCGCGAAGCTTTCCAGCTCTGATCCTGTTCAAATTCAATAATCACCATGACTCGCTCTGTCGATAATCTGAACGGATGCACGCTGCAACTTGCAAGCGATTGAGAGTGCAACGAACTCAATCCAAGAAATCCGTCTCATTACACCCTTCTAAGAGCGATTTTGCACTCTACAATGTGCAGTGTGAAATACTGGCTGGAAGTACTTCTACTCCAGGGATCCAACCAAGATCCAACCCAGAATCGATCAAATTCGAACCTATCTTCAAGTTTGACCTATCTCAATTCGGTAGCACTGACCTTGTATCAAGCGTGGATAGCGCGCGCCGCGCTTTGCGGCGCCTACTGTTATCATCTGCCAATACGGAACACAGAAACTACGAGTCGTAGAACTCACAACGGAAACCAAGTCACAAACCGAGAACAAGAACACAGAGCAACGTAATGACAGCGGCGGCTGATTGACAGATTGATGCGCCGCTTGACCGGCGCCGAGAATGGCGGGTTCCTTACTCCAGATGAATTAGGAAATCCTTGTTGTGTAGAGCCAACAAGGTGGCGCCAGCGTATCCAAGGCGTCTACAGGATTCTCCGAGGTAGGAGAAGCATAAGTATGTCTTAGAAGACCCAAAAAATGAGGTTTTACGACCTCCGGGTATCCTTGTTTTCTAGGCGTGAAACTCGATCAATTGGCGGCGGTGGTGGCGGCGGCGCTGTATTCAAGAAGCCCTGCTCAGCGCTGTGAGGTTTCAACTCAGCTACTGTGTTGCGAATACCTATAATTTGACCGCCCAATGCCTGCGGGCAGATGTACACCGATGACTGATTGGGAAATCACCGTCACCATACTAGTAGTATCCAAGATGTTTTGAATTGTGTCTTGTAAGCCAATCGTTGATTCAGGTCGCCGAACGGCTCCGGAATTCCAAATCCTTACGCTCCATCGTGTTGTACGCCGCTGATTTAGATACTAGATGCGAAGATTTCGGAATGACTGCTGATTGAACACATTGCTAGGAAGTTGCGATGGAGCGGATTGCGAGGGGGAGTGGAGACTGAGTTCTGGCAGCAATATTGTAGCGAGCCACGCAGTTGAGGAGAAAGAGTGATAAAGAAATGATATGATAAAACAGGATGATGGTATACAACATATTGCGAGTAATTCTACGATTATTGAGAGGGAATCATTTCCTCTCCGAGTTGTCGCGCTGCCTCCTCGTCTGCACCCTCCCCACCAAATGATCCTTCAGCGCCTCCAACCTCGCATACACATGCCCACACGAATAACACTTCACCCTCGTCTCACAATGCTTCTTCGAAGTAATATGCTTCCTCAACGAGCTCGCCTGCACCGTGTCACCGCAAGTCCCACCACCATTTTTGCTCCACCGGCAAACCACCTTTGGGAGGCCTGACGTCGGCACCTGGTGCGCCTTGCCGATGTGCAGGTACATGTCCTCGGGCTTGACCAGCTCGGAGCAGAGGGCGGGGTCCCACATGCATTGCACGGGCGCGAGGGCGCGGATGGCGCTTCGCGCGTCGGCCATGCGTTCTTCGATCTCGGTGAGGGTGATGCTGCCGGAGGCGGCGCAGGTGCTGAGGAGATGACCTCCTGTTGAGAATATGACTTGACGACTGAGAGAGGAAGAGAGACGCGTGAGGTTTGTGGTATTGGAATTGAATGCGGGGAGGGAACTTACTAGGGAGCAGCGTCGTGGTGAGGATGGCCAGTCCGAATTGGGCCGGAGGATGGAGGTAGTTGATTTGCGTCGAGGGAAACCGGCGGCGTGGTAGCGGGAGTGGTGAAGGTACACGCAGGAGCGGGGTGACAGCCATATTCTGACACTCCCAGGCCACCATCAGTGACTTGAAAGTCGGGGTAGATAGGAGCGGTAGACGAGGGTGCAAAGGACGAGGATGGTTCCGTGCCTTGGTACGACGCGACTTCGCCATAAGGAGCGGCTGGATTGGGGACGAGCCCTGGGGGGAGGGCGTAGCAGTAGGGATGAATTTCATTGAGGAGAGCAATGGTCTCCTCGTCAGGAGTATAGGGTGTTGCGCTGTCGGCGTGTGCGACATCGACAGGCGTCATCCTCAAGAACATAGGCGGAGCTTCGACATCGGGCGTGGACAGCGGAGGGCTTCGAAACACGCGTCAACGTCAACGGATAGAGTATGCAGTGGAGCAGAGAGCGTACCTCGCAGTCTGCTCAGCGTAGATCGCGTCCGCATCGTTGTTAAACGCGTTCAAGGCCGGGTCGGTACTTACACTGAAAATATAATTCACGCGGGGAAAGGACGACAGAATGTCAGAAACTCACTCGTATCCGGCACCAAATTCATGGATGTCCTCCCAGCCATCGTATTGAGTCGACTCAAGGTTTTGGGCGATCGGAAACGGGTACGTGAGACTCGAGAGCGGGGCGTCGATGTAGGTGGCAACTGCAGCCTCGTTGCCACCGATTCTAGCCCTGATAGATACAGATGAGCATTAGCAGCAATGAGAATGAGCTGTCGCTGTTGAACTCACGCGTCCGAAGCTCGTTGGGGGTCGACATCCTCAAACGGTGCGACGCCAGCAGCGCCGTTCTCGAAAGATTCGGGCAACCACATCTTGAGTCCGAACTCGAGGAAAGTTTCTGATTCAGAGGGGAATTTTTGGAGATCGTTCTCGTCTTGGGGCGCCATTGGAAGATGTTGAGCGGAAAGAGAGAGAGGTTGTGACTGTGACGGTTGGTCGCTGTATAAATAGGCACAAAGAATGACCGTGTTTAGTGACGTGACTGAGGTGTGACTGGCCATCGGAGAAAGCGCGATTACAGAAAATGGAAATGGATGTTGAATCTTCTGGTCGGCTATTGACGTCGGTATAGGGAAACGAGTTCAGGACCAGTGCGACATGAGGGGAATCAGCAAACTCAAAGCGGAGACAGCTGCCGAGCGAAAGTCTGATAATCTGATTGACACCTGAATAATCGAGGGAAGACGCCGGACGGCAAAGACTTTAGATACAATTGAAGGGGGGACTCACAGATTGTACCACAAATACACGGGGAGACGAACTAGAGAAGGAGAATCAGAAACGGAGTGAAACCGAAGACAGTGACGCACGAACCATAGGCTATGGGGCTTCCGAGACTCGAAAAGCGTCCACCATCGCGTGAAGCAACGATGCCAGATTATTAGGCCATACCGCGCCACACCATGCACCCGCCTCAAATGCCTCAACAAATCCTTGAATAGGAGGACGCTATTGCGGTTGCAATGCCCCGAGTCCCACATACACGCGATCTGAGGATTGCCGATGGAAGCATTGTTGATTTCGTTGTTATCATCGAGCGTTCCGATGCTGGAGGGGGGAAGGCATCGGAAGCTATTGCCGCCGAAGCCAAAAGGAGAGGTATCGAATCGCCGCTGATGACTGTGCCGAATGGGACCAGTTGCAGCAAGTCTCTGCGCTGCTAGCTCTGGAGTATTGTTGGAGACAACTCTGGGAAATGCAACCACTGCACCGGGATTCGCAGTTTGTGAGCTTGAACCAAGTGTCTCGGTGGGTATGCAGCTGTGGGCGTCACAAGTGTCTGGCGGCGTAGCACCTTTCCGAGCACAAGGCTTCTCAAATGACGCGGGAGTTGGAATCTCACAAAACTCTATATTCGTCGGCGTCTGTATTATCCTTTCATAGCTCAGCACCTGGGACGCGCTCCTCGACTCTGAATCGTTGGGGGCGATACTGCATTTGGGGGTATTGGTGTTGACAAAGAAGTGCTGATCGTAATCCCAATTCGAAGCTTCGACTTGAGGAGAATCTTCAAGATCGGACGCGGGAATCGGTAAGCTATGAGACGATTCAGTGCTCCGAATTCGGGGAGATAGTGTTGAGTTCTCCGAATGCTTACCTGCAGCTTGACACGATATATCCATTGGCGCCCGAAACATCATGCCACGCGGACTCGTATAGACCTAAGCTAAAGCATCCACCCATTCAATCATTCGTATTAATTAGCATCACCGTCGAAAAACAACGACGTACGCATTCGGTCCGAATCTTCCATCATGATGTTCACGGGTATAGTTCCCTCCATGTCCAGGCGAGGGCATTAAACCCTCGTAGTTGTTATAGTCGTCGCCGCTGCATCTAAGTAATATCGGTCGCCTGCTAGGAGATCAAGATGAAAGAGCCACTCACGCCGACGGCATCAATAATCCCATTCCGCCCGCGGGATGGATCCAGGTGGTCCAGATACGATCTTGACGCGGAGTAGTAATGACACTAGCAGCTGCATAGGCATCATGGTATTCGTATCTGCCCTCCCAGCTGATTCGGATGAAAACATAGGTGAGGGGAAGCGAAAATCCAAAGCACAAACTCACCTCTCCCAAGCCCCGTGTCCTTCCTCACCCCCAGAATTGGCATGCACCGTACCATAGCCAGCGGCGGAGTAGTTCACGTCCTTCGCGCCAAAGAACGCGTTCAAAGGCTCCCAATTGCATGCGTTTGAATTATACTTGCGGGAATACAGAACATTTCGAGGTCGACGGCGGTTCAGAGTCCGTGCCGGACCAGCGGCGACAGCGACCGGATTCTTTGCGGAGTCAAGGTATGCCTGAAGGTGGTTTGGCGGGTATACTCCGGATTCGGGGATCCATGGATAAGGAAGGTTATGGTTCTGGGGCCGCTGGCATTCAGAAGCAGAAGACGGAAGATGGGAGGTGGGAGGGGGGGAGAGGGAGAAGGAAATGAACGTGAAGGAAAATGGGACGGGCGGAGTAAAGATGTAAGTGAAGAGAGGCTCACTGATAGACAAAGAATAACTGCGTCGAAAACTTGAACGTGCTCCGTGAACAATGCCGATTTACAAGGTGCTTTGTTCAACCTGCATTGGATGGAATTCAAAAGAAATAGGAAAGAAAGATTACTACTGATATAATTTCTGAAAGAGCATTCGTTCACAATACAGTGAAAGACCTTGATGCGGTCGCCCCCGACTCGGATTCCGGGTGCGGCTTGACGAGAGAAAACGGACGGCAGTTGGGTTCAGTCTCTTGGTTACTTACGCCATGAGCTAGAGTCCATCGAGCCAGACTCAGGTATCGAGCAAGGATCAGGGATCTTTGAGAAGAAATGCAGGAGGTGGGAGAAGAGCAAGGTGCGTGGCGGCGCTACGGCATGATCTCGGCTGTCAATCTGATGGTCGCACACTCACCCTTTCATTCCCTCCTCCACATCCTCTTCCCGATTCAAACGCGCGGTGCATGGCTCGGAACCGTTCAAATACCTACTAGTAGCTTCAGGTAGATCTTCTCTGCTTCGATAACGAACTTGTTGAGTTCCGGATAGACGGATACGGATACACGGATCAATCAGTATTTAGACGTTGTTCAGTGTACGTCTGATACAGGAGTTCTGCAGCTTGTTTCTTACCGCCATGTCCCTCTGAGCGAGTCATACTTCAACAGAACTATCCGGAATGGACTCGGAGGACGGTGGAAACGCTCTCAGTGCGCGCTCAGCTAGATGTAACGGCTCGGCGCCACGTGTCGGGCTAGTAGACTTGCGGGGCTCAGATACCGATTCAAATGCATGTCTATTCCAGTTCGGCGAACGCGAAATCTTTTCATCTTGACCATCCACGCAACCTTATGCTTCTGCGACTTCGTGGCTCGGATACTTAAATCAGTGGGCATCCAATGGTCATCATCGTTCAAGTTTCTCGAGCTCGGCGTTGGCACCGGTTGAAAGCAACGCTGCGAGGCTGCCAAAGGTATGTCGCGCCGCTTTATCTGACTCCGATAATCACTACTAGATCCTACGCAGCCATTTCAGCACAAGATTTGCTGCTCGAAGACAGCAACCCTTCCTGGGGATGGACGCCTCCGAAGCTCACAACTCAATGCTGGCTGAAGCAAGTGACTCTCGTCTCAATTTTGACTGCATGCTTCTCACGGCTCACTAGGCCGATTCAAACCCGTTTCGTTGATTCTCAGCGACAACGGCGTTAGGTTTGCGCTCTTGGTTGCTGTGGGTGCTAGCTTCCAACGACTGCGGTTATCCTCTTCGCGACGCTTGCGGCTAGATGCTCTCGAATCGTCACTCTGACTTCCTCGATCGGTCTTCCTGCGAATACCCGTTCAACACCACAGCATCGTAAACGGAGGGTCGTCGATCCGACCTCAAGCTTGGATTAACCTGCCGTCAGCAAATTCTGCCTCCGCTTGGCTGAAACTGGGAGAAATGAAAAGGGTCGTCAGTACCTAGTGAACTTCACTGCAAGAATTCAATCCTTCAGCGTGGATTTGGGATTAATGTAGATGGAAAATTTGAGGCATTGTTTTTGCGAATCGCTCGACTTTGGGGCGCATTTGAATCGTGCGTGAATTCGAATCAGCTTTTGATTTTCTGCGGCTTGGCTTGGTCTTATTTTTCATGCAGATTTCGGGCTTTGTTTCGAAGCTTCACTGTCTTGGGGATGGGGTTGGTGTGTTGTAGGTGGGAGGGGTGTGGGAAGGAGGTGCAGGCGCTTTCGTTGTTGCTTTCTAGGATTCATTTGGGCGTGGATCGTGGGTGGTTGAGTGAGCGGGTGATGGGGAGAGTCGGGAGGGCGGAAGGTTTGAGTGCTTATCTGGCGATGCGATGGGAGGGTGCGAGTGTAATGGGAGAGGAAGCCGCGGGCATGGTAAAGTGGCAGATAATATAAGTTGAATATAATCAAACCGCTACAGGTAATAATGTATCTGCCAATGGTCGTCCGTGATGCCGTTAAATGAATGTTGAATCGTTCTGGTTCGCAACAGAGGCAGATTGTAGAAGAAGTAAGAAAGCTCCCGAAAGCGCAGATTTGAACTCCATACAAGACTAAGTACCGTACGTCAATGGAGCTGTGCATTACTGTACAATTACGTTCAAATCGTCAATCACGCGGAGGATTGACAAAACGGCGGGCCCAGATGATATAGATCGAGGATTGATGCGAGGCAGATGAGGCGACACAAGGCAGATGAAAGATTTTGAGGCGCGTTTAGTTCGAAAAGAGGCACACCGAGCTACATCCCAATCAAGTATCTGCCTTTTCTGTTATAGCAGCTCGAGGCGAATTTATGTAAGGCACGGCACAATTTTTATGAAGTCGAATTCGTAAATCAACATTTTGCCCACGAAATAATTTACAAAGAGGCGAGGCGTATGTAGTAATATTACTTACTTGGTGTTATCCTAATGTAGATATTGGACCCTAAATACAGAGGCTGCCACTGGGACGAAAGAGAAGGCAAAAAAGAGAGTAGAACATGTATCTATTTGATCTAAGTCCGCTACTAGTATGTACAGTGCTGGTCTGTGGCTTGGCTGCCGCAAAAGAGAGGGGAAAAGAAGAGGAAAAACGCACCCGCCGATATCCTCAACGCTGGCACCAATCGGAATGAGCATGGAGACGATGTGCAGACGCCAGAGAATCAAATGGATCTACAAATGAGATTAGCAGCTTACACTTGCGTCAGGCAAGGCGGGACACACACCTGTCCCTTCTCCACGCCCTTGTCTCGAAGCACCCTCAATCCATCACACCAATCTGGTCTATCCTATTGAAGGCCTGGTTGCGCTGCTCATATACACGGACGGTCGACGGCACTTCGCCGCCGTTGTCGCTGCTGTGGTCGCTGTCTGCGTCGGCGAGGGGTGAGGTGGTGGGGGGAGGAAGAGAAAAAAGGTTGACAGCAGACAACCGCCCTCGGCACATATGATCCGTGACATAATAGACCCAAAATGGAATGTGCCGCACTTTCCAGCGATGTGCCTCAAAATCCTTCATCTGCCTCGTCTCGCCCTATCTGCCTCGCATCAATCCTCGAGTTATATCATCTGGGCCCGCCGTTTTGTATATCCTCAATCACGCGTCACACCCACCTCTGTCGAACCGATTTTTTGCCCTGTGTCACGCCTCACACAGGCCATTGTCGAATGGGCCGCTCGGTTCACAAAATTCCTCCAAAATGGGATTTTGCTCGAAAAATCGCTTTCCTGGTAGCACGGGCCCTCTGGTGTGCTTCCTCGACTCCTTATGTTCGATTTCTTTTGGAGTTTCTAATTGGAGTGGTTTTCAACCGAATCCTCGCCCTGAAATGCCGTTTTGTTGCTCAAGGTATAAAATGTTTCCACCGTATTCCCAACCGTTACGGAAAAATTCAGACTCACTCACTAAATGTTTCTAGGCTCCTCCTCACGAGGCTGGGGGTTGTCGAAAATTTGCGCCCAGGACCTCTGTCGAAATGTCGAATTGGTTCAGGCGCGTCACGCGTCACCCCCCATGTCGATTTGAACGTAATTGTACAGTATGGTTGAATCGACTCAAAGAAATTCTGCGTTCAGACTTACATTGTAGAGCAAGCTTATCCTCATCAGTACTCATATTCGTTTGCTGGTATTTTTTATCGGACGGAATTCGTGGCAGTGCTTGAGATTGCCCACATTTGCACCTGTTTGCACCGATTCCCACGAACTGCTCTTGTCCTGAACTTTCATCATCGTCGCATATAATCTTATCCCGAGGACCGCAAATCTTCTCCAACCTCTTGCTCCCGCGACGGCTGACTTGATCTGCAAAGAATATATATTAATCGACTAAACGCTGTGCATCCTCCCTCGTGTTTCATCTCTACGCAATCCTCTCAAGCTGTACTTATATCAAAGTGGAGTTGAGCCTCGCAGGGTAACCGACTCTTTATAAAATCGAGCTAGTCTCTTGCTTGCCGTCCAGCACCAAATACATATTCCCGCCACATACCACGTTCTCAGAATGACACTCCCCCTCACATTCGCCTCCAAAAAACTCCTCGAAACCTCACTCATCGGCCCGGACAACATGGTCCACTACACCACATCGACGACAAAGAGCAGTTGTTCTGGCCGCAAGCTGAGTACGGTGACCGCTGCGAGCGGGGTGGTCGGCGTGATCAATTGGCGGGATAAGACATTCAGTTTGAATGGCGTTGTGAGGAAGTGGGATGAGATTAAGAGGAAGTCGGCCGGGGCGGGGATGTGTCATTCGTGAGTTTTATCTACCTTTGGACTTATGTGCATTTTGATTTTTTTTTGGCTCGTCGTTTTGATTTTGATAGAGACCGAGAATGGAACTGGGGCCCACGACCGTTCAACCTAAAATACCACGGCAATTGTAGCAGTAAAGAGCTTCTCGTGCGTTGTGTCTCAACCCCCTTCCCTCACACGCATTTCCCTCATTTCGCGAGATATGATTCTGAATGACTTATAATTTATAATCGTATTCGGAATCTCCAGGCAACCCCGCTCAACGGTACCCCCGCCGACACCGTCCGCTTCACGACACACCGGCAACACCTCCTCCACGATAACGAACGCGCTGTGCTCTATTTCCCTTACCATATGCAGGACGAGCTGGAAAGGATGTTTTTGCTGTTGGTGGTTTTGTATATGGATGTAAAGAGGCAGGATCAGGTGCGTTGATGAGTTTCTTTGCTTGTGGTTTCACTTTGATGGTTTACTGATGAATCGGTGTTTGCTCGGTGTTCAGGAGAAGGAGATAGCGGGGGCGGCGATTGATGCGTCTACTGCTACTATCTGAGGGTCTGTTCGCAGCGCGCCACGGAAAGAAGGAAATGAATGAACAAAGCGGAGCGCCATTGGCGTAAATTGTATCACAAATATTTAACACATGAAATTCAGCCGGAGATTTTGGACGGTGTATAGCTCCTCACTTCGAATTTGGTCTTCGGCCCCAGTAGATGCTTCAATCCTGCAGCTACGTTCTGATTTTTCGGAGTACGACATAAGTCTAAAAGCATTTCCTGTTCGGCGTTCGAACGCGTCCGAACGTTTTTGCTGCCGTTGATCTCGGATACTTGAAATTTTGCTTGGAATCATAACCAATTCATAGTTCACTTTGTTTATCTGCTGCTGGGATGTTATCAAGGTACGGGTTCAAGTATTCGAACCGGACTTGAATTGAAAAGAAGAGTAAAGATGAACAGATTGAGTTACCTGATCATTTTCCACGCCGGCAAGTCCCAATGATGTTGATTGGATTGACATGCCGCTGGTTGAATAATGATCCACGGGCAGCCGACAAGAGCTGACAGTGGCAGTGCGAATCAAATGCTCGTATTTGTACCATTTCCCACGAATTCACTCTTGTCCAGAACGTCCATCTCCGACTCGCCTGTCTCCACGATTCCCACACGAATTCGGAATACTTTCCTTCCATTCAACCCTAAGCCCTGGCGTGGTGCCTGCTCCTCTCTGCGGAGCGTTATTTCTGAAGAGAGCTTACTTACTGTAAGTATTTCTAGCTCCGGTCCTGAACGTGATATCTTTGAATTCGCGTTACTTACTTTCTAAGTCTCTCATATGCATCGTACCCTCAACGTTCTGTTTTAGGCACTTCAAGTTCTTTCCCGAATCCGACGAAGCTCCATTCCACTGACAGATAATTCGCCTCTGCGGCGAACATCCTTTTTTTTGTTCCTTTTGGGCCGCGGCGTACATATGTTTGACAACCGGCGGCTACTTGAACCGGTAGCGGAGTGACTCGAAGTCGGGCGGGGAGGCGTGTTGGCAACATATAAAGGCCTTCAAGTTCAACGACATCGCATCGGTTAAGGTTACGAGGTATGTAACAGTGCACGCACGTTCACAGAGTCGTCATCTGAAATGAGTTCCAGATGGATGTCGCAACCAACGAGAGTGAGGTGAAGCAGGAAACCTCCGAGTCCGCGTCACTGTCGTTTCCCGAGGGTGGGGTCCGGGCGTGGGCTACGGTTGTCGGAGCGTGCGTTTAGTAGTTTCGTTGCAATGATGGCGTGAATGAATACTCATAGCCAGCCTCCTTTCTAGGTTTTTGATACAATTCTGCGGGTTTGGGTATGTAGACGAATTTCTGCTCATATATCATATATGTCTCAATGATTCTGACTGTGGCTTTCTCTCTCTCAAGATACACGACAAGTTTCGGCGTATATCAGGATTTCTACGTTCGAGATTATCTTTCGCATTCGTCGTCCTCCGCGATCTCGTACGTCCAATTCAATCAATTGCAATTGCTTGCAGAGAAAACATCGCTGAAACACTCTTTCTTTCTTCTCTAATCTTAAGGTGGATAGGGAGCGTCAACGCCTTGCTCATCATCTCCGTCGGCCTTTTCATTGGGCGTTTATACGACCGGGGACATTTGTGAGTTGTTCAATGCGTCCATCCAATAACTTATCTTTTACTTACGACGCCTGTTATCGCAAATCAAATCAAATCAAATCACTCCGTCCAGCCGATTACTGTTATACGGCGGCTGCTTTCTTCAAGCGTTCAGTCTCTTCATGCTTTCCCTCGCGCGACGGCAACACTTATATCAGGTTTGCCTGGCAGCTTTTCCTGGTTCCGTGGATAACGCCTGATGATTTGCGCAGATGTTTCTCACTCAGGGAGTTGGTCTCGGGCTTGGCGCGGGGATGGTCTATATCCCCAGCGTTGCTATTGTGTCGCACTATTTTCACAAGAAACGAGCGTTGGCGATGGCTATCGTCGCTTCTGGATCCTCTTTCGGGGCTATCGTTGTAAGAAATTATTTATCTACGCTCAGCATCGAGGTTGATATAGTAATTTGTATCTAGCATCCCATAATGCTCAACCACACCCTACACAATACTCTGGGATTCGGGTCAGCTGTGCGGGCTAGCGCTGGGGTAGTTTCTGGATCCCTTCTTCTCGCTTGTCTCTTGATGCGACCACGACTGCCACCCACGCAAAGCAATCCGCAATTCTGGCGATCACTTTGGCGGTTTTGTCACGATGTACCGTATGTGCTTGCGACGCTCGGGTAAGGAATATATATCTCGCAGTTACATCCCCGTTTGCTAATCCGTCGAATGGAGTCTAGATTAGCGTTCTTCAGCATCACTTTCTATTGGCCTCTGTTCTTTCTCCAATTAGACACCATAACACACGGGATTGATAAGACGTTTGCCTTCTATTCCGTTCGTCCCTCTCCCACTTTTACTATAGTAACTTTCTCTCAAACCCAATTCAATAGCTCGTCATCTTCAACGCATCCAGTTTCGTCGGCCGTATATGCCCGGGATTCTTTGCCCACTCGCTGGGAATCGCGAATATGGCAACAGCCTCTGCCGGTGGCGGAGCGGTGCTCGTTCTCGGAATGATTGGAATTTCGAACGTCGCGAGTGTGGTCGTACTTTGCATTTTTGGCGGATTCTTTAGCGGCATGTGTGAGTAATCCATCCCACCATCTCCTCTCTGCATTTCAGCGGAGGATGATCCTTCTTTCAGTTATTACGATGATGGCGCCGTTGGTTTCTGTGTTGACGCATGATTTATCGGAGCTTGGGTGAGTGATCAAGGGCTTCGGGTCCTCATGTAAGACGTTGAAGTCTTTTGAGCTTGCGAATGGGTCTCTTTTTTGCTATGGAGGGTATCGGCGGTCTCATAGGTAAGCAGCATAGTCCTTGATGTTCTCAAATAAGTTGCACTGACACACACCACAGGACCTCCGATCAACGGCGCCTTAAATGGAAGAGATTTCGTGTGGTGGAGAGCCTGCTTATTTAGTGGAGTGCGTATCTTGCCGCCTAACGCCTAAGAAATGAAGCTGATTGTTGTCCAGCTCTCCGGGCTAGTTTCCTTTGGATTCTTCGTGGCGATGATTCTTAGTGTTCGGCGTGCTGAGAAGAAAAATCTACCTGAGCCCGAAAAGGGAGTAGATGGTGTAGACCGCAAAGGAGAGGGTAAAACAAGCTCCACTCCTTGTTAGAGTAACTCGGATTGCTTGATGTCGATGGAAATAAGTTCCACCCCACCGTTGAGAAATTGCTTGAGCGTTGTAAGTACCTGCCACTTGTACATATTGAGATTGCCGGCCCTCGCGTCAAGGGCTTTGCATTGCGCCCACTTTTATGTGGGTTCAATGGGATATTCTAGTTTATCTTGCATATTTCGCTTTTTTTTCGGCTTGTGCTGTGATTCGTGAGAAGACAGTCCAACTCGCCGAGCACCGCCACCTTCTGACTTGCTTCTTACCGTCATCACCATGCCCGCGCCAGCGCTTGCTGTCCCCGAACTCTGGAACTCTATCATCGACTGTCTTACTTCCTCCCATGATTATTCGTCGACTGCTCTTGTCTGTCGCTCCTTCGTTCCTCGAGCGCAGAAAAACTTGTTCCGCGAGGTCGTGATAGAGAGGCGATCACCGGCAGCTACGACTTACAGCTACGGCTCAGACAATGCTTCCCTATCTAGCACGGTGGTGGCCACCAGTCTTTCGGCACTTTTGGATGGGTCACCTCATCTTCTGTCGTACATCCAGACCCTGGAAATCGCGGATTCAGATCCAGAATGCTACGCCATACTCGCCCAAATTCCGTGGTCACATCTGGAAACCCTGATTCTCCGGTTTCTGTCCTTTTTACAAGATGAATGCTTCGAGCATATAAATATCCTGGCGGGAATCAATTCACTCTGTGAATTAAACTTATCCAGGCGTGCCGATCCGTGGTCCATCCGCCAGATCCTGCCTGTCTCGCAGCATCTGACTTCGCTTCGTCTATCACAGCAATTCTGGACGGGGTCCCCAGACCCAGGAACTGCCGCGCTATCCACATTGAAGCGTCCCCGCATCGAAAGACTGTCACTGGATGTGTGCACAGCCGTGACAGGGTTTTTGTGCCAAGTCTTCGATTTCGGAGGTCTGCGAAGTCTGGAACTAATAGATTCGTCAACGCCCGATATGGCTCACTTTCTATCGCGCTTTGGTTCCACTGTGGAGAGCATCACTCTTTCCCCCCGAGGTGTGTTCCTCCTTATGTCATAGCTCCGTAGCTTATACTCCAACCTCTAGAGCGGGACCGCAACATAAACACAGATCATTGGGATTTAGGGCTCTATTTTCCTCACCTTACGACCATCAAATTCCTCTCCTTGCCGACTGTGTCATTCATCCGCTTCATTGCGGGCCTTCCACTCGACAACTGTATATCCTACATCAGATTCACGGTTCACGCGATGACACTCGTGGAGAAGGAGTTTTCCGCGACCGCTGCAAAAGATTTTGAAGCTGTTGCCCTCGCTCAGCTTTCAGTGCTCAAGGTCGTAGAGGTTGAATTGAGAATGTCTCACTACATATGGCCTGGGGGAGTTATAGAGAGTTCTGTTCAGGAGTTGTTTCCTCGTCTGTGGGAGCGGCAACTTGTTACTATTTGTTTATTAGACGAGGTGGAGGATTGATTCTCAATTTGATTTTTCAGCCGTCGCCGTGTTTTCACAATCGTCTCGACCGGAAGTGCATTTTACTTCCAAGTGGCGCGGCTTCTTCGAACCGAGCTCAACATCACTATCTGGTGTCAACAATGAAATCTGTTCAAGTTCCACGGTCTTCGCCGGCACATACATGCTCAGGAACTAGCCGTCTCAAGTCACGATGAGCGCAGTTTGTTTTCGACGAGAGCGAGGTCATGTGTCGTACAGCTGTATCACCGCACTCGAAAAGCCAGAAAAGCGACTCCAAAAATTTACAAAACCAAGTACATTTCAATCGCAATTCAACAATCACAACAATCCTACAAAACCCAAACTATTCTTGACGACGGTAAGCAACCCATTCAACTCTCTGGATTTCTGCGCATTAAGTAATTCAGAAAGGTATTACGAAAGCCAAAAACGAATTTCTTACGGTCTCAGGTGCAGCGGAAGGTCTGGATGTTGGTACCGGTGTTCACGTTGATGCATTCTCCGGGAGTCTCGGTCCCGAAGTTGAACGCTTCTCCACCACAACCGGTGCCAGAGAACAGAGTGACGGCGCCCGCTGCGTTGATTACCTAGGGGTTGAAATGAGATGGTGTGTTGCTGCCAGTGGAGAGTGTCATAACTGACCTCGAACGAGTGTCTTCCGGAGAAATCGAAGCAGGTGCCGTCGCAGGCGACTTCGAGGCCCTCGGCTCCGTTGCAGGCGTTGCCGCTCCAGGCGATGAAGTCCTGGGCTTTGGCTTTGGCGGTGAGAGCCAAGACGACGGCGGCGATGAGGGCGGAGGTGAAACGCATTGGAGAGGATGTAGTAGTAGTAGAACTGGTGGGTCCTGCTTTTCTTCTGCGGTTTCGCCCAGCTTTTATACGATGTGGATGAGGGGAATTAGGTGGACTTTGAACTAATATTGAACATTCCAGGAATCCGCGCAGAAATAACTACGGTATGGAATTTTCTGCGACGGCTACTAGCTGCCGATTGGGGTCCTTCTTTCTCTGCTTTTAGCGGTCCTGGCTAATTCGCTTGAGTTAGAGATGCCCGGTCTGTATGAGCTGTGAATTATTCAAGGTTCAAACCTGATTTTCCCAATCCAAATACGCATGAGGTTCATGAATTCAGATCTTCCGAGACGGTCGGATTTTCAGTGTTTCTTTTATTTTCCGGGCTGTAAAAGATAATTAATACCAGTTTCGGGATTTCAGGTAATTATCTCATGTAGTACTTGGGTTGAAACGTGCGCGTCGTTAGTTCGCCTCGCAGCTATTCCAAGAGGCCAACCCGGGGTACGAAGAAGTTGAGGTTTAAATAATTCGGCGAAGCAACCGCCACAAAATCAGTTGTGAGCCACCTGCGCGACGCCGATGATCACACCTCCTCGACCACATTCGGAGTGTTTTGGATATGGACTCAAAGGTACGGACTAGTATGGAATCGTCGCTGATAGCCTCATGATGTTCCACAATGCCCGTAAATTGCCCGACGAGTTCAGAATAGGTCCGGATCCGGCATCTGCGTGCGAGCAAACTTGAACGAACCAGGATCAGATTTTCGGTAAGTTCCATGAAATTTGAATCCAGTGTCCACTTTCGGGAAAAGAGAAGCAATTAGACCTAAGCTGGGGTATGGATCGCTCTCCAAGTATATTGTACTCACTTTGTTCAATCCGTTCACCGCGGCCAACAAGTGTCTATTAGTATTGTGCGTCTACTCTCAGGCAGAGTTTTTTAGTTCGAACGTCATCCCTCTCACAGCACGAAAACACCTTTCCTTATATCTTGATTTGTGAGTTATTACTACCAGCAGCATTTGGCTTCGTGGAATCGGTGAGTGAGCGGGTAGTTCATCATGCGACCCGACGCGCTAAATTCGATCACTCGTTTTCTTGTTTCTAGGACTTTAGATTTCTGTTGGTCGAATTTGTTTCATGCGCTTCCAACTTGGGCACTAATGAAGCCCATTGCGGCCAGAAGTTGGTGTATACTGTATGAATAGATCCACCTCTGCTGTACTTCAGGCTTCCTATAATCCGTTCTTGCCGCGTACGCACCCTGCGCGGGTTAGGTGGAAATATAGTGTATATTCGCCGTGAGTTTTCTTGCATTTGGCCGACTGGTCGCTATTATTTATCAGATGAATACCTGAAGCAGGCGCCCGACAACACCTAGAAGGTCTTCAAACGTGCATATTCCATGTATCCCGTGCGTACCCTCAAAATACCAACGTAAATTCGTCATGGAATTCCAATCATTCGAAAGGGACTTCCAGTCCCACCTGGCATTCTACAAGGCATGAATATCGGGTGGGTCAGCAAATTAGTTTCAAGGGTGCGCAGACTCACAATTTCCACCTTGATCGTGCTTCACCGTAGCAAAGATTTGCGATGGAACGAAAGATGCGGCAATTATGTGTATGAGAACCTTTTTTGCCAGCAGCCAGAGCGCGAGGGAATGCCGCGCTAAAGACAGAGAGGCAAACGTTTTACTCATTGAGGGGAGGTCGTATTTGCCGTCCCAGCAGCTTCGGACGAACACCCGGTCTCGATTTGAATGGCGAGAAACGTCGACGCGTGGACTCACCTTTCTGAACCCCTAGATCCATCTACACCGCAAAAGTTCTAAAGCACCGTCCGCGCAGTGCAGTTCGAGTCCTTCCCCAAGAACGAGTTCGAAGGTTCCGAGTGATTTGACTCCAGAGTATAATCGGTGACATTATTTTGAGTTCGAGCGATGTCCTAACTGGAATTCCGCGAGTTTCGATCCATGCGTAAGTTCTGACTCTGGGACGGCACTCAGAATATTGAAGGGGAAGCAGGTGTAGAAGGAGAGAGAAGAATTGGAGGCGAATGTGAATGTGGTGGATGGAGTAAAGCAGCAAGTGAACGCATTGAAAACGTGCTCCGCGCACAATGCCGATTTTCGGGCTGCTTTCTTCCATTTGTGTTGAATGGATGCTGAGAAACATAGAAACTTTACGGCTGATAAATTACAATGCAGCGAAAGACCAGAATGCGACATCCGATTCCAGCTACAAGCAGCCCAGCGAGTCGGCGACGGGAGAAAGCGGAAGATACTTGTATTTCGTCCTTGGTTTACACCATTTACGATATTCCACCGAGTCAGTGGACCCTAGCAAGGAACAGGGATCTCTGGAACCACAACAGAAGACACGCAAGAGGTGGGAGAAAGAAAGGTGCGCGGCCGCTACGGCATGATGGTGACGGAAGATCCCGGTTGCTAGTCTGATGGTCGCACGCTCACGTCTTTCCCTCCTCCACATCCTCCTTTCGCGAGCATTCTCTCTCAAACGCGCGGTATCAGGCTGGGAACGGTACCACTTACTGAAGCTTGGTTGACACTCTTTCGTGGCTCTGCAATTCTCTTCAAACAGACTCGGACGACGGCTGACTGTCTCACATCTGGCTGGATGTAGTAATACCGGCGCTGGCAAGCACCTTGAAAGCTTTGGCACAAGGCTTTCCAGCCGGAGAATCGCTATCTTTCATGCAAACTTCTAGCTTATTGATCTCCCTTGTCTGTCTCGTGCTATTGTCCCTCACTGTCGTAGGAAATGTTGGCAAGATCTCAAAATTTCACGGTATCCTGCTCAGCTTCCTCCTGGCAACTCTGGCGAAACTGAGCGGTCATTCACGGAGGGAATCGCTCGCTACGAAGCTCGATTCTCTGTCTGTTCTATCAAGATATATCCAGCCGAAGTATACAAGACTCCGCGCTCTCAGCTCAATACTCAAGACAAAGCCGCGACTCAAACGCTTGTATCAACGGACTCAATCAATTGCGATTCAAAGCTCACTGTAAATCGCGAAATTTGGGAGCCATGTACGCTACTATCCGTTCCCGTGGTACGTCAAATTCGTTCGTAAACGGGAACACCTCATAACGTGCATCTCACACCTACTATAGTCGCTCAAGATATTAAATTTCCGATTTAGATTTGTGAGTAGGTGTTTCAATCTACATTACAGTAAAATGTCGTGCTGAAGAGGTTCGCTTCGATGATGTCTTCGGAAAGCGCCACCCTTCCCCTTGTAACAACGCATACAAGATCATGCCTTCCCCTTGCCTTCTCTTGCGATGCACGGTCTCTGTAAATGCTTTCGGTTAGTTGCACGAAAGCTTTAGGCATTTACATTAAATTGAATTTTAGCTCTGGCTCTCCTGCTCCTCAGTCCCACCAGATTTAATTTAAGAAATACCAGCTACGCTCCTACAAACAACCCTCTCGGACGTCCAAAACAATCCTGCTCGCGTTTTGCAGTCCCGTGTATTGTCCACCGTCAGTCACACCTCAGTCACGTCACGAACACGGTCATTCTTTGTCCCTATTTATACCGCGTTCGACAACCCTGACAGTCACACCCAACCTCTCTCTTCACTCTCACCATCTTCTCATGGCGCCCCAAAACCAAAACATGTTAGGCCAAGCTTTCCCTGTCTCGCAGAACGACCTCCGAATCCGATACAAGACGTGCTTCCCCGACTCGTTCGAGAACCGCGTTGCTGGCGACGCGAATGCGGTGAATATAGACGGCCAGAGGGGTGCGGAGACGTGTGTTTCCTACTGCGAGCTTGTGTTATGATAGCTGAGGCTGATTCCGTTTCGTTTGGTCTAGGATGCGCGGTTGCGACGATATAGTTGCCACCCCCATCGACACGCCGCTCTCGCGTCTCGAGCACCCGTTTTCGACCCATCAGAATGTCCAATTGACTCAAAGCAAGGCGGAGGGCGATGTGACAACCTTTGATACGGATAATGAGCGAGTTTCTGCCACTTCTTCGTCGATTCTTCCTGCTAATTCGTCAACTCAGCATCACCACGGGCCGGGCTTTCGACGCGTTTTGTATGGGTTTGGACGCGTATCTGACTGAGCAGAGTGCAAGGTGTGTTACCCTAGCCTATCTACGCGTCTCTGCTTCTTACTGACGCGTCATTCGAAGCCTCCCGCTGCTCCCCACTCCCGATGTCGAAGCTCCCACTATGCCGAGCATCGATGAAGATACTTTCGCTCAGGTCCTCAACGCAGTGAATCCCTTCAAGTTTCCTCTTCCCCCACACCTCGTCCCGGATCCAGGCCTTATGAACGAAAATTTCACACCCTCGCATCACAGCCCCTCGAGCTCTGCATTCCAGCCGGGCTCGCGCGCGTCGTTCTACCCCGACTCCGCTTCCTCATCTACCCTCACTACTCCCTCCCCCTCCTTGGAATCCCCCGCAGCAAACCAACTCCCTCCGTCCTCGGGTCCCATCCGCTCTCGTCGTGAAAAGCCTCACAAGTGGGGCAAACGCGCCATTAGCACCTGCCCCGCCGCCCACAAGCTCACCGCAGAGGAGCTCGAACAGCGCGTGGGCGAAGCTCGGCAACACCTCGCGCACGTCGGACGCGTTCAGTGTCGATGGGATAGTAATTCCGATCGCTGCTCAGCGCTTGTCGACCACGACGACCTCCATATACATCTGGGAATTCGCCATCACCTCAGAACGTCCGCTGCAGGCTTGAACGTCGTGGCTTGCCAGTGGGGCGGTCAATGTGGTGAGCAGATGCTGGAGAATTCGGTGGAGAAACATATCTTCTTGAAGCATTTGAATGTTTCTGTGAGGTGTGAGTCATGTGGGAAGTCGTTTGCGCGTGCGGCTACGCTCAGGGCGCATCTTGTAGGAATTCAGGAAGTCT
This sequence comes from Favolaschia claudopus, assembly GCA_037176885.1. Lineage (NCBI taxonomy): Eukaryota > Fungi > Basidiomycota > Agaricomycetes > Agaricales > Mycenaceae > Favolaschia > Favolaschia claudopus. Next base: position 142,945 of record JAWWNJ010000048.1, on the reverse strand, counting down.
TGGGGATTGTGCCATGACTCGTTGGCTCGTAAAAATATTAGATTCGCCTATATAATTGTAACGGTTACCCCTGCAATATGCTGTATGCTATGTAATTTCGCTACCAACGCTTTGTATCTCGCCTTACTTGATTCAACGTGCCACATGAAAATCTTTTGCCGATGGTGTTTACAAAACAGCATATTCCAAATTCGTCTGGGACCTCTTTTATTGCAGCAAAACCACCTCCCGTTTCTTTCCAGTTTTGAAGTGTTTGACACAGTTACCCAGCTACAATCGATTCCGCCCGAGTCACTTGAACGAATAACAAGTTCAAGATCGAGTCCTTTTTTCTGCCTCAACACACCGACCATTCGATCCAAGGAGTATCTCGAATTTTACAGTCTTCAGTTGACGACTGCATTTGATCGACTGCACAATCAGGTCCTTACGATTAACAAACGTCTAGAATTCAGGCTCGATACTGATGGCGGTGTCCGATACCAGTATCCGGATACCAGCGGAGTTTGAATTGGCGGACCGATGATCCGATGACATAATCTGAGACACCCCTGAGCATTGACGACGACAAATTGACTTTGCTCGCTGCCTCTATCCTCGTATACACCTTCTCCCTAATAACAATACTTCTTCAGCTATATACAAGTATGTCTCCAGGTTTTCAAACGCGCAAATCCCTCTAAATAGGCTTTGGTAGATAATCCTATTCATATTGTCGTCTACACGCGTTGAGAGTATATCGACGCGTTATTGTGTCTTTTCTCGAGTCATAACTCTACATGTATGTAGAATGGTTCAGAAAACACGCTTTTTCTGCCCTCTCAAGCTGCTCACAGACCTCCTCCCTGCAAAACTCGGAATTCCTATCACGGAAATTCATATTATTTGTGGTGTCGATTCAGCTCATGGAACACTCAAGTGTCGATCAAACAATCTCTGGGCAGGATATAACTCAACCGCGGTGCGTAGGCATATTTTCTGTGACCGATTTATCTCTTATTTTGTCAAAATAGTGAAGACAATGATTTGCAAATACCCGACGCGTCAATTCCAGAAAAACGCAGACCAGGACGACCCAGAGGATCAAAGAATAAGAAAAGGTCGAGCAAAGAAGGGTCTGAAGACGCGTCTGAACCCGTCTCGAGGCCTCGTGGACGACCCCGAGGTACGGGACATTTGCAACGCGAAGAAGCAGCAAGAATTGCTGCTGGGGAGCCTGAGCCGCCTCCCAGAGCCTCGTCCAGACCAGTGGGCCGTCCTAGAAATCATCCATCAGGACAGCCGGTTCAGATACGAATCCGGGCGCCTGGAGAGCGTATTGTACGCATTAAATTCATTTTTTTGTCCCTGATGATCGAAAACTGATTCAATTTGTTCATTGTAGCATGTCCCAGGAATCCCAGATCCTACCCGCCAGCGCCATTTAGCGGAGGCTGCTGCCTTGATCCAGAAAACGAATCTAGCCGATGTCTCGGCGCCATCGACACTGACTACGCCGCTCACATCGGTACAAAACTCGGACGCACAACCCGCTTCAAATTCTTCTGAGCGGATTTTGTCCGAGGCGGAGGCAGATGCGGAGGTCTCTGCCGATAATAACTATGAGGCGCTTCTCAACGATGGAATTGGTTCCGATGAAGATGGAGGAGATGACGAAGCGGACGAGGATGGTGTGGCCGATGAAGAAGATCCGGCAGCCAGTGATCTTCCAGATGGTGGAGGAAACAAATCTCTTCCAAAGCCACGACGAACTGCGCGGCCGCTTCCCACCTGGCTTCGAAATCAATTCAACGCGAAGGTCAAGGAATCTGGCATTCGACTCAAAGATGGACTTCCCCCCTTATATCGCGACCACCAATGCTTTTGGTTTCCTGAGACAGATCCCCTCTTTTCGATGCGAAATTTTGATCAAGATTTTGGGCCGCAGCAGCTGTACCGGGCGCCGTTCTTCTTGTGGGATCCTCAAGCATTGCTTCCTCATGGAATTCCTTGCCCACAATGCGGCCGTGGCCTTCATCGGCATGGTCATATTCCTCGACCACGCCGTTGTGTTGATCTCGACCGTACATTCTATATAATCGGCTACCGATATCGCTGCTCTCATTGCATTAACCCACAATCCAGACTCAAAACCGTGACATTTCGCAGCTGGGACTCGCGTATTATTGCGAAGCTCCCGCGTTCGCTGTCTTCTCGATTTCCTGCGCGGTTGACGTACCGCAGTGGGCTGTCACAAAGTCTTTTTATGTTCATGCGGACTTGTTTTCAGAGTGGAATGGGGGCGAAGCAATTTGCGGATGCGCTCCGAGTTCGTCATTTGGAGAAATACGACGAGCTTCAGATTGCATATCTCTCAACTCTGGCGGAGCGTCTTCAGATGGCGGAATTTACCGAGCATCATCGCCGCTTCAAGAGCTTTCTTCCTTTCGAAGATGTGTCTTCGGACGGTTTCCATGGCTTTGTTCCCAGTTCACAGTGGCTTCGCGACCTTTTCGACAAGTTTGTTGAGGACCATGCTCATCAGTACGAGCAACACACTGCGCTTTTACCGCTGCAAATTGGTCAGATTGATCACAGTTTCAAGGTACTGTCTTTATCTAGCTTGTTCAACTCGAAGTGTTGCTCACTTTCATCTTAGCTTGCAAAGCATATTGCAAAGATCAACGGAGAGCAGATATTTACTGCTTTACTCACTGTGACCAACGAACGAGGCGAGATCCGGATCTGTAACCTTGTGGCCACAAAATCTCACTCCCAATTTGAGCTGGCGCTCAACCGTTTACGCGACTCGCTTCAAATTTACGGACACGACCAGCCCGCGCTTTTCTACACTGACAATATGTCCGATAAGGATTTTCTGGAACGCTGCTTTCCTTCGCTCCGAGAGGACGTGGTGGCCGTCGAAAAATATCCCCATCTCGAACCTCTTGAAATTCCGTCGACCGTAAAGATTCAGGTGCTCGACACAGTCCCCACGATCAATGCAGCTATAGAGAGTATCCTCCACGACCTTCCTGCAGACAATTCAACGCAAAACCTCGTTATTTTTGTTGACTCTGAATGGAACGTCGAGACATCGGCTCAGGGATATGTTACCGGCCGTGGCCAAACCGCGATCTTTCAGATTGCATATAAGAATTACATTTACATCTTGCAGGTACGTTTTTTCTATCCGGCCATGTCGTCAAATCCTCTGATTCCAATTCCAGATCGGGAAGATGCTCGCTGGCAATCGTTTACCGCAAGCCTTGATAAAACTTCTCACAAACCCTCGTGTTCTGAAGGTGGGAAGAGCCGTGGGTGCGGACCTCAAGTATCTTCAAGACACGATTGCGTCGACCGCCACATTTGTGGGTGGTGTTGATCTTGCGAAACTCGCTAAGGATCGCCTGCTCGTCCCTTCTGCTCAAGTCAGTCTTGCTGACTTGTGCGCTACAATTCTCGAGTGTCGGCTCAACAAAAATGTGGCGGAACGCATCAGTAGCGCATGGGATCGCGAACAACTTTCCGAAGATCAGCGTCGATATGCTGCCCTCGACGTTTATGCTTGTCTTTGCATCTATGATGCTCTCATCGTGATTCCAATCCCGTCTCCACTGCCGAAATCTCCATCAATGAACACTCCGATTTTGCTCTTCAATTCTGACCAAGGGCGGGTCATCGCGCGCGGAACGATTGCAGGTCTTGAGGGCAGTTACGACCAAGTCAGCATCACGAAGACCCGATGTCTTGTGGAAATTTCCGAAGTTCTAGTTCCCGCAGCAGTAATCACCAGCCACCGCCGCCAACCTCTGTCGGTGTTTGGTCCTCCTCCCTTCAAAATCGTCTGCACGCGGAGTCATGTCCGCCTGGGAACATCCTTTGCGCAGCCAACAGCGTGCTCCCAACGTCGTCCTGAGCCGCCTCGGACAGGCTCCGAGTCAGATTCATTGCACGGTCCTGACGAAGAGGTTGAGCCATCGGATTTTGGTGATCTGATCCTCAAAGAGTTTAGTTCTTCGACGGCTCAAAGCGCCGCAGCAATTCAGGGTTGCGCGAGGGATCCACAAAGCGCTGACGAGGGTGCACGAGTTTTGGACCAACGGAAGCCTGAGGAATGGAGCGTTGTGATTTTTAGTCGCACCCTCAAGGACCCGTTCCACGTATTCAACATGTTCTACATCTCGGTTGTGCACGGCTTGCGCGTCGAATTTGCTAGGGCATTGCGTGATGCGATGTTCATCCCTGACGCCGAGGACAAGGCCCGAATTGTTGCATGGGGTCTCCGCCAAATTCCGCAGCGCTCATGGGAGGGCATGGTCGCTAAATCGTCAGATTGGGTCTGGCGCAGATGTAAACGTGTCATACCGCCCCCTCAGCAGCTTCATCACGATGTCTCCGAAGTTTTCCGCGTTTTCGGCCCTCTCAAAGACGCAACAACAGGTTTACCGCTCTTCAACACTGCTGCGTGGGCTGTTGCTAAAAACATCTTGGATCTGATATACCGCGGCTTCGTCTCAGACCCCCCGGGCATTCCCCTCTATTTCAAAATAGGTGTCGACGCTAAAACCGGCCTCCCAATCTATCGATGTATGCGTGGTACAAACAACACTGAAGGTGGAGTCCACACTCACCTTCGCTCTCGCATGCCAACTTCGGGGGCTGGAATTCGGCATGCGAATGCTTGCCTCAAGGAGTTCATTCTAAGACATAATCTTCTTGTGCGTTACCTTACGCGCTTTTTGTATACAAACTAATACCTGTGAAATCTTTAGGTCGGAACTTTCAACAGCACCGGCAAGCGGTACAGTCGACACTATAGCATCTGGCTCATCAACGAATTGCAAGAACTTCTATATTTTGTCCAGGACATGCTCGTTTCACCCCAACTCATCACTGGCTGGGTTAACGGAAATTTGTATCAACAAACGATTGAAACCTCCGGTGTCCTCCCCATTCCAGAAGACGTACGCCTTCGATACGGGATGGCTGTATTCGAGCCATCACTTGACTTCAAAAAATACCGCCATCGATATCTGGCCGCACTGCAATGCACTCGTAAAGCGGTTCTCCCGCTCAGCAATGACGAAGAAGAACATCTCTTCTGGAAGCTCATGGCCGAATGTTTTGATCTCAAGTCTACCGCCGGTCTCGAGAGAGCTGTAAAACTCTGGAATGCTTATGCGGACACGAATGACAAGATATCGTACAAGGTAAATGTATTCCACTCCCGATCATGCACAATTAAGTAAATACCATCCAGCTACCCGAGCAGTTGAAGGCGTACTTCAACGGCAAGTGGAAGACAAATATGAATGCGAAACAAACCAAATCAATGACTCTCAACGAGCGTGCCCCCGTGATGGCACAACTCAGCGAGCCGACACGACTCAGCAGTGCTCCAAAGGTTCCGGAGACAGTCATGAAGCCACATCGCGTGCCCGCTGGCTTGCTGGCACTCGAAGACGTGCCCTCAGCGGAACCAACTGTGGCTGCAACTTCCCAGTGTCCCCCCGAGCCTTCGCCTATCGTTCTCTCCGCCGGCCTTGGCAGCAATGCCGGAATAGCTGCCTCGACGTTGGTGTTTACAGCAGGCTCAAGCTGTAGCAGCGCAACTCCTGTTCAGCTTACATTGGCCCCACCACAAGAGATGCTGATCCAACAACTCTCGAGGAAGCGCGCTGCCGATAGCCTGCCTCAAAATCCTATTGCCAACAAGCGAGCTCGACGTACCTGCAGAAAATGTGCAATCCAGTACTGCAATGGGTCACGAAACGTTGATCTCTGCCAGAATAAGTGCCGGGATTGCGGGAAGTCCGGGAGCGACAAGAGTTGTGTTGGGCGCAATCCAAAATACCCGTCCGTAATGTGTACAAAGGCCCGTTGGCCGTAGAAGCCTTGAATAGAATTCCTATTTCGTATTATTGCGGCGTGCTGCGAAGGTGAACGAAATGCAACGTAGCAATGGTCGGGGAGGGATGATGTCGCACATTCGACAGCAGCGACGATCGAAGTGTTGCAGAATTCTGCAGCACTTGGACTCGCCGCTGCAGAGGAAGTGAACAAGAAAGTAAAGAACCATTTCCCGATGTTCCTTGTGCAACAAAAGAAAAAACACATACCGTGTAGTAGTACGACCGTGAATCATTCAATCACCTCCCACAAACCTATGGCCAGGGTGTATACAGGCGCATCATTGACCTCCATCGCGTCGGTAACGGGTCGAAACCAAGCCATCCTAGTGTGCTGGTGTGATTCCCGTGAAGGCCCGACTATGTGGAAGTCTTCTACAAGCGGACTAGGTCCAGGAGCAAGCAAATCAAAATCTTGTGCACGCGAGTCGTTTGCAGGACCAGAGACAGAGATAGATCAAAAATTTGAAGGCATATGCAAGAGCAGAGAGCCGAAAGATGTCCAAGTGACGAAAGGACGGAACGAAACGACCTGAAGGCGGGATGGGACGACTCGGGGACGACAGAGGTGTGCTGGCAAGATCACTCCACGGACCACTCGTGCCGAGGATTGAAACTCCGCTGGTATCGGTTGATCCTAGACGTTTAGTTTAATTTTGACGAATCCTCTGAACCGATACCGTTTTAAAAATCCAAATAGAGTCTTCAGTACCGTCTAAAAGCCTGGTATTTTTTTCAGAATGACTGGACTCACGGTGAGCCTCAGGTAAACTATTCCGATATAGGCTGAGGTGAGCATGTGCTGATGGTTGGCATCAGCTGGAACATGGCGACAAAGATCACCAAACTTCCTCTCTTTTATTGCGATTTATTTTCTTTATTTTCTTTATTTACCCCACCGCCATCACCTCGCTTTAGCTAGGTCCCCCTCCGTCGATTGCTCTTACGTATACGCGTTACTGTAACACCCTGTGACTAGATAAGATGGTGGCGATGACCTAGGAGTTTGATGTTCGTCGAAAGGGAAGCGCCATCTGCAGATTCTGCAAGCCATCTGTGAAATTCACAACATGAACAAACTGCCTTCGGCGTGCAATGCCGAGTTCGTCAAAATGCCGGTTCGGCTAGCGCGTCGACCGAGCGAGTGTTGGGCACTGAGAAGATATTGATTCGTGAGATTAGCTTTGCAGTACCATGGAATGCTGGATTTAATACCCCCATGTCCTTGAGCTTGGTTGTCGCCAATCAATTCTTGCCGCAATAAATCTCAAGCCCCAAGATCTCAAGTTGGGTTTGATCTTGGGAATCGTGAGTTCGCCCAAGCGAGATTTTACGGCCTGATTCCACAGCTGTCTGTCTTCAATTTGATGACCACCGCTTGAGCCGCGAGAGTTGAAGCTTGAAAGCAGCTTCAATGCCGAAGGCCAACCCGGCTAAAACAAGACCGGGCTTGTGCCTGGGCCGGAAGTTCGTGGGTTCGGCCAAGCGAGGTGTGACGGCTGCATCCAGCCGCCTGGTTAGTATCGGGCCAGAATTCAACATGCAATAACCAAGAAGGGGTTTCCGGCCCGTATAACCGACCAGTCACATCTGTTTTACCGACGGTCACATCACCCCGTTGACCGGATTTCTTTCCGCACCCGTTCGCCTCGCAAGCAACTCTCATGGCGGCCTCGCGAAGGCGCCTCCTCACCCTCCTTCTCCTCCCCTTCACTTTCTCCCGCGCCGCCCTCACCAATGTCACCATCGACGATACCGACTTGAGCTACTTCGCATGGACGGAAGACCCATCCATGGGAGTATCGCCGACGCTTCCTTGGGCTGCGGCCTCTGTCGCGTCGCCGTGCTCGTATTGCTCGGCGCAGCCGCAGGGGAACGATGGGGGAGCGAATATACATAATCAGACGTGGCATGATGGGGCGGATGGGAGTGCTGGGTCGTTAACTTTCCAAGGTACGTCTTGTTGACTTTCTTCCATAATTCCAGCAAGAATGCGACGGATTTCTTGGGCGTAGGCTCCGCAGTATACATCTTCGGGATCGATCTCACCAACCCGGCCAATATCTCATTTACGCTGGACAAAACTGCTGCTGGTTTTCACTATTACGCCGGCAATGAGCGATTCATCTACAACGCCTTGTTCTTTTCCACCCAAAACCTCGATCCTAATTCAAACCATACTGTCGCTTGGACCTTACATTCGACGCCGACAAATGGAACGGCAGCGTTGTTCGATTACGCGATACTCACAATAGACGCGAGGTGCGCAGGTTTCAAATTTGTCGCTTATCTTCATTGTCCGCGTCTTTCATCTTCTCAATTATGTCTTTCAGCTCGACGTCCGCCTCACCCTCTGCATCTCAGACGAACCCACCCCCTTCCGCTAACTCAAAGTCCAAATCAAAGACCGGCCCAATCGTCGGCGGTGTTGTTGGCGGGCTAGCAGCTATCGCTCTCGTCACGCTAGCATTATTCTTCTTTCGAAGACGAAAGCAAAAACCCCGTGATGCCACACCCACCGACGTTCACCCGTTCGTTGCCGACAGGGCAGAAGCAACACCACCGGCTTCCGCATCCGCCGACGCGGTGACGAGTCCTATGTCGGAGAAAATGCGTGCGTGGCTTTCATTCCCTTTCTGCTTATCATGACATCTCCTCCCCAGTCGACGTATCTTGGAACAACCCCACCCTCCTCCCGACTCAACCAACCACTACCACCTCACCATCTGTAACATCTGCACCCTCTGAGCTCCCCTCTTCAGCACCACCACCTTCCACCGCACCACTCCCCGCCGCAGATAACATGTCCGCATCGGGCTCGTCACCGTCGACGCGGGAAACGCGTGCACCGACGACTACGACAGATTCGTCCGCGCGAACACAGGCGCTCGAAGCCCGTCTTGCGCAGCTCGAGGCGAGGATGGGGGATTATTTGCCACCGGCGTATGGGGATGAGGAAGACGGAGGGAGGAGGGACTAGGGGAGCTTGGAATTACGCGATGGAGGGGAGTCGAAATTGTTATACTCATTGTAGGTGTGTATTGGCATTTGCTAACGCTGGCGCGGCAGTCTGATATACTTGGCACAGATGTAGAATCGTACTAATTCGGTCGACTTTGTTGTTTTCCTCTATGTTTTGCCGTACATGCATTGCTTTCGCCTTTGATTACACTTGAAGTTGAAGAGGTATAGTAAAGATTTCTCGCCGTTCCCACTTCGGGCAAATGAAGAATTCGCATTTTCGGGAATTCTAAACTTTACGCCTTCCACTTCTTTCCTCTGCGATGCAAACGAGCCCGAGGTTGATCGATTTGCTCAAATTGCCTTGAAACCTAGGCCAGGGCTCGTGAATTTCACTCTTCACGGATCAATCACTGAAAAATCCTGAAACAGGGACGATCACATTCTTTCTTCTTCTTCTTATGTCCTCCATGTTCTCTTTCGGCTTGCAGCATACTATCCGCACAGCGGGTGATGCATCTACCACCTTCTCAACACCGTTTCCACAAGGACTCGGCAATCCCCAGTTCAAACAGAGCAGCAACATCGGATGCATGAATTGCCTTCAGGGCGAGAGAGATGTTGGGCACTCATTGCGGGAATGTAGCCGAGTCAGTGCTGGCAGCTATATTTTTCTTTTGCGGGATTCTAACTCAATTTTCTTATCTCGTAGTGCAAAGGGGTACGGTATTGTTCAAAGGAGGTCGGTGTTGGATCTTTATTCGTTCTTTTTTCAAGTCTGATCCCGTCCTTGGTGTCTTAGTGTCAAATCCAAGACTGGTGCGTTGCAGATCTAGAATCGATGAATTACAATCTGACTGTACCCCGCACAGGCCCAGTCACAAACCCGATTGTGGACACAAAGTCACAGTCCCGCGCATCCTCATCGCCGCATGTTCCGATCCCCGTCTATCCCTCTTCATGCAAATCTGCTGCATCCTCAAATTCAAACTATTCGACTCGGGGGATAGAGCCGAGGAATTCATCTCGGCGCGCTTTGCGGTGGCGATTGAACCGGTCGATCTTGTCGAGCTGGGGCGGATCATGACTGCGCCAAAGGACGGGCGCAAAGTCGACGCCACTGTCGCCGATATTCAGGGCATGCTGCAAATCAACGGGTTCGAATGGGAGGAGCCGGACGACGGCTTGTCAAGTATCAGTCTCCCAGACAGATCGGCTTCGGTGACTCTCGAGGTTTGGAGGAAGGAAAAAGCTCGTGTCGTTGCCGCAGGATTCCCCGGAAATCCTCTGGTGATGCTGAATATCTTGTATCCCGCCAACGGGAACGTTATCTCTTTGCCTTTGTGCATCAGCTCAGCGGCACGGGATTTGGTTCAGAAGTTCATGACAAAGGGGTTTGATATGCGCTGCGAACCAACGAAGGAGAGAAAACGCTTGCCATTTACAATTGAAACTTGCATGGAGTTTGTGCTTTCTTGTTCGAGTGATCCAAATTCTTGCGGCTGATTTGAATCTCACAGGTACATGAACAGTTATATCCGCGAGGACAATCACAATCGGCTACACTTGCGCACGAAAATGCGATCTCAGGATGTCAAGGTCATTACAGACTACAAACCGCGCGAGAAAAACTTCCTCGCGGGTCATTTATTTGTCGAGAAATTTGCCCGAGAGACGATCTATAAATCGATGCAGTTGAGAATCACACAAACTGTGGGGAAGTTCTTTTACGAGGCAGGTCTGCGTGGGTGATGATGGTGTACGTCGGAGGCGTCTCAACTTACTTAGTATACATTTCTCAACTGCAATTTGATCTTCGCTTGCTTTAATTTTCGCGTCCGGGCGATCTAGAATGTACAGTGGTTCAATGCCAGACCCGCAATGTAATTTCTTGAATTGTCTTAACCGCCTACCTTTCATCCCACCGGATCACATAATGACATTGCACCACGCATTGCGAAGCTGGATTACCCGAAGACGAATCGATATCCTTTGCGACTCAGATAGTGTGTGTTGTTCTTGACAAACTATTTCTTGGCCGAATTTAGGTTACTGTGGTACTTATACTTATGATGAACTTTCTTTCCTTTGCGACTTGGGGGAGAGATTTCCTGATTTGGTCAGCGATGTTTCCTTATTTGGTCAGCGCACTCAGTCAAGTGGTATGATAGTTCTTTTCGTGAAGTGTGCTCATTACATGTGTATGATAATAGGTATATACGAATTTTCCGTATTGCATCAGGGAGACAGAAAAAAGAAACAGAAAAGAGATAAAAAACAGGCGTTAGGTGAGTAGTAGGTAGGTATCACGGTCATGTAATCAATCAATCAAAATGTGCAGTCCGAGCTGGGAAACGTTACGAGGAGGAGGGAGGATATCAAGTGGAAAGTGATTAGTCCGCGTCTGCTACGCCAAAGGGCATAAACGGAACGACCTAATGGTGCCCAAACGACCCAGACTGCGGCGGCGCAGCGCCAGGCGGGAGACTCCATCCCGTCGAGTTTCTCGAATACCGATTCTGCTGCTGCGGCTGCTGCTGCTGCTGAGGCGACCCTTGTCCTTGTCCACCCGCGCCAACCGGCGCCTGCGACGTCGGCCTCCTCCCACCCTGCCTCGCCACACGCCTGACTCCTCCCTCGGGTGACGGCACAGGCCCACCATCCGTCAGCTGCACCCCGCGTCCCGCTAGCCTCTGTACAGGCGACGCTGCCTCAGGCTCGTCGTACATGACGGGGCTCGTACTTCCGCTCGTGGCGGTGCTAGCGCTCGCCCGCGGCGAGAGGAACGGGTTCGCAGAGGTCGGCGACGGCGCGACGATATCGATGCTCCTGCGACTGCGCGGAGGCCTCTGCGGCTGCTGCTGCTGCGGCTGGGGGTCGTACGAATCGCTCCAGGTGTCCACCGGCGCGCTCTGAGGCAGCAGATATTGCGCAGACGTATTGGGATCGTAGTACCCTCCCTCGTCGGATCCGCGCCCGGAGCTGCTCGACAAGGCGTGTCCGGCGCTGGAGGTAGTGTTCCTCGATACGGCGAGCGGCGTGGGCAGCATGAGGAGCGTATTGCTGTCGTGCCGCTGGCGAGGCGACGACGCGCTGTACCCGCCCGCAGAAGACTCGACCGTCGACGAATCACCCGGTATCTGCGACGGCGCATGGTACTGGTCCGAAGTGCTAATGAGCGAGTGGCGATTACTGGTGATCCACGTCAGCAAGCAATCCACACGCAATAACAAGCGAAGAGGGTACTCACTTTCCCTTATAATACTCATCCGAATCCCGACTCTGCGTCCCACTCTTCCACCTCCTCTCCCGCTCAAACTCAGCCCACCTCTTCATCACGATATGGCTCGAATCAAACTCGCCCTCCTTGTCCCCATGGTCCTTCGCGCCCTTCCCCTCCCCAGCAATAACACGCGTCTGACCCCACGAGAAGTCGTCAAAGTGCCAGAACGCATACGCAGGCAGCACCCCGTTCCACACCGGCAAGCTGAGCAGGTAGATCACCATCCACCCGACGTACGCCCACTTGCGCGACGTGATGACGATGAGGACACCGGGGATGCCGAGCACGACGGCGAGCAGGACGAGCGGGATGGTGGTGTTGGTGTGGTGCGGGATAATCGAGGCGATGATGAGGTAGAGCGTGAAGGAGATGGCCGCGGGCAGCACGAGCGTCCCCGCCAGCTCCATCCCCACGACAAACTGCATGCTGAAGCAGAAGGTCCCGCACAGATCGCGCACGAGGACGAGCTCCGCGAGGTTATGAATCGTGCTGTTAATCCACCGCCGACGCTGCGAGAGGAGCACGCGGAACGTATCGGGGACGATGGTCTTGCAGACCGCCTGCGGACAGAACATGTTCTTGCGCTTGGGGAAGGTCTTGAGCATGAGCGTCGTGAGGTACCGATCCTCTCCGAGGAGGAGGAGATTCTTCTTGTGCAGGGTGTCGACGACGTTCTCCGAGTAGTGCTCGACGATGTCCGGATTAGCGAGGATGGGGACCCAAAAGCCCGAGTCGCCTTTGGGTGCCTTGATACGGTACATGCTGAAACACCCGGGCAAGCAAGTAACGCCACCAAACATGGACTCGAAAGCCTTGGTGAGGTGGTGGGAGATATAGTACTCGAATACTGTCCGCCTCGTCGTCAGCGCCCATCGTCATAGAGCACAAGAAGGAAACGCACCCTGCATCATCGTCACGAACGTCTCCGCCTTATTCGCAATCTTCGTCTCCCCACAAAGCCCCATAATCTCCTCATCGCAAACCATACAACTCGCCATCTTCGTCAAGCTATCCGGGAAAATCTTCGTATCCGCATCGACACAAAGCACAAGCTCATATCGATCCGGCGACACCCCCGTCACCCTCCAAATCGAATTGAAGAACTCGTACTCGAAGGTCGTCATCCGCTCGTCAAACATGACCTTTTGCAAAAACGCCATCAACACGATCTGCGAGTCGCGCTTGCCGCGATTCCCCGGCTTCGAGTCGCCGGCCTCGAGCGGATTCCCGCACTTGGCAACAAGCACAATCGGCACGCGCTGCTGCTTGCTCCGCTCGACCGTGGCGTCGTCGTACGCATACCACCCCGCATACACCTTCGCCATATTATGCCGCTTATGCCCGTCCGCAATCGCCACATAGCTATGCGCCTCCACCTCGTCCTTCGGCACCACCAGCTCGCTCATCATCGTCAGCACAATCTCCGGCGTCGTCATATCGTTCCCCGCGCCCTTCACCATCCCGTCCGCAATCACCAAAATCAGCTTATGCGAATTCGGGTAGTCCGTCGTCGCGAGTGAGTCCAGCGTCGTCCGCAGACCCTCGAACGACTCGGAGTACGCGGTGACGAGGCAGATTGTGTGCGCGAGGGGGAAATTGAAGGGCTCGTAGTCTGCGGGCGGCTGCGGCACGACACCATGCAACGGGAACGGGCACGGGTTCTCCGCAAACGTCCCCCGCGCCAGCCGCACGCTCGATGCAGACGACGAGTCCCCGCCGCCCCACGACAGCACGCTCTTCGAGCTCCGATCCACAGCCGTCGACCCGCTCCCGGGCGTCCCAACACCACCACCACCCTTCCTCGACGACGCAGCGATCGACCCCGCATACACCGTACTCCTCTTCCAATTCCCGCCACTACTCGCATCCAGCGCGCCGTAGCTCGTCACCGGACGCGCTCCTGCCCCACCAGGACCGGCCTTGCCCTCCGCCGGCGTAAAGCGCGAGGTGCTTGGGAGGAAGGTCTTGCGCTTCTCGCCCTTGACGCCACCGTTCTTGGTGACGTTGGGGCGGTACTGCCCCGGCGCGGGCTTGTAGATGTCTGCAGACCAGGCTTCGATCTCGCGCGAGCGCTCCATGCGTTCTTCGTAGGTCTCTTTGGGGAAGTTGCCGAGCTTGTGCGAGAAGAACCAGGCGAACATCACGGCCATGGCGAAACTGGGGAATCGTCAGCGGGATCTTAGGAAGAAGATACATCGGTGAAGGAGACGCCGTCTGTCGACGTCCTCATGAGCAGGACTACACCGGCAACGACCGGAGGGGCGTTGCAGGCGGAGACCGCCCGAAAGCCTGGCGACGAATGCGGAAGGAGACGCGACCAAGGCACTCACCGAATCAACACCACCCCAACGATAAATATCAAACTCAAATACAACAACACCTCGCTCGCGACACATCCAATGCTCTTCGTATCGATGAATCCGACCGTGATGATGTCCTGGGGGCGAAACGCGGAGCGTGAGCAAGCATGCATACTTCACAAAGAGGGAAAAAAGGAGATCGTATACGAAATCGAATGGTTATCGTAGAGGAAAGAAGGCAGCAAAACAAAACAGGAAGAAGGAGGTGGAGATAGAGATATATATAGAGACACGAAAAGGAGAAGACCGCACCTGCAAACACGCCCCCATCCCCCTCTGATTCTGCCTCAAAATTGCCATCGTCATATCCGTATGCGCATACTTGGTGACCTCCTTGAAGAACGGCGGGATGTTGATCTGCTGCGGGTCGAGCCAGGTGAGGAGGGAGAGGTCGAGGACGGAGCTGCGTGAGAAGCGTCAGCGGAGGGTACGCGAGAAACAAAAGAACAAGAAGAAAGAGAGACAAGACGCACCTCTCATAAACAGCCAAACTCCTCCCCCCATTCCTCACATCATCCCACGTAAAATACACCTGCCCCTGCTTTTTTAACCCCCCCGCCCCACCCTCAAGCTGCCCCTTCCCCCCACTCGTATGACAACTGGTGGCACTCCCATACCCCGTCGCATTAACCCCCCCCACCTCCCCTCTCGCCCCCAGTGCCCGCAGGCGCGCCGCCGCCATACTGACTGAAAACATTACACGGGAAATACCAATCCATCGTCACGCCCTTCCCCGTAATCTGGCTTGAATTCGGCTTGGTTAGAACGCCCAAGCAGTTCTGGTTCGTCTTCTGGAACATAAAGCTGATATCGTTCCCCGCGATGCCCCAATTGCCCACAAAAAGCGGATTGGTCGTCCCGTCGAACGTCGTCCCCGCGCTCGGGTGATGGAACGTGCCCAAATCATAATCATACCCATTGATGACGACCGACCCCTTCCCGATATTCGTATCCCCAATCGCCCCGCCGTGAAACCGATTCGGCGGCGTCCCGCATACAGCCTGCGTAAACCCAAAGGTGATGAACCCCACGATGGCGACGAGCGACAAGATAATCGCGATCAGCCCCATCTTCTCGCGCCACGCGCGCTGCTGCTCGGGGGTTTTGAGCCCGCAGGCGCGCATGAAGGGCGAGGGGATCCACACGGTGATGAGGTAGCAGTAGAGCATCCACGGGCCTTTGGGGCCGACGACGTAGTCGCCTAGGCAGCCTTTGGATTTGACTGCTTTGAGCTTGGAGGGAGAGGAGGGGGCGGTGGAGGAGGGGTTGAGGGGGGCGCCGGCGGAGGCGGAGGAGCGTTTGCGGCGGAGGGTGGCGCCGCGTTTGAAGAGGGCGAGGCCGGATTCGTGGACGTCTTCTTCGCGGGCAAGGAGGGAGCGGCCGCGGCGGAGGGCTTCGCGTTGGGGGTAGTTGCCTGTGGCTGGGGGTTTGTGAGTATGCGGTACAGGTAGGGCGGACAGGAGGGAAGAGGAGACGATAGGATAGAGAAGGAAGCAGGCGGAGAAGACGGCGTCCCCTAGCTAGGGGCACATGCCGACGGTGAGAGACAAGCGCGTACGCCACCCACAGAGGCTGCTTTGAGGAAAGTAAGGCCGGTAGCTCACACCGCAGCAGCTGCGGTACTCAAGAAAAAAACGCGGGGAGGTGACGATGAGGAAGGGCGGCGACATGCGGTAAGCGAAAGACATCATCCTCCTCCTTCACGAAACGAGGTACGACACCAGACGCCGCCGACCCAAAAGTAGGACGAAAAAGCAGAGATAAAGAAACAAGGAAGTGCCTGCCAGCTCCAGGGAAGCGATGTCGAGAGACTCCTTGACTGCTGAGCGACGCAGTATACCGCGACCCCACCTCTCCACGGCATCACCATCCCAAGTCGCCAGCACCGCGAGAAGACCCAGACCCAAAAAAGAAGCACAATCCCCGACGGAGCGGAAGAAGACCTTGAGCGGGAAAGAGACGCCGCTGCCGGTCTTGCGCCGTAAAAGCGCAGCAGCAGCACATTGCCGAGGCGGTCACACATCGCCGGTGGGAGACGAAGACGAAGCGATGGAGGCAGAGAGCTCCGAAGAGATGCTACTCGTTGGCGGAGAATAGCGCGGGCATGAGGGTTCCACGCCCACGAAGCAAGAAAAAACAGAAAAAGGCGCCCGCCAAAAAAAGATGAGAAACGTGGGCGCGGGATGCACCAAGGACGACGGAGACGGGGCATGTGCTATCGACAACGACAGATACGGTGACGACGGACCCAACGACGACGAGGAGGATGTCGACGGCATCCATCACCGTCGACCCGACATCCCTTGTGACCCCTCCCGCTCGCCCAAAAAACACAAAGAACATGTCCACAAAAATCGCGACAAAGAAAGCAAGCAAACCACTCACTCGACGGCAACACGCCCACCCCCCTCCCCCCACCCTCCTCCTCCAAATTCGCCACCGTACTCCGATAATGCCACTGCCGATGCCCCGGCTCGATCTTCTCCCGATCCGGCCGCACCAAACTCTTCTTCCTCAACACCCTCTCCGCGTCTGCGCCGTTCTCAAGGTCGTGCGCTTGTTGGTATGCTGAGCCGAATCCGCCTCCGCCCATCATGCTATACCCCCGCTGCTGCTGTCCTTGGGGGTACTGTGCGGAAGGAGGGGGAGAAGCGGGCGAGTGAGGCGATAAAGGCCCGCGGCGGTCCCCCCGCTCGACGCTGGTGAATGAGACGTTCCCGCGCGAGCCGTCGTTGGGCAGGAACGGCCTCTCAGGCGGGGCGGCGGGGGATGAGGATTGGGGGCGTCCCGGGCGGGCTTGGCGCGGCGGGCGGGGTTGTTGGCCGCCGTATTCCATTGCTGTTGTTTGTGTCGACGGCGACGAGGCTTTGTAGTTTGGTCGACGCCGACGACGACGAGGAGAAAGAGGAAGCTGTCGACGCCGGTGCTGGTGGTGGGTGTGTAAGGCGAGTGTGGGAAGACTTCTTTGCGTTACTCACAGTCACGCATGTGTGACTTCCCTTTCTTCCGCTGACGTCACGTTACATCACTCTTTTTTTGCTCGACGTCGACGATATCGATGCGGGAGACCGCTGGGTGGTTGTCAAGTCGACGATGACGATGGTCGACGAACGTTTCTGCGCACTCAGAGTCACGACGAGCAGAAAGGAGTGAAATCGGAGTCGATGCCGCCAAACGGAAAATTGTCCAAAAATACTTACCTCCAGTGAGCGGTACCCTGCCCTCCGCCTGTCTCCCTCGCCAGCTTCTTCCTCTGACTATAGGACTCGGACTACGCTCACAAAAAAATTCGAACGGCAAAACTCCAGTCCATCTATCTCTATTCACAACTCGAGACCTGTCAAATGATTTCCTCGAGCTCTCCGTTACTTAAACCCTACCTCACGAGTCAGCATCGTCCGTCGAACTTGAGCAGTAGCTTTCGAATTTGAATTCAAGTTAGCCTTTCTTCAGGCTCCTGTACGTTCCTTGGCCGATTTTCACAACGATGTAGGTACTTTCATGAAGCCACAGTCTCCCACGTCAAATGCCCACGTACTTACCTCTTCAAAAGCCCCCCAGCTCGCCCCACCCACAGATATCTTTGCCTTTCTCCCTTCTCACAATCACAACAACCAACCTAGCCCTCTCTTGATCCCGCTCATCGATATCCACATCAAAAAAGGAAACAAAAGTATTCGACCCGACTATATCATCGAGACAAGGAATCGAACCTTGCCCCTCTAATCTTCCGATCTATCCTCAGACACAATATCTCGACGCCGCTTCGACGCCGATCTACTTCTTTATAGAGGTCGGATTTCTACGTGTCCGTATCCGCATCCAAACAACCCGAGCATGCGAACACCTCCCATCCCTTCGCTCAAGACCCATAATCGAGATCACCTCTACATATCACCCTCGCACACCGTCCCTTCCTTTGTTTTTCAACCCACGCGAACCCATGACAAGTCACTTCTACCAACCAGACTCAGACTCCATCTCAAATTCGTTCAGCTTACATTCCTTCCTTGACAGAATATCAATCCCAGTGCCCGATTGAACACAACCCTCCGCGCCTGACAGCGATAGACCCTTGATCATGAACGGTTGACAACTGGCATATTTATATTTATATTTTCCCCGCGCTACACAAGTCCCCCACACAAACTGATTATCAACGCAAGGAATCCATTTCGACGTCGATCTACTCACCAGAGTTCGCTTTACATTCGAATTCATCACCCACCACCCATCCCAGGCTGAAACCTCAATGCGAACTGCGACCCCTCCCCAGCAATCGACTCCCCCAGGCACGCGGTTCAATCCCTCGTGTCTCGGATATGTAGCTTGGTATCATCCACGATTTTTGTCTTTCTGTCTGCATCGTTCCGCTCGACCTCGAATTAACATCTCACTAGTACCTCGGAGGCGGCAAATGGATTGCTATTTGTCATATATAAACGACCGTCGACATTGCTCCCAATCACGCAGTAATTTAGTTCAAACCCTTCATGAACCACGACACCAGCGCCATCGCCCAGAGCCAAACCCTCACGGTCACCAATGATTCAGACAACTTCTCTCCGCCCAAGACCGAAGTTCCATCACTCGTATCTTGAATTATCCAGTCTTGGAATATGTTTTAAGTTTTTTATCATTGCTTTTCACGACCACTCTACACCCCGTTGTCCGGTTCGACTTCAATCCATCAAACACTTAACAAAATCCCAGTCCTGTTGCTTACGAATACAACAATTTAAACGAACCATTGATTCCAAATTGATTCCCTGTAGATCCCCCTGGTACGCGGTTCAACCCCGCGTGTCACCTTGAATCCAAGTCACTATCAGGTGTTTCAGGTCAACCTTTTGCTTTCGAATTCTTGCTGTCTCCATCATCGCGGTCAGGCTCTGCATTAATCGAATCCACATCTCACGCTATCTAATCTCGCACAATATTCCCAGCTTGAAGTCATCTTCCCCCTTCAACCATCTCGTTTCAACACAGCTCCATCTCAGAGTCAAGCCCCCTCTGCGCAGTGGGCAATTTCTCTCCTCACAAGAACGAGGTTCAATTCCTCGTGTCTTGCATATCCCTAATTCGATTCTTTTTATTCTTTTTTCTTGCATCTCTTTTCGTGATCTCCTTCTTCACTGACAGGCTCTCCTGCCACCAAGCAGACTCATTGACTCAACCGCATCCCAGTTCCAAAGCTGACAAATGATTGATTTATCGTACCCGTGTATTCACCCAGGCATGCGGCTCGTGTCTTGGAAGGGATAGTTCAATTATCAACGACGATTTGTTTTCGTCTCCATGCCATTCAACTCGGCGTCAGCGTCGAATCCACATCCCGCTTCCAGTTGAATTCAAACTGAATTCGCACTTCTATCCCGGAGGGAACTTCCCTTCGTTTACTTACTCTCCATTCTCGAGCAACTATTACAGTAATATTGAATTCTGCTTTAAAACGCAACACCATCACCTTCTTGAATAATAGTCTCAACTCATAACGAGGTTCAATCCCTCGTATCTCGAATTGTTGGAAAATGTTGGGTACTTTTTGAATGCCGCGTCAAATTGGGTCCAGGTATCCTCCCAAACCAGTTCACAAACGTGCACACAAAGCAGAAAAATCCCAATCCTCCCCACGCGACTTGCTATTCAGTTCACAAATGTATCGTCGCAGGATCCCCGCGAGTCCTGACCCTGTAAGATCAATCAAAACCACCCGGAAAACAAAATTCAAAACAACCTGCCCGAAAAAAGGAAAATAAGAAAAAACCATGCAAAAAGCACGAAAGGGTACCGTGGGCGTACTGAAACGCAGGGAGCCTCTTCACTTCCCAAAGCGATTTCAGTCGGACCGTCCAAGAGCGGCAGCGGTATCCCGGATACACTGGGCGTCACTGCTGCATTGACTCCAAACGAGTCGGCGTATCTCAGTGGGACGGTGCCCGCATTAAACAAAACTTATGTCTCCGTTATCTCTTCCCTCGATGGCGGCGAAATTGGAGCATCAATTTAATTTCTGAATAACTTGTACTGGAATATGCCGCGAAAAGGAATGCGCTTTGAGATCGCGACACGTCGGTTGGAAGGAAATCGAACTCCGCACTCCCTCAGTTCCTTTTCTGAACGACGTAGAAGTAACCTTCACCTTGACGTATTGCCACAGAGAAACCCTACGTTGAAACCGAAGAAACACGCCGACACACCCAACAAGAAGAATTAGCCCAGAAAAAAAACACTCAAACCGATTCTGAATGCAGACCACAGGGAGTCGAACCCCACTTGCCTTCAATATGTAAACACACATCATGAAGTTCATTCAATGAAGCCGTCTGTGCCGTAGACTCATCTTCTGACGATGTCTCTTCATTAGACTGTGTGAGCCTGAGAGACCTTTCCCTAACCGCGGCTCACTCACACTGAAAACAAAATGTTGCCATGTCATCACGAACTCATGAACTCGAATTGCTCGGTATCGAATCGAGTTCAAAGGTACATACTACATCACCATTTCCTAAAACGCGTTGTCAACTGCAAAATCGCGACTATATTCGAGGCAAACATACCGTGAACCAGCCACTCTGACGACCCACGCGTGAAGTGACCGAAAGCTAGCAACAAGCTTAAGACGTCAATATCCCACTAGGCAATTCGACCCGACTCCCGACGTACCCGGTTCTGCGAAGCCAAGATCGGGTACCGCGTCGCATAAACTTCCAAAGTGTCGTCTTCACTTTCGAACACAATAGAAAGATCTCTGGGGAAAGCACCAAGTACATTGTCCAAGAGTGCACCATCGATTATGCCACTACATTCTTGCCCAATAACCACTGTATCCACACTGCGCGACAAACCGGACGCAAGTGCTGAAACGAGGACAGGATGGCTGTATGCATCGATACGAAGGGCACTGAGATTGGGGAAAGCCGATAGATCGACATCTGAAGGAAACCGTGCCTATTCAACCAAAGTCAGTCAGACGACGACTCGGAACGGAATGAGAGTATTGATCGAGCTAGATTATTACGAACCTGAAGATACATGTCTAGTATTCGAATCGATTGCTTCGTTTGCTCGGGTAAAACGTGCAACGAAAATCGGCGGATTTGTAAACCCAACAAGTTCGACAAGTCAAAGGGGCTGAACATCCGAGTGGAAGGCAGGCTTTGTGTCGGTCCCCCCGACTGCATCACACTCAAGACAAGCGATCTGAGCTGAATGCGTGGCGGGTTATCTGAGGAGATAGGCATATCGTCGTCAATGCACGGCAGGCAGCGGAGATTCAGATGCTTGATAGTGGGACAGAGATGCGCGAACAACGGCTCGAAAAATGGAAAGCTGTTGGCTGGGACGGAAAGCGTCAGAGAGTCAAGGCTGGGTAACGAGACGAGTCGTTGGAGATGAAAAAGAGGTAAGTTTTTCCATTCAAGGGCAGTCCAGGTATTGGAATAGAAGTACAATCTTTCCACGCGAGTGAAGACGATACTGCAGAGTTTTTCGCCGATGCCCGGGGTGGAAATCGTATCATCTGTAAAAACGTGCGAGGCACGAACATGGTGAATCAAGTGAGGAGAATCCCGCAGGGCATCACAGAATTGAGATATTATTGTGCCAATATTGGTGTTGTGGTGGCCTGCGCGGATCCTGAGCGGGGAAGTTGCGAAGATCCGGGATCGGGCGGGAGTAACCCATGAACGAGCGATCAGGGAGCAAGAGAGGAGGGTGGGCATAACCCGATGCAATGATCCAGCAATTCTTGTACATCCAGAGGACTTTGCGCCATTGTGGGTGAGAACTTGAAGGGGTGAGAACAACGTGGCACTTAGCAAACATGTTGCACCACGTGCTACTCTCCCGCGATCACACGTCAACGGGGTTTCCCGGATTTCTCCTCGTCCTCCCTTCCTGGCAGCCTGGCACGGTCGTTACAGTTAACGAGTGAGAACTAAGTTCCAGTTAGATCTGACAATTTCATAGACCTAATCTGGAAGTAGGAATTGAACCACATCTGGTCCAAGAGGTCAGCATGCCGCTTGAACAGTTGAACATTTTCAACAGAGCATGAAATCGGCACAACATCAGTACAAAGCTATATCGCACCGGATTCAAGTCTCATACTTCGTTAATAATTCCTTATCCTACCACCCACCCCAAATTTATCACTCGAGAAATTGAACCTTGAGCCTTCCACGACCGCCGGTAACCCGTGTGCCGGATGACCCGGTGTGACTCACTGTGACACACGACGCTTGTCATCTCCCCTCATCACCGCCCAAACTTTTTTTATTTTCGTCTCCTGCTGGCCGTATCACCGTCGCATTCAATATCTCTCAAGTCCTCTTCAATCACTATGTATGGGCTACTGCATCATACTTCGTTGGATTGCGAAGCTGCCTCCAAGTTGGTTAGGGCAAGCCTAGAAAAAGGCCTTGTGTGACAAGTTGTGTCAACGCCTGTCCTCTCGAGTTGCAGCAGAATAACACCTATTTGGAGCGATCTTTTACGGTGACTTGTGTCCGTGCTTTCTCCTCAATCATGGTGTCCTTATCTCGTATCGCACTCCGATTCTCAGGCTACCCCTTGAAAATAATAATAATATCCTTCTCGAACTGCGGCCGCTCTCAACCTATATTCACTCAAGGATCAGAACGAATCAATTCTTCTTCTAGTCTGCCTTGTCAACATGTCCAAGCCCTCTCTCTCTCGGATATTGCCCTATGCCGAGGACTCCAATCTCGCGTCGTACTCGCGCCCGTTTCCGGGTAAGTATTCTTGGCCGGGGTATATCCCAGTCGAAGCTCTTAATTTACCGAATCATACTCATCAATGCCGACTAGCTGTCTCGATGGCTTTCAAGGTACGGCTCAGCGTTGACTATGACGGTAATAATTCAGCCGTCCTCATCCCGAGATAACCCTATAGTACGTGTTAAAGTACCCGGCTGCTCATCGTCATATTTGCTCAAACTCTCGAACAGGAGCTGCTCAAAGGCTATTCACAATTTAATGGTCGGTGAGCTTGCGATCCCCTCGTTGATGTTAGTACTCGACGCTCATCGTCAACTTGACATGGAAGTGATGTGACAGTAAGGTCTTTATTTATGTGCACGGAGGCCCGGATTCTCAAGAGCTCTATTCCCGTATAGAATTAATTTTGCGATGCAGACGGGTTCGCGGGTGCACTGTTCGCTGTGTGGTGCACGATGGTGCCGAACAATCAGCGAAAGCTCTGTACGTTTCTTTGGCTCATACTCCGCACTCATAATGCTGATTTCAACCTGGCGGTCTCGTCAATCTCGCGGTACGCCTAGGTTTCGTCGGTGAACTGGAAGGCCCGAGAGTTGTGGATGCACATGGGCCCAGGGATTTCGCTGTGCTATCCATCTATCAGCAACTTGATTGTGCTGAATCACTTGCGCAGCCCTCTCAATCTCATCTTGATTGGCCCTGCGATAATGACACGCATTCATCCCGCGGTCAAGAACTTTCGCCGAGAAGCCAAACATAAGTGACATGTTCGGATCAGCGGCGACACAGAGCCAAGGAAACGCACACAAACACTCACCCCAGCCAAGAGTTCGCCTTCAGCTTGCGTTCAGCGTTTTCCCTGACTGTTTTCAGAAGCGTTTCGAAAACTCCACGAATGAACTTCGCTCGATAAATTTCTGTGTGAGTTCGAACTTCCGCTCTCATTTCTGAGCTTCTCTCGGGACCCTTGGCTTAATTAATCTCGTCATCCGTGTCATTCATGCCGATGTTTAGCGTCTCTGTGCCGGGAAACGAATTCTTGTTCGACATCTCACCATCAGGGTCATAATGCGCTTAATTCCGCTTCTGTCGTGGACGAATACTCACTGTGTCAGAGGATCTAATTTTCCGACAAAGGGAAGCGCGACATCCTGAGATTTTTCAGCCCGGAAACCCGCTCGCGAAACAAGACCCCTAGCGAAGCGAGATTGGAGAGCGGCTTCGTTTTTAAAACGAAGCCGGAGTTCGTTTTATTTATGACGGCGACGACCGTGCGATTGACCTCGCCAAAGGACTGGGTCACTCAGTTTAGCTTTTGTTTACCCCCCAATAGTCCACGTTTTATGTCAGCACCTCCTCGCGGGCGAAATCTAATCCCATCATTTCGTCTGCCCTTGCCTTTGTTCTGCAATCGGATGGTCCCTTGCTTTCAAAAGCACTGCTCATTGTGGTACGTCCCTGCCAATCTCAAGTTCGCCGAATGCCGGTCTGATATAAGAAGCCCTAGCGGTTTTCGTTAGTGGATATCCCCTCGCGGAGCAAAGCCGTATCGTACCCACTTTTACTTCCTTCTTATACGTCGACACGCGCGCCTTGTTTCTTTCCCTGCCTTCGCCTCTTTCATTTACCATGTACTACGACCTCGCACACATGGAAGAGATTGCGTCAAGCTCTTCCTCCCTTCCACCCACCCCTGGCCCCGATCACCTGTACACGCCCATCACCGGAGATGGCTGGCCGTCGCTTCACCACAGCCAGAGCACCAACGACGTCCTGCAGTCCGTCCTGAAGGTGCGCAAGAGCTGGAAGACACTTCGCGGCGGTGAGACTGTCTGGCCACCAGAGCTCGAAGCTGCTCTCATCGAAGGTAAGTGGCAAGACTTGGCGCTCCGTCGGCCTCTTTTTTTTCGTTTAATTATGCGACTCGTCACTGACGTCGGCTACAGGTCTCGAGAACTATCAACCGGACGACTCCAGGGAGACAAGAATGCTCGGGCGGTTTCCGCGGCGAAATCGCTTCATCTCGGACTATATCTTCGAAAAGACCGGGAGGAAGAGGTCAG
Organism: Favolaschia claudopus; assembly: GCA_037176885.1. Taxonomy (NCBI): domain Eukaryota; kingdom Fungi; phylum Basidiomycota; class Agaricomycetes; order Agaricales; family Mycenaceae; genus Favolaschia; species Favolaschia claudopus. Next base: position 117,646 of record JAWWNJ010000048.1, on the reverse strand, counting down.
CGAAGCAGGTTGGGAGTCGTTTGCAGCAGCTGCGCGAATCTTGTGGTGGTAAAAAGCGTACGCCATTCTCGAGCACCATCTTACTTCAATCTCGACTCACCACGGTTCTCAAGTCCTCCACCTTCTGTCCCCCTTCCGGCAGCCCGCCTACTCCGACTCCTCCGCGTCTAGCGACGGCTCTTGCACCTCGCCAGTGTCTCCAGTTACTCCAGGCCAGTCATTTGCTTCCGCCGGACCGCCATGCACGCCACATACGGTCTACATCGATATATTACCGAAAGCTCAGGCTGTATCCCCCAACGGCGAGGAGGATGCTCCTAATCCTATGTGGCTCGAAGGACGGGATGGGATTCACGTTTCTGGTCGTCCACGCTGTCTCGACGCTATCAATCCGACTGTCACTTTCATGTCTCAGTCCTCCGTCATCGCTGAATCCCGCTTCACCGTGTATTCGGCAGACGACCGTATCGTCCATGAGGAAACTACCTCCCTCTCACCTGTGCCCGATGTCGCTGTGGAGGGATGTCTCTACAGCACGTCGCTCGTTCCTCAATATTGGAAGGTCATATCGGATAGTCAAGGTACGTACACTGCGCTTGTCTCTCGTCTCGAGTTGACTTGTATTCCAGATCCAACGCAATTCACCATCTACCAGGAAGTAGTAAAAACCGACAACTCGACCATCGTCTTCTCTTCTACATACAAATTCAGCTACCGGAGTCGTGACTCCTCTGGCTTTCCCTCGCCCGTCGATACCCCATCTACTCCCCATACCCGCTCTGACATCGACTCCCTCCTCACTGCTGCCTCGCTCGAGCAAACCAGTGGTGACCGATACCCATTATATATCGCTCCTGAGTGGAGCCCCAATTTACCACCATCGCGAGAAAACTCTCCCCAACAAGGCTATCACAGTCCGACCAGCGACTGCTTTCCTGCGGCGCTCTCAAATTACGTGAGTGCTTGGAAGTCTTCTGCCCCACAGCACCGTCGCTAATTACTCTCTCTCCCCAGGTATTGTAGAGAGGGTGGAGAAAATCATGATCCACGCCTTCAATATCTATTCGCGCAGTAATAACAATACCATATCCCAGATCTAAGACTTTCTTTTCGCTGTATTTTCAAACGGACATACTTTATACTGTATTTACTTCGGCCTGAGGCCTACAACATTGGAGTCGCATTGGAATGTCAGAATAGGGCTATCACCTTTGCTACCGAATATAATCTGCCTTGTGCACCGAGTCGAGAGCTTAATGAGGTCTAGCCTCGGACCGTCCCGCAACATTTCTTGAATGTCATCGAAAAAGTAAAGTCAGGACCGACACTGTGTCAATTAATTTTACGGATCACAAAAGAAAACTGCCAGTTGAATCGTTTGCCGTAAATTTTCTGGGTCATCAGGGAAACCATCTGTGTGTTGTGTGCTCTAGCTGATTCCGTGGACAGTCCTTTGGGCGGCACCGTTTTTCATTACACCTTCTCACTGAAAAGTCAAGCAATGATGTACATAAACAAGTTGAGGATACTTTCCGCGTAGCTTACCTCCACAATGATTCGTCCCCGGAATAGAAGGCGCCAGATTCGCAGTCGCACTCAGTCGCACCGGAACGCGGGGATACTCACTATTGGCTGCGCCACAAACAACCCCCGAGACTTCACTCTCGGCATTTCCGATGTTCTCGAACCCCGTCTTGATGTCTGGGAAGTCTTTCCCTATCGTCGTCAATCTACCGAGGGTACTATACACGAGTCCCCACCTTAAGCCTAAACGAGCCTGTCAAAATCCGCTGCATAACTGCATGGTGTACTGGAGAAGAAATGTAGCTCTGTTGCAATTGATTGGAGATTATTCACAATTCGTGCCACGCCGAGCAAGGCAGCGTAAAGGAGTTGATGTAAGATGTAGATTGATTTTGGGATCGACTCAAGGGTCAAGATTTGAGGGTCCCCCAAGAGGGCCTTAAGGCTGTATGATGGATGAGATGGTTGTGAAAATAGATTCAATCCACCTACCGACAAAGTACCGCGGGTTCAAGAAAGAAGAAACAAAACCGGAACTTCATTAGGGCTATTCGCGAATGTTGTCCAGTCAGGGAAATAATTCGAAGAAGACTGACTTCTACGCCTTGAAGAAAATCGAGAACCCTGCACTGCGAAACAAAGAAGCTGAGTGCTGGGAACAAACGGCCCAAAATACCTAGTCGTGGAAGCACCGGCGTGCAGATGAAGCTGAGCTTGACATGTCACAGAACGAAAGAACCTACAGATTGTAGAAGCTCACAATCTGACAACAGATTGTGTATCAGTGCGCGGCTCCAATCAAGAACAACAATCTGCTGAACGATATCAACAAGAGTATTCCGCAGAGCGATGCACCGGGAAGTCAGAGCTTGTTTGGGAGGATTTGCAGAATCGCACGGGCGTGCGTGTGTTGGATATCCAAAAATCGAACTTGGTCTCCCGCGCTATAATTTGAAGGTCGCCGTGGCGCGATCGGATAGGACTCGAAGCAGAGGAAGGACTGTGGTCTACATATGTCGGCTTCAGCCGCGGAGCGGCGTATTAAGTTAGCCAGCCTATTTGTCTGCAACAGAATCATCAACAGAGTCGCCACCTATACACAACGATGGCTCAGCCAAGAAATCCGTGGAATATTTTCTGCATGGGCCCAGTGCCCACGATGTGCGGCGGGGAAAGTCGATTTTCAGTGCAAGTCCCTGCGCTCCGAGGAATCAAAGGAAATACCCGGAAAGCGCTCGTTTGGAATATTTTCTTCAACATTCGCGATACCGAGAAAACCGGACGGCCAAACGAAAATAAATCTCACATCCATCAACCGTCTTGGATATCAGCGCCCGAAACGTCGGGCCGTTCCTTCTCTCAGCTCCATATCCGAATAGAAGAGAGGGTCTCTGCGGATGACATTGACATATGAGCGGCTGAGGCGGGAAATTTACCGGGTCGTTGTAGATCCGAGACGAGATGAGCATGGACACAATCCTTCGAGAACGCAACGAGTTGAGGATCATTGACCATGATGCGTGTGGATGGTTGTCGGTATTGATTCTGATACCAGGGAATCAGAAACCGAGCTGAAGAAAAACTTCAGAATTGAGCGACAAAGAGATACCTTGAATAGACGAATCCCGAGAATTTCGGGAACCGATTTCGTTTGCTTCAGAACCAGTCGTTTCTACAAGGATATGTCGGTCCAGGTTCCGAGTTAAGTTATTCCAAAACTCTCGAGTGATCCTCAGATTGTGAGTTATGCCATTTGCTGGAGTACATTGATACCTGGACCAATAAATTAGTAATTCCGCCTTCCATTAGGAAAAGCAAAAATTTGCCCAGCAATGATAACGATGAGTAGCCGGGTACTAGAGCACATACGTGTTATCTTGGGAAGAGTTAGGGTGAATATAAATAAGTGCATTGCCGTACCTTGTCGAATCACCTGGTCGGGATTCATGAGTAGTAACGATTAATTCGGGCTATTAATTGAGAGCTTGCGCAAAGCTCGAGGGGGGTATACATACCTCCGCAAGAAACAAACTTTCTCTCACCCAAGAACGAGAGTGGCGTCCTGGGGAAGACGCTAGATCAGAAAGGAAAGAATACGAACACCAAGCGAATAACTACCTCCAAAGACGATGATTCATTTGTCTGATGTTTCTGGGAAGGTAGGTAGAGTGCGGCCGCACTCGCAACTCGGAGCATGAGAAAATTTACTATCGGAGTCCGGCACGGTCAAAGCGAAGCAACAAGATTCAAGACACTCGGCAGTCACCCTTTGGAAATTGCGATTGTGTACTACCTTGCAGTGGGTCTTGGAGAGATGGTGGGATGTGAGATATCACGAGGAAAAAGTTTAATGCGATTATCATGCCGGTTGGCCTATTCAAACGACCAAAGTGTTCCGACTTCGATGAGAGGAGGTCGCAAGGTGTGGGCAGTCACGGTGTCACAGTGCGACATCCGGTTACTCGGCACAGTGCGGTCCGGTATCCGGAGAACGCCGATCATTCCTTGGTACCCTTACATAAGGGTGCGATAATTTGTGTTTGAAGCCAGTGACCAAGGCCAAGTGAGGCGGAGGAATATAATTCCATCTCTATTGGAGAGATGGGCGCACTTGTATTATATCCATGACTGCGGTGGCACGGCGCACTGCCAGTGACGCAGGTTGCACGCCAGGCTAGGTATCTTTACGAGATCGATGACATGCGTCTCAGACTTGTCTCAGTTGTCTCAGACTGTCTCTCCGATACTGTACATATCATTTCGAGTCTGGAGTGTTCAGGTTGTGAACGATATGAATCATTGCGGACCACTGGGAAGAAAAGATATTTACCACAGCAGTGTACCGTCGTGAACGGGACTCCGGGAGCGAACGTTAATCTTCTGTGGTGTTTCGAAAATCAAATCTGCCTGAGCAGAGAGGATGGTAAATACATTATTATCGACCTCGAGCGCAGTACAGGGATTCTGCCAGCTATAAATCAAGTAGAAATAGACATAGTCCATCTCAGCCGTCAAGAGTAATTACCGTCTCTCCCTCATCCCTCAGCACACGTGCCACTCTCTTCCGAACTTCCGCTGGATCAAGTGAATGATATTGCGTTGCGATTTCTTTCAACTTCTCTGGGACAGCAGGATTTTCCCTGGCAACTCGGAATATCCATTCTCGTTGCCCCTTTGACGCATCAGGTAGGCGCAGGAGGATTGTGTCCATCAGCCCAGACCCACGAAACAGTTTAGGCGGTAGATTTTCCGGAGCCTCGACGGTTTCTGCTACTATCGGGAACAATGTATAATCAAACTCTGTGAGGAAGCACATGTTCGGGTCCACCGCCCATGCTTGGACGTGGTCCAGAGCGATTTCCAATCGTTGATTCAGATAATCTTGATGAAGCAGAAATCGCAGGAAAGAGTACTCTTTTCGCGTGTAAAGAAATCGTAGCGCTATAATAAATAGTCCTCAGTACTTCGTCGACGTCGAGAAGCGAACATAATACTTGTCAGAGAAGTCCGCTCTTGAGCGCAGGACTCACGATGTCGGGCTTGCCAGTCGATAATCTGACATTCTTTTGAGCAATAAGTCACGCCACGGCATCCCGCGCAACACTGGAGATGATTTTTTTCAAGACTCAATCCACACTGTAGTTGTTTGAGTAAAATTAAATATACGGTGAACCGATAGCAACAAAGCTTACTGTAGCATTCCCGCAAACACTGCGGGACGAAATCGCGTCCGAGGTGAACGAGACGCGCGCTTTGAAACGTTCGTTGAATGCCAGGAGGAATACGCTCCAGACATTGACTAGCTCTTCTGAAGACATATTCGCAATGGTCCCCTGTGGAATCTCGACGATAGCCTTTTCGAGAGCCACTAGATGCTCGTAGTGAGCAGTTGCCGGTATCAAGCAGGTGATTATTAGGCGCTGTACGGCGAGAATATCTTCCGCAGATAGCTGCTCCTTAGGAAGCCAGGAGATTGCCAATAATACCCTCAGCAACCCATGTTTGACAGCATTTTCGAGGGCCCCAGTTTCGCGATCCTGGATGAAGATTGCTTCCAGTATCTGCAGACAACGCGCCATCATACCGGGTCGATGAGTGACGAACGCTGGATCTGGAGTGCTCAGGATTCGCGCAACAGAAATCAACACGTCGACGAAGCCCAAACGAACCAGAGCAAGGCATAAGGGATAATGCGAACCCCCTGTTTGGGCGACGTGGATCTGGTCGACACAATGCACGATATCAAGAGTGATACCCAGTATCACCAACTTTGGCATTCGAGAGGAGCCAGGAGGGGGGAGTGCTGAATCGTCGAGTGGCTCAAGTAGTTGGCATTGGCGCATAATGAGGCCAGCTAGATCTGATAGAGTGCCAGATATTCCCTCGAGAACGTCATCCAAGCACAAATTCCCGCCCGTCATGATTCCGTGGATCATGGGGAGGGAAACGTTGTGCTCGAACCAGTCGGTTGATCGCAGAAAACATTTCCAAGCGCGCGAAGCAAAAATCCTAGATTTCGGCGTGGATAGAATCAGAGATCTATTCGGCGCCAGTTTAGCCATTCTGCCATAGAATCCCATTGATATAACCCAAAACGCGTCCATCGGGCCCACGTTCAGAGTGCTGACGCTAGAAAGAAACGCGTTGTAAGTTAAGAGAAAGTCGGCCCAAGCCGAAAGCCTCGGCCAGACGTCAGGGAAAACGGAATGAGGAGGAATGCATGCCACACAGCCTTGGACGGACAATATTCCGCCCCATATGATACCATACAGCTCAGCATCCGCGCTTTGAATTTCCAGTGCAGCGGGAGAAGGAATGCGACTTGGATTTAGTAGAGCATAAAAAACGGGGAGAAAGCCGTTGATTTCGGGGATTCCGTTGTGCTTGATTGCATTTGTCTCCTGCATGACATCCGAAAGCTTTTCCAGTTTCGTTTTCGACGGTGCGCTGGGAGCGGCAATTAAGGACTTTGCAAGAAGCTAAGTATTTGTTGCCACGTAAGTATTCATTAGACAAGGGAGGGTGAAAGATGGAGAACGATGAGCTAGCACTAACCCGATGAGCCAGCGGAAGTTTTTCCAGATTCTCCACTCGCAAATCCGGATGCATCTTAATCTCGTTTTGAGGAGGATGACGGTGGTTGGCAAGTTTTGTTTTGTGGCTGTGGTTTTATCATCAAATTCTGTTGATCGTGTGATCGACGCGAAAAATAAGACACAAACCCGATGTCCTGTATGTCCCCACTGCAAGCCGCAGGGTATTGAAGAAACGGCGAAGAATGAGCCAACACGGTGGCCCAGGCACGACAAGACGGAGAACGATCATACCGGCGGCCAAGATCTGGAGAGAAACAACAATCGAGGCATACTTGTATGTTATTGAAGCAATCCACAGGAAGAAAGAATATCGTACAATTGTACAAGAAAAGAGGATAGGTAATAACTGAGCACCAGAACTGCAGTACAGTATTTAAAAAGAAAATTGACACGGCAACTCATTGTCATTTGGGGTAAGATTAGACTGCTCGCTTGGCCCAGGCCACGAGAGTAGAGTAGAGATGATGCAGCGAAAGGAAGTCAATATGCCCTACCCTTCCCCGGCGAGACTCTCCTCACCCTCGTCCGAATTCCGCCTCAACCTTCGATGACACGCCCAACGCCGGGTTCCATGCTCCCATATGGAAGCCGTCCTTCCGATTCTACGAGTCCCATCCCTCCCACGTCGCCGTGTCGGTCTTCAGCGACCACCGCAATACGAGCAACACATGAAGGCCGCCCCAACGAGAAGCCTCGCCTTGGTGGGCCTTGACCGCATCTCTACACACCGAGGCCATGCCTGCACCTCAAAGCGGCTCGACAACACCGTCTTGCCTTCCTTCCTCTTTCCCTCAATATTCCACTCGTGGCCGTACTCTCGCCATCGACTTCCTTCCCCATCCGCCGTGAAACGACACGGGTCCTTCTTCTCCTCCTCCTCCCCTCAATCCCCCAACCTGCATCCACACACCCTCGACCCGACTCGTCAGAGGCGAACGATTGTATCCCACTCGCTCCCCTTCCCGCCCCGTCTCTCGACCTGTCATTAGCGTCTCCGCATCGCCGCTCGCGGTATGCGTCGACAACGTATGCAGTAAGAGCGGGCCGGCGGCGAGACCTCGAGCGCCCGACGCTGGACGAGCAGCCGACGATTCGGGGTAGGCGGCGGGCACGACGATCGGCATCCGGAGGTGGGTCGGCGGTGCAGGGGAGGACTGGATTGTGGAGCGAATACGCCAAAGGTGTCGAGCGTGTCCAGGAGGTCGTGAAGAGCGAAGGGCGGCGCACGACGTATCTCCCTTCTCTCACCGCACGCGAGAGACTGAGCGAGTCGGTGGGTATGGAAACAGTGGGGAAGCGTGTCGCGAGCAGCACTCGCCCTCATGCTTGCCTGCGCCTCACCGCCTCCTCCGTCCTCCTACATTCCACCCTTAGCCATATCCTCCTCATCGACTCCCTTCCCCACCCCCCATGACCGCCTACCCACCAGACCGACAACGAAGCCCTCCTCTCTTTCTCCCCTTTCTCCTCCCCCTCTTCCCGCTCAATCCTCCAACCCGCATCCACGCACCAACGCACGGTCGGGTCGACGCGTCGGAGGCGTGAGACCCACTGCCCCTTCCATCCTCCTCTCTCGACCTTTCACTCACATCTCCGCTTCGTCCCCTGTGGTTCTCGTCGACAACGTGGCAAGAGCGAGGGGACGCCCTCGATGCGTCGCTACTGGATAACGCTCGGAAGCACAACGACGTATGCGCGGCCTCTTCGTCGATGGGGGCGGCATGGACGGCGGCGGCGGGGGCGACGCCTGAGATTGGGATACGTCTCGAGCGCGTCGAGGACGTCGTAACGAGCTAAGACAGAAGGGCGGCGGCAGCAGAGACACCGAGCGAGTGACTAGGCTGGCAGGTATGGGATGGAGGGAGGCGGTGCGACATGGGGCGGGGATGGGAATGGGTGTGGCAACGGGGATGCGACGTAACGCTGAAGAGGAGAGTCGCGCGGTATGGGTACGGGCATACGCCGCGTTCGTGAGTGAAGCACCACGTGCGTAGGTGGTAGGTAGAGACGGGGATGGGGGTGTCAACGGCGGTGGAAGAGGAGGGTAGCGGGGTACGGGTACCGACATACGGGTGCGTAAGCGAAAACGTGGTAAGTGCGTGTCAGGGGATTTAGGTAGATGAAGAAGATGTAAACAAGGAGGCGTAGCAGGGGAGAGGGTGTGGAAATGAAGGAAGAAAGAGTCAGAAAGAGAACGATGAAAAGCAGGGGGAGAGAGAGCGCGAGGGGAGGAAAGAGAAGAGGGTTAAGTGCTCGGGCGAGGGAAGTGGGTATTGATAGCATGCGCGGAGATGGTGTGATACGGAATGAAAAGTGGGGAGTGGGATGACGCGTCAGAACGAAACTAGCGGCGACCTATCCCAGAAATCAGTACGGCCGTCGAAAACGAGGGGGCAACGACGTACATCAAGATCTTACCCATCCGACGTGCATGACCCCCATCCTACCGAGTCGCATCCCACCCGCTCCTTCGCGTATCCGTACCCCAGACTCCAGCGAGACATCAACGATCTTTGAATGCCGAAGGTGCACATCGACATCGATTCCCCCCATCCATTGACCTTCGCGGACGCCGGCGCTCAGAAGTACAGCTTAAAAGCCCGACGTTATCGAGGTGACGACGTCGTTGGTGAATGAAGTGGCGTACGTCGGAATGGATCACGGTGACGGTGTCGAGAACGTTACTGAGGAACTCCGGTGATGCGCTGTAGGATTGGCTGTCAGTGAATCGTCTGAAGCAGAAGAACGCGGACGTAGACAGGCGTTGTGCGTGATGGATGCAGATAGGGTGCGTCGGCAGCGGCAGAAGCGCTTACCACCGACGAGTAGGAAGCGTGTCTTTGCTACGATAGCGAAGGCGAAGGCCGAGCTTCGATAAATAGCGGGTGGACGAGTCCATTGACACTAATGGACATAAGAAACATGACGAGCGAGAAAAGACATAAAAACGCACCCATACGGCCAAGCTAACCAGCCCACATAGACCCGAAGCTCGTCTGGTATCACCAGCGGACGTATCCAGATCCCAGAATCGGAGGATTTGCTCATCATTGAAACGAGATGAAATGCACCGCCAGAGATGAAATAAGAAGCATAAAAGCGGGAATTTCTAGTCATCGGTGAAGATTCGCGGTAGTCCTTGTAGTTCCCCGGCATCTTGAGCCGTAGATTTGGCCCGAGCAGTCCCAATTCGTCCAAACGAGTCGGTGACCATGGTGGTTTGCGCCAAGGAAGGTTGTGACTGTAACGGTCACACTTCTTGCTCTCGACTCTCATCACCTCGATTCTTTGTCGATTCCCGACTTCCCTCTGGGGCCATACTTGTCTGCTTGTATCTTTTGTTAATGCGGAACTAGACTAAGAATCTTTGGAAAGACGCTCGCTCGCTCGCTCGCCGGGTCATTGGCCACTTTCCCGCGGCCCGCCCCTCAAGTTCTCGACTTCGAATCGACGAATCTACTGAAATCCGCGTCTGCACTCGACATTGCTCTTTCATCGGTTTTGTGTATAGAGACGTTCTGAATAAATGCCTATTCTATATTCCCTGGAACCAAACTGTGAATCGGCAACCTCTGACGGTACTTAGGTCGGCAAGAAATCATTCTTATTTCCCTTCAAAGGTTGAGTTTTTTTTGCCATAACCTTCACTCGGTCCCTGATTGAAAATACACAACGCTCTACGATACAACGACGTTTTTCTCTTGTGATTATCACTGGAGGCTGGATCTACGCCTCAACATTATTTCCTCGACGGACACATCTTTCTTCCTTCAATCGCGCTTCAAGCATCCATCTCTCTCAAATCCGTGTCTTCTGGCTTCTACACCTGAGGCCTTACGTTTCGTCCGCGGCCGCTGTCTTCAACATCAACTCAGCTTAATACCTCAGCTTATCCGGAACGTTTCGTTCGCTTCAAACAAGATTCATGAGTAGTAACGATTAATTCGGGCTATTTATAGTATTGATAGAGAGCTTGCGCAAAGTTCGAGTGGGGGTGTACATACCTCCGCAGAAAAACAAGCTTTCTCTCACCCAGGAATGAGAACGAGAGTGGCGTCCTTGGGAAGACGCTATATCAGAAAGGAAAGAACGCGAATACCAACCGAATATGTACTTACCTCCAAACACGATTCATTTGTCTGATGTCATTGGGAAGGTAGGTAGAGTGCGGCCGCACTCGCAGCTCGGAGCATGAGAAGATCTAGTATCGGAGTCCGGTACGGTCAAAGCGAAGCAACAAGATTGAGCGACAGGAGCTACTCCGAGTTGGAAAGGAATAATGAGCAAAAAGAAGAGCAGCAAATTGTACTTATAAGCAGAATTTGGGAGTCGATCCCAAGACGCTGTAGCATTTTATCCCCGCAGTTATTGCTAGCCCTTGGATTTGGAAGCAGCCTCCTCCACTCCTCCTCCCAAGTCCGATGCTTATATCGTAGACAATTCAGTCCTGGAGTGGATCAGTAAGCTTACCAAGTTCAGCCATCGTACACAAAAAGCCTTGGAAGTGGTGAAGATACCATCGGCGGAGAATCAAACTCCGTATACCTCATACGAGGCCAATTTTGCGCCGAAATACAAGGAAGAGACGGTCTGAATCGGCGTGAGATTAATGTGGTAGGCTTGGAAAAGATGCTGGGCGGGCAAACATCAGATACCAAACATGTCGTTACGAAGTGAAGGGCAAATCCCGAAAGCCAGACAGCTAATCTTCTCCCGTAGAACAAGTCTGAACAGTTGCTTGAGCGGTAGCAGGCTTGCTCACCGTCAAAGACACGAGACAAAAATGCTCCCGCAGTCGCTCCATGCCGATCATCGAGCTTCGAACTCGGGCCTTCACAAATCCTCGTCGGGCGCGCATTCTGGATGGAATGGCTGCTTAACTCAAATCGACTTTCGTTTTCAGAGAAACAAAATGCTTACAGGTGGGAATCAAGAGGTCGATGTGTTGTACCGAGGCCGGTCGGGCCGATGATAATAGTTATTAGTGAGCAAATCAAGGGAAAGCATGTAGATAAGTAAACTTGCCATGAACAGAAATCTTATGGACATTGGCGTTCAATGGGTATTAATGACAAGGCGTGGTTGTATGAGAAGACTGACGGAGAACGGTATCGGGTCGATATTCAATGCTAAGCGAATATTCAGGGAATAATGGATTAGAAGCTTGAATGGGGCTTAGCTTTCGGCAGAGCGCACCGTACAATTCGGCAGAGCGGAAATTTACCTGAGTAAAGCACGGGTAGATCTAGAGCGCGTGAGTTGGTAAAAGCCAACGGGGTTTTTTCGTTTTGAAAAAATGAGAACAATGGGCGCGACTTTGAATAACAATTTCACTAGTTGGACGACCTTGGAGAGTCGTGGGAGAAGGGAGCTCTTTAAAATATTGGTCGGCGTCTATACGTATTTGAGTGAGTCAGACAGCATGCGCGCAGAAGAGGGTAACGCACCACTCATTGCACCAGGTATTCCTCGGCCATGGAATCCGACCCTTCAATTTTTAACCGCATAGAATCAAGGAAAAGATTTTGAACACCAGTGGATGCGGTATCGTTATCGGTGCCGACAGGACGGAGTAAACTGAGTTTAACTGACTCTTGAACTCGAGGAGTCAGATTATTTGCGCAATTGCAAATTAGTAATTACTGAGGCCCAGGCGGGCACTGGCACAGGGCGGGAGAGACGACGATGACAGAAGCGTACTAGTCGGAATTCGTCTTGCATTCGGTACGGAGAGCGGGACGATGTTTTGACAGTCGCACCTTGGTCGCACCCGGCGGTGATGGACGTTGGGAAGAAAGAGGCTTGGTTTGGTTCGTGATGGTTCTGTTTGGCTGCATCTGCCGAACCAATCATTCGCTTCTTCTTCCTGACGGTCATGCCAAATTCTCGGGTTCCATCTGCTTCCCAACCTCTCGCTGGTTTCGTCGTCGATACGCCACCTTATTGAAAGCTGGATCCTGATTCAACCACTGTACAACTTGGAAGCCTTCTCATCTAAATACAATGTACAGCCAAGCCCGGAGCCGACCCTTAGGTCTTTGCCCCGGCTCTATATGAACGAGGGATCTCGAGGCTCATGGCAACTACCCAGGATTTGGAATATTAGAAATTCTCGCCTCACCGAATCAAATCCTTGATTAGGTTCATATATCCCTGCGTCGCCTTAACAAGATCTTTCACAAAGTCTTTGTTGGGCATCTGCACGACGTTTATGCTTCGCTATTCGAATTCAACTCGCAGAGGCTCTCGATTACCATCAAGAATCTTTTGGATATGCTTTAATTTCCAATCGTTACCTACCGTTCAGCCACAACGGACACATGGATCTGCGACGTGTTGAGTCCTATCTAATTTACGGAGCGGAGTTGAGTGGCGGAAATGTCCAATATCCGACAAGAGAGAACAAAAATCGTGGACTGTCTAGATTCTTCCATGACAAGAACATCTGAACCCGTTCGCGACTTGACGAACAGTAATTGACGAATTTTCTTGGTGTAGATAATCGATCGCCTCCCGCGTTTGGATCTCGGTGGCCCCGTCGATGATAGGTCATTTTGCATTTTTTGGTTGTTTTGAATTCAATCACGATACAAGTAAGGAATCTCTCATTCGCATCTGTATGCGGCTTAACGCCTTGCGAGGATCGTCACTTTTCCAAACACCGCGAAATCAGACTCTGGCTCCCCCGTTAGCTTCGGAGAACTCCTCCGTTCTCGCTTTCCCCTCCAAGCTTACCTACCTCGCGGCGCGTCAAAAACGCTGGCCATCGCTTAGATCACTCTCCCCGCTAACAGGTCCAGAGCATGGATTCCGTTCTGCGATCTGCGACCTCTCGATGCCCATTGCCAATGATTTCCGTTCCTTGTCATAGCGCCGCAGATTCGACCAGAACTCCGCATCGTTCGAAAGTCTCCGATTCCTCCGGCCTGTCCGCGTTTTCGTTCATCCCGCACCAGCGCTTTCTATGTGACTTATTTCGTCAGCTCTGATACTCGCTTCCAAATCCCTCGTTCTTCGCTCGCTGTATTTAAACCTCCTTCATACAGACAAGATTTCCTTGTTCTTAGGCACATTGTGGAAGGGTGAGATGGCCGTCAGGTCGACTTCCCCTTCTTCCCCATGTTTCCTCTTACTTCATTTGGCATCGGCAATCGTACGGTATATTTGTTCTGTACACAGATAGCCAAATATTACGCTTCTTGATCCCAAACCACCACGACCGACACGACTAGTGACTTGAGCGCTCCACCGAGGGCGAGTCTTCAGTGAAGACCTTTCAACAGAGGAGCACATTACTCCTACAGATCCGCATTTCCCATCCCGACGCGTACTCCGAGCCTCTGCGCCACTTCCGTACTTCGAGCCTCTCTTTTCCTTCCCTCGACGACTTTCTGGGGACTTTCACCTTCATTTTCCTTCCATCCCTTCCGCCCAACAACCGGACTCCCGACCCACATTTCTGTCTACCAGCAACGAACTCTCATCTGCGACAGCGCCCCACTTGCATGTGCAATGGACCCTCAATCGAGACGATTCTGAAAACACGGCGACGGCTGAAAATCAAATTGAGAATCAGTCCTCCACCTCGTCTAATAAACAGATAGTAACAAGTTGCCGCTCCCACAGACGAGGAAACAACTCCTGAACAGAAGTCTCTATAACTCCCCCAGGCCATATGTAGCGAGACGTCCTCAATTCAACCTCTACAACCTTGAGCACTGAAAGCTGAGCGAGGGCAACAGCTTCAAAAGCTTTTGCATTGGTCGCGGAAATCTCCTTCTCCACGAGTGTCATCGCGTGATCAGTGAATCCGATGGAGGATATACAATTGTCGAGTGCAAGGCCCGCAATAAAGCGGATGAATGACACAGTTGGCAAGGAGAGGAATTTGATGGTCGTAAGGTGAGGAAAATAGAGCCCTAAGTCCCAATGATCTGTGTTTTCGTAGCCGTCCCGCTCTAGAGGATGGAGTATAAGCTACGCAGCTATGACATGGAGGAACGCACCCCGTGAGGAAAGAGTGATGCTCTCCACGGTGGACCCAAAACGCGATAGGAAGTGAGGCATATCGGGCGTTAACGAATTTATGAGTTCCAGACTTCGCAGACCTCCAAAATCGAAAACCTGGCACAAAAACCCTGTCACGGCTGTGCACGCATTCAGTGACAGTCTTTCGATGCGGGGACGCTGTGACGTGGACAGCGCCGGAATTCCTGAGTCTTGAATCCCCGGCCAGTACTGGTTCGTTAGACGGAGCGAAGTCAGATGCGGCGAGACAGGTAGGATCTGCCGGAAGGCATACGGGTCGGCATCCCTGAAAAAGTGTAATTCACGGAGTGAATTGATCCTAGCCAGGACCTTGATATGCCCGAAGCATTCATCTTGTAAAAAGAACAGAAACCGGAGAATCAGCGTTTCCAAATGTGACCACGGAATTTTGGCGAGTATGGCGTAACATTCTGGGCGGGAATCCGCGATTTCTAGAGTCTGGATGTACGACAGAAGATGAGGTGATCCGTCCAAAAGTGTGGCAAGTCTTGTGGCGACCGCCGTGCTAGAGAGGGGAGGATCGGTCGAGCCGCGGTTGTGACTCATACTAGTAGCTGGCAGGGGTTGCTTCTCAATCACGACCACGCGAAAAAGGTTTTGCTGCGCTCGGGGAACGAAGGAGCGACAGACAAGAGCGGTGGACGAGTAATCATGAGAGGAAGTAAGACAGTCGATGATAGAGTCCCAGAGTTCTGGGACAGAAAGCGCTGGCCCGGGTGCGGGCATGGTGATGACGGTCAGAAGCAAGAGAAGATGGCGGTGCTCAGAGAATCTTCTCACGATCAAATCTCCGATTCAATTTCGTAGCGCAAACCAAAAAAAAAGGGAAATATGTAAAATAAAATAGAATCTCAATGCGAATTATTCTAACAAGGAGTGGGTCTTTTTTTTTGCCCTCTCCCTTGCGGTCTATACCATCTACTCCCTTTTCGAGCTCAGGCAAAGCTTTCTTCTCAGCACGCCGAACACTAATCATCGCCACGAAGAATCCAAAGGAAACCAGCCCCGGGAGCTGGACAACCATCAGCTTTATTTTTTCTTGGAGGTCAGACGGCGAGATACGCACTCCGCTAAATAAGCAGGCCCTCCACCATACGAAATCTCTTCCATTTAACGCGCCGTTGATCGGAGGTCCTGCGGCGCGTGTTGGTTCAACTAATTATTTGAGAACATGGAGGACTACTGGCTTACCTATGAGCCCGCCGATACCCTACATAGCGAAAAAGCGGCCCATTCGCAGACTCAAAAGACGTCAATGTCTTACACGAGGCCTCAAAGCTCTTAATCACTCACCCAAGCTCCGACAAATCATGCGTCAAGACAGAAACTAACGGCGCCATCATCGTAACAACTGAAAGAGAAAAATCCGCTGAAATTCAGAGAGGATTTAATTAATAATGGTTTGATGGACCACTCACACATGCCGCTGAAATTCCGCCAAAAATGCAAAGCACGACCACACTGGCGACGTTCGAAATTCCAATCATTTCGAGAACGAGCACAGCTCCGCTACCCACAGAGGCTGTTGCCGTATCCGCGATTCCCAGCGAATGGACGAAGAATCCCGGACAGATACGGCCTACGAAACTGGATGGATTGAAGATGACGAGCTATCGGTTTCAGGTTGAGAGTTACATAAGGGATCCAAAGACATAAGGGTCCCAGAGAAAAAGAAAAGAAGATGAAACCTTTCTTCGTCTTAGCTAGAGGCACTCCACGAATTAAAATCAGGCAGCCTACAGATTCTTTTGGCTAGCCCGTATCGACAATCGAATACATTATTATCGACCTCGAACGCAGAACAGGGATTCTGCAGCTATAAATCAGGTAGAAATAGACATCGTACATCTCAGCCGTCAAGAGTGATGACCGTCTCTCCCTCTTCCCTCATCACACGTCCCACTCTCTTTAGAACTTCCGCGGGATTGAGTGAATGATATTGCATTGCGATTTCTTTCAACTTCTCTGGGACAGCAGGATTTTCCCTGGCAATGCGGAATATCCATTCTCGTTGCCCCTTTGACGCATCAGGCAGGCGCAGGAGGATTGTGTCCATCAGCCCAGACCCACGAAACAGTTTAGGCGGTAGATTCTCCGGAGCCTCGACGGTTTTTGCTGCTGCCGGGAAAAAATTGTAATTAAACTCTGTGCAGAACCGCATGTTCGGTTCGTTCGCCCACCCATGGACGTGATCCAAAGCGATCTGTGTTCGCTCATTCAAATAACTTTGATGGAGCAGAAATTGCAGGAAGGAGTACTCTTTTCGGGTGTAAAGGAGTCGTGACGCTATAAGAAACAGTCTTTAGTACTTAGTCGACCGTCGAGATGCGAAATTACTTGTGAGAGAAGTTCGCTCTTGAACGCAACGATCACGGTGAATTCGCCAATCGATAATCTGGCATTGTTTTGAGCAATAAGTCACGCCACGGCATCCGGCGCAACACTTGAGATTGATTTTATCGAGAATCAACCTGCACTGTAGTTGTTTGAGCAAATTCGCTGTACTATACGGTGGATGTTGACGACGATGCTTACTGTAGCATTGCCACAAATATTGCGGGATACCGTTGCGTCCGAAGTGAATGACACGCGCGCATTAAAACGTACGTGGAATGCTAGAAGGAATGCGCTCCAGATATGACGGAGCTCCTTTGAGGGTATATTCGCGATGGCGCTCTGTGGAGTCTCGATAACGGCCTTTTGGAGGGCCACTAGATGGTCGTAGTAAACAGTTGACGGTATCATGTTGATAACCAGGCGCTGCACGGCGAGGATATCTTCCGCAGACAGCTGCTCCTCAGGAAGCGAGGAGATCGATAATAACGCCTTCAACAGCCCTTGCCGAAGAGCATGTTCAATGCTCGCAATTTTGCGATCCTGGGTGAAAATTGCTTCCAGTATCTGCAGGCAACGAGCCATCATGCCGGGTCGATGGAAGACGAACGCTGGATCCGGATTGCTCAGGATACGAGCAGCAGATATCAAGACGTCGACGAAGCCCAAAGGAACTAGAGCACGACATAAGGGATAACGTGAACCCTCTGTCCATGCTGGGGTAGTGTGGATTTGGTCGACACAATCCACAATGTTAAGAGTGATGCTCAGTATCATCAAACTTGGGATTCGAGAGGAGCCTGGAGGGGGGAGTGCTGAGTCGTCGAGCGGCGCAAGGAGTCGGCATTGGCGCATGATGAGGTCGGCTAAGTCCGATAGAGTGCCAGATATTCCTTCGAGAACATCATCCAAGCCCACATATGCATCCCCCTCAGTCATGATCCCGTGGATCATGGACAGGGCAACATTTCGATCGAACCAGTCGGTTGATTGCAGAAAACATTTCCAAGCACGCGAAGCAAAAATCCTAGATTTCGGCGCGGATAGAATCAGGGATCTATTCGGTGCCAGTTTAGCCATTCTGCCATAGAATTCCATCGATATAACCCAAAACGGGTCCATCGGGCCGTAGTTCAAATTGCTGACGCTAGAAAGAAAAGTGGTGTAAGTTAAGAGAAAGTCGGCCCAAGCCGAGAGCCTCGGCCAGACGTCGGGAAAAACTGAAGGAGGAGGAATGCCCGCGACACAGCCTTGGACGGACAATATTCCGCCCCAAATGATACCATACAGCTCGGCATCCGCGGTTTGAATTTCCAGAGCAGCGGGAGAAGGAATGCGACTCGGATCTAGTAGAGCATAAAAGACGGGGAGAAAGCCATTGATTTCTGGTACTCCGTCGTGATTCATTACATTTGTCTGCTTCATGGCATCCGAGAGCTTTTTCAGTGTCGCTTTCGACGGTGCGTTGGGGCCGACAATTAGGGACTTCGCAAGAAGCTAAGTATTTGTTGCCACGTAAGTATTCATGAGAGAAGGGAGGGAGAAAGAGGGAGAACGATGAGATAGCACTAACCCGATGAGCCAGCGGAAGCTTGTCGAGGTTCTCCACTCGCAAATCCGGATGCATCTCAATCTCGTTTCGAGGAAGATGATGGTCGTTGGCAAGTTTTGTTTTGTGGCTGTGGAATACCATCAAATTCTGTTGATCGTGTGATGAAAATAACACAAAAAAAAACCGAAGTCTTGTATGTTCCCAAGCCGCAGGGTATTGAGCAAACGACAGAGAACGAGCCAAAACGGTGGCACATGTGCGACAAGACGGAAAAGAATCATGCGGGCGGCTAATATCAGGAGAGAAACAACGATCCAGGCATAATCATATGTTAATTTCCATCCAGAGGAAGAGAGAATACCGTGTAGAAAAAAGAGGATTGGGCACCAGTAACTGAAGTACAGTACCCAGCAAGAAAATTTAGACGGCAACTCATCGTCATTTTGGGTAAGATCAGTTTCGGCCACCAAAGTAGATCACACAGATGATGCAGCGAAAGGAAGTCATAGTGACATTCTGTGCGAAGATATAGTGGAGGTGGTCGCGAGGACCCCGGTTTATCCACCCAAATGCCAGATCCCGGTTCGGACAAAAATCGCAGGTTTGGGCCGCGAAAGCTAGATGCCGTTCGGACAAAATCTGGGGGGACGGATCCCAGGTACCTAGGTCCTAGATCCGGTTCGGACAAAATTTGGGCTGTCGCAGAGGGTTGAGTCCGCCGAGGACAAGCCGAACTTGTCGAGGAAAAAGCGAAATTCTTGAAACCCGTCAAGAAAATGGCTAGATTTGGTTGAAAGAGCGCAAAAAACACGTCGGGAAAAAAAATTGAGCATTTTTGATGGTGGAAAGCAAAAAATCATCCACTTTTGGCAGCTTACGGCACCATAGGCTACCTCCGGTTCGGACAAAAACTCCCCTATCCGCCCCGAAACTGGTTCGGACAAAAATTGGGGGTTTTGGCCGATTCGGGATCTAGCCTTCAAAGGGATAAACCGGGGTCCTTGGTCGCGGAGAACGACGGGCTCTGCATCCCCGAGCTTCCGGCGTATCCTAGGGAACGGGAGACACATCTTAGTTAAGACGACGGCGTGAATGGGAGACCAGCTCCGATTCACCGCATCTCAGCAGCGGATCGATTGACGCAAGACAAGTAGATAGCCAGCTGAGAATGAATGTAAGAACGACTTTCTAGAGTGATGGAAGGAATGGCGCACCATACTCAGCTCCATATCGTATGCCTTCCCTCCCCAAGCACCGCGCTTCCGTGCCATCCACCGAATCCCTCCCATAAGGCCTATCCTCCGCCCCCGAGACTCTCCTTCTCCCCTCCGAACTCCGCCCTGCGCTGACATCGATCCTCCTGAGTCGAAAGCCATCCTTCCCGTTCCGCGCGTCCCATCCCTCCCAGACGCCGTCATGTCTGTCTCTTGGGACCGCTGCAGTAACGCATAAGCAGAAAAGATCGCGACCCACCACCCCGCCTCCGCCCTCGCGTGGTCTACACCTCGTTCACCTTTCCCACATCTCCACACCCCGACACCACCGAGGCGGCGAGGCGGCACCACCTCGACACTCCAGCCATCTCAGTAGCTGTATCCTCCCCATCGACTCCCAACCTGCAAAACCATCCCTCCTCTCCCTTTATCCACCTCCCCCTCTTCCTCAATCCTCCGGCATCCGCGCGTCGGAGGTGCAAGAGTGTATTCCTTCGTTACTCGCTCTCCACTCTCTCGACTTGTCTCCGCTTTGGTCCCCATGGTGTCCGTCGACAACGTATGCAGCTAGAGCAGGTCGGCCGCGAGACCCCGAGCGCCCGACGCAGGACGAGCAGCCTCTTCTTCGATGGGTACAGAATGGGCGGTGGCGGTGGTGACGACAAACGGCATGCGGAGGTGGGTCGGCGGTGCGGGTAGGGGTGACCGGATTGTGCAGCGAATGCGGCAAGGGTGTCCAGCGCGTCGAAGAGGTCGTGAGAGCGAGGGCGAAGGGAGGCGCACGAAGTCGTTCCCTTCTCTCAGCGCAGG
Organism: Favolaschia claudopus; assembly: GCA_037176885.1. NCBI lineage: Eukaryota > Fungi > Basidiomycota > Agaricomycetes > Agaricales > Mycenaceae > Favolaschia > Favolaschia claudopus. The sequence continues at coordinate 97,067 of JAWWNJ010000048.1, read as the reverse complement.
CGCGGCAGCGTCATTGACTGTCCTCATCCTCGTGCTAGTCTGCGCCTCATCACCTGCCATGTCAGCCGCATCTCCACGCCGAAGCCACCCTGCACCACGGAGCGGCTCGACGACACTGTCTGGCCGTCCCCTCCTCCGTCCTTTCATACATTCCACCCAGCCCTCGCCATCGACTTCCTTCACCTTGCCCATGGCCACCTACCCACCAGCCTGACAAGCAACCCCTCCTCTCTTTCCCCCTTTATCCTCCGCCTCTTCCATCTCAATTCCCCATCCCACATCTCCTGCATACACGCGTCGGTGGTGCAAGATTGTACCCTCTTCGTCACCCGCTTCCCCTTCCTGCCCCCTGTCTCGGTCTTCCACTCGCATCTCCACGTCATGCCCCACGGTATGCGCCGAAACGTAGCCAGAGCGGGTCGGCGGCGAGAGCTCGAGCGCGCGACGACGTATGTGTCGCCTCGTCGATGAAGAGGAGGGCATGCATGGCGGTGACGACGCCCTCAATGACAATCGACCTGCGGAGGTGGGTCTGCGGTGCAGGGCGAGGATCAGGGCTGCGGGAGGGAGGTGCGAGGTGGCGAAGGTGGCGAGGAAGGAAGACTCGATGTAGTCCCTCCTCTCACACCAGCCGCGACGGGCGCGGAGACACTGAGTGTGTTGGTGCGTATGGGATGGAGGAGGCGGCGACATGGGGCGAGGGAGGGATGCGACGTGTCGGGGATGGGAATGGGTGTGGAAACGGCGATGGGACGTAACGCAAAAGAGGAGAGTAGCGGGGTATGGATACGCGCATACACCGCGCGTAAGTGAAAACGCGGTAAATGTGTAGGTCGTAAGTAGAGACGGTTATGGGGGTGTCAACGACGGTGGAAGAGGAGGGTAGCGAGGGATGGGTATGAGAATACGGGTGCGTAAGCGAAAACGTGGTGGGGGATCTAGTAGAGGACAATCTGGGAAGGTAGGGAAGATGTAAACGAGGATGCGTAGTGGGGAGAGTAGACTTGAGGAGGGGATGGGGAAGAGAAGGGAAAGGGAGGGGGGACTGGGATGAAGGCGAGGCAAGTAGGTACCTGTAGCCTACGCAGAGATCGTACGGAAGGAATGAGTTGAGCCCAGGATGATGGGTAGGAATGTAGTCGAGAATAAGGTCGTAGAGGCGGTGGCCCCGATGGGAAAGGGGACCTAATCGAGAGATAAATACAGCCGTCGAAAACAAGGGAAAGAGACACACCTGTATCTACATTGTACCCATTCTCCACGCCGCCTCTGGACGTCCATAATCGCCTTCATGTCGAGAAGTCCAGCGGGGACATGGCCAATATTTGACTGCCCAAGGTACACATCAACCCCAATTCTCCGCATCCCGCAAGACTCGTGAATGTCGCCACTCATAGTGACGACATCCCCAAAGTCTTCCTTCATCGCGGTGACGAGCTTGTAAAGAACGTCGGGGATAGGCCACAGCGACGGCGGCGAGGAGGTTGGAAAGAATGGCCGGGGACGTGCTGCGAGGGGGAGTTGGGTATAAGTGTATCGGCTGAGGTAGAAAAGAGCGGTCGTACACAGGCGCCGTGCATAATGCAGGCAGGCAGGATACACTGAGAGCGATCAAGGCAATTCCACCGATCTAGAGAAGACGTGTTGCTGCTACGACAGCGGAAGCCCAGCTTCGATAATTGGCGTGTGGACGAGTCCATTGAAACTAGCAGACATAAGAAACATGACGAGCGAGAAAAGACATAAAAACGCACCCATACGGTCAAGGTAGCCAGCCCACATAGACCCGAAGCTCGTCTGGCATCACTAGCGAACGTATCCAGATCCCAGAATCGAAGTATCTGCTCAATATTGAAACGACATGAAATGCACCGCCAGAAATGGATAAGAACCATAAAAGCGCGAATTTCCAGTCGTCGGTAAAGATTCGCGATGGTCCTTGTAGCTCCCCAGCGCCTTGAGCCGTAAATTTGCGCCTAGTAGTCCCAATTCGTCCGAACGAGTCGTTGACCATGGTGGTTTGTAGTCAAGGAAGGCTGTGACTGTGACGTCACACTTCTCGCTCTTGACTGTTGACTGTCACCTCGATTCTTGACAACCCTCTACGCGTGCTACTTGTCTACTCGTTGGAATATTCTCTGTAAATTTGCACTCAAACGTTCAATGTCTGCGAATTAGCTGACTCGTCTGGTGCTCAATTACTCGGCTGTTCAGGACTTGAGCGGCTCACCCCACGTACTTAGCTCTCGCCGCCGCCTCTCGAAGTCTTTCCTCGACCTCCTGTAGACAGATATCCCTCATCAATTCCTATTTCTGGCTTTCTTAAAGCTCGGATTTGAATGCCCAACTTCCTGCCCTCGGTGACCCGGTCGGCGAGCGCTGAGAATTTAAGTATCCCGTTTCGTCTGGAGCCGAATCGTTTTGGAATCAGCTTGGTCAACCCTCGCTCTGGGATCGCAAATCACAACGCACTCTAACGAGGTCTAATCAATCTATGCTGGATCTAAGGCCCCACATTATTTTCTCCTGTTGGACACATCTTGCCTCCTTCATCGGCGCTTCGGAACTCATGATCTCCACATCCGTCCCTCTCATTCTGCGTCTCCTCATTCCTTCTTTGTTTTTTCTCACCTCAAAATCCTCCCCAGTCATCAACGGCTGTCCTCAACGATACACTCGGCTGATCTTGGCTTGAATCTAGAACATTTACAATGTACCCCCAAAAAGATCGATCCAGACCCTTCGACCGAATTTCCACACAAACTGCCTCCAGAATTCCACACCATTCTGCTCTACAAGCCATCGAATAAATTAAAAGCGCAAAACAAAAGCACCAGCGGAACGACGCCTTCGGATGGTTCGAGCATCAATATTCCAACCAAACCATACACCACATGTACATTCAAGTTACTACCTTCACCAATAATCAATTCCGCGAACGTTCAAGAGGTCGTCGAGCGCTGAGCTTATCGCTCATATGCTGAAGTGTACAAAGCAAAAAGGATCGAGTTTGCGGAATAAAGTCGTCGAGAATCGAACTCGGTCCGCACACTTCCCGTATGTCTTTCAATTCGAAGCACAGTGACGGGGTTCGGTACGCTGACTCCCTTGAACCTTGCTTCGCAGTGTCCAACTCAACTATACCGGATGCGGTGTAAACAAGAATATCAATGAGGTGAGTGGAATCTGGATTGCTATTGACACGCAACGACACGAAGTGAGCAATTCCAATAGCATAATGCGGGGAAGTTGACGCAGGCTAAGATCGACAATGATTCGCATGAAAATCAGCATCCATGCAAGAGCATTGGCAGAATGATACCTATTCAAGATGATATCACTCCCGTAAGGATATAACTCGATCCTGAACATCATCGATTCATTTCTACGCAACAAGGAAACAGGAGGAGGTCCTACAGTCTTCACAAAGACTCGGTAGATCGAACTCCGACCCAACCTCTTAGGGCATCGTAACGAGATACAGCCGTCTTCGTCTGTTGATTCCATCGTTCCGACATTGAAAAAACTTGAAGGTTCTCAGTCAGATAAGTAATTGCTGCATCTTTCGTTGCATCGCGAACCTTGCTACGGTGAAGCACCATCAAGGTGGATAGTGTGAGTCTGCTCGGCCTTGAAACTCATTTGCTGAACCACCCGATATTCACATTCATGCCTTGCAGAATGTCAGGTGGGACTAGAAGCCCCTTTTATATGTGGAACGATATGGCATTAACAGTAGCACGTTGTAACTAGATTACTTTGTGCTATCTCTTCACCACCGAGGTGGATCACCAGAGAACGATCGAGACGTCAAGAATGCCCGTAATTTAGGAGCGGGGAGAAAGCAGAAGAAACCCCGCCGTAGAAGCCCCTTTTCAAAATTCCATGACGAATTTACGTTGGCATTTTGAGGGTACACACTGGACACATGGGGTATGCACGTTTGAAGACCTTACAGGTGTTGTCGGGTATGACGCGGGCGCCTGCTTCCGGTATGCATCTGATAAATAATAGCGACCAGTCGGCCAAATGCAAGAAAACTCACGGCGAATATACACTATATTTCCACCTAACCCGCGCAGGTGCGTACGCGGCAAAAACGGATAGGACGCCTGAAGTACAGCAGAGGTGGATCTATTCATATGATACAGTATACACCAGCTTCTGTCCGAAATGTGTGTCATGAGTACCAGAAGTCAAAGTGCACGCAACACAAAACTGGACCCCGGGAGTTTAAGTACTAGAAACAAGAAAGCCAGTGATCAAATTTAGCGCGTCAAGTCGGGTGATGAACTGCCCACTCACTAATGAAGCCAAAAGCCGCTGGCAATAATCACTCTGAATCCCAAATCAAGATATAAGGAAAGGTGTTTTCGTGCTGTTGGAGGGATGACGTTCGAACTAAAAAAAATCGGCCTAAGAGTAGACGTACAATACTAATAGACACTTACTTGTTGGCCGCGGTGAACGGATTGAACAAAGTGAGCACAATATACTTAGAAAGCGATTCCTACCTCAGTTTAGGTCTGATTGTTCGTCTTTTCCTTGTCTTTTCCCGAAAGTCGATTCATAGTACTTCCCTGTTTGTTTACCTTCAGCACGCAGATACTGCCAGTGGAGTTATCTTGAACTCATCGGGCAAGTTACGGGCACTGTGGAACATCATAAGTTTATCAACGATGCTTCCACAGGCCGTACCTTTTCGATTCCTAACACGCGTCGAATGTGGCCGAGGAGCTGGGATCATTTGCGTCGGGCAGCGCCTTTGCGGCGTAGGTGGCCCGTAGCCGATTCGCTGTCTGTGACTTCGCCGGATTATTTGAACGTCGACTTCTTCGTACCCGGTTGACCGGGTTGGCTGGAACGCGAACGCGCACGTTTTCAACCCAAGTAATGAAATCATTACATTACCGTCAGCGAAAGTAATGGAAGAAAATGACGCTGTGCCTTTCTGTGATTCCCAGAAAATTCTTGTTTCCAGCCCCATTGAATAAAGAGAAGTTGAACCCCCGACCGTTTTTGATTGGAAGCTTTGGACCTCTTGCTTGATTGGATTGGGGAAATCAGATATAAACCGTCCAAAATCCACATCTCATACAAACAGGGCATCCCTATTCAAGCCAATTAGTTAAGACCGATAGAAGAGGAGGAAAGAGTACTATAATCCAAATCGGCAGCTAGTGGCCGTCGCAGAAAATCCCATACCGTAGTTATTTCTGCGCGGATACCTGGAATGTTCAATATTAGTTCCAATTCCACCTAATTCCCCTCATCCACATCGGCCATTGAATTGTCCCCGGGTTCTCTGCAAGGGATAAAAGCTGGGTGAAACCGCAGGAGAAAGACAGGACACACCAGTTCTACTACTACATCCTCTCCAATGCGTTTCACCTCCACCCTCATCGCCGTCGTCGTCTTGGCTCTCAACGCCAAAGCCCAGGACTTCATCGCCTGGAGCGGCAATGCCTGCAACGGAGCCGAGGGCCTCGAAGTCGCCTGCGACGGCACCTGCTTCGATTTCACCGGACGGCACTCATTCGAGGTCAGTTATGACACTCTCCAGCAACACACGGACTGAATCTCTCATCTCATTTCAACCCCTAGGTTATCAACGCAGCGGGCGCCGTCACTCTGTTCTCTGGTACCGGTTGTGGTGGAGAAGCGTTCAACTTCGGAACCGAGACTCCTGGAGAATGCATCAACGTGAACACCGGTACCAACATCCAATCCTTCCGCTGCACCTGAGCGACTGTAAGAAATTCGTTTTTGGTTTCCGTACCTTTCTGAATTGATGCACAGAAATCCAGAGAATTGAATGAACCGTTTGCCGTCAAGAATAGCCTGGGTTTTGTAGGATTGATGTGATACTTTTGTGTCTGAAATATACTTGGTTTTGATTCATGTGGAGTTGATTTTCTGGCTTTTCCAATGAAGGCACTTGAGGTGAAAATCATTAGCGCTAGATGATCCCGCACACGATCCGGCTCTGGCGCACATCCCCGGATGGATGAGTGAATGTCGGCGTACTCGCGGCGGCGCTGTCGAGATGTCGTGGAGGGCGTCGTCATTTCTAGCGTCGTGGGCGGTAATCAACAGGCCGACGGACGTGGTGACCGTGGTGGTGGTTGATTCAGAACAGCGATTCGTCACTTGATTGAATCAAGTCGCTGCTGGCATGCCGCATCATTGCCGACTGTTTCGGCTCATTGACATCAGTGACCAAACAAACAATCACTTGTCTTTTTCCGCCACCTTGCCGCCATCGCTTTAGACGACGACGAGGGCGACATACTGAACGCGGACGACATTTGGGCTGGGTAATCGTAGAATATCTTAGGGACGGTCTTTGATTCCCGTGGATCCCCCGGCCTCAATGTGCTCGCTTTGCTTTTCTCACTTCTGTCTTCGCGGCGGCGTTTCAGCTGCATCTCTTGAGCGGCAGCTTCGGGACTCCACCATCGACGCAAGATACCTACCTCCGCCTATCACTTCATTATACCACTACTCTTGCACTTTCTCGAACGACTCACACTTCAATTTGAATTTGAAACCTATCGCCCTAACTTGAATTGATGACGCTGGACTGCTAAAATTCAGGGAAATTTTGCTTGAATCCTCTCACGATTCGGATTTGCGATGTCGACCGCTTGCGCTTCTGCTTTCTGCACTATCTTCATGCCGTCTCTGGGTTCTCTTAGCTCTTAGCTAATCTACGCGACGTTTGAAAAAGCTCGTGGCTCCCGTGCTGATAATAAACGATGGCGCTCTACTTTTATCTCTGCAGACACCCTCTATCCCTTCTTCTCATGGTCTCCGTAAATCACATTCAACGTTGCTTGCTGACAATGTGCCATCTTCGTCACACCTCGCGCTAACAGCTTCCACTGACCTCCACCGATTCACAAGTCTATGAACTTACTGGTCGTTGGCTCTGTGTTCTATGGCTACTACTTGAAATTACTCCGAAACTCATACTGCTCTAACTCTGTTCTCTGCTCGGACGTGTGACTGGATTCATTCCGAACTCGAAGCAAGTTACCGTGTTACGACTCCAGCCACCTTATTGATCACTGTCGGTTTATTTTACCGATTACGAGGCGACCTTACATCTTGAAACCAAAGCCAGCTAACTGTCTCTTCTTGCACTGTTCTGCACTTATATCGAGCTGGCACCGAAACGGCATCTAAACGCGGCTCTCAGGCTCTTTTGCAGCTTTCCTCGGACCTTCGCTCGCTCTGTCTCACTATTCTTCTTGATTTGAACGATAAATACATGCCTTGGCTAATACCGATTCTGCCGCCGTCGTTCTCCCCGTCCGCTGTACTACTGCAACCAGGGTCAGCCTCTCAAGGCCCATCGTGGTACTCGGATCCGGCTTGCAGAGCTCTCTGTATCACTTAGAATCCTTTAGATACGGTTCTCCACCATTGTTTAAGGTTTTCAAGGGATCCCCAACATGCGGAGCCGAGTCATACTCTATCCAATTCTCGAAGTGGAATCAGGCAGAGACTTTCAATATCCGGGGGAACGAAGATCGTGAGTTCTTGATCTGAATCCGTTCGCAGCTTGATGAACGTTGATCGACGAGTTTTCAAGCTCGGTTCCTGCAAGTCTTAACCATCTCATATAACAAAAACCAGGTACATGTACATATTCAGAGACTTTCATTCTCCTCTCGCCAGAACCAGTTCTACATGCACGGTGAGTTCCAAACTTGAGCAAAGAACGACAACTGACGATGTATTTAGGCAGTCCTGGATTCAAATGAGATCAAGTAAAGCCAGACTCCTTGAATGCTCATGAGACGTACCCGTTGCCCTTGAGAGCAAAGTGGCAAGACGTATCAGGCGAGCATCTGAACGTCTGGATATTGGTTCCAGTATTGACATTGATACAGTTTCCCTCCGTCTCAGGGCCAAAGGAGAAAGCTTCGCCATCGCAGTTCTGCCCCACGAACATGGTAACGCAGTGCGAGCCACCCGTGACGACCTAGACCACCGTTAACGAACAAATTATTTCGGAAAGTTAAACCAATATAACCTCGAATGAGTGTCTGCCTTCGAAACCAATGCAGGCTGCATCGCATGCGACGTTTCCGCCCTCTGCCCCGTCGCAGCTGTCGCCGGACCAAGCGATTATATCGCCATGAACGCTCGCAGCGACGACGAGGCAGCGGCGATGAAGTTGGTGGCACGGTTGAACAACATTGAGAACTGTGACTAGAAGGGAGTTTCTCTTGAGAGGGGCTCTGGTATGCCATTGCAAACTAGACGATGCTTTATACTCATCCCAGTCGCAGAAACGGCAGTACAATATCCGCAGGATCCATACATCATTCCAGGTACGTGCGGTTCGAAATCGGCTTTAGCATGCACGACTGGTTGGGCAATTTTTGCAGGCCAATTGCTTTCCGCACCAAGCTCTGGGGTTCCAAGACTCACTGCGCGTAACAGCTTCTCCCGCTTATATCAGGCGCACTGGAATACCACTCGTCGAAGAAAATAGCTTGACGGTAAGAGAAAATAGCACGACGGTAAGCCTTATGGTCTGCAGTGTTAATTCGATCACTTCGGTCTCCAGCCACTACAAATGTAGTGCGGCCGAAGCTTGCAAGCTAATGAGGAGCGTGATCATGATGGTTTGGAATGCAATGTGAGCCGTTAAATTTATCACCAGACAGACCCAGAGATGTTTTATTTTGAGACAATCCAACCAACGCGGGAGAGGAGATGAAGGGGAACCGTGACAGAGACACACATGTGGATTGCCCATACTATTGGCGTAGTTTAGGTATGTCGTCACTGGCAGCGTAGAGACATGGAGGATCTTGGGAGGATGGACGTCGCGCGAGCTGCACGGACCGTGCAAAGTCCTAGACCTCAATCCAGCCTATGCTTGGAGAGCGAGCCTGTCTATTGCCTCCATAGACAGACGCCCATGCGTCTAATTGAGTCCAAACATACCCCAGCGAACCCGTCTATAACTCATTGGAAATTCTGCGACCGAAGCGAAACGGCGGTATTCTTTGATGATTACTAGTATGTTGAATCCGCAACTCGCGGTTCACTTCGTTCGCCGGGAGATTGAAATACACAAGAGGTGCGAATCGAAGTCCGCTCCTGCACCCTGCCCGTTTTTGTTTTCCCCCTTGGATCCTTGGATGGAGATCAAGGCTACGAGGCCGGACTCATTCAAGGTAAATGCGACCCCCCAAGAATAATCTTGACATGGTCGATCCGAGTCTTCTCTTTTGTTACCTTCCCTATCATCCGCCGAAACTTTGGGCCAGGGCGCCCATCATCGGCCATAGGGCTGATAACAAAGAGAAGATATTCTAGAGCGTTGGACGACCGGGACAGAGACACCGTTCTCGCAAGAGGCATCCCATCCTATCCCGCTTCTGCGTCATCACTGGATGATACGGACGGGTTGAAGCTGGAACGAATATGAGCCGAAAGATTAGAATTGGGAGACTAGGAGATGTGTGCAGTCTTGGTCTCGGTTCGAAGGAGCCGCCCCACTTGGAAGTGCAATGGACCCTCAATCGAGACGATTCTGAAAACACGGTGACGGCTGAAGATCAGATTTAAGGGTCAATCCTGTACGGAATTGAAATTCACTGCACAGACGGTAACAAGTTGCCGCTCCCACAGACGAGGGAAGAACTCCCGAACAGAATTCCCAATAGCTCCCGCAGGCCATTCCCTCGCGATGTAGCGAGACGTTCTCAATTCAAGCTCTACAACCTTGAGCACTGGAAGCTGAGTGAGGGCAACAGCTTCAAAATCTTTTGCAGCGGTCGCGGAAAACTCCTTCTCCACGAATGTACTCGCGTGAGCCGAGAATCCGATGCAGCACACACGATTATCGAGTGGAAGGCTTGCCATGAGGCGGGTGGACAATGCAGTCGCAATGCCCGACGGTGCTGGGATAAATCCTATCCTGCGTTCGGTAGGAGCGTAGGATAGGATATGCCTGGATACCTCAGCCCGCATATATGCGGCGGATCCTCCCCATCCTACCCTATCCTATCCCAGCCACATCACATACTATCCTGTGAACCCACTGTCCTCCCTCTACACCATCCCTTTCCACCCGATCCTTCGTTTCTCCGTCAACAGTCTTATCGTATGCTATCGTATCATATCCTATGGTATTGTATCCTATCCTATCCGAATGAAGTCAGCTCAGCCTCGAGCCGGCTCGAGCCCATTAAACTCAAAATATTGTATCCAATACATACTGTAATACACGACTTGGGCGCGAGCGGCTACCCCCTCAAGCCGACCACTTAAGCCGACCTCCGGCTCCAGCCAATATCCGCTCGAGCCAACATCCAGCTCGAGCCCTTCACTCGCTTGAGCCACCCATCTGCTCGAGCAACTCGACCGCTCGAGCTAAACACCCACTTGAGGCGTCACTGTATTTTAGAATGTAAAAATTGAGTAAAAGACAAGAAACACACTCACGCATTGTGCGAGCTGCTACGAGTGACGTCGGGGTCGATGCAGATCGTGTTGTCAGAATAAGTATGCTAGGGTAACACTGAGCTTGCTAGTATGTTTTGGACTGTTCACTGGCAGGAGATAGAGTATGTCGCAGATTGAGATTAGAGGCTGACCAGTGATGCTGTACGAAATTCCCAAGGGATTCGGTGGTGGTGGTGGCAAAGAAGGAGTGTGATACGTGACTGTGACACTTCGTGTTGATATTGCCTTTGGATTGCATCGATCACAAGTGCTTACAATCTTCTAGGAATTCAACGAGCGCGCAGTGCTTCTGATTGTATATCTATCGTTTCCGTTGGCCCTAGGAAATCTACGCAAAAGCGGGTTCAAAAATGTTTTTTTTTGGATATGTATGTTGGCCATAGGCCAGAAGAATTTGACTCCTACACACGATTGTTCTCCGTTACTACACTGTCTTCCCCACTTCCCTAAAAGGTACGGGTGGCTTGCGCGACACACTCTGCCACCTTCCGAATCCGAAATGAGCAAAAGGGGTAGTTGTGACACGTCACTTTGTCACACATCTCTCTCGTCCTGCCACCACCACCGATGCACCAACAACGTCAACCACGTCTTTCCATCGCAGGATTTTAGGTAGGATACCGCGACACAGGCCTTGCTAGAGCACTCCACTGCTCACCTATATAACAGCCGCTACTTTACGGCCACAATCGACTCAATTCAAGCTGAGCAACGGATTTGGACTTAGCGAATCTATCTGTCTTCGCATCTACGAGTAAGCGGCACGAATGGAATCTTCTTCGCTGACGCATACCTCACATGGATTGGTCGGCTGCGAGGGTTGACGCATATATAGGCCACCTCTGTTGCCGAATTCCTTGCCGGTAGGTGGCCAAGTCTGAGCACAGGTTTCTTCAAGGTTTCTTCATCGCTGATCAAGCTATCCTACAGTGGATCAATAAGCAAGCCTCGATGGGTGGCTATTAGATTATCCTTTTCAGGTGTTCAACTCAAGCACGTAGTTAACTCGAGGAGATGGGTAGCTCGAGCGGGAGGTCGGCTCGAGCGGGTGAGTAGCTCGAGGGCTGGAGTTGGCTCAAGCAGGTGAGTAGTTCGATCTTAAGCAGGGGAGAACCCCGAGTGGACGGTTGGCTCGAGCCAATGTCGTGTATAGCCTATCCCAGCCCCTCGACTCTTCCTTCGCTGTCATCATGACACCGACACACGAAGCTCGGCCTCGACATCGCAACACCTTGCTTGGATGGGACATGATGGGTTCCACCCGGGGTAGGATAGGATAGGATAGGATAGGATGAGGTACGATGCTCGGTTTTCTTCGTGCTCGGGACGCGTAGGATAGGATAAGATATCCCATCCGTATGCCGCGGGTTGATCAGATATCAATAGGATAGGATGATATACGAGTAGCCTACCTTCCAGACGAATCGGATAACATAGGATTAGCGGTGGACTATGCAGCAGAATAGATAGGATTAGATAGGATAATACATTTAGGGTAGCCTGTAAGTAGTAGCCAAAATATATCCTACCGTCCTACCAAAGGCAGGATAGGATACATCCTACCAGCGTCTATCGTCGCAGTCGGCGAAGAGGTGAATTTGATGGTGGTAAGGTGAGGAAAATAGCAACCCAGGTTCAAGCCATCCGCGTCTTTGTAGCGGTCCGGCTCCCACTCTACAGGTTGGACTATGTGAGCTACGCACATATGAGTATTAAGCAAGCACGCACCTGGTGGGGAAAGAGTTATACTCTCCACGGTGGAACCAAACCGAGACAAAAATTCAGGCATATCGGGCGTGAACGACTCTATCAGTTCCAGAGTTCGCAGACCTTCGAAGTCAAAAACCTGGGCTAAAAACACTGTGACGCCTGTGCACGTCTTCAGTGACAATTTTTCGATGCGGGGACGCCGTGATGTGGATAGGGCCGCCGTTCCTGCGTCTCGAATTCTCGTCCAGTCCTGGTGCGACAGACGAAGCGAAGTCAGAGACTGCGAGGCAGGTAGAATCTGGCGGATGGACCACGGATCGGCATGCCTGGCAAAGTATAATCCACGCAGTGAATTGATTCCAGCCAGAGCCTTAATATGCTCGAAGCATGAAGTCTGCAAAAACGCCAGAAGACGGATGATCAGGGTTTGTAAATGGGACCAAGGAATTCGGGCGAGTATATCGTAGCATTTAGGGCCTGAATCCGCGATTTCTAGAGTCTGGATGTACGGCAGAAGATGTGGTGATTCGTCCAGAAGTGTCGCAAGCCTCCTGGCAACCAACGTACTAGAGATGCCAGGATTGGGCGAGCCAGGGTTGTAAAAGTCCATAGCTGGCCAGGGTTGCTTCTCAATCACGACCACGCGGAACAGATTTCGCTGCGCTCGAGGAACGAAGGAGCGACAGACAAGAGCAGCGGACGAATAATCATGGGAGGAAGTAAGATAGTCGATGATAGAGTCCCAGAGTTCTTGGACAGCAAGTGCTGGCGCGGACATGGTGATGACGGTAAGAAGCAAAAGAGAAGATGGCGGTGCTCAGTGAGTTGGCAGAAGTTGCCCTCGTTTGCCTAGCTTCTCACGAGTGATGATTGACTCCTCCCCCGGGTACGTGTTGAATCGGGCAACGTTTCAAACAAGAGGCGTCAGATCTCTGGATCTGACCCACCCATCAACTCACGTGTGTGACGTCGGTTAGACCCCCCCCCCCCCTACGTTATGTTTGTTTGGTCGCTGGCTGATGTCGATTCAAACGAACTTAAATGAAGATAATATACCATATGAGCGTGGTCATAGACTACAGGTACATGAAAGCTCTAGCTGGACTAAAAAATTCTGAGATATCTGTTTGCCTTTCCTCTAAATCAATGACCAACCAAACATAAATATTTGGTGGGGGGGGGGTCTAACCGACGTCAAACACGTGAAGTGATGGGTGGGCCAGATCCAGAGATCTGAGGCCTCTTGGTTTCAAATCCGCGCGGGATGGTGCGATCTAGATTGCTTTAAATTTAGCCTGGGTACCATCCCTCAGCTGCGTATCGTTACGTCGTATGTATTCCGTCTCCTCGCAAGCGCCGCGCTTTCGTGCCATCCACCAAACGCTTCCTACAGAGCGGATCCTCCTCCCACGAGATTCTCCTGTCCCCTCCCTCAGTATGTTACACCGACGTCTATCATCCTAGTTCCAAAGCTTCCCTTCCCATTCTATGCACTTGCCTTTCCCATAAGCGCCATGCCCCACCGTGCACTGACACACGAGCGAACAGCTCGTCCGCACATTCATCAAGCGTTCTCCCTCCGCCATCGCATCCCTGAGACATTGAGAACAAAAACCGCCCTCGACCACCTGCTCATCTGCGCCTCATCACCGTCCACATCACTCAGATCTCCACACGCCGAAGGCACCCCAGCACCTCCAGACGGCGGCGAGATGACACAAGAGCGGGTCGGCGGCGGAAGATCGACAACCCCACGACGTATGCGCAGCTTCTTCGTCGCTGGGGGACGGCACGGACGACGGCGACAACGCCCTGTGTCGAAATCGACACGGGGAAACGGGTCGGCGGTACTGCCCACCACCGCGCCTCCGCCAGCGCGTGCATAGCGACAAGAGGACTGCCATCCTCGTGCTCATCTGCACCTCATCATCAATGTCGACCACATCTCCACGCGGCAAAGCCACCTCTGCATCTCGAAGCTGCTTGACGACACCGTCTTGCCTTCTCTCCTCTTCCCCCCCTATTGCTTCCTTCACCATCGACCCTCTTCACCATCCCCATGACCTACCAGCCACGCAGCGACGAATGCCTCCTTACTCTCCCCCTCTCCCCCACCTCTTCCCGTTCATTCCTCCTCCAACCCGCATCCAGGCACCACGTCAGAGGCGCGAGAGTTTATCCTCCCCAGCCAACCCCCTCTCTCGACCTTGCACTTGCATCTCCGCTTTGTCCCCCGCGGTATGCGTCGACAACGTAGAGAGAGACGAGGTCGGCGGCGAGTGCTCGAAAGCCCGACCATGCACGAGCAGTCGACGCTTCCTCGATGGGAGCAGCATGGACGGCGGGGGCGACCCCCTCAGATTGGGATGCGCAGAGGCAACTCGTACCGCAGCGGTGGGGGAGGCGGAAACCTTGGGATAAAGGGAGGCTGTGCATATAGGGATGGAGGTGGGCGGTGCGGTATGCGGCGAGGAAGGGAAGCGGCGCGTCGGGGACGGGGAGGTCGGCGGCGAGACCTCGAAATCCCGACGACGCACGCGGCTTCTTTTCGTCGATGAGGGTGGCATGGACGGCGGCGACGACCCCCTGAATCGACACGGGAAAGGGTCGGGGTGGGCATGTGGAGTGGGGATGGTATTGCGATGAGCAAATGAGACGGCTGGGGCAGCGGCGACGAGCGCGTCGATGACGTCATGACGAGCGAAGACCGCAGGGAGGCGCAACGTGATTCCCTTCTTTCACCGCAGCGGCGGCGGCAGCAGAGATATCGAGCGAATGTGTAGGTATGAGGCAGACGGAGGCGACGGAGGGAGAGGCACTGTAGGGGATGGGATGCATTGTCACCAGCGAGATGACAGTAGCGGGGTCTGAGGATCGGCATACACGCGCGTAAGTGAGAACATTGTACGTGCGTAGGTAGCGGGTGTGGGTTTGGGCATACGCGCGTAGGTAAAAACGGTGTATGTACGTGTGGGGTCGAGGGAGAATCTAGGTAGAGAAAGAAGATATAAACGGGGATGCGTGGCAGGGGAGAGTAGACTTGAGGAGGGGTGTAGAGGAGGGGAAAGATAGACAGGAGGAAAGAGCATAGCAGTGACGGCGTGAAGGTGGAGGTAAGCAGCATACGCGGAGATGGTACGGAAGGAATGAGTGGAGAGGGTGATGACATATAGGAAAGTAAGTAGGGATGAAGTGGTCGAGGGAAGGTAGCGGCGATGATGAAAGCGGTATGCGGGGTAGTCAATAGTGACGGCCTATCTAAGAGATCAGTACGGTCTTCGAAGACAAGGGGAGGCGACGTACCTGCATTGAGCTCTAACCCATTCCTGACGCCACCTCTGGATGTGCACACCTTCCCTCATTTGCCAGCCACATCCCACCCGCTCCCGCTCCCGTTACCGTACCCAGACGAGAGGCACTCCTCGGGCGGGACACGGCCAGTCTTCACAGTGCAGCCTGGGCTGTGTCTCCCCGAGTTGGATGTCGACACGGATTCGCCGTGACCCTCGACATCCGTGAATGTCGCCGCTCAGAATGACAGCCTCCGAAAGGCCGAGCTCGTTCGTCATGGGAGTGGTGTGAATAAAGTCGAGACGGAACGGAGGAACGACGGCGATAAAGATACCTCATATGACCGGGGACACGCTGCAGGAACGCGTGTAAGTACATCATCGTCTGGGGAAGAAGAAAGAGAGGGTACACACACATTGTGGGTATCGGAGGCGGATAATATGCGTCAAACGCTCCCGGCAAAAGCACCGACAGAAAGAAAGCGTGGTGTCGCTTAAACAGCGCAGGCGGTAGACACAGCTGCGGTGAATAGTGGGTGGATGATGTCGTGGACCTGTTTAAGAAACCAGTCGACATAAGCTAAGAATGACGAATGGGAAAATACATAAACACGCACCACTAGGCCTATAGGGTCAGTGCAACCAACCCACTGAGAATTAGCCCTAGTTCAGCATCAAACGCCGACGTATTGAGTTCCCAGCTATCCCGGAGTCGACTATTTGCTGAATGAAGAAGACACGACCGCCAGAGATGAATGTGAAGTATATAAGCGCGAATTTCTAGTCATCCATGGAGGGTCGTGGTGGTACTTATGATTCCCCAGCATGTTGAGCGGTACATCTGTGCCACGCAGTCCCAATTCGTCCGACCGAGTCGATGACCATGGTGGTTCGTGTCCAGGAGGGTTGTGACTGTAACGGTCACACCTCTTGCTCTCGACCGTCATCACCTCAATTCCTTGTCAATTCTCGACTTCCCTCTGAGGCCATCCTTGTGTGCTTGCATCTTCCGAAAATGTGGCACAGAACAACGAATCTCTGGAATGCGTTCGCTCGCTCGGGTCATTGACCACTTTACCGCCCCTCAAATCCAACTCAAATCTCGACTTCGAATCGACGAATCTAAATCGGCATCTGCACTCGACGGTGCTCTTTCCTCGGTTTCCCCCGTAACGAGACATTTCACATCAATGGCTATCTTATATCCTCTGAAACCTATGAATCTGCAACCTCTGACGGTAGGTCGGCGAGAAATTATTGTTTCATTTCCCTTCAAAGGTTGAATGTTTTTCGGTCATGACCCACTCTGTCCCTAAATGCATATCCACAACCCCCGACGATGCAACGACGTTTTCCTCCTGTGACGAATCTACACCTCAACATTATTTCCTCGACGAACGCATCTTTCTTCCTTCAACCGCGCTTCAAAAGTCACGATCTCTGCATCCATCCATCTCAGATCCGTGTCTTCTGGTTCCTTCTCACATCGGAATCCTATGTTTCGTCAGCGGCCGCTGTCTTGACCGATCCACTCGGATCATCTTCAATAGCTTATTCGGAACGTTTTATCTCGTTCGTTCCAAACCGTGTACTCCAACGTATCGATCGAGACCCTTAGAAGTGAGTGAACTCCATTTTCATAATCTCCTAAAGAGGCTAATTTACATCTAAAAGCAACAAAAAGTACATCCCGTGAACGACGAAGCCTGCTCCCGAATCGAACAGGGATTCTTTCCGCTCTGATGAGTTAACTACATTTACAACAATATAGTGCGGATGCGCACCAGCGCTACAGGCATTGATTCCAAGATGCTGATACATTCTCTGATTGCTCGCCAAGTTAATCGATAACAGTATTGAGGTAAGACTTGGGTTTTATAATTGCAGTCCGATTATATAATTCTCACAACTGCCTTTCCACGAGAATACATGCACAGCGAAGGACAAAAACAAGCAGAACTTCACTTGCTCTTATGACTGACGATCCGCCTATCCTCCGCATCCAAAGCCCGGTCGCTCTCCCTGGTAGCTCGGGGACTAGTGCTCGAGCTGGAGTCGATGTGTGCTTGACCAGGGCGCGACACCAATCTGTCAGTTTCCGCAAGAGCTGCGCGTTCATTTCCGTCGAGCATGTTCTCGAACTGGGTTCGCGGGTAAGACGAATGTAATTAATATTGCTGCTATACATGGAAAGAAAATGGACGAACCATTTCGGTTCTACTATGGTCGAGAAGGTGTGATCATTTGCGTCGCGCAGCACCTTTGCGGTGTAGCTGATTCACTGGCCGTGGCTTCGCCGAATGCTTTAAACCTCCAGTTCTTCGTGCCCCGGATTGACCTATTGGGTTGGCCGGGAGGCGACCTAACAACGCGCACGTTTTCAACTGAAGGAATGGAATCATTACAAGACTGTCGGCGAAACTAATGGAAGTAAATGCCATCGTAGCTTCCTGTCTTGATTCACAAGAACTGGCATTCTCCTTTCCAGCCCTGAGTAGAAAAGAACTTGAACCCCCGATCGTCTCGGACAATACTCTGGCACTCATTAATTGGATGGGGGAAATTAGGTTTTAGCGTCTAAAATCCACACTCATACAGACAAGGTATTTCTAACTCAAGCCAATGAGTCAAGACCAGCCTGTAGAGGAAGGGAAAAGAGCACCATAATCGGCAGCTAGCGGCTGTCGAAAATTCCATATGCATACTGTAGTTCTTAATATTCCTGCTCGGATACCAGGAAATCTCAATATTGGTTCAAACTCCACCTAATTCCCCTCATCCACGTCGGCCATTGAATTGTCCCCGGGCTCTCTGCAAGGTATAAAAGCTGGGTGAAACCGCAGGAGAAAGACAGGACCCACCAGTTCAAACACTACATCCTCTGCAATGCGTTTCACCTTCACTGTCATCGCTGCCGTGGTCTTGGCTCTCAACGCCAAAGCCCAGGACTTCATCGCCTGGAGCGGCAACGCCTGCAACGGCGCCGAGGGCCTCGAAGTCGCCTGCGACGGCACCTGCTTCGATTTCTCCGGACGACACTCATTCGAGGTCAGTTATGACACTCTCCACCAACACACGGTCTCTCATCTCATCGCAACCCCTAGGTTCTCAACGCGTTTGGCACCGTCACTTTGTACTCTGGTCGCAGTTGTACTGGAAAAACGTTCTACTTCGGGACCGAGACTCCTGGAGAATGCATCAACGTGAACACTGGTACCAACATCCAGACCTTCCGCTGCACCTGAACGTACGGCTGAACGTAATTATTCGTCTTGAGAGCCTCTGCACTTGCTGATTGATGCTTAGAGATCGAGAGAATTCAATGGACTGCTCATCAGTAAGAATAGTTTGGATTTTGTGGGATTGCTGTGATCGTTTGTGATCGAAATATACTTGGAGTCGATTTTCTGGCTTTTCAAGATCACTTGCGTTAGATATGTACGACGAGAAATGGCATCGCTCACGTTGCCCGAGGAAAACAAACTGCGCTCATCGTGACTTGAGATGTTTAGTTCCTGAACAAGAGTATGTGCCGGCGCACTGAGTTAATGACGGTGAAAAGAGATTCGACACATTCCATTATCGACATAGGATTGAATCAATCATAAGAATGAACACATTGCAGCAGAGAAGCAAGCGAGCACGACGTACACGGCGACGCATAGGAAAGAAGTAAATTAATCGCCAACTGATAATGAGTATAAGAAGGAGTACTTGAGTAGAGTGATGAGAAAAGAAGTAGCGCACGATACCAGCGCCGAAGCGCCACAGTTTCGAATCATCGTCCCAACGGCTTCCTACAAGCACCATCCTCCGCCCGCAAGATTCTCCTAGCCCTCCTCCGCATCCCGTTCTACGCCGACATCCATCCCATGAGTCCAAAGCTTCCCTTCGCATTATACCTTCTCCCCGACCACCGTGCCCCACCGTGCAACGACGCATAAGCAGGAAAGCTCGTTTGCGTATCCATCCACCGTCCTACCGCCGCCCGCGCACCGGTAACGTCGGGTTCAGCAACCACCCCTCCTCCCATGCTCATCACCGCCTACGTCACCCACATCTTCACACGCCAATCAGCACCTTGAGGCGGCGGCGAGACGACAAAAGAGCGGGTCGGCGGCGGAAGATCGACAACCCGGCGGCGCACGCGTAGCCTCTTCGTCGCTGGGGGAGGCACGGACGACGGCGACGACGCCCCAAATCGACGCGGGGAAACGCGTCGGCGGTACGGCTCACCACCCCGCGTCCGCCCGCGCGTGCATAGCGAGGACAGGAGCTCGTCTACACCCATTCACATCCTCCACATCTCCGCACGCCGAAGCCACTTCTGCACCTCGAGGCGGCGAAGCTTGCCTTCCCTCCTGGACCCTCCACGTTCCCCCGACATTGAATCCATCCCGATAGTTAGCGCCATCAACTTCCTTTAACCCGAGAACGAACCCCTCCTCTCCCCTGTCTCCTCCTCCTCCTTCCTCTCAATCCTCCAACCCGCATCTACGCAGCCCTCGAGTCGACTCGTCGGCGGCGCGAGATTCTGTCCTCCCCAGCCGCGTCTCCTTCCTCGCCCCCACTCTCGACCTTTCACTCGCATCTCCGCTTCGTCCCCCGCGGTACCCGTCGACAACGTGCCGTGACGGAGGCGGCGGCGAGACCTCGAGAGCGTGACGACGCACGCGGCCTCCTCGTCGACGGGGGAGACGTGGACGGCGACGGCGGCGGCGACGCATCAAATCGACACGGGGGAGTGAGTCGGGGGAGGGAGTGGGGATGGCATTCGGG
Source organism: Favolaschia claudopus (assembly GCA_037176885.1). Lineage (NCBI taxonomy): Eukaryota > Fungi > Basidiomycota > Agaricomycetes > Agaricales > Mycenaceae > Favolaschia > Favolaschia claudopus. Next base: position 76,797 of record JAWWNJ010000048.1, on the reverse strand, counting down.
ATGGGTGAATGCAGCGGAGACGGTGACGAGCATGTCAAAGATATGCCCAGCGAAAAGCGAGGGGAGAGGCATGAGGCAATCTGTATCGCAACGGCGGGGGTGGCGGAGACCTGGGGATAGAGGCGGCGAGGAAGGGAGGCGGTGTGTGGGGGACGTGGATGACCGTGCCAAAAGCGATGTGACGTGACTCAGAAGAGGATAGTGGCGGGGGTTTGAGGATGGGCATACGTGCAGGTAAGTGAGAACGTTGTACGTGCGTAGTTGGTAGGTAGAGAGATGGGAATGGGGGTGTGAATGGCGGAAGGAGAGGAGACTAGCGAGGTGCGGGTATGGGCATACGCGCATAGGTAAAAACGGTGCATGTACGTGTGGAATCGGGGAAGAAGCTAGGTAGATAAAGAATATGTAAAGGACGATGCGTAGCGGGGGAGAGTAGAGTCGAGGAGGGGGTGTAGAAGTGACGAAACAAAGGGAAGATAAAGGAAGGGGGAGATATGAGTGACGGCGTGGAGGTAGAGGTATGTAGCTTACGCGTAGATAGTACCGAAGGAATGAGGGGAGAGTGAGATGACGCGTAAGAATGTAACGAGAGATGAAGTGGTCGAGGGGGGTAGCGGCGATGCGGAAAGCAGTACGAGAGGCAGTCAATAGTGCGGGCCTATCCAAGCAAGAGATGAGGACGGTCTTCCAAGACAAGGGAGGCGACGTACCTGCATCGAGCTCTAACCTGTTCTTGACGCTACCTCTGGACGTGCACGCCTGCCCTCATTAGCCAGTCACATCCCACCAAAGCAATGGTCGAGAACCTGCTGCAGGAATACGTGTAAGTACATCAGCGTCCGGGGAAGAAGAAAAAGGGCGCGTGTACACACACATTGTGGGTATGGAAGGCGAATGATATGCGTCAAACGCAGACCCAGCGGGAGCACAAACGAAGAGAAAGCGTGGTGTCGGTTGGACAGCGGAGGCTGGAGGCACTAGCGGGTGGATGACTAGTAGACACAAGCTAAGAATGACGAATGGGAAAATGCTAGAACACGCACTGCTGGGGTTAGGATAACCGACCCACAAGAGGTAAACTGTGGTCGAGCATCGCCCGCGAACGTATCGAGGCCCCAGTTATCCCAGAATCGACTCAGTATTCGCTGAATGAAGACACGACCACCAGAGATGAATATGCAGCATAAAGCGCAGATTTTCAGTCATCGGTCGAGGCTAGCGGTAGTCCTTGTAATTCCCTGGCACGGTGAGCGGTGGATTCACGCCTGGCAGTCCCAGTTCGTCCAAACGAGTCGATGAGCATGGCGGCCCGCGTGAAGGAAGGGTCGTGACTGTCACGGTCACACTTCTTGCTCTTGACTCTCGTCACCTCAATTCAAGGGGTCCCAATGATAAGAATTGATGGCATCAGGTGGGGGAGGGGGGTAGGCCGAGGTCGAAAAAAAAAACTTTTGTGGGTCAAAAGTTTTCAGGCCAGGAATGGGCTGTACTACAATTCTGTAGGCTTCTGGACCTCTAAACTCGCTATCTCAACACCGGAGTTTGAGGCAAATGATTCACCGTGAGAATGCTGCGAGAATGAGATGTTTTCGCAGGATATCTGCAGGATAATAGCAGAAAAGCATCCCCCGAGAATCTCGCAACGATACGCCGTTTTCACAAGATATTTGGGTAATATTCACACCATTCTCGCACAATTCTATCTCGCCACTGTTTTCCCCTCCACTTCAGAATATTAATTGATATGGTTCGACTAATTGAATTTATATTTCTACAAAGGCAATACTTGACGATCAATTGCAAGTACTATCTATGCGGCCTAGTGCGCTCTGCAACTCCAGCTAGCCACGCGTACATAGTGGTCAACGCGGGCTCGTTTGACCTGAGGGTGACGACGTTATATATCAGCCGCTTGCAAAGAGCATTAATGACTTACCGACTTGGAGCTCGAGCCGCGGCCTGTGCCGTTGCCGGATATACCCCAAGACGAGACTTTAAATCTATGATGTCTTTAGTTAAGGCACGTTACAATGCGGAAGAATACGCACATGTGGCGCCGCTGACCGCTAGACGATCCGTACAGTCGCCGTATGGCGCTCCGCAACCCTCAAAACGAGTCAGATTGAACGCGCGGAGGGGAGAGGGCACACGGGTACATACACTTGTTGATGGATAGCATCGGTTCCCACCGATCTGAGACACCGCCTACGAGCTTCCGTTCGCTTAAGGGGACTCGTGAATGGTGCGAAGACTGGGAACAAGCAAAAATTGACACACCTGTACTTGACTTCCACAACAGACGTGTCTATTGAATCGAGCAGGGACTACAAGGTGCAGGGAAACAATGTCATCAGCTGAAAAGTCGAAATCCCAAAGGTACAGCAAGTGCTTACCGGCATTGAGATGCCAAGCATGAGGCCTCCATCCTATTGTATCACCGTCGCCCGCCCCGAGCACCTGCCGTAAGGAAACGGGGTAAAAACCTCGCAAGCCGTGTTTAGAGACACCGGAATGAAACAGAAGATAGGCGGGCAGTGGACATGACGATGAGTATGGGTGGAGGGAGGGCAATCAGTGCGATACATACGCACATATATCTCGCGATGGAACCCTGTGCTGAGCCGGCTGTAGGCCTCGCGCCAACGCTATTCAGCGATGATATATGCGTGGAGGTAGGGGAACGTGGTGGGCTACATGGATGCGTCAGATCTGCCATGGACATTCAACGGCGAGGAATACATACCCTCAGATCGACCCAGAGTTGAAGAGACACCTGGACCTCGCTCTGATTGGAAGGCAGCGCGTCCCAAACCCGCTGGGACATTCCGTGCGCTCGAGGCTACAAGGAAGCGAATTTTGAGTCTCCAGTGAGCTCATATACATTCTTTCTACGCACCGCGCCGATGCTCACTGTCCCAAAGGCTGGAGGAATGCACGAGGATCGGATGTCGTGGAAACTAATGCAAGCGCCAGAATGAGAGTAATTGCGGATAAAACTGCCCAAGAACGCAGCGGCGGGTGCTGATGAGCTATAGAATAGCATGTGCCAAGTTTCAGGTGCTCGGCGGCAGGACTCAAAGAGAGCTGGCCGTTCTGTCAAGGGTGATGATGGGAGATGAGAAGCAAGTCGACGCGTGACGTCACAGGTGTGACCTCAGTGACAAGACGCGTCTCTCAGACTCCTACTACTCCCCTGGTCCTCGTGCTCATAGTCTCCTCAATCCAATTGCCTCTACATGAGTCGTAATCATCTCCCCTTGATCAGAGTCCCCAATGGTCCACTATCCAGGCGTGCGAACGGTCCTGGTCCCGGCCCGCGTCTGACTCGAAATACTGCGCGCGACAGTCCTGCCCTACCACCAAGTACTCCAGTTCGTGATGTGTCTCTCGGCCCCAGCAGTAAACGACAGCGCATAGAGCTCAATACGCCGCTTGACACGGCAAAGCCGCAATTTCTCGATCCATTTTCCTCCTCTGCACCGATTCAGCCCGATCCAATGAGCAATCTACAGCTCTCGCTCGATATCCGAAGTAATCATTCTCAACAAGACTTTTCGCAATCAAGCCGCCCCGACGAGCCTTTTTCTTGTTCATCTCCCTCGTCTGCTTCCTCGCTGCTCTTAGGTTCCGCTGCATTCTCGTCACCAAGTTTCTCCCAGGACGCTTTGTACGTGCCTGGACTTTTCCCCTCGCGCGCTTCTCAGCAACCTGGTCCCCTTCATGACTACGGAACTTCCTCCACTCCCGACCCATTTCCAGCTGCACCCACGGAGAATGACATCGTTCGTCGTGTTCAGCAGCCCCGAGACTTCGCAACTCCTACTACTCGCTCATCCTCTGACCATGATAGTCATTCGGTCCCTCCCTCCCGCATTCGCAATGCTACGCCCATTACAGTCCCCCCTTCTCAGTCGAATCTGCCGCTTCCTCCGACCCGTATTCCGAAGGTCGTGACTGATAAAATTCAAGACCACGCGACGCGCATCCTTGCGTTGGAACAGCAGATTCAAAACGACGCGGATATCATCAGGCAGCTACAGACAACACATTCCGAGTTGGAGGCGTCTCAGAACGATCTGGATAACGAAAACCGGCAACTTTTACAGCGCTTGAGCTGTCTGGAGGACACAGTGGATATGCAAAATCAAACCATAGATCGCTTGTTCAGTCTGGTCGAAGCTAACGGAGCTGCGGCGCCGCCAACCGAAGATGATACGACGACTAAAGCCAAAACCAGGGATAACACTTTCAATGTAAGCTGTTCTTTCGGCGAAGTGATCGTGACAGTTAATTTTTTTGGGGGATAGACCGCTGTTCGCAAAACGATGCTCGTCGCTATGGGACTCCCCCGTACAGCAAAGGCGAAAGACGCATGCAAGCTTCGTTCGCAAAAAGTTGGTGGCGGTTACGTGAATGATGACGAAACTGGCGGAAAACTATTGCGTCCAGACTGGAATACGACCTTCACTGACAATAGCGTGTGGCACACGCGCATGATCGCCTACGTCCGCCAACAGGTTCCTCAACATACTCCTGCCATAAACGCTGCGGCTATGAAGGCAAAATCTGATGACGATATTCTTGAACGCTTAGAGACTGTCTTCCGAAACATGGCGACCGAATTCCGCAAACTACAAAGGGCTGGGAATGCAGAGGCTGAGTCGGACAACGAGGCGGCCGTTCAGGATGACGACAACTCCAAACAGATCAAACGTCGCCAAGGCCGCAAGCAGAGGGCATGTAATTCACCTTTGGTCGCTTCCAGATGACTGAGCTTGACATCTGCAGAAAGCTGAAGAACGCAGTGAAGTATTGCGAGAGGCAAACGTCAAGCTTGGAGCCGCTTGGCAATTCCTGACAATACCTGCTTATCAATCCACAGACGAGTCCGACCAATCCGACGTGTTGGATCCGGAGACCGACACAGAGAGCACCAGGGAGGTCCCCGTCGCATCTACGCGCAAGCCTTGGAAGACTCACGCTCCTAAATACCGATCCAATGAGGTCCGTAATCTATTCAACTCTAACTTTTTACACTTCATGCCGATATCGTTTTAGGTGCAAGACGAGTTCAATGAATTGGAGAATATGGTGGTGAAACATCGCGTTCAGTGGGAGAAAAATAACAAAGGCAAGACGGCTGCCCATCCTCGTGTCGCTGGTGGGTGGAGAGACATTCCTCTGCCCTTTCGAAAGCCGAACAAAGTGAAGATACCGCGATGGGCAATCGACGAGGAGTGGCTAGCGTCGCACCAGGACCAGGATACGCCGTCGCGCATTGAGTCTGGTGATGTTGTTGACGCTGAAGCTCAGGCTGATGCAGACGATGAAGCTCCCTAGCTCTTTATTGCACACGAATACAAGTTTTACTCTCCGTACTCATCATCACCGTAGGATACATCCATCTCTGTAGCATCCTAAACAATCGTCTCAGTGCAATCCTAAGTAAAGAACCAAGCTGTCCAACTTACATGATCGTATGCAATTGTAATCCATAAGCTCTCCTTGCGCACAGTGAGTGGAATCAAGATGAAGTGCCCAGTGAGCCTTTCCAACGCCACAATCTCAAGAGAAGCAAGGACGTTGGCTTGCCAAGCTCTGACACCAATATCGGTTGCCCTGAAATTTGTACAATCGAATCAATTCAACAAAGAATCAGATGAACGCACCAAAGATCCCAGGGAAAATCTTGGATAACCATATTCTCTTGGAATCGTCGAACGATTGCAAACTGCGACGAGACTTTGCTTTCGTCCCAGAGGGTCTCTTCAGCCTGGAGAATGTACATTATATTGACCGGAACTCGATTATCGATGTAGGCATATTGTGCAGATTTGCCTCGATGCTGGCTAGCCGCACCATATCGTTGTTTTTTGATCCAAACGTGCGAGAAAGAGCGTACTTGACCCGAGAAGCTGAGTTCGTTGTTGCCCTTTGTCAGATCGATATCTGCCACTAGCGTGATATCACTGCGCCACTGCAGTTTGAGAAAGTCGAAAACTAGCTTGTAATACCCCGGCCCAAGTTCGCGCAAACTCTGGGACTGGGAAAATTTGGAAAACTCAATAGCATCTAGATACAATCAGACTGATGAAGCGTATACATGAAGAGACATACGCGGATTGTTTGCAGTTTGAACTTTCGCAATATAATTCTGCAGTGTCCCTCGTCGCTCGCTGGTGCCGCCCTTGAGGTAGGATCTTAGTACTGAAAGGGAATCAAGGTCTTCTTTGGCCGGATCTGGTATGCATTCCAGACGGGATATCTATCCATATTCAGCTCAGCACCGTTCATACACGAGACGGACATCAAGTCACTTGCCAAATCTTGAATAAGAGTTGTTTTCCACCATCCGCGCATCATGGTACCCTCCATCTCGCCGCCCGAATGTCCATTGATGTTGAAACGTCCAAGAAAGCCGTTGTTGCGCTCATACGGATAGGTCCACCAGCCAGGAATCGGCCCGTATCGAAGAAGTTGCTCCTCAAGATGAACGGCGGCAAAATGGAAATAGGGGACCAAATGACAATTCATTCGAGCCCAAGACTGCACACTGGACTCCAGTGCGTGACAGCCGCGTTTGACCTCATTCGGACTAATCGTGTTGGACGTGGTGATTCGAAGGGCGGCGGTGAATTGAACAAGGGTATCGTAATGTTTGCGGAGTGAGCGATCCATCGAGACCGTCGAGACAAAATCCAGTTCTTCCTCAGAGGCTTCGGGATGTTTGGCAAGTAGATTTTCACGCATGCGGGCGCGAACGAGCTTCTCCTGTGACGCTTGCGCAGCCGCGATCTTGGTATTGGCAGCGGGGGGCTCTGCTTCGATATCTGGAATTTCGCCGTCGACTTGCCAAGCGTCGAAGAGGGCGACAAACAAAATAGCGATTAGTGAACGCCATTGGTCAGCTTTGATTGACCCAGCCCCGCGCGCAACCTGCATTCAGGTGAACACCGTCAAAATCCTTTGGTTCGTGTGATAGAAAGATATCTACAAACCGAAGGAGGGAGACGGCTAACGGACGGCGGCCAAATGATTTTATGAAAGAATTCCTCCATGGTATCAGGGTCAATCAAACCATTATTGTAAAGAATATTCTTGCATAGATGCTTGATAAGACCTGGAGCGCGATCAGCACAAAAACACGCGAGAATGTTTTCAGACGCACACCCAAATAAAGCATGCATCGGATCGAAAAGTCCTGTTACGCCGGGAAGCCAGTTTACAATATTATGCATTGCAGAGAATCGAATGCCGCGCCGTCGACTGATTTCTTCTGCAACTTCCGGAGAAGCATCGCGAGCCCGAAAAGCATACTTAAGGTAACGCCAGGGATCACGTCGGTTCAAAACTATTGATATCCCAAGTTAGCTGATCAAAGTCAAAGAGAAATAACTCACCAGTCGAATTGAAAGCATCGGGATCGACGAGTGCGTAGAACGGTGTGTCACAATGATCACACATGAAATATTTTGAGGTGCACGCCAGCAGTCCACTTGTTTTGCGGCTTGCAGGTAGGTCCGAGACGTCGCTTCCAATCTGTACATGGAATGGTTCCTTTGCGGGTTTGCCGTGAACACTCAACGGAACACCTAGACAGTTTTAATTCGGGAATCAATTGCGCATGAACATAGCTCAAACCATTGTACAGTCGCTTGAAATGTCGCACTGGGATTTCAATAGCATTATTATATTGCTCCGAGTTGGGTTCGTGAGGTCCGGGAAACATGAGCAAGAGCATGGTTTCCTCGCGAAGATTACGGATGCCACGAGGATTATTACACACCGTTGCATACATTGCACCGGTTGAATGGCATCCACGTTTGACAGCTTGAAACCTGTGGTGGCTCTTAGAGACACAGACGGTGTATGGAAAAGAGATACTAACCAATCAATGTTGATCTGAAATACAAGACCGTTGGGCAACGCCACAAATTGTTGAGCTCGTTCCGCTACATCCACATCGCGTATCTCCCACATTCCGTTGCGCCTGCGCTCCAGCCCCGCCTGAATTGCTCGCCATCCCCATCCATCACTTATATCCGTCATAGGCTTGTCCAGATCATCGAACGCGTCGTAGCCCTCAAGCTTCGATGGCTGTCTACGGCCAGGCGAATCGGCGGGGCCTCGCCATTCCTGCCATTGAGACACCTTCCCGGGCTGCAGACAGAGCCGTTGGAGGGCGCGTTCTGGGGGGACGAAAGGAAGCGTAAGCAGCGGCGTTCGTTTCTCTGCACCACTGGCAAGCCGCTTGGTCGTGTACAGCATTCCGGAACACCCAGGATTGTCGCAGTGAGGTGAATTGAGTCGGGGAAGCTCATTTGGGAAGTAAGCCTTCCAGCACTCTGGACAGAGGAAGAGATACACAATGAGGTCGTCGGTAGATACACCCAGCCGTTTCTCAACGGTTGGCAGTGTCGTCGCAAAATTTGTGAGGCCAGGAAAATTAGCTCCCATAGACTCGCCAGAAGACAGGAGAATTCGAGAGCTGGACAGCATGTTGGCGACCGCACTTTTGGTCATGCCCTCAAATGCAGCTCCTACAAATGCCCGGATATACGCATTGAGAATCGCTGGATGATCGTCAAAAGCCCACGGAACCGTGTCATCTTCAGACGGAGATTTCTCTCCCTGTTGAAATGCATCGAAAAGGGATCCACGCGAGACGAAGAGGGGGTCAGAAGTGATTTCTTCGACTTCAGATTCTGAATCGGAAGAGTCGTCGTCAGCGTCAGGCTCTTCATCCGAGGTATCATGAGGAGCTATGATTGAGTCGTCGAAATTGTCGCTGTCAGAGTCGGAAGAGAAATGGAAATGGGTCTCGGTGTCCGAATCGTGGTCGCTGGCCGGCCATAGATAGTCGTCTGCCTCAGGGTTATAATCTGCCGAGCCGTCCAAGGAGCCGCCTCGACCAGGGGAAATGGCTTCATTATCAGAAATATCTAGACTTGTTTCGGGCTCATCGAGGGGGGTGAAAGAGGCAGTGGATGCGTTCGAATGCGATAGAGGCTGTAGCTTTGAAGTCGAGGCAAGCAGACTAATCTCGCAGCCATTTTTCTTCAGATGCAGCCGTATCGTGCCTTGCTGTTGCCAGACGCCGTTAGAATCCTGCCGCAAGCACTTAGAACAGGTGCAACGAGCATAAGTCGCATCAGATGTGCCCATAGTCGGCGGATAGTGAAAGCAGAGGATGGCGTCAGGCGACGCGTCACTGATGTATGCGTTGGCCGCGGCCTTGAAGAGTCGGCGGTAAGCTCCGCTCGGTGTCCGCCGGCTGCGGAGCGCGCACGCGTACGCTTGGCGCGCGCGGGAAGCGCGTCAAGAAGCCAAAAAATGGACAAGTCTCGGGTTGGAATCCTGCTAGAATTTTGTTTATACATGGTGTACTCGTGAAATAATTGCTGGCTAATATTTGTGTAATTATTCCGCAAACATTTTGCAAAAACATGTTGTTTCCACAACATTCTCACGGTGAATCATTTGCTTCAAACTCCGGTGCAACGCTTTCAGCTCATTTTCTATGCATTCTGCCGACTTCCTACCCTTTTCGGCTGTTTCCGGGTGAGTGCCGCGTCGGCCGACCGTCAAACATCATTGATCGCTCGCTGAAATGGGTATGGTTTAATTTTGTTTGAATTTCGTTCCGTTGATCAAAGCATCCACTATGCCTTGAGGACACTCGTTTTACCAAAGGGTGGACCTGCGACGCCTGTACGCGTGCAAAAAAGCATTGTAGATGATATTGAATTGCGGTAGTACAATGCCTGGAGTTGCATTTTCGCGAAAAAAAATAGAATCTTGAAGTATCGTGGTTTCACAGAGTTATCTGTGTACAAGTACTTGTGACTACAGGCAATCTTTAAATTCTCTAGCCTGGGATCAGCGCAGATTCACTGCGAAGCAATAGTTTGCGAATTTTGAAGTACTGCACTTGACCGGCAGCAGCGGACCGGGACAACTGTGGGAATCTCCTTCCCGATATAGAAGGAGGGGAAGGGGGGAGGGTCGGCCGACCCCCGGAAAAAAAACTTTTGTAGGTGATATCTTTGTCTCTTATCTTTGAATCCCCTTGCCTCAATTCTTTATCGATTCTCGACTTCCCTGTACGCGTCCATGCTTGTCTGCTTGTCTTCCGAGAATGTGGATCTAGACTACGAATTTCTGGAATGCGTTCGCTCGCTCGGGTCATTGGCCACTTTCTTGCCCCTCAAGTTCTCGACTTCGAATCGACGAATCTACTGAAATACGCGTCTGAACTCAACATTGCTCTTTCATCGGTTTCCTGTACAGCGACGTACTGAATAAATGCCTATTCTATATCTTCTGGAACCAGCTGTGAATCTGCAACTTCTGACGGTAGGTCGGCGAGAAATCATTCTTCAAAGGTTGAATTTCTTTGACCATAACCTTCGCTCTGTCCCTGATTGAAAATACACAAAGCTCTACGATGCAACGACGGCTTTCTCTTGTGATTACTGGAGGCTGGATGTACGCCTCAACATTATTTCCTCGACGGACACATCTCTCTTCCTTTCACCGCGCTTCAAGTATCCACCTCTCTCAAATCTGTGTCTTCTGGCTTCTTCTCACCTCAGTCCTCATGTTTCGTCAGCGGCGGCTGTCTTCACCATCAACTCAGCTTAATACCCCAGCTAATCCGGAACGTTTCGTTCGCTTCAAACAATCTACTCCAACTTATCGATCGAGCCTCCTGAAAGTGAGCCACGTCATCGCCCTCGACTTCTCTGTTACGTTCCTCGGACCTACAAGCCACGCAACAAAAGGGCCGCTGGGCCGATGATCCGAGCGGCACTATATATTCAGGGTCGACGAGAAACACATTTCAATCGCCCACCATGTCCCATCAGTAAATTTCATCGAATTCATCCAAAATACTGTCTCATATTCTATATGCTATAGATTCACTGAGTCCCGCCATTCGATCACACAGGGCTGTAATTTCTTCCTGTTCTCCTTGTCGAGGTTGCCGTTGGTTTTCATTGTCGGAGGTATGTACTGACATCTTTCCTCCGTCGCACGCACAGGAGAGACTTCAATGTGATTATAGGATGGAATCTCTCGCGCCACACTATGAGTGTCGAAAGGTTTTATCGTTGGTATATCGTTGGCTGGATATCATGGAGAGAGAAAGGAGGCTCATCCACCATCGCGGAAGTACGTGCCAGAGACGGTAATGTCTGCTGCTTAACGGGTCGGAGCGATCTTCCCACCCGTGTGGTCTGGTTGTTTTTACCGGCTTTGGCGAATACTGTATGCGACTACTAGTAGCATTTTTCTGGGTCTCCGCTGACATCCCTAGCTGTATCCCCGCGGAGACGCAGGCAAAGGTGATGTGAAGGAGGCCTACAACACAACCCACAACGCTGTTACACTGCGCGAGGCGCTGGTGCAGCCCTTCAAGGAAAACATGTTCAGTGTCGACATTGATGTAAGGTTTAAATACCCGACGGCTCTATCGTGTGTCTCACTGTCTCACTGTTTATGTTCATAGGATAAGAACCGCATTGTCATATTAAATATTTGCGGACTTGAACGCGCACCCAACTGCTCCCTCGCTCCCTGACAAGCTTCCATCCGTTCCCGCAGATGCGGAGAAGTATTGGCGAGCGAACTTCAAACGGACCCTCATGGTCCACCTCTATGGTGGCGATATCGCGTTTGAGAAACCAGAGCCTGACCTCAACCCCGATGACTTAGTTGGATAATCCCACGCATGCCAAGTGGGAGACGCCGCTTGGAAAAGCATTGCTAGCGGAATATGAGGAGCAGAGAGCTTTTCTCGAGGGCAAGTCGTGAATAGAATATCTTCCGGTTTCTACTTTCATTTGTGGACCAACCAAAGTCAGTTCAACTCATCGAGTGAATTCAAATGTCCACGGTGCAGAGGAGAACAAGAAATCAACGCGGCCGAGTTCCTGTCCTGAATTGAATGAGTCGTTGTTCAAAACTGATTTTCCAGGAAGGGTAGCTGCACACCCGTCTTGTACGCGAGTTGAGCTCGCTGTGCCGTATTCAGACTTGCTGTTTAATTGGAAACAGAAATACATGGGTGTCGCCGTTTTCGTGGGCTTGGTTAAAGTGCCGCCATTGCCGCCATACGACCTCTAATTGCCGCCCTTTGCCGTCGAGGCCCCAAATGAATTGCCGCCCTAACGGTTGAAGATTGCTGCCAACACGCTTGTCACGCCGCTAACCCGCTACCGCCCAATTATTGTTCTGGATCTAAACCCTTCCGGACTATTATCACTCAAAATGGCCGAAAATGTGAACAAAAAATCGAAATGTTGCCGCTTCTGAGGAGTTGGTTTTATTCGTTTCAATGTTCTTGATTTTTGCTCTCTAAATGAGGGTTTCCTGATGATTCAAGCCCTCCGCAGTCCCCTCCCCGATCCTACCCGCAAAGACCGAATTCTCAGAACTCAACTTCTCCTGAAACTCCATATATGTCGTGGGGTCCGTGCGATGTCTGTCGTCCCAGCCAAAATTTCCAGAGCGTCATTCAACGTTGGGTCCATGCCACATGGGGACAAGCATCGACGATCCAATGCATTTGAACGGCTTCATCTAGATGTCTGCGAAGAATTGTTTGGGGGGTGTCAAGTTGTAACATAGTTTCAATATAAAATGTTTCCCAAAATGAAACCTGGTACCGACGGCGGCGGATTCAGCGTCAGCGTCAAGCGATGGAACTAAGATGCAAGGACGAAAGGGGGGAAAAAACGCAGCCGATAGCGCGCAGCCAACTTCTCCGACAATTTCGTACCGTAGCTCTCGCGATCTAATTTTCACAGAATCAATCAACCCATACACGTCGGATGTGAAAAAGAAATAAAAAATTGACTCACGCAGACCGGGCTACGAAACCAAAAAGGACGAAAGAAATCAGTCAATACGACGACTTCGAAGTACTCGAAATAAAACAAATCCACATCTTCTTCCAGATCTGCGCCGCCAACGACACCATCCCCCACGCGGCAGCTATAATATAACCCGAAGGGAACGGAGGCGAAGGTACGCGGTTTTGGCTTACGCCGTGATGATGAAATTTTGGAGAGCATCAGCCGAGTGATATTCGTCTACACCGAAGTCAGTAGTTGGAATAGACACACAACGAAGAATACGTGCACGAAGATCGTCGAAGCCAGTATCCCGCTAGCGGCGGTGTCCGAACCCTCCCTCCGTCATCCGCTCATCACGATCTCTGCGTAAAACCCGCCCCAAACGTCACTTCTCCCTCAGCATCATGCCCATTGCGAGGTGCAACGAGAGCGGCGAAGCTGGAACGTCGCGGGGGAGTAGAGAAGTGGGAGCAAGATTGAATCTTTACATACAGATCCGCAAACTCTCTCTTCGCCGTGTCACGCAAACTCGACGCAGGAGACTCACTGGCTGTGATTCGTTGACTCACCGCCTGAAAATATGATCAGTTTCCGGTGTTTCTTTCATTGAGAGGTAAGCGAACTGACTGACCCGGGAGGGAGAGCGGAGCTTGAAGTCTATATATCCCATGGGTTAGGTTCGGCAAGTGCCGCTGCGTGGACGCCAAATCGAAACAGTGAATTTTTTTTTCAAAGTCCGAGTCTTCTCAATATTTCAATGTCCGGGGAAGGAGATCCATCAAATGATTCGCAGCACAGAGTCGAATGCTTACCAGGTGGCAGGGACACAGACTGAAGAGTTCGAAAGCTGAGGTTGGGTTTTTAACCAAATCGACGAGATGAGAGTTCGGGACAAGCTGTGTCCTGTTTACCAATGCTAGCTGATGACGGTGTTGCCAATCAAACCAACACATCACGCTCTTCTTCCTCGACGACCACGGCGCCGGTGGCACGACTATCGCCAGCAAAGACCTCTTGTGTTCTACCTCTCGCGGAGGTATTTTCTTAGGCTAATCGGCTGGGCCCTTCGATCCTCTCATGCTCCGTGGTCAGCGAAAACGAATTAAAAATAATTATAAAACTCCAATTTTTTTTTTTTTTTCAGGCCGACTGCGAGCCTCGAGAGCATAAACCAGTAGACTATTGTTGAGCTTGGCGGAGGTGTGTATGAACGTTCTGTTGCTCTGTTGTTTGACTCAGATGATGAGATGCTGGCAGGTCTTCTGCTTCACGACTCTTGCAATCTCGATCTCAAGTGCTCCCACTGATAGCTTTAACTTTGGAAGTCTAGATCTCCCTTGTTTGTAACGACAATCCGCGCTGGCTTGCCGCGGTCTTAACTCCACCTTGCTTCACATCCATCTTGGCGTCTTCAGCTCGGATCTTGCTTCCACTATAGTACAGCGATGTCAACGTCGCCATCATTCTACTATGCACAGCACGGGAGCATCTCAGAAGCTCATGACCAAAGCCTATTTAATGAAAACATGAACCGGGTATTGGATAGATCCTCTATCTCCCCTCATCGTGCGGCCGCCTTCATCGCACCTCGTACCTACAACGACTCGTTGACACCCGGACTGCTCGCAAGAAGCAGATGCTGTGAAATCGAACTATTTTAGCCCGATGCGCGGAATACGCGTGTTTCTTCCGTTAAATCTCCAGCCGCTCCCCACCTTCTGGTACCAATTGCGATGGACACCTCTGCAAGTGAATCAGACTCCGACTGCGACCCTAGCACTCCCGAAGACCATGAGTCTTTCCTCGACGGATCTCGTACAACGATGAACAGTGCGTCAATACTTCTGCTGTAGTCTGGCTCAGTCCCCTGATGATACTGCTCCCAGTATTCGGCGGATCCGGGGGTAGAGGAGGACGTAGTCTTGTCATGGGTGGTACCGGCGGTCGAGGCGACGGACCGAAATTCCGTATGGGAAATGTGCGGATTGAAGGAAGTAAGTCATTATACTGCTGGACGCCAAGTCTAGCTATCTTCCCCGGGAATTAGGGGCCTAATTCCGTGCCAAGGGGCCTCAAAACAGCGGAATTACGGGCAACAACGACAGCGTGGGAGGGAATTAGGGGCAACACATAAAAAACGCCTCCAGAATCTAGGGAATTAAGAGCAACAGCTGGAATCAGGAGCAACAGGAATCCTCCCAGAATCTTCGCAGTGGAAACAAATGCGCAATAAATATAGTCGAACACAGCACCCTATAAGAAATCAAAAAGGACAACAGAATCTTATAGTCACCAGCCAGGCCTTATAAGAATTGCGACTCACTGCCAAAAAAAATTATAAGCCAGAGCCAAGGCTTATAAGAAATGCAATTAAAATAGCCGACTCTGAGGCCTTGTAAGAAACCAGGAAAAATAGTGGAGACCAAAAGGGTGTCAAATAGCCTGGGAATCAGCCTAGTGTCACCGCAAACCCCCGAACAGGTCTCGTTGACTTGCTATATTGAGTTGAACCGAAATCGTAAGGCAAAAAGCGAAACTGCAACAGCTCAGTCAGTTGGGCACCGATTGCCTTGGGTATAGGCCCGAATGGAAGCGTTTGACGAGGACTATAAGATCACGTCATCAGCGATCGAGTCGCAGGTCACCTGACATTTACGACGGGGTCAAACACTGCGTTCGAGGCCATACGGAATACACAAGGCAACCCCAAAGCACAGACGTTAAGGTTTGCGACCACTCCCCAGCACAGACGTTAAGGTTAGTGGCCCCACTCCCCCGACGGAATGCACCAGAATATAAAATATTTTCGGCAGCTTCGGAAAGGAAACCGCGGACCAAGCAATCCAGCAAGGCAATGCACGGGTTAGCCATGGAAACCAGCAAGACATTGGCGAACTAGCCACTCACAGCTGCCCGCTAGAACGTAAAGGAAGTCGCGGGTGACCGAGTCAATGGAAGCACGTACTCAAGTGTACAAGACAATGGTCAACCATACATCAAGAAGTAAAATAGCAAGCAATCAACCCAGTCTGACCCTGTCGAACACGTTCGGAGTGCTCTACCCACCAGGCCACCTTGAGTCAGAGCAGCAACTGCTTGCCTTGCAGTTTTGATTTCTACAAAACGACGCCGCACCAAGCCAACTTGTATCGCCGCAACTACATCCGTCTGAGCAGCTATAAGGAACAGAGATGTCTCCTAGCAGGCACAGCTACTGGCCTTCAAGGGCTGTGTTTGAGTCTCCAACAATCGACCAATAGGTCTCAGTAGCGACATAGATCCAAGTCAGTCAATCCAACCGGAATCACCATATCTTCGGCAGGTGTGCACTGATTACCATGGCTGTAGGCTTGAATCAAAGCAATTGAATAGGCCTATAAGGGTGCACTATATGCGGCTAAAGCGAACACGGTCAAAGGCCTCAAGTAGTGCAAAGACTAGAATATTTTCTGGCTACGGTAACAGGGAATTCGGCACCGAATTCCTATTAATCTAGCTATCTTACCCGGGAATTGGGCACCCAATTCCTTCAAAAGGGTCCCAAAGCGAGGGGAATTCGGGGCAACAACGACAGCGTGGGAGGGAATAGGGGGCAACTCCGAAAAAATGCCCCCCAAATCGAGGGAATTCGGAGCAACAGCTGGAATAGGGAGCAACACGAACTCTGCCAGAATTTTCGGACAAGAAACAAATGCACTCAACTCTTATAGCCCCAAGCAAGGCCTTATAATAAATGCAACTCGAAGGAAACCCTCTCAGCCGACGCAATTGCCCAAACGAATTATTATAACGGCTCACCAGCCCTTATAATAAATGCCAGCTAAAATCATTATTATAGTCACCGGTTGGACAGTGCGGAAAATATTGCTGGAACCAAATATGTCCCAAATGGCCTACGAACCATGGTAGCGTCACCGCAAAAGGCCTGACAGGTCTCGTCGACTTGCTATACGGCCTGGAACGGAAACCGTACAGCGAAAACCGGAACTCTGATAGCAGAGTCAATTGTGCACCGATTGCTTTGGTTGTAGGCTCGAATTGAAGTGTTTGAATGCCGCTACAAGGCTACACTGCCAGCGATCGCATTGAACTAAGTCAAGGTACTCAGGTATTGGGACGTGTTGAATATATATGGTCATTTGCGTGCAAAGACAAGTGCACTGCATCGATTGAATGTGTCTCACTGATAGGACTTGAAAGCCACACATTATAGGTCTCTGGTGTCCTGGCAAGGTTTAGGGATATCGACTTCAGATGGTATAGACACTGCGTAGAGCGGACAAGCATTGAACACTGCAACCGAACAAATACGGAATCCAGCAAGGCAACACCAGAGCAGAGACGTTAAGGTTGGTGACAACCCAGCAGCACGGACGTTAAGGTTAGCGTCCCCACTCCCCCGACGGAATTCACCAAAATCCAAAATTTTTTTGGCAGCTTCGGAAAGGAAATCGAAGAGCAGACAATCCAGCAAGGCAGTGTACAGGTTAACAACGGAATGCAGCAAAGCGTTGGCGAACTAGCCACTCAGACCTCCCCGCTATCGTAAAGGAAACCAAGGTCATCGGAGTGAAGGGAACAGATGTATTCAAGTAGCGACCAAGCATTATAATACCACATAGCACAGAGACTCAATACAAGGCTTCAAGGGTCATCACAGTGAACAGGAGGACGTATTCAAAGGCTAAGCAACCATTATAAGGCCAGAACAGTACCCAGTACAACCAGAGCCTTATAGTGTTCAATTGAGTCAATACAATACAAGACTGTGTTGCACCAGCCAAGTGAACACCGTTGAGCCCATGTACCAACAGCCAGAGTCAATGCCTTGTAATGGTGCAAAGCCTTGGTCATATAGCCTGGAATGTGGAGGGAAATCCAGAAAGACTAGCTATCTTCCCCGGGAATTAGGGGCCTAATTCCGTGCCAAGGGGCCTCAAAACAGCGGAATTACGGGCAACAACGACAGCGTGGGAGGGAATTAGGGGCAACACATAAAAAACGCCTCCAGAATCTAGGGAATTAGGAGCAACAGCTGGAATCAGGAGCAACAGGAATCCTCCCAGAATCTTCGCAGTGGAAACAAATGCGCAATAAATATAGTCGAACACAGCACCCTATAAGAAATCAAAAAGGACAACAGAATCTTATAGTCACCAGCCAGGCCTTATAAGAATTGCGACTCACTGCCAAAAAAAATTATAAGCCAGAGCCAAGGCTTATAAGAAATGCAATTAAAATAGCCGACTCTGAGGCCTTGTAAGAAACCAGGAAAAATAGTGGAGACCAAAAGGGTGTCAAATAGCCTGGGAATCAGCCTAGTGTCACCGCAAACCCCCGAACAGGTCTCGTTGACTTGCTATATTGAGTTGAACCGAAATCGTAAGGCAAAAAGCGAAACTGCAACAGCTCAGTCAGTTGGGCACCGATTGCCTTGGGTATAGGCCCGAATGGAAGCGTTTGACGAGGACTATAAGATCACGTCATCAGCGATCGAGTCGCAGGTCACCTGACATTTACGACGGGGTCAAACACTGCGTTCGAGGCCATACGGAATACACAAGGCAACCCCAAAGCACAGACGTTAAGGTTTGCGACCACTCCCCAGCACAGACGTTAAGGTTAGTGGCCCCACTCCCCCGACGGAATGCACCAGAATATAAAATATTTTCGGCAGCTTCGGAAAGGAAACCGCGGACCAAGCAATCCAGCAAGGCAATGCACGGGTTAGCCATGGAAACCAGCAAGACATTGGCGAACTAGCCACTCACAGCTGCCCGCTAGAACGTAAAGGAAGTCGCGGGTGACCGAGTCAATGGAAGCACGTACTCAAGTGTACAAGACAATGGTCAACCATACATCAAGAAGTAAAATAGCAAGCAATCAACCCAGTCTGACCCTGTCGAACACGTTCGGAGTGCTCTACCCACCAGGCCACCTTGAGTCAGAGCAGCAACTGCTTGCCTTGCAGTTTTGATTTCTACAAAACGACGCCGCACCAAGCCAACTTGTATCGCCGCAACTACATCCGTCTGAGCAGCTATAAGGAACAGAGATGTCTCCTAGCAGGCACAGCTACTGGCCTTCAAGGGCTGTGTTTGAGTCTCCAACAATCGACCAATAGGTCTCAGTAGCGACATAGATCCAAGTCAGTCAATCCAACCGGAATCACCATATCTTCGGCAGGTGTGCACTGATTACCATGGCTGTAGGCTTGAATCAAAGCAATTGAATAGGCCTATAAGGGTGCACTATATGCGGCTAAAGCGAACACGGTCAAAGGCCTAGCTATCTTACCCGGGAATCCGGGGCTGGATTCCGTGATAAAGGTCCCCAAATCCACGGGAATCCATGGTGCAGCTATGAAAAACCCCACTCAAACTGCTGGAATCCATAGCGCACTTGAGATTTGCCTACCCAAACTGCTGGAATCCATGGCGCAGTTGGGATTTGCCCACCCAAACTATTGGAATCCATAGCGCAGTTGAGATTTGCCCACCCAAACTGCTGGAATCCATAGTGCAGTTAGATTTTCCCTGATAAGCACTCACCACCGACTAAAAGGAACGACAAAACAAAGACACTCCTTATAGCCAACAGCAAAGCCATATAATGAACCCAACTCAAAAGGAACTCACACAGCCAACCGAAACATCCAAACGAATATCGTCATTATAGTCAACGGCCTAGCACTATAATGACAGTGCAGAAAAATATAGCTGGAACCAAATATGTCCCAAATGGCTTACAAACCATGGTAGTGTCACCGCGAATGGCCTGACAGGTCTCGTTGACTTGCTATATGGCCTCGAACGGAAACCGTAGGCCGAAAGCCGAAACTCTGATAGCGCAGTCAATTGTGCGCGGATTGCCTTGGATATAGGCTCGAATTGAAGCGTTTGAGTAGCGCTATAAGGGTTGATAGTGTTCGGGTGAATCGAACACCACAATGGTACTCAGGTATCGGGACGTCTTGAATATATTTGGCCATCTGGTTGAACGGACAAGTACACTGCATCAATTGAATACGGCGCACTGATAGGCCTTCAGAACCAGGCATTAGAGACCTCTGGTATCCTGACAAGGTTTAGGGACATCAAGCTCAAGTGGTATAGACACTGCGTAAACGACACAAGCACCAAACACACTGATCAAAGCTATAAGGAATCCAGCAAGTCAATACCAGAGCAGAGACGTTAAGGTTGGCGACAACTCAACAGCACGGATGTTAGGGTTGGCGACATCACTCCCCCGATGGAATCCACTGTTATCCTAAATTTTTTTGGCAGGTTCGGAAAGGAAATCGAAGAGCACACAATCCAGCAAGGCAGTGTACGGGTTAACAACGGAATGCAGCAAGACATTGGCGAACTAGCCGCTCATAGCTGCCCGCTAGAACGTAAAGGAAACCAAGGTCATCAGAGTGAAGGGAAGAGATGTATTCAAGTAGCGACCAGCCATTATAAGGCCAGATTGCACAGAGACTCTCAATACAAGGCTTCAAGGGTCATCACAGTGAACAGGAGCACGTATTCAAAGGCTAAGCAACCATTATAAGGCCAGAACAGTACCCAGTACAACCAGAGCCTTATAGTGTTCAATTGAGTCAATGCAATACAAGACTGTGTTGCACCAGCCAAGTGAACACTGTTGAGCCCATGTATCAGCAGCCAGAGTCAATGCCTTGTAATGGTGCAAAGTCTTGGTGATATAGCTTGGAATGCTAGCTACGGTAACGGGGAATTGGGCACCCAATTCCTTCAAAAGGGTCCCAGAACGAGGGGAATTCGGGGCAACAACGACAGCGTGGGAGGGAATAGGGGGCAACTCCGAAAAATGCCTCCCAAATCCAGGGAATTCGGAGCAACAGCTGGAATAGGGGGCAACACGAACTCTGCCAGAATTTTCGGACAAGAAACAAACACACAATAAATATAGTCGAACACAGCACCCTATAAGAAATCAAAAAGGACAACAGAATCTTATAGTCACCAGCCAGGCCTTATAAGAATTGCGACTCACTGCCAAAAAAATTATAAGCCAGAGCCAAGGCTTATAAGAAATGCAATTAAAATAGCCGACTCTGAGGCCTTGTAAGAAATCGGGAAAAATAGTGGAGACCAAAAGGGTGCCAAATAGCCTACAAGTCAGCCTAGTGTCACCGCAAACACCCGAACAGGTCTCGTTGAGGTGCTATATTGACTTGAATGGAAAACGCAAGGCTTGGACCGAAAGGTTGGTACGACAGCCAATTGAGCACCGATTGCCTTGGGTATAGGCCCGAATGGAAGCGTTTGACGAGGACTATAAGATTATGTCATCAGCCCTCGAGTCGCAGGTCACCTGACATTCACGACTTGGTCAAACACTGCGTTCGAAGCCATACGAAATGCACAAGGCAACCCCAAAGCACAGACGTTAAGGTTTGCGACAACTCCACAACACAGACGTTAAGGTTAGTGGTCCCACTCCCCCGACGGAATTCACCAGAATATAAAATTTTTTCGGCAGGTTCGGAAAGGAAACCGCGGACCAAGCAATCCAGCAAGGCAATGCACGGGTTAGCAACAGAATCCCGCAAGACGTTGGCGAACTAGCCACTCAGACCTCCCCGCTATCGTAAAGGAAATCGCGGGTGACCGAGTCAACGGAAGGACGTACTCAGAGGTGTACAACACGAAGGCCAACAGTACATCACCAAGTACAATAGCAGGGGATCAACCTAGTCTGCCTAGTGAGTATCATCCCTTGCAACAACAGCAACAGGCACATTCCGAGTGCTCTACCGACCAGTCCACTCAGACCCAGACTAGCAGGAGTCCGAGTCATACAACACGACCCCGTTCATCGACTCATCATCAGGCGGACTTGTGGCAGCATACAGAGCATTATAGTGGGCAATACATCATTGAAAGAGTCAAGTGAACACATTCTACCCATCAGACTTGGAGAACACCGACTACCAACACCGCATCTGGCACCCACTCCAATAATCACTTGCCGAGCCAACAGGAGGCTATAACGAAAGGGAAGTGCATGCCAAAAGAAGATACAAACTGCCGGAATCAGCAGACGGATCCAGGGAGACTAGCTATCTTACCCGGGAATCCGGGGCTGGATTCCGTGATACAGGTCCCCAAATCCACGGGAATCCATGGCGCAGCTATGAAAAACCCCGCTCAAACTGCTGGAATCCATAGCGCACTTGAGATTTGCCTACCCAAACTGCTGGAATCCATAGCGCAGTTGAGATTTGCCCACCCAAACTGCTGGAATCCATAGTGCAGTTAGATTTTCCCTGATAAGCACTCACCACCGACTAAAAGGAACGACAAAACAAAGACACTCCTTATAGCCAACAGCAAAGCCATATAATGAACCCAACTCAAAAGGAACTCACACAGCCAACCGAAACATCCAAACGAATATCGTCATTATAGTCAACGGCCTAGCACTATAATGACAGTGCAGAAAAATATAGCTGGAACCAAATATGTCCCAAATGGCTTACAAACCATGGTAGTGTCACCGCGAATGGCCTGACAGGTCTCGTTGACTTGCTATATGGCCTCGAACGGAAACCGTAGGCCGAAAGCCGAAACTCTGATAGCGCAGTCAATTGTGCGCGGATTGCCTTGGATATAGGCTCGAATTGAAGCGTTTGAGTAGCGCTATAAGGGTTGATAGTGTTCGGGTGAATCGAACACCACAATGGTACTCAGGTATCGGGACGTCTTGAATATATTTGGCCATCTGGTTGAACGGACAAGTACACTGCATCAATTGAATACGGCGCACTGATAGGCCTTCAGAACCAGGCATTAGAGACCTCTGGTATCCTGACAAGGTTTAGGGACATCAAGCTCAAGTGGTATAGACACTGCGTAAACGACACAAGCACCAAACACACTGATCAAAGCTATAAGGAATCCAGCAAGTCAATACCAGAGCAGAGACGTTAAGGTTGGCGACAACTCAACAGCACGGATGTTAGGGTTGGCGACATCACTCCCCCGATGGAATCCACTGTTATCCTAAATTTTTTTGGCAGGTTCGGAAAGGAAATCGAAGAGCACACAATCCAGCAAGGCAGTGTACGGGTTAACAACGGAATGCAGCAAGACATTGGCGAACTAGCCGCTCATAGCTGCCCGCTAGAACGTAAAGGAAACCAAGGTCATCAGAGTGAAGGGAAGAGATGTATTCAAGTAGCGACCAGCCATTATAAGGCCAGATTGCACAGAGACTCTCAATACAAGGCTTCAAGGGTCATCACAGTGAACAGGAGCACGTATTCAAAGGCTAAGCAACCATTATAAGGCCAGAACAGTACCCAGTACAACCAGAGCCTTATAGTGTTCAATTGAGTCAATGCAATACAAGACTGTGTTGCACCAGCCAAGTGAACACTGTTGAGCCCATGTATCAGCAGCCAGAGTCAATGCCTTGTAATGGTGCAAAGTCTTGGTGATATAGCTTGGAATGCTAGCTACGGTAACGGGGAATTGGGCACCCAATTCCTTCAAAAGGGTCCCAGAACGAGGGGAATTCGGGGCAACAACGACAGCGTGGGAGGGAATAGGGGGCAACTCCGAAAAATGCCTCCCAAATCCAGGGAATTCGGAGCAACAGCTGGAATAGGGGGCAACACGAACTCTGCCAGAATTTTCGGACAAGAAACAAACACACAATAAATATAGTCGAACACAGCACCCTATAAGAAATCAAAAAGGACAACAGAATCTTATAGTCACCAGCCAGGCCTTATAAGAATTGCGACTCACTGCCAAAAAAATTATAAGCCAGAGCCAAGGCTTATAAGAAATGCAATTAAAATAGCCGACTCTGAGGCCTTGTAAGAAATCGGGAAAAATAGTGGAGACCAAAAGGGTGCCAAATAGCCTACAAGTCAGCCTAGTGTCACCGCAAACACCCGAACAGGTCTCGTTGAGGTGCTATATTGACTTGAATGGAAAACGCAAGGCTTGGACCGAAAGGTTGGTACGACAGCCAATTGAGCACCGATTGCCTTGGGTATAGGCCCGAATGGAAGCGTTTGACGAGGACTATAAGATTATGTCATCAGCCCTCGAGTCGCAGGTCACCTGACATTCACGACTTGGTCAAACACTGCGTTCGAAGCCATACGAAATGCACAAGGCAACCCCAAAGCACAGACGTTAAGGTTTGCGACAACTCCACAACACAGACGTTAAGGTTAGTGGTCCCACTCCCCCGACGGAATTCACCAGAATATAAAATTTTTTCGGCAGGTTCGGAAAGGAAACCGCGGACCAAGCAATCCAGCAAGGCAATGCACGGGTTAGCAACAGAATCCCGCAAGACGTTGGCGAACTAGCCACTCAGACCTCCCCGCTATCGTAAAGGAAATCGCGGGTGACCGAGTCAACGGAAGGACGTACTCAGAGGTGTACAACACGAAGGCCAACAGTACATCACCAAGTACAATAGCAGGGGATCAACCTAGTCTGCCTAGTGAGTATCATCCCTTGCAACAACAGCAACAGGCACATTCCGAGTGCTCTACCGACCAGTCCACTCAGACCCAGACTAGCAGGAGTCCGAGTCATACAACACGACCCCGTTCATCGACTCATCATCAGGCGGACTTGTGGCAGCATACAGAGCATTATAGTGGGCAATACATCATTGAAAGAGTCAAGTGAACACATTCTACCCATCAGACTTGGAGAACACCGACTACCAACACCGCATCTGGCACCCACTCCAATAATCACTTGCCGAGCCAACAGGAGGCTATAACGAAAGGGAAGTGCATGCCAAAAGAAGATACAAACTGCCGGAATCAGCAGACGGATCCAGGGAGACTAGCTATCTTACCCGGGAATCCGGGGCTGGATTCCGTGATACAGGTCCCCAAATCCACGGGAATCCATGGCGCAGCTATGAAAAACCCCGCTCAAACTGCTGGAATCCATAGCGCACTTGAGATTTGCCTACCCAAACTGCTGGAATCCATAGCGCAGTTGAGATTTGCCCACCCAAACTGCTGGAATCCATAGTGCAGTTAGATTTTCCCTGATAAGCACTCACCACCGACTAAAAGGAACGACAAAACAAAGACACTCCTTATAGCCAACAGCAAAGCCATATAATGAACCCAACTCAAAAGGAACTCACACAGCCAACCGAAACATCCAAACGAATATCGTCATTATAGTCAACGGCCTAGCACTATAATGACAGTGCAGAAAAATATAGCTGGAACCAAATATGTCCCAAATGGCTTACAAACCATGGTAGTGTCACCGCGAATGGCCTGACAGGTCTCGTTGACTTGCTATATGGCCTCGAACGGAAACCGTAGGCCGAAAGCCGAAACTCTGATAGCGCAGTCAATTGTGCGCGGATTGCCTTGGATATAGGCTCGAATTGAAGCGTTTGAGTAGCGCTATAAGGGTTGATAGTGTTCGGGTGAATCGAACACCACAATGGTACTCAGGTATCGGGACGTCTTGAATATATTTGGCCATCTGGTTGAACGGACAAGTACACTGCATCAATTGAATACGGCGCACTGATAGGCCTTCAGAACCAGGCATTAGAGACCTCTGGTATCCTGACAAGGTTTAGGGACATCAAGCTCAAGTGGTATAGACACTGCGTAAACGACACAAGCACCAAACACACTGATCAAAGCTATAAGGAATCCAGCAAGTCAATACCAGAGCAGAGACGTTAAGGTTGGCGACAACTCAACAGCACGGATGTTAGGGTTGGCGACATCACTCCCCCGATGGAATCCACTGTTATCCTAAATTTTTTTGGCAGGTTCGGAAAGGAAATCGAAGAGCACACAATCCAGCAAGGCAGTGTACGGGTTAACAACGGAATGCAGCAAGACATTGGCGAACTAGCCGCTCATAGCTGCCCGCTAGAACGTAAAGGAAACCAAGGTCATCAGAGTGAAGGGAAGAGATGTATTCAAGTAGCGACCAGCCATTATAAGGCCAGATTGCACAGAGACTCTCAATACAAGGCTTCAAGGGTCATCACAGTGAACAGGAGCACGTATTCAAAGGCTAAGCAACCATTATAAGGCCAGAACAGTACCCAGTACAACCAGAGCCTTATAGTGTTCAATTGAGTCAATGCAATACAAGACTGTGTTGCACCAGCCAAGTGAACACTGTTGAGCCCATGTATCAGCAGCCAGAGTCAATGCCTTGTAATGGTGCAAAGTCTTGGTGATATAGCTTGGAATGCTAGCTACGGTAACGGGGAATTGGGCACCCAATTCCTTCAAAAGGGTCCCAGAACGAGGGGAATTCGGGGCAACAACGACAGCGTGGGAGGGAATAGGGGGCAACTCCGAAAAATGCCTCCCAAATCCAGGGAATTCGGAGCAACAGCTGGAATAGGGGGCAACACGAACTCTGCCAGAATTTTCGGACAAGAAACAAACACACAATAAATATAGTCGAACACAGCACCCTATAAGAAATCAAAAAGGACAACAGAATCTTATAGTCACCAGCCAGGCCTTATAAGAATTGCGACTCACTGCCAAAAAAATTATAAGCCAGAGCCAAGGCTTATAAGAAATGCAATTAAAATAGCCGACTCTGAGGCCTTGTAAGAAATCGGGAAAAATAGTGGAGACCAAAAGGGTGCCAAATAGCCTACAAGTCAGCCTAGTGTCACCGCAAACACCCGAACAGGTCTCGTTGAGGTGCTATATTGACTTGAATGGAAAACGCAAGGCTTGGACCGAAAGGTTGGTACGACAGCCAATTGAGCACCGATTGCCTTGGGTATAGGCCCGAATGGAAGCGTTTGACGAGGACTATAAGATTATGTCATCAGCCCTCGAGTCGCAGGTCACCTGACATTCACGACTTGGTCAAACACTGCGTTCGAAGCCATACGAAATGCACAAGGCAACCCCAAAGCACAGACGTTAAGGTTTGCGACAACTCCACAACACAGACGTTAAGGTTAGTGGTCCCACTCCCCCGACGGAATTCACCAGAATATAAAATTTTTTCGGCAGGTTCGGAAAGGAAACCGCGGACCAAGCAATCCAGCAAGGCAATGCACGGGTTAGCAACAGAATCCCGCAAGACGTTGGCGAACTAGCCACTCAGACCTCCCCGCTATCGTAAAGGAAATCGCGGGTGACCGAGTCAACGGAAGGACGTACTCAGAGGTGTACAACACGAAGGCCAACAGTACATCACCAAGTACAATAGCAGGGGATCAACCTAGTCTGCCTAGTGAGTATCATCCCTTGCAACAACAGCAACAGGCACATTCCGAGTGCTCTACCGACCAGTCCACTCAGACCCAGACTAGCAGGAGTCCGAGTCATACAACACGACCCCGTTCATCGACTCATCATCAGGCGGACTTGTGGCAGCATACAGAGCATTATAGTGGGCAATACATCATTGAAAGAGTCAAGTGAACACATTCTACCCATCAGACTTGGAGAACACCGACTACCAACACCGCATCTGGCACCCACTCCAATAATCACTTGCCGAGCCAACAGGAGGCTATAACGAAAGGGAAGTGCATGCCAAAAGAAGATACAAACTGCCGGAATCAGCAGACGGATCCAGGGAGACTAGCTATCTTACCCGGGAATCCGGGGCTGGATTCCGTGATACAGGTCCCCAAATCCACGGGAATCCATGGCGCAGCTATGAAAAACCCCGCTCAAACTGCTGGAATCCATAGCGCACTTGAGATTTGCCTACCCAAACTGCTGGAATCCATAGCGCAGTTGAGATTTGCCCACCCAAACTGCTGGAATCCATAGTGCAGTTAGATTTTCCCTGATAAGCACTCACCACCGACTAAAAGGAACGACAAAACAAAGACACTCCTTATAGCCAACAGCAAAGCCATATAATGAACCCAACTCAAAAGGAACTCACACAGCCAACCGAAACATCCAAACGAATATCGTCATTATAGTCAACGGCCTAGCACTAGCTATCTTACCCGGGAATGCGGGGCTGGATTCCGTGATAAAGGTCCCCAAATCCACGGGAATCCATGGCGCAGCTATGAAAAACCCCACTCAAACTGCTGGAATCCATAGCGCACTTGAGATTTGCCTACCCAAACTGCTGGAATCCATGGCGCAGTTGGGATTTGCCCACCCAAACTATTGGAATCCATAGCGCAGTTGAGATTTGCCCACCCAAACTGCTGGAATCCATAGTGCAGTTAGATTTTCCCTGATAAGCACTCACCACCGACTAAAAGGAACGACAAAACAAAGACACTCCTTATAGCCAACAGCAAAGCCATATAATGAACCCAACTCAAAAGGAACTCACACAGCCAACCGAAACATCCAAACAAATATCGTCATTATAGTCAACGGCCTAGCACTATAATGACAGTGCAGAAAAATATAGCTGGAACCAAATATGTCTCAAATGGCTTACAAACCATGGTAGTGTCACCGCGAATGGCCTGACAGGTCTCGTTGACTTGCTATATGGCCTCGAACGGAAACCGTAGGCCGAAAGCCGAAACTCTGATAGCGCAGTCAATTGTGCGCCGATTGCCTTGGATATAGGCTCGAATTGAAGCGTTTGAGTAGCGCTATAAGGGTTGATAGTGTTCGGGTGAATCGAACACCACAATGGTACTCAGGTATCGGGACGTCTTGAATATATTTGGCCATCTGGTTGAACGGACAAGTACACTGCATCAATTGAATACGGCGCACTGATAGGCCTTCAGAACCAGGCATTAGAGACCTCTGGTATCCTGACAAGGTTTAGGGACATCAAGCTCAAGTGGTATAGACACTGCGTAAACGACGCAAGCACCAAACACCCCGATCAAAGCTATACGGAATCCAGCAAGTCAATACCAGAGCAGAGACGTTAAGGTTGGCGACAACTCAACAGCACGGATGTTAGGGTTGGCGACATCACTCCCCCGATGGAATCCACTGTTATCCTAAATTTTTTTGGCAGGTTCGGAAAGGAAATCGAAGAGCACACAATCTAGCAAGGCAGTGTACGGGTTAACAACGGAATGCAGCAAGACATTGGCGAACTAGCCGCTCATAGCTGCCCGCTAGAACGTAAAGGAAACCAAGGTCATCAGAGTGAAGGGAAGAGAAGTATTCAAGTAGGGACCAGCCATTATAAGGCCAGATTGCACAGAGACTCAATACAAGGCTTCAAGGGTCATCACAGTGAACAGGAGGACGTATTCAAAGGCTAAGCAACCATTATAAGGCCAGAACAGTACCCAGTACAACCAGAGCCTTATAGTGTTCAATTGAGTCAATGCAATACAAGACTGTGTTGCCCCAGCCAAGTGAACACTGTTGAGCCCATGTATCAGCAGCCAGAGTCAATGCCTTGTAATGGTGCAAAGTCTTGGTGATATAGCTTGGAATGCTGAGGGGAATCCAGAAAGACTAGCTACGGTAACGGGGAATTGGGCACCCAATTCCTTCAAAAGGGTTCCAGAACGAGGGGAATTCGGGGCAACAACGACAGCGTGGGAGGGAATAGGGGGCAACTCCGAAAAATGCCTCCCAAATCCAGGGAATTCGGAGCAACAGCTGGAATAGGGGACAACACGAACTCTGCCAGAATTTTCGGACAAGAAACAAACACACAATAAATATAGTCGAACACAGCACCCTATAAGAAATCAAAAAGGACAACAGAATCTTATAGTCACCAGCCAGGCCTTATAAGAATCGCGACTCACTGCCAAAAAAAATTATAAGCCAGAGCCAAGGCTTATAAGAAATGCAATTAAAATAGCCGACTCTGAGGCCTTGTAAGAAACCAGGAAAAATAGTGGAGACCAAAAGGGTGCCAAATAGGCTAGAAATCAGCCTAGTGTCACCGCAAACACCCGAACAGGTCTCGTTGACTTGCTATATTGACTTGAAGGGAAATCATACAGCTTGGACCGAAAGCACGGTACGACAGTGAATTGAGCACCGAATACCTTGGGTATAGGCTCGAATTGAAGCGTTCGAGGAGGGCTATAAGATTATGTCATCAGCGATTGAGTCGCAGGTCACCTGACATTCCCGACTTGGTCAAACACTGCGTTCGAAGCCATACGAAATACACAAGGCAACACCAGAGCACAGACGTTAAGGTTGGCGACAACTCCACACCACGACGTTAAGGTTAGTGGTCCCACTCCCCCGACGGAATTCACCAGAATATAAAATTTTTTCGGCAGCTTCGGAAAGGAAACCGCGGACCAAGCAATCCAGCAAGGCAATGCACGGGTTAGCAACAGAATCCCGCAAGACGTTGGCGAACTAGCCACTCAGACCTCCCCGCTATCGTAAAGGAAATCGCGGGTGACCGAGTCAACGGAAGGACGTACTCAGGTGTACAACACGAAGGCCAACAGTACATCACCAAGTACAATAGCAGGGGATCAACCCAGTCTGCCTAGTGAGTATCATCCCTTGCAACAACAGCAACGGGCACATTCTGAGTGCTCTACCGACCAGTCCACTCAGACCCAGACTAGCAGGAGTCCGAGTCATACAACACGACCCCGTTCATCGACTCATCATCATGCGGACTTGTGGCAGCATACAGAGCATTATAGTGGGCAATACATCATTGAAAGAGTCAAGTGAACACATTCTACCCATCAGACTTGGAGAACACCGACTACCAACACCGCATCTGGCACCCACTCCAATAATCACTTGCCGAGCCAACAGGAGGCTAGCTATCTTACCCGGGAATGCGGGGCTGGATTCCGTGATAAAGGTCCCCAAATCCACGGGAATCCATGGCGCAGCTATGAAAAACCCCACTCAAACTGCTGGAATCCATAGCGCACTTGAGATTTGCCTACCCAAACTGCTGGAATCCATGGCGCAGTTGGGATTTGCCCACCCAAACTATTGGAATCCATAGCGCAGTTGAGATTTGCCCACCCAAACTGCTGGAATCCATAGTGCAGTTAGATTTTCCCTGATAAGCACTCACCACCGACTAAAAGGAACGACAAAACAAAGACACTCCTTATAGCCAACAGCAAAGCCATATAATGAACCCAACTCAAAAGGAACTCACACAGCCAACCGAAACATCCAAACAAATATCGTCATTATAGTCAACGGCCTAGCACTATAATGACAGTGCAGAAAAATATAGCTGGAACCAAATATGTCTCAAATGGCTTACAAACCATGGTAGTGTCACCGCGAATGGCCTGACAGGTCTCGTTGACTTGCTATATGGCCTCGAACGGAAACCGTAGGCCGAAAGCCGAAACTCTGATAGCGCAGTCAATTGTGCGCCGATTGCCTTGGATATAGGCTCGAATTGAAGCGTTTGAGTAGCGCTATAAGGGTTGATAGTGTTCGGGTGAATCGAACACCACAATGGTACTCAGGTATCGGGACGTCTTGAATATATTTGGCCATCTGGTTGAACGGACAAGTACACTGCATCAATTGAATACGGCGCACTGATAGGCCTTCAGAACCAGGCATTAGAGACCTCTGGTATCCTGACAAGGTTTAGGGACATCAAGCTCAAGTGGTATAGACACTGCGTAAACGACGCAAGCACCAAACACCCCGATCAAAGCTATACGGAATCCAGCAAGTCAATACCAGAGCAGAGACGTTAAGGTTGGCGACAACTCAACAGCACGGATGTTAGGGTTGGCGACATCACTCCCCCGATGGAATCCACTGTTATCCTAAATTTTTTTGGCAGGTTCGGAAAGGAAATCGAAGAGCACACAATCTAGCAAGGCAGTGTACGGGTTAACAACGGAATGCAGCAAGACATTGGCGAACTAGCCGCTCATAGCTGCCCGCTAGAACGTAAAGGAAACCAAGGTCATCAGAGTGAAGGGAAGAGAAGTATTCAAGTAGGGACCAGCCATTATAAGGCCAGATTGCACAGAGACTCAATACAAGGCTTCAAGGGTCATCACAGTGAACAGGAGGACGTATTCAAAGGCTAAGCAACCATTATAAGGCCAGAACAGTACCCAGTACAACCAGAGCCTTATAGTGTTCAATTGAGTCAATGCAATACAAGACTGTGTTGCCCCAGCCAAGTGAACACTGTTGAGCCCATGTATCAGCAGCCAGAGTCAATGCCTTGTAATGGTGCAAAGTCTTGGTGATATAGCTTGGAATGCTGAGGGGAATCCAGAAAGACTAGCTACGGTAACGGGGAATTGGGCACCCAATTCCTTCAAAAGGGTTCCAGAACGAGGGGAATTCGGGGCAACAACGACAGCGTGGGAGGGAATAGGGGGCAACTCCGAAAAATGCCTCCCAAATCCAGGGAATTCGGAGCAACAGCTGGAATAGGGGACAACACGAACTCTGCCAGAATTTTCGGACAAGAAACAAACACACAATAAATATAGTCGAACACAGCACCCTATAAGAAATCAAAAAGGACAACAGAATCTTATAGTCACCAGCCAGGCCTTATAAGAATCGCGACTCACTGCCAAAAAAAATTATAAGCCAGAGCCAAGGCTTATAAGAAATGCAATTAAAATAGCCGACTCTGAGGCCTTGTAAGAAACCAGGAAAAATAGTGGAGACCAAAAGGGTGCCAAATAGGCTAGAAATCAGCCTAGTGTCACCGCAAACACCCGAACAGGTCTCGTTGACTTGCTATATTGACTTGAAGGGAAATCATACAGCTTGGACCGAAAGCACGGTACGACAGTGAATTGAGCACCGAATACCTTGGGTATAGGCTCGAATTGAAGCGTTCGAGGAGGGCTATAAGATTGTATCATCAGCGATTGAGTCGCAGGTCACCTGACATTCCCGACTTGGTCAAACACTGCGTTCGAAGCCATACGGAATACACAAGGCAACACCAGAGCACAGACGTTAAGGTTGGCGACAACTCCACACCACGGACGTTAAGGTTAGTGGTCCCACTCCCCCGACGGAATTCACCAGAATATAAAATTTTTTCGGCAGCTTCGGAAAGGAAACCGCGGACCAAGCAATCCAGCAAGGCAATGCACGGGTTAGCAACAGAATCCCGCAAGACGTTGGCGAACTAGCCACTCAGACCTCCCCGCTATCGTAAAGGAAATCGCGGGTGACCGAGTCAACGGAAGGACGTACTCAGGTGTACAACACGAAGGCCAACAGTACATCACCAAGTACAATAGCAGGGGATCAACCCAGTCTGCCTAGTGAGTATCATCCCTTGCAACAACAGCAACGGGCACATTCTGAGTGCTCTACCGACCAGTCCACTCAGACCCAGACTAGCAGGAGTCCGAGTCATACAACACGACCCCGTTCATCGACTCATCATCATGCGGACTTGTGGCAGCATACAGAGCATTATAGTGGGCAATACATCATTGAAAGAGTCAAGTGAACACATTCTACCCATCAGACTTGGAGAACACCGACTACCAACACCGCATCTGGCACCCACTCCAATAATCACTTGCCGAGCCAACAGGAGGCTAGCTATCTTACCCGGGAATGCGGGGCTGGATTCCGTGATAAAGGTCCCCAAATCCACGGGAATCCATGGCGCAGCTATGAAAAACCCCACTCAAACTGCTGGAATCCATAGCGCACTTGAGATTTGCCTACCCAAACTGCTGGAATCCATGGCGCAGTTGGGATTTGCCCACCCAAACTATTGGAATCCATAGCGCAGTTGAGATTTGCCCACCCAAACTGCTGGAATCCATAGTGCAGTTAGATTTTCCCTGATAAGCACTCACCACCGACTAAAAGGAACGACAAAACAAAGACACTCCTTATAGCCAACAGCAAAGCCATATAATGAACCCAACTCAAAAGGAACTCACACAGCCAACCGAAACATCCAAACAAATATCGTCATTATAGTCAACGGCCTAGCACTATAATGACAGTGCAGAAAAATATAGCTGGAACCAAATATGTCTCAAATGGCTTACAAACCATGGTAGTGTCACCGCGAATGGCCTGACAGGTCTCGTTGACTTGCTATATGGCCTCGAACGGAAACCGTAGGCCGAAAGCCGAAACTCTGATAGCGCAGTCAATTGTGCGCCGATTGCCTTGGATATAGGCTCGAATTGAAGCGTTTGAGTAGCGCTATAAGGGTTGATAGTGTTCGGGTGAATCGAACACCACAATGGTACTCAGGTATCGGGACGTCTTGAATATATTTGGCCATCTGGTTGAACGGACAAGTACACTGCATCAATTGAATACGGCGCACTGATAGGCCTTCAGAACCAGGCATTAGAGACCTCTGGTATCCTGACAAGG
The DNA here is from genome assembly GCA_037176885.1 of Favolaschia claudopus. NCBI lineage: Eukaryota > Fungi > Basidiomycota > Agaricomycetes > Agaricales > Mycenaceae > Favolaschia > Favolaschia claudopus. Next base: position 42,660 of record JAWWNJ010000048.1, on the reverse strand, counting down.
TTTAGGGACATCAAGCTCAAGTGGTATAGACACTGCGTAAACGACGCAAGCACCAAACACCCCGATCAAAGCTATACGGAATCCAGCAAGTCAATACCAGAGCAGAGACGTTAAGGTTGGCGACAACTCAACAGCACGGATGTTAGGGTTGGCGACATCACTCCCCCGATGGAATCCACTGTTATCCTAAATTTTTTTGGCAGGTTCGGAAAGGAAATCGAAGAGCACACAATCTAGCAAGGCAGTGTACGGGTTAACAACGGAATGCAGCAAGACATTGGCGAACTAGCCGCTCATAGCTGCCCGCTAGAACGTAAAGGAAACCAAGGTCATCAGAGTGAAGGGAAGAGAAGTATTCAAGTAGGGACCAGCCATTATAAGGCCAGATTGCACAGAGACTCAATACAAGGCTTCAAGGGTCATCACAGTGAACAGGAGGACGTATTCAAAGGCTAAGCAACCATTATAAGGCCAGAACAGTACCCAGTACAACCAGAGCCTTATAGTGTTCAATTGAGTCAATGCAATACAAGACTGTGTTGCCCCAGCCAAGTGAACACTGTTGAGCCCATGTATCAGCAGCCAGAGTCAATGCCTTGTAATGGTGCAAAGTCTTGGTGATATAGCTTGGAATGCTGAGGGGAATCCAGAAAGACTAGCTACGGTAACGGGGAATTGGGCACCCAATTCCTTCAAAAGGGTTCCAGAACGAGGGGAATTCGGGGCAACAACGACAGCGTGGGAGGGAATAGGGGGCAACTCCGAAAAATGCCTCCCAAATCCAGGGAATTCGGAGCAACAGCTGGAATAGGGGGACAACACGAACTCTGCCAGAATTTTCGGACAAGAAACAAACACACAATAAATATAGTCGAACACAGCACCCTATAAGAAATCAAAAAGGACAACAGAATCTTATAGTCACCAGCCAGGCCTTATAAGAATCGCGACTCACTGCCAAAAAAAATTATAAGCCAGAGCCAAGGCTTATAAGAAATGCAATTAAAATAGCCGACTCTGAGGCCTTGTAAGAAACCAGGAAAAATAGTGGAGACCAAAAGGGTGCCAAATAGGCTAGAAATCAGCCTAGTGTCACCGCAAACACCCGAACAGGTCTCGTTGACTTGCTATATTGACTTGAAGGGAAATCATACAGCTTGGACCGAAAGCACGGTACGACAGTGAATTGAGCACCGAATACCTTGGGTATAGGCTCGAATTGAAGCGTTCGAGGAGGGCTATAAGATTGTATCATCAGCGATTGAGTCGCAGGTCACCTGACATTCCCGACTTGGTCAAACACTGCGTTCGAAGCCATACGGAATACACAAGGCAACACCAGAGCACAGACGTTAAGGTTGGCGACAACTCCACACCACGGACGTTAAGGTTAGTGGTCCCACTCCCCCGACGGAATTCACCAGAATATAAAATTTTTTCGGCAGCTTCGGAAAGGAAACCGCGGACCAAGCAATCCAGCAAGGCAATGCACGGGTTAGCAACAGAATCCCGCAAGACGTTGGCGAACTAGCCACTCAGACCTCCCCGCTATCGTAAAGGAAATCGCGGGTGACCGAGTCAACGGAAGGACGTACTCAGGTGTACAACACGAAGGCCAACAGTACATCACCAAGTACAATAGCAGGGGATCAACCCAGTCTGCCTAGTGAGTATCATCCCTTGCAACAACAGCAACGGGCACATTCTGAGTGCTCTACCGACCAGTCCACTCAGACCCAGACTAGCAGGAGTCCGAGTCATACAACACGACCCCGTTCATCGACTCATCATCATGCGGACTTGTGGCAGCATACAGAGCATTATAGTGGGCAATACATCATTGAAAGAGTCAAGTGAACACATTCTACCCATCAGACTTGGAGAACACCGACTACCAACACCGCATCTGGCACCCACTCCAATAATCACTTGCCGAGCCAACAGGAGGCTAGCTATCTTACCCGGGAATGCGGGGCTGGATTCCGTGATAAAGGTCCCCAAATCCACGGGAATCCATGGCGCAGCTATGAAAAACCCCACTCAAACTGCTGGAATCCATAGCGCACTTGAGATTTGCCTACCCAAACTGCTGGAATCCATGGCGCAGTTGGGATTTGCCCACCCAAACTATTGGAATCCATAGCGCAGTTGAGATTTGCCCACCCAAACTGCTGGAATCCATAGTGCAGTTAGATTTTCCCTGATAAGCACTCACCACCGACTAAAAGGAACGACAAAACAAAGACACTCCTTATAGCCAACAGCAAAGCCATATAATGAACCCAACTCAAAAGGAACTCACACAGCCAACCGAAACATCCAAACAAATATCGTCATTATAGTCAACGGCCTAGCACTATAATGACAGTGCAGAAAAATATAGCTGGAACCAAATATGTCTCAAATGGCTTACAAACCATGGTAGTGTCACCGCGAATGGCCTGACAGGTCTCGTTGACTTGCTATATGGCCTCGAACGGAAACCGTAGGCCGAAAGCCGAAACTCTGATAGCGCAGTCAATTGTGCGCCGATTGCCTTGGATATAGGCTCGAATTGAAGCGTTTGAGTAGCGCTATAAGGGTTGATAGTGTTCGGGTGAATCGAACACCACAATGGTACTCAGGTATCGGGACGTCTTGAATATATTTGGCCATCTGGTTGAACGGACAAGTACACTGCATCAATTGAATACGGCGCACTGATAGGCCTTCAGAACCAGGCATTAGAGACCTCTGGTATCCTGACAAGGTTTAGGGACATCAAGCTCAAGTGGTATAGACACTGCGTAAACGACGCAAGCACCAAACACCCCGATCAAAGCTATACGGAATCCAGCAAGTCAATACCAGAGCAGAGACGTTAAGGTTGGCGACAACTCAACAGCACGGATGTTAGGGTTGGCGACATCACTCCCCCGATGGAATCCACTGTTATCCTAAATTTTTTTGGCAGGTTCGGAAAGGAAATCGAAGAGCACACAATCTAGCAAGGCAGTGTACGGGTTAACAACGGAATGCAGCAAGACATTGGCGAACTAGCCGCTCATAGCTGCCCGCTAGAACGTAAAGGAAACCAAGGTCATCAGAGTGAAGGGAAGAGAAGTATTCAAGTAGGGACCAGCCATTATAAGGCCAGATTGCACAGAGACTCAATACAAGGCTTCAAGGGTCATCACAGTGAACAGGAGGACGTATTCAAAGGCTAAGCAACCATTATAAGGCCAGAACAGTACCCAGTACAACCAGAGCCTTATAGTGTTCAATTGAGTCAATGCAATACAAGACTGTGTTGCCCCAGCCAAGTGAACACTGTTGAGCCCATGTATCAGCAGCCAGAGTCAATGCCTTGTAATGGTGCAAAGTCTTGGTGATATAGCTTGGAATGCTGAGGGGAATCCAGAAAGACTAGCTACGGTAACGGGGAATTGGGCACCCAATTCCTTCAAAAGGGTTCCAGAACGAGGGGAATTCGGGGCAACAACGACAGCGTGGGAGGGAATAGGGGGCAACTCCGAAAAATGCCTCCCAAATCCAGGGAATTCGGAGCAACAGCTGGAATAGGGGACAACACGAACTCTGCCAGAATTTTCGGACAAGAAACAAACACACAATAAATATAGTCGAACACAGCACCCTATAAGAAATCAAAAAGGACAACAGAATCTTATAGTCACCAGCCAGGCCTTATAAGAATCGCGACTCACTGCCAAAAAAAATTATAAGCCAGAGCCAAGGCTTATAAGAAATGCAATTAAAATAGCCGACTCTGAGGCCTTGTAAGAAACCAGGAAAAATAGTGGAGACCAAAAGGGTGCCAAATAGGCTAGAAATCAGCCTAGTGTCACCGCAAACACCCGAACAGGTCTCGTTGACTTGCTATATTGACTTGAAGGGAAATCATACAGCTTGGACCGAAAGCACGGTACGACAGTGAATTGAGCACCGAATACCTTGGGTATAGGCTCGAATTGAAGCGTTCGAGGAGGGCTATAAGATTGTATCATCAGCGATTGAGTCGCAGGTCACCTGACATTCCCGACTTGGTCAAACACTGCGTTCGAAGCCATACGGAATACACAAGGCAACACCAGAGCACAGACGTTAAGGTTGGCGACAACTCCACACCACGGACGTTAAGGTTAGTGGTCCCACTCCCCCGACGGAATTCACCAGAATATAAAATTTTTTCGGCAGCTTCGGAAAGGAAACCGCGGACCAAGCAATCCAGCAAGGCAATGCACGGGTTAGCAACAGAATCCCGCAAGACGTTGGCGAACTAGCCACTCAGACCTCCCCGCTATCGTAAAGGAAATCGCGGGTGACCGAGTCAACGGAAGGACGTACTCAGGTGTACAACACGAAGGCCAACAGTACATCACCAAGTACAATAGCAGGGGATCAACCCAGTCTGCCTAGTGAGTATCATCCCTTGCAACAACAGCAACGGGCACATTCTGAGTGCTCTACCGACCAGTCCACTCAGACCCAGACTAGCAGGAGTCCGAGTCATACAACACGACCCCGTTCATCGACTCATCATCATGCGGACTTGTGGCAGCATACAGAGCATTATAGTGGGCAATACATCATTGAAAGAGTCAAGTGAACACATTCTACCCATCAGACTTGGAGAACACCGACTACCAACACCGCATCTGGCACCCACTCCAATAATCACTTGCCGAGCCAACAGGAGGCTAGCTATCTTACCCGGGAATGCGGGGCTGGATTCCGTGATAAAGGTCCCCAAATCCACGGGAATCCATGGCGCAGCTATGAAAAACCCCACTCAAACTGCTGGAATCCATAGCGCACTTGAGATTTGCCTACCCAAACTGCTGGAATCCATGGCGCAGTTGGGATTTGCCCACCCAAACTATTGGAATCCATAGCGCAGTTGAGATTTGCCCACCCAAACTGCTGGAATCCATAGTGCAGTTAGATTTTCCCTGATAAGCACTCACCACCGACTAAAAGGAACGACAAAACAAAGACACTCCTTATAGCCAACAGCAAAGCCATATAATGAACCCAACTCAAAAGGAACTCACACAGCCAACCGAAACATCCAAACAAATATCGTCATTATAGTCAACGGCCTAGCACTATAATGACAGTGCAGAAAAATATAGCTGGAACCAAATATGTCTCAAATGGCTTACAAACCATGGTAGTGTCACCGCGAATGGCCTGACAGGTCTCGTTGACTTGCTATATGGCCTCGAACGGAAACCGTAGGCCGAAAGCCGAAACTCTGATAGCGCAGTCAATTGTGCGCCGATTGCCTTGGATATAGGCTCGAATTGAAGCGTTTGAGTAGCGCTATAAGGGTTGATAGTGTTCGGGTGAATCGAACACCACAATGGTACTCAGGTATCGGGACGTCTTGAATATATTTGGCCATCTGGTTGAACGGACAAGTACACTGCATCAATTGAATACGGCGCACTGATAGGCCTTCAGAACCAGGCATTAGAGACCTCTGGTATCCTGACAAGGTTTAGGGACATCAAGCTCAAGTGGTATAGACACTGCGTAAACGACGCAAGCACCAAACACCCCGATCAAAGCTATACGGAATCCAGCAAGTCAATACCAGAGCAGAGACGTTAAGGTTGGCGACAACTCAACAGCACGGATGTTAGGGTTGGCGACATCACTCCCCCGATGGAATCCACTGTTATCCTAAATTTTTTTGGCAGGTTCGGAAAGGAAATCGAAGAGCACACAATCTAGCAAGGCAGTGTACGGGTTAACAACGGAATGCAGCAAGACATTGGCGAACTAGCCGCTCATAGCTGCCCGCTAGAACGTAAAGGAAACCAAGGTCATCAGAGTGAAGGGAAGAGAAGTATTCAAGTAGGGACCAGCCATTATAAGGCCAGATTGCACAGAGACTCAATACAAGGCTTCAAGGGTCATCACAGTGAACAGGAGGACGTATTCAAAGGCTAAGCAACCATTATAAGGCCAGAACAGTACCCAGTACAACCAGAGCCTTATAGTGTTCAATTGAGTCAATGCAATACAAGACTGTGTTGCCCCAGCCAAGTGAACACTGTTGAGCCCATGTATCAGCAGCCAGAGTCAATGCCTTGTAATGGTGCAAAGTCTTGGTGATATAGCTTGGAATGCTGAGGGGAATCCAGAAAGACTAGCTACGGTAACGGGGAATTGGGCACCCAATTCCTTCAAAAGGGTTCCAGAACGAGGGGAATTCGGGGCAACAACGACAGCGTGGGAGGGAATAGGGGGCAACTCCGAAAAATGCCTCCCAAATCCAGGGAATTCGGAGCAACAGCTGGAATAGGGGACAACACGAACTCTGCCAGAATTTTCGGACAAGAAACAAACACACAATAAATATAGTCGAACACAGCACCCTATAAGAAATCAAAAAGGACAACAGAATCTTATAGTCACCAGCCAGGCCTTATAAGAATCGCGACTCACTGCCAAAAAAAATTATAAGCCAGAGCCAAGGCTTATAAGAAATGCAATTAAAATAGCCGACTCTGAGGCCTTGTAAGAAACCAGGAAAAATAGTGGAGACCAAAAGGGTGCCAAATAGGCTAGAAATCAGCCTAGTGTCACCGCAAACACCCGAACAGGTCTCGTTGACTTGCTATATTGACTTGAAGGGAAATCATACAGCTTGGACCGAAAGCACGGTACGACAGTGAATTGAGCACCGAATACCTTGGGTATAGGCTCGAATTGAAGCGTTCGAGGAGGGCTATAAGATTGTATCATCAGCGATTGAGTCGCAGGTCACCTGACATTCCCGACTTGGTCAAACACTGCGTTCGAAGCCATACGGAATACACAAGGCAACACCAGAGCACAGACGTTAAGGTTGGCGACAACTCCACACCACGGACGTTAAGGTTAGTGGTCCCACTCCCCCGACGGAATTCACCAGAATATAAAATTTTTTCGGCAGCTTCGGAAAGGAAACCGCGGACCAAGCAATCCAGCAAGGCAATGCACGGGTTAGCAACAGAATCCCGCAAGACGTTGGCGAACTAGCCACTCAGACCTCCCCGCTATCGTAAAGGAAATCGCGGGTGACCGAGTCAACGGAAGGACGTACTCAGGTGTACAACACGAAGGCCAACAGTACATCACCAAGTACAATAGCAGGGGATCAACCCAGTCTGCCTAGTGAGTATCATCCCTTGCAACAACAGCAACGGGCACATTCTGAGTGCTCTACCGACCAGTCCACTCAGACCCAGACTAGCAGGAGTCCGAGTCATACAACACGACCCCGTTCATCGACTCATCATCATGCGGACTTGTGGCAGCATACAGAGCATTATAGTGGGCAATACATCATTGAAAGAGTCAAGTGAACACATTCTACCCATCAGACTTGGAGAACACCGACTACCAACACCGCATCTGGCACCCACTCCAATAATCACTTGCCGAGCCAACAGGAGGCTAGCTATCTTACCCGGGAATGCGGGGCTGGATTCCGTGATAAAGGTCCCCAAATCCACGGGAATCCATGGCGCAGCTATGAAAAACCCCACTCAAACTGCTGGAATCCATAGCGCACTTGAGATTTGCCTACCCAAACTGCTGGAATCCATGGCGCAGTTGGGATTTGCCCACCCAAACTATTGGAATCCATAGCGCAGTTGAGATTTGCCCACCCAAACTGCTGGAATCCATAGTGCAGTTAGATTTTCCCTGATAAGCACTCACCACCGACTAAAAGGAACGACAAAACAAAGACACTCCTTATAGCCAACAGCAAAGCCATATAATGAACCCAACTCAAAAGGAACTCACACAGCCAACCGAAACATCCAAACAAATATCGTCATTATAGTCAACGGCCTAGCACTATAATGACAGTGCAGAAAAATATAGCTGGAACCAAATATGTCTCAAATGGCTTACAAACCATGGTAGTGTCACCGCGAATGGCCTGACAGGTCTCGTTGACTTGCTATATGGCCTCGAACGGAAACCGTAGGCCGAAAGCCGAAACTCTGATAGCGCAGTCAATTGTGCGCCGATTGCCTTGGATATAGGCTCGAATTGAAGCGTTTGAGTAGCGCTATAAGGGTTGATAGTGTTCGGGTGAATCGAACACCACAATGGTACTCAGGTATCGGGACGTCTTGAATATATTTGGCCATCTGGTTGAACGGACAAGTACACTGCATCAATTGAATACGGCGCACTGATAGGCCTTCAGAACCAGGCATTAGAGACCTCTGGTATCCTGACAAGGTTTAGGGACATCAAGCTCAAGTGGTATAGACACTGCGTAAACGACGCAAGCACCAAACACCCCGATCAAAGCTATACGGAATCCAGCAAGTCAATACCAGAGCAGAGACGTTAAGGTTGGCGACAACTCAACAGCACGGATGTTAGGGTTGGCGACATCACTCCCCCGATGGAATCCACTGTTATCCTAAATTTTTTTGGCAGGTTCGGAAAGGAAATCGAAGAGCACACAATCTAGCAAGGCAGTGTACGGGTTAACAACGGAATGCAGCAAGACATTGGCGAACTAGCCGCTCATAGCTGCCCGCTAGAACGTAAAGGAAACCAAGGTCATCAGAGTGAAGGGAAGAGAAGTATTCAAGTAGGGACCAGCCATTATAAGGCCAGATTGCACAGAGACTCAATACAAGGCTTCAAGGGTCATCACAGTGAACAGGAGGACGTATTCAAAGGCTAAGCAACCATTATAAGGCCAGAACAGTACCCAGTACAACCAGAGCCTTATAGTGTTCAATTGAGTCAATGCAATACAAGACTGTGTTGCCCCAGCCAAGTGAACACTGTTGAGCCCATGTATCAGCAGCCAGAGTCAATGCCTTGTAATGGTGCAAAGTCTTGGTGATATAGCTTGGAATGCTGAGGGGAATCCAGAAAGACTAGCTACGGTAACGGGGAATTGGGCACCCAATTCCTTCAAAAGGGTTCCAGAACGAGGGGAATTCGGGGCAACAACGACAGCGTGGGAGGGAATAGGGGGCAACTCCGAAAAATGCCTCCCAAATCCAGGGAATTCGGAGCAACAGCTGGAATAGGGGACAACACGAACTCTGCCAGAATTTTCGGACAAGAAACAAACACACAATAAATATAGTCGAACACAGCACCCTATAAGAAATCAAAAAGGACAACAGAATCTTATAGTCACCAGCCAGGCCTTATAAGAATCGCGACTCACTGCCAAAAAAAATTATAAGCCAGAGCCAAGGCTTATAAGAAATGCAATTAAAATAGCCGACTCTGAGGCCTTGTAAGAAACCAGGAAAAATAGTGGAGACCAAAAGGGTGCCAAATAGGCTAGAAATCAGCCTAGTGTCACCGCAAACACCCGAACAGGTCTCGTTGACTTGCTATATTGACTTGAAGGGAAATCATACAGCTTGGACCGAAAGCACGGTACGACAGTGAATTGAGCACCGAATACCTTGGGTATAGGCTCGAATTGAAGCGTTCGAGGAGGGCTATAAGATTGTATCATCAGCGATTGAGTCGCAGGTCACCTGACATTCCCGACTTGGTCAAACACTGCGTTCGAAGCCATACGGAATACACAAGGCAACACCAGAGCACAGACGTTAAGGTTGGCGACAACTCCACACCACGGACGTTAAGGTTAGTGGTCCCACTCCCCCGACGGAATTCACCAGAATATAAAATTTTTTCGGCAGCTTCGGAAAGGAAACCGCGGACCAAGCAATCCAGCAAGGCAATGCACGGGTTAGCAACAGAATCCCGCAAGACGTTGGCGAACTAGCCACTCAGACCTCCCCGCTATCGTAAAGGAAATCGCGGGTGACCGAGTCAACGGAAGGACGTACTCAGGTGTACAACACGAAGGCCAACAGTACATCACCAAGTACAATAGCAGGGGATCAACCCAGTCTGCCTAGTGAGTATCATCCCTTGCAACAACAGCAACGGGCACATTCTGAGTGCTCTACCGACCAGTCCACTCAGACCCAGACTAGCAGGAGTCCGAGTCATACAACACGACCCCGTTCATCGACTCATCATCATGCGGACTTGTGGCAGCATACAGAGCATTATAGTGGGCAATACATCATTGAAAGAGTCAAGTGAACACATTCTACCCATCAGACTTGGAGAACACCGACTACCAACACCGCATCTGGCACCCACTCCAATAATCACTTGCCGAGCCAACAGGAGGCTAGCTATCTTACCCGGGAATGCGGGGCTGGATTCCGTGATAAAGGTCCCCAAATCCACGGGAATCCATGGCGCAGCTATGAAAAACCCCACTCAAACTGCTGGAATCCATAGCGCACTTGAGATTTGCCTACCCAAACTGCTGGAATCCATGGCGCAGTTGGGATTTGCCCACCCAAACTATTGGAATCCATAGCGCAGTTGAGATTTGCCCACCCAAACTGCTGGAATCCATAGTGCAGTTAGATTTTCCCTGATAAGCACTCACCACCGACTAAAAGGAACGACAAAACAAAGACACTCCTTATAGCCAACAGCAAAGCCATATAATGAACCCAACTCAAAAGGAACTCACACAGCCAACCGAAACATCCAAACAAATATCGTCATTATAGTCAACGGCCTAGCACTATAATGACAGTGCAGAAAAATATAGCTGGAACCAAATATGTCTCAAATGGCTTACAAACCATGGTAGTGTCACCGCGAATGGCCTGACAGGTCTCGTTGACTTGCTATATGGCCTCGAACGGAAACCGTAGGCCGAAAGCCGAAACTCTGATAGCGCAGTCAATTGTGCGCCGATTGCCTTGGATATAGGCTCGAATTGAAGCGTTTGAGTAGCGCTATAAGGGTTGATAGTGTTCGGGTGAATCGAACACCACAATGGTACTCAGGTATCGGGACGTCTTGAATATATTTGGCCATCTGGTTGAACGGACAAGTACACTGCATCAATTGAATACGGCGCACTGATAGGCCTTCAGAACCAGGCATTAGAGACCTCTGGTATCCTGACAAGGTTTAGGGACATCAAGCTCAAGTGGTATAGACACTGCGTAAACGACGCAAGCACCAAACACCCCGATCAAAGCTATACGGAATCCAGCAAGTCAATACCAGAGCAGAGACGTTAAGGTTGGCGACAACTCAACAGCACGGATGTTAGGGTTGGCGACATCACTCCCCCGATGGAATCCACTGTTATCCTAGCTATCTTACCCGGGAATCCGGGGCTGGATTCCGTGATACAGGTCCCCAAATCCACGGGAATCCATGGCGCAGCTATGAAAAACCCCGCTCAAACTGCTGGAATCCATAGCGCACTTGAGATTTGCCTACCCAAACTGCTGGAATCCATAGCGCAGTTGAGATTTGCCCACCCAAACTGCTGGAATCCATAGTGCAGTTAGATTTTCCCTGATAAGCACTCACCACCGACTAAAAGGAACGACAAAACAAAGACACTCCTTATAGCCAACAGCAAAGCCATATAATGAACCCAACTCAAAAGGAACTCACACAGCCAACCGAAACATCCAAACGAATATCGTCATTATAGTCAACGGCCTAGCACTATAATGACAGTGCAGAAAAATATAGCTGGAACCAAATATGTCCCAAATGGCTTACAAACCATGGTAGTGTCACCGCGAATGGCCTGACAGGTCTCGTTGACTTGCTATATGGCCTCGAACGGAAACCGTAGGCCGAAAGCCGAAACTCTGATAGCGCAGTCAATTGTGCGCGGATTGCCTTGGATATAGGCTCGAATTGAAGCGTTTGAGTAGCGCTATAAGGGTTGATAGTGTTCGGGTGAATCGAACACCACAATGGTACTCAGGTATCGGGACGTCTTGAATATATTTGGCCATCTGGTTGAACGGACAAGTACACTGCATCAATTGAATACGGCGCACTGATAGGCCTTCAGAACCAGGCATTAGAGACCTCTGGTATCCTGACAAGGTTTAGGGACATCAAGCTCAAGTGGTATAGACACTGCGTAAACGACACAAGCACCAAACACACTGATCAAAGCTATAAGGAATCCAGCAAGTCAATACCAGAGCAGAGACGTTAAGGTTGGCGACAACTCAACAGCACGGATGTTAGGGTTGGCGACATCACTCCCCCGATGGAATCCACTGTTATCCTAAATTTTTTTGGCAGGTTCGGAAAGGAAATCGAAGAGCACACAATCCAGCAAGGCAGTGTACGGGTTAACAACGGAATGCAGCAAGACATTGGCGAACTAGCCGCTCATAGCTGCCCGCTAGAACGTAAAGGAAACCAAGGTCATCAGAGTGAAGGGAAGAGATGTATTCAAGTAGCGACCAGCCATTATAAGGCCAGATTGCACAGAGACTCTCAATACAAGGCTTCAAGGGTCATCACAGTGAACAGGAGCACGTATTCAAAGGCTAAGCAACCATTATAAGGCCAGAACAGTACCCAGTACAACCAGAGCCTTATAGTGTTCAATTGAGTCAATGCAATACAAGACTGTGTTGCACCAGCCAAGTGAACACTGTTGAGCCCATGTATCAGCAGCCAGAGTCAATGCCTTGTAATGGTGCAAAGTCTTGGTGATATAGCTTGGAATGCTAGCTACGGTAACGGGGAATTGGGCACCCAATTCCTTCAAAAGGGTCCCAGAACGAGGGGAATTCGGGGCAACAACGACAGCGTGGGAGGGAATAGGGGGCAACTCCGAAAAATGCCTCCCAAATCCAGGGAATTCGGAGCAACAGCTGGAATAGGGGGCAACACGAACTCTGCCAGAATTTTCGGACAAGAAACAAACACACAATAAATATAGTCGAACACAGCACCCTATAAGAAATCAAAAAGGACAACAGAATCTTATAGTCACCAGCCAGGCCTTATAAGAATTGCGACTCACTGCCAAAAAAATTATAAGCCAGAGCCAAGGCTTATAAGAAATGCAATTAAAATAGCCGACTCTGAGGCCTTGTAAGAAATCGGGAAAAATAGTGGAGACCAAAAGGGTGCCAAATAGCCTACAAGTCAGCCTAGTGTCACCGCAAACACCCGAACAGGTCTCGTTGAGGTGCTATATTGACTTGAATGGAAAACGCAAGGCTTGGACCGAAAGGTTGGTACGACAGCCAATTGAGCACCGATTGCCTTGGGTATAGGCCCGAATGGAAGCGTTTGACGAGGACTATAAGATTATGTCATCAGCCCTCGAGTCGCAGGTCACCTGACATTCACGACTTGGTCAAACACTGCGTTCGAAGCCATACGAAATGCACAAGGCAACCCCAAAGCACAGACGTTAAGGTTTGCGACAACTCCACAACACAGACGTTAAGGTTAGTGGTCCCACTCCCCCGACGGAATTCACCAGAATATAAAATTTTTTCGGCAGGTTCGGAAAGGAAACCGCGGACCAAGCAATCCAGCAAGGCAATGCACGGGTTAGCAACAGAATCCCGCAAGACGTTGGCGAACTAGCCACTCAGACCTCCCCGCTATCGTAAAGGAAATCGCGGGTGACCGAGTCAACGGAAGGACGTACTCAGAGGTGTACAACACGAAGGCCAACAGTACATCACCAAGTACAATAGCAGGGGATCAACCTAGTCTGCCTAGTGAGTATCATCCCTTGCAACAACAGCAACAGGCACATTCCGAGTGCTCTACCGACCAGTCCACTCAGACCCAGACTAGCAGGAGTCCGAGTCATACAACACGACCCCGTTCATCGACTCATCATCAGGCGGACTTGTGGCAGCATACAGAGCATTATAGTGGGCAATACATCATTGAAAGAGTCAAGTGAACACATTCTACCCATCAGACTTGGAGAACACCGACTACCAACACCGCATCTGGCACCCACTCCAATAATCACTTGCCGAGCCAACAGGAGGCTATAACGAAAGGGAAGTGCATGCCAAAAGAAGATACAAACTGCCGGAATCAGCAGACGGATCCAGGGAGACTAGCTATCTTACCCGGGAATCCGGGGCTGGATTCCGTGATACAGGTCCCCAAATCCACGGGAATCCATGGCGCAGCTATGAAAAACCCCGCTCAAACTGCTGGAATCCATAGCGCACTTGAGATTTGCCTACCCAAACTGCTGGAATCCATAGCGCAGTTGAGATTTGCCCACCCAAACTGCTGGAATCCATAGTGCAGTTAGATTTTCCCTGATAAGCACTCACCACCGACTAAAAGGAACGACAAAACAAAGACACTCCTTATAGCCAACAGCAAAGCCATATAATGAACCCAACTCAAAAGGAACTCACACAGCCAACCGAAACATCCAAACGAATATCGTCATTATAGTCAACGGCCTAGCACTATAATGACAGTGCAGAAAAATATAGCTGGAACCAAATATGTCCCAAATGGCTTACAAACCATGGTAGTGTCACCGCGAATGGCCTGACAGGTCTCGTTGACTTGCTATATGGCCTCGAACGGAAACCGTAGGCCGAAAGCCGAAACTCTGATAGCGCAGTCAATTGTGCGCGGATTGCCTTGGATATAGGCTCGAATTGAAGCGTTTGAGTAGCGCTATAAGGGTTGATAGTGTTCGGGTGAATCGAACACCACAATGGTACTCAGGTATCGGGACGTCTTGAATATATTTGGCCATCTGGTTGAACGGACAAGTACACTGCATCAATTGAATACGGCGCACTGATAGGCCTTCAGAACCAGGCATTAGAGACCTCTGGTATCCTGACAAGGTTTAGGGACATCAAGCTCAAGTGGTATAGACACTGCGTAAACGACACAAGCACCAAACACACTGATCAAAGCTATAAGGAATCCAGCAAGTCAATACCAGAGCAGAGACGTTAAGGTTGGCGACAACTCAACAGCACGGATGTTAGGGTTGGCGACATCACTCCCCCGATGGAATCCACTGTTATCCTAAATTTTTTTGGCAGGTTCGGAAAGGAAATCGAAGAGCACACAATCCAGCAAGGCAGTGTACGGGTTAACAACGGAATGCAGCAAGACATTGGCGAACTAGCCGCTCATAGCTGCCCGCTAGAACGTAAAGGAAACCAAGGTCATCAGAGTGAAGGGAAGAGATGTATTCAAGTAGCGACCAGCCATTATAAGGCCAGATTGCACAGAGACTCTCAATACAAGGCTTCAAGGGTCATCACAGTGAACAGGAGCACGTATTCAAAGGCTAAGCAACCATTATAAGGCCAGAACAGTACCCAGTACAACCAGAGCCTTATAGTGTTCAATTGAGTCAATGCAATACAAGACTGTGTTGCACCAGCCAAGTGAACACTGTTGAGCCCATGTATCAGCAGCCAGAGTCAATGCCTTGTAATGGTGCAAAGTCTTGGTGATATAGCTTGGAATGCTAGCTACGGTAACGGGGAATTGGGCACCCAATTCCTTCAAAAGGGTCCCAGAACGAGGGGAATTCGGGGCAACAACGACAGCGTGGGAGGGAATAGGGGGCAACTCCGAAAAATGCCTCCCAAATCCAGGGAATTCGGAGCAACAGCTGGAATAGGGGGCAACACGAACTCTGCCAGAATTTTCGGACAAGAAACAAACACACAATAAATATAGTCGAACACAGCACCCTATAAGAAATCAAAAAGGACAACAGAATCTTATAGTCACCAGCCAGGCCTTATAAGAATTGCGACTCACTGCCAAAAAAATTATAAGCCAGAGCCAAGGCTTATAAGAAATGCAATTAAAATAGCCGACTCTGAGGCCTTGTAAGAAATCGGGAAAAATAGTGGAGACCAAAAGGGTGCCAAATAGCCTACAAGTCAGCCTAGTGTCACCGCAAACACCCGAACAGGTCTCGTTGAGGTGCTATATTGACTTGAATGGAAAACGCAAGGCTTGGACCGAAAGGTTGGTACGACAGCCAATTGAGCACCGATTGCCTTGGGTATAGGCCCGAATGGAAGCGTTTGACGAGGACTATAAGATTATGTCATCAGCCCTCGAGTCGCAGGTCACCTGACATTCACGACTTGGTCAAACACTGCGTTCGAAGCCATACGAAATGCACAAGGCAACCCCAAAGCACAGACGTTAAGGTTTGCGACAACTCCACAACACAGACGTTAAGGTTAGTGGTCCCACTCCCCCGACGGAATTCACCAGAATATAAAATTTTTTCGGCAGGTTCGGAAAGGAAACCGCGGACCAAGCAATCCAGCAAGGCAATGCACGGGTTAGCAACAGAATCCCGCAAGACGTTGGCGAACTAGCCACTCAGACCTCCCCGCTATCGTAAAGGAAATCGCGGGTGACCGAGTCAACGGAAGGACGTACTCAGAGGTGTACAACACGAAGGCCAACAGTACATCACCAAGTACAATAGCAGGGGATCAACCTAGTCTGCCTAGTGAGTATCATCCCTTGCAACAACAGCAACAGGCACATTCCGAGTGCTCTACCGACCAGTCCACTCAGACCCAGACTAGCAGGAGTCCGAGTCATACAACACGACCCCGTTCATCGACTCATCATCAGGCGGACTTGTGGCAGCATACAGAGCATTATAGTGGGCAATACATCATTGAAAGAGTCAAGTGAACACATTCTACCCATCAGACTTGGAGAACACCGACTACCAACACCGCATCTGGCACCCACTCCAATAATCACTTGCCGAGCCAACAGGAGGCTATAACGAAAGGGAAGTGCATGCCAAAAGAAGATACAAACTGCCGGAATCAGCAGACGGATCCAGGGAGACTAGCTATCTTACCCGGGAATCCGGGGCTGGATTCCGTGATACAGGTCCCCAAATCCACGGGAATCCATGGCGCAGCTATGAAAAACCCCGCTCAAACTGCTGGAATCCATAGCGCACTTGAGATTTGCCTACCCAAACTGCTGGAATCCATAGCGCAGTTGAGATTTGCCCACCCAAACTGCTGGAATCCATAGTGCAGTTAGATTTTCCCTGATAAGCACTCACCACCGACTAAAAGGAACGACAAAACAAAGACACTCCTTATAGCCAACAGCAAAGCCATATAATGAACCCAACTCAAAAGGAACTCACACAGCCAACCGAAACATCCAAACGAATATCGTCATTATAGTCAACGGCCTAGCACTATAATGACAGTGCAGAAAAATATAGCTGGAACCAAATATGTCCCAAATGGCTTACAAACCATGGTAGTGTCACCGCGAATGGCCTGACAGGTCTCGTTGACTTGCTATATGGCCTCGAACGGAAACCGTAGGCCGAAAGCCGAAACTCTGATAGCGCAGTCAATTGTGCGCGGATTGCCTTGGATATAGGCTCGAATTGAAGCGTTTGAGTAGCGCTATAAGGGTTGATAGTGTTCGGGTGAATCGAACACCACAATGGTACTCAGGTATCGGGACGTCTTGAATATATTTGGCCATCTGGTTGAACGGACAAGTACACTGCATCAATTGAATACGGCGCACTGATAGGCCTTCAGAACCAGGCATTAGAGACCTCTGGTATCCTGACAAGGTTTAGGGACATCAAGCTCAAGTGGTATAGACACTGCGTAAACGACACAAGCACCAAACACACTGATCAAAGCTATAAGGAATCCAGCAAGTCAATACCAGAGCAGAGACGTTAAGGTTGGCGACAACTCAACAGCACGGATGTTAGGGTTGGCGACATCACTCCCCCGATGGAATCCACTGTTATCCTAAATTTTTTTGGCAGGTTCGGAAAGGAAATCGAAGAGCACACAATCCAGCAAGGCAGTGTACGGGTTAACAACGGAATGCAGCAAGACATTGGCGAACTAGCCGCTCATAGCTGCCCGCTAGAACGTAAAGGAAACCAAGGTCATCAGAGTGAAGGGAAGAGATGTATTCAAGTAGCGACCAGCCATTATAAGGCCAGATTGCACAGAGACTCTCAATACAAGGCTTCAAGGGTCATCACAGTGAACAGGAGCACGTATTCAAAGGCTAAGCAACCATTATAAGGCCAGAACAGTACCCAGTACAACCAGAGCCTTATAGTGTTCAATTGAGTCAATGCAATACAAGACTGTGTTGCACCAGCCAAGTGAACACTGTTGAGCCCATGTATCAGCAGCCAGAGTCAATGCCTTGTAATGGTGCAAAGTCTTGGTGATATAGCTTGGAATGCTAGCTACGGTAACGGGGAATTGGGCACCCAATTCCTTCAAAAGGGTCCCAGAACGAGGGGAATTCGGGGCAACAACGACAGCGTGGGAGGGAATAGGGGGCAACTCCGAAAAATGCCTCCCAAATCCAGGGAATTCGGAGCAACAGCTGGAATAGGGGGCAACACGAACTCTGCCAGAATTTTCGGACAAGAAACAAACACACAATAAATATAGTCGAACACAGCACCCTATAAGAAATCAAAAAGGACAACAGAATCTTATAGTCACCAGCCAGGCCTTATAAGAATTGCGACTCACTGCCAAAAAAATTATAAGCCAGAGCCAAGGCTTATAAGAAATGCAATTAAAATAGCCGACTCTGAGGCCTTGTAAGAAATCGGGAAAAATAGTGGAGACCAAAAGGGTGCCAAATAGCCTACAAGTCAGCCTAGTGTCACCGCAAACACCCGAACAGGTCTCGTTGAGGTGCTATATTGACTTGAATGGAAAACGCAAGGCTTGGACCGAAAGGTTGGTACGACAGCCAATTGAGCACCGATTGCCTTGGGTATAGGCCCGAATGGAAGCGTTTGACGAGGACTATAAGATTATGTCATCAGCCCTCGAGTCGCAGGTCACCTGACATTCACGACTTGGTCAAACACTGCGTTCGAAGCCATACGAAATGCACAAGGCAACCCCAAAGCACAGACGTTAAGGTTTGCGACAACTCCACAACACAGACGTTAAGGTTAGTGGTCCCACTCCCCCGACGGAATTCACCAGAATATAAAATTTTTTCGGCAGGTTCGGAAAGGAAACCGCGGACCAAGCAATCCAGCAAGGCAATGCACGGGTTAGCAACAGAATCCCGCAAGACGTTGGCGAACTAGCCACTCAGACCTCCCCGCTATCGTAAAGGAAATCGCGGGTGACCGAGTCAACGGAAGGACGTACTCAGAGGTGTACAACACGAAGGCCAACAGTACATCACCAAGTACAATAGCAGGGGATCAACCTAGTCTGCCTAGTGAGTATCATCCCTTGCAACAACAGCAACAGGCACATTCCGAGTGCTCTACCGACCAGTCCACTCAGACCCAGACTAGCAGGAGTCCGAGTCATACAACACGACCCCGTTCATCGACTCATCATCAGGCGGACTTGTGGCAGCATACAGAGCATTATAGTGGGCAATACATCATTGAAAGAGTCAAGTGAACACATTCTACCCATCAGACTTGGAGAACACCGACTACCAACACCGCATCTGGCACCCACTCCAATAATCACTTGCCGAGCCAACAGGAGGCTATAACGAAAGGGAAGTGCATGCCAAAAGAAGATACAAACTGCCGGAATCAGCAGACGGATCCAGGGAGACTAGCTATCTTACCCGGGAATCCGGGGCTGGATTCCGTGATACAGGTCCCCAAATCCACGGGAATCCATGGCGCAGCTATGAAAAACCCCGCTCAAACTGCTGGAATCCATAGCGCACTTGAGATTTGCCTACCCAAACTGCTGGAATCCATAGCGCAGTTGAGATTTGCCCACCCAAACTGCTGGAATCCATAGTGCAGTTAGATTTTCCCTGATAAGCACTCACCACCGACTAAAAGGAACGACAAAACAAAGACACTCCTTATAGCCAACAGCAAAGCCATATAATGAACCCAACTCAAAAGGAACTCACACAGCCAACCGAAACATCCAAACGAATATCGTCATTATAGTCAACGGCCTAGCACTATAATGACAGTGCAGAAAAATATAGCTGGAACCAAATATGTCCCAAATGGCTTACAAACCATGGTAGTGTCACCGCGAATGGCCTGACAGGTCTCGTTGACTTGCTATATGGCCTCGAACGGAAACCGTAGGCCGAAAGCCGAAACTCTGATAGCGCAGTCAATTGTGCGCGGATTGCCTTGGATATAGGCTCGAATTGAAGCGTTTGAGTAGCGCTATAAGGGTTGATAGTGTTCGGGTGAATCGAACACCACAATGGTACTCAGGTATCGGGACGTCTTGAATATATTTGGCCATCTGGTTGAACGGACAAGTACACTGCATCAATTGAATACGGCGCACTGATAGGCCTTCAGAACCAGGCATTAGAGACCTCTGGTATCCTGACAAGGTTTAGGGACATCAAGCTCAAGTGGTATAGACACTGCGTAAACGACACAAGCACCAAACACACTGATCAAAGCTATAAGGAATCCAGCAAGTCAATACCAGAGCAGAGACGTTAAGGTTGGCGACAACTCAACAGCACGGATGTTAGGGTTGGCGACATCACTCCCCCGATGGAATCCACTGTTATCCTAAATTTTTTTGGCAGGTTCGGAAAGGAAATCGAAGAGCACACAATCCAGCAAGGCAGTGTACGGGTTAACAACGGAATGCAGCAAGACATTGGCGAACTAGCCGCTCATAGCTGCCCGCTAGAACGTAAAGGAAACCAAGGTCATCAGAGTGAAGGGAAGAGATGTATTCAAGTAGCGACCAGCCATTATAAGGCCAGATTGCACAGAGACTCTCAATACAAGGCTTCAAGGGTCATCACAGTGAACAGGAGCACGTATTCAAAGGCTAAGCAACCATTATAAGGCCAGAACAGTACCCAGTACAACCAGAGCCTTATAGTGTTCAATTGAGTCAATGCAATACAAGACTGTGTTGCACCAGCCAAGTGAACACTGTTGAGCCCATGTATCAGCAGCCAGAGTCAATGCCTTGTAATGGTGCAAAGTCTTGGTGATATAGCTTGGAATGCTAGCTACGGTAACGGGGAATTGGGCACCCAATTCCTTCAAAAGGGTCCCAGAACGAGGGGAATTCGGGGCAACAACGACAGCGTGGGAGGGAATAGGGGGCAACTCCGAAAAATGCCTCCCAAATCCAGGGAATTCGGAGCAACAGCTGGAATAGGGGGCAACACGAACTCTGCCAGAATTTTCGGACAAGAAACAAACACACAATAAATATAGTCGAACACAGCACCCTATAAGAAATCAAAAAGGACAACAGAATCTTATAGTCACCAGCCAGGCCTTATAAGAATTGCGACTCACTGCCAAAAAAATTATAAGCCAGAGCCAAGGCTTATAAGAAATGCAATTAAAATAGCCGACTCTGAGGCCTTGTAAGAAATCGGGAAAAATAGTGGAGACCAAAAGGGTGCCAAATAGCCTACAAGTCAGCCTAGTGTCACCGCAAACACCCGAACAGGTCTCGTTGAGGTGCTATATTGACTTGAATGGAAAACGCAAGGCTTGGACCGAAAGGTTGGTACGACAGCCAATTGAGCACCGATTGCCTTGGGTATAGGCCCGAATGGAAGCGTTTGACGAGGACTATAAGATTATGTCATCAGCCCTCGAGTCGCAGGTCACCTGACATTCACGACTTGGTCAAACACTGCGTTCGAAGCCATACGAAATGCACAAGGCAACCCCAAAGCACAGACGTTAAGGTTTGCGACAACTCCACAACACAGACGTTAAGGTTAGTGGTCCCACTCCCCCGACGGAATTCACCAGAATATAAAATTTTTTCGGCAGGTTCGGAAAGGAAACCGCGGACCAAGCAATCCAGCAAGGCAATGCACGGGTTAGCAACAGAATCCCGCAAGACGTTGGCGAACTAGCCACTCAGACCTCCCCGCTATCGTAAAGGAAATCGCGGGTGACCGAGTCAACGGAAGGACGTACTCAGAGGTGTACAACACGAAGGCCAACAGTACATCACCAAGTACAATAGCAGGGGATCAACCTAGTCTGCCTAGTGAGTATCATCCCTTGCAACAACAGCAACAGGCACATTCCGAGTGCTCTACCGACCAGTCCACTCAGACCCAGACTAGCAGGAGTCCGAGTCATACAACACGACCCCGTTCATCGACTCATCATCAGGCGGACTTGTGGCAGCATACAGAGCATTATAGTGGGCAATACATCATTGAAAGAGTCAAGTGAACACATTCTACCCATCAGACTTGGAGAACACCGACTACCAACACCGCATCTGGCACCCACTCCAATAATCACTTGCCGAGCCAACAGGAGGCTATAACGAAAGGGAAGTGCATGCCAAAAGAAGATACAAACTGCCGGAATCAGCAGACGGATCCAGGGAGACTAGCTATCTTACCCGGGAATCCGGGGCTGGATTCCGTGATACAGGTCCCCAAATCCACGGGAATCCATGGCGCAGCTATGAAAAACCCCGCTCAAACTGCTGGAATCCATAGCGCACTTGAGATTTGCCTACCCAAACTGCTGGAATCCATAGCGCAGTTGAGATTTGCCCACCCAAACTGCTGGAATCCATAGTGCAGTTAGATTTTCCCTGATAAGCACTCACCACCGACTAAAAGGAACGACAAAACAAAGAC
Source organism: Favolaschia claudopus (assembly GCA_037176885.1). Classification (NCBI taxonomy): domain Eukaryota; kingdom Fungi; phylum Basidiomycota; class Agaricomycetes; order Agaricales; family Mycenaceae; genus Favolaschia; species Favolaschia claudopus. Next base: position 20,172 of record JAWWNJ010000048.1, on the reverse strand, counting down.
ACTCCTTATAGCCAACAGCAAAGCCATATAATGAACCCAACTCAAAAGGAACTCACACAGCCAACCGAAACATCCAAACGAATATCGTCATTATAGTCAACGGCCTAGCACTATAATGACAGTGCAGAAAAATATAGCTGGAACCAAATATGTCCCAAATGGCTTACAAACCATGGTAGTGTCACCGCGAATGGCCTGACAGGTCTCGTTGACTTGCTATATGGCCTCGAACGGAAACCGTAGGCCGAAAGCCGAAACTCTGATAGCGCAGTCAATTGTGCGCGGATTGCCTTGGATATAGGCTCGAATTGAAGCGTTTGAGTAGCGCTATAAGGGTTGATAGTGTTCGGGTGAATCGAACACCACAATGGTACTCAGGTATCGGGACGTCTTGAATATATTTGGCCATCTGGTTGAACGGACAAGTACACTGCATCAATTGAATACGGCGCACTGATAGGCCTTCAGAACCAGGCATTAGAGACCTCTGGTATCCTGACAAGGTTTAGGGACATCAAGCTCAAGTGGTATAGACACTGCGTAAACGACACAAGCACCAAACACACTGATCAAAGCTATAAGGAATCCAGCAAGTCAATACCAGAGCAGAGACGTTAAGGTTGGCGACAACTCAACAGCACGGATGTTAGGGTTGGCGACATCACTCCCCCGATGGAATCCACTGTTATCCTAAATTTTTTTGGCAGGTTCGGAAAGGAAATCGAAGAGCACACAATCCAGCAAGGCAGTGTACGGGTTAACAACGGAATGCAGCAAGACATTGGCGAACTAGCCGCTCATAGCTGCCCGCTAGAACGTAAAGGAAACCAAGGTCATCAGAGTGAAGGGAAGAGATGTATTCAAGTAGCGACCAGCCATTATAAGGCCAGATTGCACAGAGACTCTCAATACAAGGCTTCAAGGGTCATCACAGTGAACAGGAGCACGTATTCAAAGGCTAAGCAACCATTATAAGGCCAGAACAGTACCCAGTACAACCAGAGCCTTATAGTGTTCAATTGAGTCAATGCAATACAAGACTGTGTTGCACCAGCCAAGTGAACACTGTTGAGCCCATGTATCAGCAGCCAGAGTCAATGCCTTGTAATGGTGCAAAGTCTTGGTGATATAGCTTGGAATGCTAGCTACGGTAACGGGGAATTGGGCACCCAATTCCTTCAAAAGGGTCCCAGAACGAGGGGAATTCGGGGCAACAACGACAGCGTGGGAGGGAATAGGGGGCAACTCCGAAAAATGCCTCCCAAATCCAGGGAATTCGGAGCAACAGCTGGAATAGGGGGCAACACGAACTCTGCCAGAATTTTCGGACAAGAAACAAACACACAATAAATATAGTCGAACACAGCACCCTATAAGAAATCAAAAAGGACAACAGAATCTTATAGTCACCAGCCAGGCCTTATAAGAATTGCGACTCACTGCCAAAAAAATTATAAGCCAGAGCCAAGGCTTATAAGAAATGCAATTAAAATAGCCGACTCTGAGGCCTTGTAAGAAATCGGGAAAAATAGTGGAGACCAAAAGGGTGCCAAATAGCCTACAAGTCAGCCTAGTGTCACCGCAAACACCCGAACAGGTCTCGTTGAGGTGCTATATTGACTTGAATGGAAAACGCAAGGCTTGGACCGAAAGGTTGGTACGACAGCCAATTGAGCACCGATTGCCTTGGGTATAGGCCCGAATGGAAGCGTTTGACGAGGACTATAAGATTATGTCATCAGCCCTCGAGTCGCAGGTCACCTGACATTCACGACTTGGTCAAACACTGCGTTCGAAGCCATACGAAATGCACAAGGCAACCCCAAAGCACAGACGTTAAGGTTTGCGACAACTCCACAACACAGACGTTAAGGTTAGTGGTCCCACTCCCCCGACGGAATTCACCAGAATATAAAATTTTTTCGGCAGGTTCGGAAAGGAAACCGCGGACCAAGCAATCCAGCAAGGCAATGCACGGGTTAGCAACAGAATCCCGCAAGACGTTGGCGAACTAGCCACTCAGACCTCCCCGCTATCGTAAAGGAAATCGCGGGTGACCGAGTCAACGGAAGGACGTACTCAGAGGTGTACAACACGAAGGCCAACAGTACATCACCAAGTACAATAGCAGGGGATCAACCTAGTCTGCCTAGTGAGTATCATCCCTTGCAACAACAGCAACAGGCACATTCCGAGTGCTCTACCGACCAGTCCACTCAGACCCAGACTAGCAGGAGTCCGAGTCATACAACACGACCCCGTTCATCGACTCATCATCAGGCGGACTTGTGGCAGCATACAGAGCATTATAGTGGGCAATACATCATTGAAAGAGTCAAGTGAACACATTCTACCCATCAGACTTGGAGAACACCGACTACCAACACCGCATCTGGCACCCACTCCAATAATCACTTGCCGAGCCAACAGGAGGCTATAACGAAAGGGAAGTGCATGCCAAAAGAAGATACAAACTGCCGGAATCAGCAGACGGATCCAGGGAGACTAGCTATCTTACCCGGGAATCCGGGGCTGGATTCCGTGATACAGGTCCCCAAATCCACGGGAATCCATGGCGCAGCTATGAAAAACCCCGCTCAAACTGCTGGAATCCATAGCGCACTTGAGATTTGCCTACCCAAACTGCTGGAATCCATAGCGCAGTTGAGATTTGCCCACCCAAACTGCTGGAATCCATAGTGCAGTTAGATTTTCCCTGATAAGCACTCACCACCGACTAAAAGGAACGACAAAACAAAGACACTCCTTATAGCCAACAGCAAAGCCATATAATGAACCCAACTCAAAAGGAACTCACACAGCCAACCGAAACATCCAAACGAATATCGTCATTATAGTCAACGGCCTAGCACTATAATGACAGTGCAGAAAAATATAGCTGGAACCAAATATGTCCCAAATGGCTTACAAACCATGGTAGTGTCACCGCGAATGGCCTGACAGGTCTCGTTGACTTGCTATATGGCCTCGAACGGAAACCGTAGGCCGAAAGCCGAAACTCTGATAGCGCAGTCAATTGTGCGCGGATTGCCTTGGATATAGGCTCGAATTGAAGCGTTTGAGTAGCGCTATAAGGGTTGATAGTGTTCGGGTGAATCGAACACCACAATGGTACTCAGGTATCGGGACGTCTTGAATATATTTGGCCATCTGGTTGAACGGACAAGTACACTGCATCAATTGAATACGGCGCACTGATAGGCCTTCAGAACCAGGCATTAGAGACCTCTGGTATCCTGACAAGGTTTAGGGACATCAAGCTCAAGTGGTATAGACACTGCGTAAACGACACAAGCACCAAACACACTGATCAAAGCTATAAGGAATCCAGCAAGTCAATACCAGAGCAGAGACGTTAAGGTTGGCGACAACTCAACAGCACGGATGTTAGGGTTGGCGACATCACTCCCCCGATGGAATCCACTGTTATCCTAAATTTTTTTGGCAGGTTCGGAAAGGAAATCGAAGAGCACACAATCCAGCAAGGCAGTGTACGGGTTAACAACGGAATGCAGCAAGACATTGGCGAACTAGCCGCTCATAGCTGCCCGCTAGAACGTAAAGGAAACCAAGGTCATCAGAGTGAAGGGAAGAGATGTATTCAAGTAGCGACCAGCCATTATAAGGCCAGATTGCACAGAGACTCTCAATACAAGGCTTCAAGGGTCATCACAGTGAACAGGAGCACGTATTCAAAGGCTAAGCAACCATTATAAGGCCAGAACAGTACCCAGTACAACCAGAGCCTTATAGTGTTCAATTGAGTCAATGCAATACAAGACTGTGTTGCACCAGCCAAGTGAACACTGTTGAGCCCATGTATCAGCAGCCAGAGTCAATGCCTTGTAATGGTGCAAAGTCTTGGTGATATAGCTTGGAATGCTAGCTACGGTAACGGGGAATTGGGCACCCAATTCCTTCAAAAGGGTCCCAGAACGAGGGGAATTCGGGGCAACAACGACAGCGTGGGAGGGAATAGGGGGCAACTCCGAAAAATGCCTCCCAAATCCAGGGAATTCGGAGCAACAGCTGGAATAGGGGGCAACACGAACTCTGCCAGAATTTTCGGACAAGAAACAAACACACAATAAATATAGTCGAACACAGCACCCTATAAGAAATCAAAAAGGACAACAGAATCTTATAGTCACCAGCCAGGCCTTATAAGAATTGCGACTCACTGCCAAAAAAATTATAAGCCAGAGCCAAGGCTTATAAGAAATGCAATTAAAATAGCCGACTCTGAGGCCTTGTAAGAAATCGGGAAAAATAGTGGAGACCAAAAGGGTGCCAAATAGCCTACAAGTCAGCCTAGTGTCACCGCAAACACCCGAACAGGTCTCGTTGAGGTGCTATATTGACTTGAATGGAAAACGCAAGGCTTGGACCGAAAGGTTGGTACGACAGCCAATTGAGCACCGATTGCCTTGGGTATAGGCCCGAATGGAAGCGTTTGACGAGGACTATAAGATTATGTCATCAGCCCTCGAGTCGCAGGTCACCTGACATTCACGACTTGGTCAAACACTGCGTTCGAAGCCATACGAAATGCACAAGGCAACCCCAAAGCACAGACGTTAAGGTTTGCGACAACTCCACAACACAGACGTTAAGGTTAGTGGTCCCACTCCCCCGACGGAATTCACCAGAATATAAAATTTTTTCGGCAGGTTCGGAAAGGAAACCGCGGACCAAGCAATCCAGCAAGGCAATGCACGGGTTAGCAACAGAATCCCGCAAGACGTTGGCGAACTAGCCACTCAGACCTCCCCGCTATCGTAAAGGAAATCGCGGGTGACCGAGTCAACGGAAGGACGTACTCAGAGGTGTACAACACGAAGGCCAACAGTACATCACCAAGTACAATAGCAGGGGATCAACCTAGTCTGCCTAGTGAGTATCATCCCTTGCAACAACAGCAACAGGCACATTCCGAGTGCTCTACCGACCAGTCCACTCAGACCCAGACTAGCAGGAGTCCGAGTCATACAACACGACCCCGTTCATCGACTCATCATCAGGCGGACTTGTGGCAGCATACAGAGCATTATAGTGGGCAATACATCATTGAAAGAGTCAAGTGAACACATTCTACCCATCAGACTTGGAGAACACCGACTACCAACACCGCATCTGGCACCCACTCCAATAATCACTTGCCGAGCCAACAGGAGGCTATAACGAAAGGGAAGTGCATGCCAAAAGAAGATACAAACTGCCGGAATCAGCAGACGGATCCAGGGAGACTAGCTATCTTACCCGGGAATCCGGGGCTGGATTCCGTGATACAGGTCCCCAAATCCACGGGAATCCATGGCGCAGCTATGAAAAACCCCGCTCAAACTGCTGGAATCCATAGCGCACTTGAGATTTGCCTACCCAAACTGCTGGAATCCATAGCGCAGTTGAGATTTGCCCACCCAAACTGCTGGAATCCATAGTGCAGTTAGATTTTCCCTGATAAGCACTCACCACCGACTAAAAGGAACGACAAAACAAAGACACTCCTTATAGCCAACAGCAAAGCCATATAATGAACCCAACTCAAAAGGAACTCACACAGCCAACCGAAACATCCAAACGAATATCGTCATTATAGTCAACGGCCTAGCACTATAATGACAGTGCAGAAAAATATAGCTGGAACCAAATATGTCCCAAATGGCTTACAAACCATGGTAGTGTCACCGCGAATGGCCTGACAGGTCTCGTTGACTTGCTATATGGCCTCGAACGGAAACCGTAGGCCGAAAGCCGAAACTCTGATAGCGCAGTCAATTGTGCGCGGATTGCCTTGGATATAGGCTCGAATTGAAGCGTTTGAGTAGCGCTATAAGGGTTGATAGTGTTCGGGTGAATCGAACACCACAATGGTACTCAGGTATCGGGACGTCTTGAATATATTTGGCCATCTGGTTGAACGGACAAGTACACTGCATCAATTGAATACGGCGCACTGATAGGCCTTCAGAACCAGGCATTAGAGACCTCTGGTATCCTGACAAGGTTTAGGGACATCAAGCTCAAGTGGTATAGACACTGCGTAAACGACACAAGCACCAAACACACTGATCAAAGCTATAAGGAATCCAGCAAGTCAATACCAGAGCAGAGACGTTAAGGTTGGCGACAACTCAACAGCACGGATGTTAGGGTTGGCGACATCACTCCCCCGATGGAATCCACTGTTATCCTAAATTTTTTTGGCAGGTTCGGAAAGGAAATCGAAGAGCACACAATCCAGCAAGGCAGTGTACGGGTTAACAACGGAATGCAGCAAGACATTGGCGAACTAGCCGCTCATAGCTGCCCGCTAGAACGTAAAGGAAACCAAGGTCATCAGAGTGAAGGGAAGAGATGTATTCAAGTAGCGACCAGCCATTATAAGGCCAGATTGCACAGAGACTCTCAATACAAGGCTTCAAGGGTCATCACAGTGAACAGGAGCACGTATTCAAAGGCTAAGCAACCATTATAAGGCCAGAACAGTACCCAGTACAACCAGAGCCTTATAGTGTTCAATTGAGTCAATGCAATACAAGACTGTGTTGCACCAGCCAAGTGAACACTGTTGAGCCCATGTATCAGCAGCCAGAGTCAATGCCTTGTAATGGTGCAAAGTCTTGGTGATATAGCTTGGAATGCTAGCTACGGTAACGGGGAATTGGGCACCCAATTCCTTCAAAAGGGTCCCAGAACGAGGGGAATTCGGGGCAACAACGACAGCGTGGGAGGGAATAGGGGGCAACTCCGAAAAATGCCTCCCAAATCCAGGGAATTCGGAGCAACAGCTGGAATAGGGGGCAACACGAACTCTGCCAGAATTTTCGGACAAGAAACAAACACACAATAAATATAGTCGAACACAGCACCCTATAAGAAATCAAAAAGGACAACAGAATCTTATAGTCACCAGCCAGGCCTTATAAGAATTGCGACTCACTGCCAAAAAAATTATAAGCCAGAGCCAAGGCTTATAAGAAATGCAATTAAAATAGCCGACTCTGAGGCCTTGTAAGAAATCGGGAAAAATAGTGGAGACCAAAAGGGTGCCAAATAGCCTACAAGTCAGCCTAGTGTCACCGCAAACACCCGAACAGGTCTCGTTGAGGTGCTATATTGACTTGAATGGAAAACGCAAGGCTTGGACCGAAAGGTTGGTACGACAGCCAATTGAGCACCGATTGCCTTGGGTATAGGCCCGAATGGAAGCGTTTGACGAGGACTATAAGATTATGTCATCAGCCCTCGAGTCGCAGGTCACCTGACATTCACGACTTGGTCAAACACTGCGTTCGAAGCCATACGAAATGCACAAGGCAACCCCAAAGCACAGACGTTAAGGTTTGCGACAACTCCACAACACAGACGTTAAGGTTAGTGGTCCCACTCCCCCGACGGAATTCACCAGAATATAAAATTTTTTCGGCAGGTTCGGAAAGGAAACCGCGGACCAAGCAATCCAGCAAGGCAATGCACGGGTTAGCAACAGAATCCCGCAAGACGTTGGCGAACTAGCCACTCAGACCTCCCCGCTATCGTAAAGGAAATCGCGGGTGACCGAGTCAACGGAAGGACGTACTCAGAGGTGTACAACACGAAGGCCAACAGTACATCACCAAGTACAATAGCAGGGGATCAACCTAGTCTGCCTAGTGAGTATCATCCCTTGCAACAACAGCAACAGGCACATTCCGAGTGCTCTACCGACCAGTCCACTCAGACCCAGACTAGCAGGAGTCCGAGTCATACAACACGACCCCGTTCATCGACTCATCATCAGGCGGACTTGTGGCAGCATACAGAGCATTATAGTGGGCAATACATCATTGAAAGAGTCAAGTGAACACATTCTACCCATCAGACTTGGAGAACACCGACTACCAACACCGCATCTGGCACCCACTCCAATAATCACTTGCCGAGCCAACAGGAGGCTATAACGAAAGGGAAGTGCATGCCAAAAGAAGATACAAACTGCCGGAATCAGCAGACGGATCCAGGGAGACTAGCTATCTTACCCGGGAATCCGGGGCTGGATTCCGTGATACAGGTCCCCAAATCCACGGGAATCCATGGCGCAGCTATGAAAAACCCCGCTCAAACTGCTGGAATCCATAGCGCACTTGAGATTTGCCTACCCAAACTGCTGGAAATCCATAGCGCAGTTGAGATTTGCCCACCCAAACTGCTGGAATCCATAGTGCAGTTAGATTTTCCCTGATAAGCACTCACCACCGACTAAAAGGAACGACAAAACAAAGACACTCCTTATAGCCAACAGCAAAGCCATATAATGAACCCAACTCAAAAGGAACTCACACAGCCAACCGAAACATCCAAACGAATATCGTCATTATAGTCAACGGCCTAGCACTATAATGACAGTGCAGAAAAATATAGCTGGAACCAAATATGTCCCAAATGGCTTACAAACCATGGTAGTGTCACCGCGAATGGCCTGACAGGTCTCGTTGACTTGCTATATGGCCTCGAACGGAAACCGTAGGCCGAAAGCCGAAACTCTGATAGCGCAGTCAATTGTGCGCGGATTGCCTTGGATATAGGCTCGAATTGAAGCGTTTGAGTAGCGCTATAAGGGTTGATAGTGTTCGGGTGAATCGAACACCACAATGGTACTCAGGTATCGGGACGTCTTGAATATATTTGGCCATCTGGTTGAACGGACAAGTACACTGCATCAATTGAATACGGCGCACTGATAGGCCTTCAGAACCAGGCATTAGAGACCTCTGGTATCCTGACAAGGTTTAGGGACATCAAGCTCAAGTGGTATAGACACTGCGTAAACGACACAAGCACCAAACACACTGATCAAAGCTATAAGGAATCCAGCAAGTCAATACCAGAGCAGAGACGTTAAGGTTGGCGACAACTCAACAGCACGGATGTTAGGGTTGGCGACATCACTCCCCCGATGGAATCCACTGTTATCCTAAATTTTTTTGGCAGGTTCGGAAAGGAAATCGAAGAGCACACAATCCAGCAAGGCAGTGTACGGGTTAACAACGGAATGCAGCAAGACATTGGCGAACTAGCCGCTCATAGCTGCCCGCTAGAACGTAAAGGAAACCAAGGTCATCAGAGTGAAGGGAAGAGATGTATTCAAGTAGCGACCAGCCATTATAAGGCCAGATTGCACAGAGACTCAATACAAGGCTTCAAGGGTCATCACAGTGAACAGGAGCACGTATTCAAAGGCTAAGCAACCATTATAAGGCCAGAACAGTACCCAGTACAACCAGAGCCTTATAGTGTTCAATTGAGTCAATGCAATACAAGACTGTGTTGCCCCAGCCAAGTGAACACTGTTGAGCCCATGTATCAGCAGCCAGAGTCAATGCCTTGTAATGGTGCAAAGTCTTGGTGATATAGCTTGGAATGCTGAGGGGAATCCAGAAAGACTAGCTACGGTAACGGGGAATTGGGCACCCAATTCCTTCAAAAGGGTTCCAGAACGAGGGGAATTCGGGGCAACAACGACAGCGTGGGAGGGAATAGGGGGCAACTCCGAAAAATGCCTCCCAAATCCAGGGAATTCGGAGCAACAGCTGGAATAGGGGACAACACGAACTCTGCCAGAATTTTCGGACAAGAAACAAACACACAATAAATATAGTCGAACACAGCACCCTATAAGAAATCAAAAAGGACAACAGAATCTTATAGTCACCAGCCAGGCCTTATAAGAATCGCGACTCACTGCCAAAAAAAATTATAAGCCAGAGCCAAGGCTTATAAGAAATGCAATTAAAATAGCCGACTCTGAGGCCTTGTAAGAAACCAGGAAAAATAGTGGAGACCAAAAGGGTGCCAAATAGGCTAGAAATCAGCCTAGTGTCACCGCAAACACCCGAACAGGTCTCGTTGACTTGCTATATTGACTTGAAGGGAAATCATACAGCTTGGACCGAAAGCACGGTACGACAGTGAATTGAGCACCGAATACCTTGGGTATAGGCTCGAATTGAAGCGTTCGAGGAGGGCTATAAGATTGTATTCATCAGCGATTGAGTCGCAGGTCACCTGACATTCCCGACTTGGTCAAACACTGCGTTCGAAGCCATACGGAATACACAAGGCAACACCAGAGCACAGACGTTAAGGTTGGCGACAACTCCACACCACAGGACGTTAAGGTTAGTGGTCCCACTCCCCCGACGGAATTCACCAGAATATAAAATTTTTTCGGCAGCTTCGGAAAGGAAACCGCGGACCAAGCAATCCAGCAAGGCAATGCACGGGTTAGCAACAGAATCCCGCAAGACGTTGGCGAACTAGCCACTCAGACCTCCCCGCTATCGTAAAGGAAATCGCGGGTGACCGAGTCAACGGAAGGACGTACTCAGAGGTGTACAACACGAAGGCCAACAGTACATCACCAAGTACAATAGCAGGGGATCAACCCAGTCTGCCTAGTGAGTATCATCCCTTGCAACAACAGCAACAGGGCACATTCTGAGTGCTCTACCGACCAGTCCACTCAGACCCAGACTAGCAGGAGTCCGAGTCATACAACACGACCCCGTTCATCGACTCATCATCATGCGGACTTGTGGCAGCATACAGAGCATTATAGTGGGCAATACATCATTGAAAGAGTCAAGTGAACACATTCTACCCATCAGACTTGGAGAACACCGACTACCAACACCGCATCTGGCACCCACTCCAATAATCACTTGCCGAGCCAACAGGAGGCTAGCTATCTTACCCGGGAATGCGGGGCTGGATTCCGTGATAAAGGTCCCCAAATCCACGGGAATCCATGGCGCAGCTATGAAAAACCCCACTCAAACTGCTGGAATCCATAGCGCACTTGAGATTTGCCTACCCAAACTGCTGGAATCCATGGCGCAGTTGGGATTTGCCCACCCAAACTATTGGAATCCATAGCGCAGTTGAGATTTGCCCACCCAAACTGCTGGAATCCATAGTGCAGTTAGATTTTCCCTGATAAGCACTCACCACCGACTAAAAGGAACGACAAAACAAAGACACTCCTTATAGCCAACAGCAAAGCCATATAATGAACCCAACTCAAAAGGAACTCACACAGCCAACCGAAACATCCAAACAAATATCGTCATTATAGTCAACGGCCTAGCACTATAATGACAGTGCAGAAAAATATAGCTGGAACCAAATATGTCTCAAATGGCTTACAAACCATGGTAGTGTCACCGCGAATGGCCTGACAGGTCTCGTTGACTTGCTATATGGCCTCGAACGGAAACCGTAGGCCGAAAGCCGAAACTCTGATAGCGCAGTCAATTGTGCGCCGGATTGCCTTGGATATAGGCTCGAATTGAAGCGTTTGAGTAGCGCTATAAGGGTTGATAGTGTTCGGGTGAATCGAACACCACAATGGTACTCAGGTATCGGGACGTCTTGAATATATTTGGCCATCTGGTTGAACGGACAAGTACACTGCATCAATTGAATACGGCGCACTGATAGGCCTTCAGAACCAGGCATTAGAGACCTCTGGTATCCTGACAAGGTTTAGGGACATCAAGCTCAAGTGGTATAGACACTGCGTAAACGACGCAAGCACCAAACACACCGATCAAAGCTATACGGAATCCAGCAAGTCAATACCAGAGCAGAGACGTTAAGGTTGGCGACAACTCAACAGCACGGATGTTAGGGTTGGCGACATCACTCCCCCGATGGAATCCACTGTTATCCTAAATTTTTTTGGCAGGTTCGGAAAGGAAATCGAAGAGCACACAATCTAGCAAGGCAGTGTACGGGTTAACAACGGAATGCAGCAAGACATTGGCGAACTAGCCGCTCATAGCTGCCCGCTAGAACGTAAAGGAAACCAAGGTCATCAGAGTGAAGGGAAGAGAAGTATTCAAGTAGGGACCAGCCATTATAAGGCCAGATTGCACAGAGACTCTCAATACAAGGCTTCAAGGGTCATCACAGTGAACAGGAGGCACGTATTCAAAGGCTAAGCAACCATTATAAGGCCAGAACAGTACCCAGTACAACCAGAGCCTTATAGTGTTCAATTGAGTCAATGCAATACAAGACTGTGTTGCACCAGCCAAGTGAACACTGTTGAGCCCATGTATCAGCAGCCAGAGTCAATGCCTTGTAATGGTGCAAAGTCTTGGTGATATAGCTTGGAATGCTGAGGGGAATCCAGAAAGACTAGCTACGGTAACGGGGAATTGGGCACCCAATTCCTTCAAAAGGGTTCCAGAACGAGGGGAATTCGGGGCAACAACGACAGCGTGGGAGGGAATAGGGGGCAACTCCGAAAAATGCCTCCCAAATCCAGGGAATTCGGAGCAACAGCTGGAATAGGGGACAACACGAACTCTGCCAGAATTTTCGGACAAGAAACAAACACACAATAAATATAGTCGAACACAGCACCCTATAAGAAATCAAAAAGGACAACAGAATCTTATAGTCACCAGCCAGGCCTTATAAGAATCGCGACTCACTGCCAAAAAAAATTATAAGCCAGAGCCAAGGCTTATAAGAAATGCAATTAAAATAGCCGACTCTGAGGCCTTGTAAGAAACCAGGAAAAATAGTGGAGACCAAAAGGGTGCCAAATAGGCTAGAAATCAGCCTAGTGTCACCGCAAACACCCGAACAGGTCTCGTTGACTTGCTATATTGACTTGAAGGGAAATCATACAGCTTGGACCGAAAGCACGGTACGACAGTGAATTGAGCACCGAATACCTTGGGTATAGGCTCGAATTGAAGCGTTCGAGGAGGGCTATAAGATTGTATCATCAGCGATTGAGTCGCAGGTCACCTGACATTCCCGACTTGGTCAAACACTGCGTTCGAAGCCATACGGAATACACAAGGCAACACCAGAGCACAGACGTTAAGGTTGGCGACAACTCCACACCACGGACGTTAAGGTTAGTGGTCCCACTCCCCCGACGGAATTCACCAGAATATAAAATTTTTTCGGCAGCTTCGGAAAGGAAACCGCGGACCAAGCAATCCAGCAAGGCAATGCACGGGTTAGCAACAGAATCCCGCAAGACGTTGGCGAACTAGCCACTCAGACCTCCCCGCTATCGTAAAGGAAATCGCGGGTGACCGAGTCAACGGAAGGACGTACTCAGGTGTACAACACGAAGGCCAACAGTACATCACCAAGTACAATAGCAGGGGATCAACCCAGTCTGCCTAGTGAGTATCATCCCTTGCAACAACAGCAACGGGCACATTCTGAGTGCTCTACCGACCAGTCCACTCAGACCCAGACTAGCAGGAGTCCGAGTCATACAACACGACCCCGTTCATCGACTCATCATCATGCGGACTTGTGGCAGCATACAGAGCATTATAGTGGGCAATACATCATTGAAAGAGTCAAGTGAACACATTCTACCCATCAGACTTGGAGAACACCGACTACCAACACCGCATCTGGCACCCACTCCAATAATCACTTGCCGAGCCAACAGGAGGCTAGCTATCTTACCCGGGAATGCGGGGCTGGATTCCGTGATAAAGGTCCCCAAATCCACGGGAATCCATGGCGCAGCTATGAAAAACCCCCACTCAAACTGCTGGAATCCATAGCGCACTTGAGATTTGCCTACCCAAACTGCTGGAATCCATGGCGCAGTTGGGATTTGCCCACCCCAAACTATTGGAATCCATAGCGCAGTTGAGATTTGCCCACCCAAACTGCTGGAATCCATAGTGCAGTTAGATTTTCCCTGATAAGCACTCACCACCGACTAAAAGGAACGACAAAACAAAGACACTCCTTATAGCCAACAGCAAAGCCATATAATGAACCCAACTCAAAAGGAACTCACACAGCCAACCGAAACATCCAAACAAATATCGTCATTATAGTCAACGGCCTAGCACTATAATGACAGTGCAGAAAAATATAGCTGGAACCAAATATGTCTCAAATGGCTTACAAACCATGGTAGTGTCACCGCGAATGGCCTGACAGGTCTCGTTGACTTGCTATATGGCCTCGAACGGAAACCGTAGGCCGAAAGCCGAAACTCTGATAGCGCAGTCAATTGTGCGCCGATTGCCTTGGATATAGGCTCGAATTGAAGCGTTTGAGTAGCGCTATAAGGGTTGATAGTGTTCGGGTGAATCGAACACCACAATGGTACTCAGGTATCGGGACGTCTTGAATATATTTGGCCATCTGGTTGAACGGACAAGTACACTGCATCAATTGAATACGGCGCACTGATAGGCCTTCAGAACCAGGCATTAGAGACCTCTGGTATCCTGACAAGGTTTAGGGACATCAAGCTCAAGTGGTATAGACACTGCGTAAACGACGCAAGCACCAAACACCCCGATCAAAGCTATACGGAATCCAGCAAGTCAATACCAGAGCAGAGACGTTAAGGTTGGCGACAACTCAACAGCACGGATGTTAGGGTTGGCGACATCACTCCCCCGATGGAATCCACTGTTATCCTAAATTTTTTTGGCAGGTTCGGAAAGGAAATCGAAGAGCACACAATCTAGCAAGGCAGTGTACGGGTTAACAACGGAATGCAGCAAGACATTGGCGAACTAGCCGCTCATAGCTGCCCGCTAGAACGTAAAGGAAACCAAGGTCATCAGAGTGAAGGGAAGAGAAGTATTCAAGTAGGGACCAGCCATTATAAGGCCAGATTGCACAGAGACTCAATACAAGGCTTCAAGGGTCATCACAGTGAACAGGAGGACGTATTCAAAGGCTAAGCAACCATTATAAGGCCAGAACAGTACCCAGTACAACCAGAGCCTTATAGTGTTCAATTGAGTCAATGCAATACAAGACTGTGTTGCCCCAGCCAAGTGAACACTGTTGAGCCCATGTATCAGCAGCCAGAGTCAATGCCTTGTAATGGTGCAAAGTCTTGGTGATATAGCTTGGAATGCTGAGGGGAATCCAGAAAGACTAGCTACGGTAACGGGGAATTGGGCACCCAATTCCTTCAAAAGGGTTCCAGAACGAGGGGAATTCGGGGCAACAACGACAGCGTGGGAGGGAATAGGGGGGCAACTCCGAAAAATGCCTCCCAAATCCAGGGAATTCGGAGCAACAGCTGGAATAGGGGACAACACGAACTCTGCCAGAATTTTCGGACAAGAAACAAACACACAATAAATATAGTCGAACACAGCACCCTATAAGAAATCAAAAAGGACAACAGAATCTTATAGTCACCAGCCAGGCCTTATAAGAATCGCGACTCACTGCCAAAAAAAATTATAAGCCAGAGCCAAGGCTTATAAGAAATGCAATTAAAATAGCCGACTCTGAGGCCTTGTAAGAAACCAGGAAAAATAGTGGAGACCAAAAGGGTGCCAAATAGGCTAGAAATCAGCCTAGTGTCACCGCAAACACCCGAACAGGTCTCGTTGACTTGCTATATTGACTTGAAGGGAAATCATACAGCTTGGACCGAAAGCACGGTACGACAGTGAATTGAGCACCGAATACCTTGGGTATAGGCTCGAATTGAAGCGTTCGAGGAGGGCTATAAGATTGTATCATCAGCGATTGAGTCGCAGGTCACCTGACATTCCCGACTTGGTCAAACACTGCGTTCGAAGCCATACGGAATACACAAGGCAACACCAGAGCACAGACGTTAAGGTTGGCGACAACTCCACACCACGGACGTTAAGGTTAGTGGTCCCACTCCCCCGACGGAATTCACCAGAATATAAAATTTTTTCGGCAGCTTCGGAAAGGAAACCGCGGACCAAGCAATCCAGCAAGGCAATGCACGGGTTAGCAACAGAATCCCGCAAGACGTTGGCGAACTAGCCACTCAGACCTCCCCGCTATCGTAAAGGAAATCGCGGGTGACCGAGTCAACGGAAGGACGTACTCAGGTGTACAACACGAAGGCCAACAGTACATCACCAAGTACAATAGCAGGGGATCAACCCAGTCTGCCTAGTGAGTATCATCCCTTGCAACAACAGCAACGGGCACATTCTGAGTGCTCTACCGACCAGTCCACTCAGACCCAGACTAGCAGGAGTCCGAGTCATACAACACGACCCCGTTCATCGACTCATCATCATGCGGACTTGTGGCAGCATACAGAGCATTATAGTGGGCAATACATCATTGAAAGAGTCAAGTGAACACATTCTACCCATCAGACTTGGAGAACACCGACTACCAACACCGCATCTGGCACCCACTCCAATAATCACTTGCCGAGCCAACAGGAGGCTAGCTATCTTACCCGGGAATGCGGGGCTGGATTCCGTGATAAAGGTCCCCAAATCCACGGGAATCCATGGCGCAGCTATGAAAAACCCCACTCAAACTGCTGGAATCCATAGCGCACTTGAGATTTGCCTACCCAAACTGCTGGAATCCATGGCGCAGTTGGGATTTGCCCACCCAAACTATTGGAATCCATAGCGCAGTTGAGATTTGCCCACCCAAACTGCTGGAATCCATAGTGCAGTTAGATTTTCCCCTGATAAGCACTCACCACCGACTAAAAGGAACGACAAAACAAAGACACTCCTTATAGCCAACAGCAAAGCCATATAATGAACCCAACTCAAAAGGAACTCACACAGCCAACCGAAACATCCAAACAAATATCGTCATTATAGTCAACGGCCTAGCACTATAATGACAGTGCAGAAAAATATAGCTGGAACCAAATATGTCTCAAATGGCTTACAAACCATGGTAGTGTCACCGCGAATGGCCTGACAGGTCTCGTTGACTTGCTATATGGCCTCGAACGGAAACCGTAGGCCGAAAGCCGAAACTCTGATAGCGCAGTCAATTGTGCGCCGATTGCCTTGGATATAGGCTCGAATTGAAGCGTTTGAGTAGCGCTATAAGGGTTGATAGTGTTCGGGTGAATCGAACACCACAATGGTACTCAGGTATCGGGACGTCTTGAATATATTTGGCCATCTGGTTGAACGGACAAGTACACTGCATCAATTGAATACGGCGCACTGATAGGCCTTCAGAACCAGGCATTAGAGACCTCTGGTATCCTGACAAGGTTTAGGGACATCAAGCTCAAGTGGTATAGACACTGCGTAAACGACGCAAGCACCAAACACCCCGATCAAAGCTATACGGAATCCAGCAAGTCAATACCAGAGCAGAGACGTTAAGGTTGGCGACAACTCAACAGCACGGATGTTAGGGTTGGCGACATCACTCCCCCGATGGAATCCACTGTTATCCTAAATTTTTTTGGCAGGTTCGGAAAGGAAATCGAAGAGCACACAATCTAGCAAGGCAGTGTACGGGTTAACAACGGAATGCAGCAAGACATTGGCGAACTAGCCGCTCATAGCTGCCCGCTAGAACGTAAAGGAAACCAAGGTCATCAGAGTGAAGGGAAGAGAAGTATTCAAGTAGGGACCAGCCATTATAAGGCCAGATTGCACAGAGACTCAATACAAGGCTTCAAGGGTCATCACAGTGAACAGGAGGACGTATTCAAAGGCTAAGCAACCATTATAAGGCCAGAACAGTACCCAGTACAACCAGAGCCTTATAGTGTTCAATTGAGTCAATGCAATACAAGACTGTGTTGCCCCAGCCAAGTGAACACTGTTGAGCCCATGTATCAGCAGCCAGAGTCAATGCCTTGTAATGGTGCAAAGTCTTGGTGATATAGCTTGGAATGCTGAGGGGAATCCAGAAAGACTAGCTACGGTAACGGGGAATTGGGCACCCAATTCCTTCAAAAGGGTTCCAGAACGAGGGGAATTCGGGGCAACAACGACAGCGTGGGAGGGAATAGGGGGCAACTCCGAAAAATGCCTCCCAAATCCAGGGAATTCGGAGCAACAGCTGGAATAGGGGACAACACGAACTCTGCCAGAATTTTCGGACAAGAAACAAACACACAATAAATATAGTCGAACACAGCACCCTATAAGAAATCAAAAAGGACAACAGAATCTTATAGTCACCAGCCAGGCCTTATAAGAATCGCGACTCACTGCCAAAAAAAATTATAAGCCAGAGCCAAGGCTTATAAGAAATGCAATTAAAATAGCCGACTCTGAGGCCTTGTAAGAAACCAGGAAAAATAGTGGAGACCAAAAGGGTGCCAAATAGGCTAGAAATCAGCCTAGTGTCACCGCAAACACCCGAACAGGTCTCGTTGACTTGCTATATTGACTTGAAGGGAAATCATACAGCTTGGACCGAAAGCACGGTACGACAGTGAATTGAGCACCGAATACCTTGGGTATAGGCTCGAATTGAAGCGTTCGAGGAGGGCTATAAGATTGTATTATCAGCGATTGAGTCGCAGGTCACCTGACATTCCCGACTTGGTCAAACACTGCGTTCGAAGCCATACGGAATACACAAGGCAACACCAGAGCACAGACGTTAAGGTTGGCGACAACTCCACACCACGGACGTTAAGGTTAGTGGTCCCACTCCCCCGACGGAATTCACCAGAATATAAAATTTTTTCGGCAGCTTCGGAAAGGAAACCGCGGACCAAGCAATCCAGCAAGGCAATGCACGGGTTAGCAACAGAATCCCGCAAGACGTTGGCGAACTAGCCACTCAGACCTCCCCGCTATCGTAAAGGAAATCGCGGGTGACCGAGTCAACGGAAGGACGTACTCAGGTGTACAACACGAAGGCCAACAGTACATCACCAAGTACAATAGCAGGGGATCAACCCAGTCTGCCTAGTGAGTATCATCCCTTGCAACAACAGCAACGGGCACATTCTGAGTGCTCTACCGACCAGTCCACTCAGACCCAGACTAGCAGGAGTCCGAGTCATACAACACGACCCCGTTCATCGACTCATCATCATGCGGACTTGTGGCAGCATACAGAGCATTATAGTGGGCAATACATCATTGAAAGAGTCAAGTGAACACATTCTACCCCATCAGACTTGGAGAACACCGACTACCAACACCGCATCTGGCACCCACTCCAATAATCACTTGCCGAGCCAACAGGAGGCTAGCTATCTTACCCGGGAATGCGGGGCTGGATTCCGTGATAAAGGTCCCCAAATCCACGGGAATCCATGGCGCAGCTATGAAAAACCCCACTCAAACTGCTGGAATCCATAGCGCACTTGAGATTTGCCTACCCAAACTGCTGGAATCCATGGCGCAGTTGGGATTTGCCCACCCCAAACTATTGGAATCCATAGCGCAGTTGAGATTTGCCCACCCAAACTGCTGGAATCCATAGTGCAGTTAGATTTTCCCTGATAAGCACTCACCACCGACTAAAAGGAACGACAAAACAAAGACACTCCTTATAGCCAACAGCAAAGCCATATAATGAACCCAACTCAAAAGGAACTCACACAGCCAACCGAAACATCCAAACAAATATCGTCATTATAGTCAACGGCCTAGCACTATAATGACAGTGCAGAAAAATATAGCTGGAACCAAATATGTCTCAAATGGCTTACAAACCATGGTAGTGTCACCGCGAATGGCCTGACAGGTCTCGTTGACTTGCTATATGGCCTCGAACGGAAACCGTAGGCCGAAAGCCGAAACTCTGATAGCGCAGTCAATTGTGCGCCGATTGCCTTGGATATAGGCTCGAATTGAAGCGTTTGAGTAGCGCTATAAGGGTTGATAGTGTTCGGGTGAATCGAACACCACAATGGTACTCAGGTATCGGGACGTCTTGAATATATTTGGCCATCTGGTTGAACGGACAAGTACACTGCATCAATTGAATACGGCGCACTGATAGGCCTTCAGAACCAGGCATTAGAGACCTCTGGTATCCTGACAAGGTTTAGGGACATCAAGCTCAAGTGGTATAGACACTGCGTAAACGACGCAAGCACCAAACACCCCGATCAAAGCTATACGGAATCCAGCAAGTCAATACCAGAGCAGAGACGTTAAGGTTGGCGACAACTCAACAGCACGGATGTTAGGGTTGGCGACATCACTCCCCCGATGGAATCCAGGGTTAGGGTTAGGGTTAGGGTTAGGGTTAGGGTTAGGTTGGGTTAGGGTTAGGGTTAGGGTTAGGGTTAGGGTTAGGGTTAGGGTTAGGGTTAGGGTTAGGTTAGGGTTAGGGTTAGGGTTAGGGTTAGGGTTAGGGTTAGGGTTAGGGTTAGGGTTAGGGTTAGGGTTAGGGTTAGGGTTAGGGTTAGGG